>CM076571.1:667750279-668177597 GCA_034641835.2 Pinus albicaulis
TCCTTGACCTCATCTTGTGAGTTTTTGTTTAGATCTTTGTTCATAGAACTGGAGGAAGGGAAAAAAAATTCAAACAATTCTTAAAGCTCAAGACATGGAGCATGGTGAAACTTCCCTCCCGAGGACGAGAGTGTTAGGGTCCCGTGATTTGGCCGATTGGCTAGCCAAATGACGATGTAACATCAAACCAAGCTTTGGAGCCCAAGGACCTAGCCTTCCTGGACTCAGAGAGGGCTCTCTCTATATGTGTAGAAGATGTCGGTATGTTTACTTGCGATGTTCTGATATTAGGCTAGTTATGAAGTGTGTTTTTGGTTTTTTAGTTTTTAAGTTTGTGAGGGATGAAACTGATCAAATACATAAACTGGATAACAAGATGTAGATAAAGTGTCCCAGCAAGACATTGGTGAGCCCGCTCAAGATCGTTAGAGCACTGCGCAAGTTCTTACCTCTTGTTTTACTGCTCGACAATTGTGTTGTTGTAGACACACTAAAAAAAAAGGCCCAAAAATTCACACTTCTAAGTGTCCCAGCAAGACAATGGTGAGCCCGCTCAAGTTCGTTAGAGCGCTGCGTAGGTTCTTACCTCTCGTCTTACTGCCTGACAATTGTGTTGTTGGAGACAGACTAAAAAAACACACAGAAGTTGCACCTCTAAGTGCCTTAGTGTAGCATTGGTGAGCCCGCACAAGTTCGTTAGAGCGTTGCGTAGGTTCTTACCTCTCGTCTTACTGCCCATCAATTGCAAACTAGGTACACTCTATCTTCTAAGAAACAACTCTGGTTAATTGGATCGTCATTGCCATCCCCGACAATAGCACCAAAATGTTGGGTTGTATTAATCACTATTAAATGACTAAAACAATCCACATAAATTATCAATCTAAGGACGTCTTTTATTTCAATGACAGCTGCACTGTCTGTGTCGATACTCCCAACCAGAAGCAAATCCAAATAAAGGAAATCGTTGCTGAAGTAAATGCTGGAGGGAAATCACTCATGCATAAATAAAATGATCTACAAGACTGTAATCACACCTCAATTAACCTTTTCTAGCGCACCACACAACAATTATCCAGCTGGTATCTTTGATCTCATATGTGTAATAACATACAAAATATTGAAATTGAAGCGGATATATTCACAGTTGAAACAACAATAACAACACTTCTACTGATACATAAACAAAATACAAACACATATACACAACTACCTTAATCACTGCAATCCCTGCTAAAGAGGAGGGGCCTTCCTCCCTAGCAGGGCGCAGGAAGAGAAAGACTTAATGAAAACTAAATCAGATAATGCATGTATCAACAACACAATATTTCTGTATTATGATGATTGAAAGTTACAGAGTCAAGATGATGATCTCCTCCCCCCTCTCTCTCTGATTTGTGTCCTTTAAATATACAAGATAAAAACAGGAAATTTCAACCAACTGATTACAAAATCTAAGAGATATTCCACCATGATTCAGCTGTAACAAGTCGAATCTGATTATTGCAATTGAGGAAATTTGGATAACGGCCACAACAAAAAATCTGCGAATATGTCCTTCAAAGAACCTTGTGATTCTCCCAATGAAGACCGAATTTTGGAAAACTGCTTAATGAAAAACTATTTTGGTCCGTTCTGCACAAAACCCATGTCTCGGATTTTCAATATTCTTCTTTGTTTGCCGGAAATGTCCAACGCAAAATTGTCGCTTGTTATTCCAACAAATTTTTGAGTTGGAATATTTAATTATGAATTGAAGATTGGATTTGCAATCTGAAAGAGATCTTGGAGGCTAAAATCATGAGTTATAACAAATTCATTAAATAAACCATCATTTACAAAATAATTCATAATAATATTCAATTTATTAAAAATAAAGGAGAATAAATATTACTTATCCATAAGAGCATAAATAATTATAAAATGGGATTAAATGATAAATTATGATAAATATTGTGATAAAAGAATGGTAGGAATGGATGAAATATATGTTAAGAAATGGTAATAAGAATGACAATTTAGTGGCCCAACACTAGACAGCATGATTCCATCATGTTTCTGGTGGACAGGTTAACTAAGGTAGCACACATAATTCCAGTGAAGACTACGTATTCAGCTAGTGATGTGGCATAGGTTTTCATCAGAGATGTGGTCATATTGCATGGTATTCCGAAGAAGATTGTGTCAGATAGGGATGCAAAGTTCACTTCCAAGTTTTGGAAGGAGTTGTTTGCAGGTTTATGTACAAAGTTGGCCTTTAATACAATATATCATCCACATATAGATGGACAAACAAAGAGGGCCAACAGGATATTGGATGACATGTTAAGGATGTATGTGATGCATCAATAGAGGATATGGGAAGAGTACCTTCCGTTGGTTGAGTTTGCTTACAACAATGGTTACCATGAGTCACTGAGGATGAGTCTGTTTAAGGCATTATATGGGTGGAGTTGTAATACTCCCATCAGTTGGAGTGACCCAGTGAATAGGGTATTGATTGAACCAGACATGTTAGCAGAAATGGAACAAGAAATGCATGTAATCAAGAAGAATCTAAAGGCAACAGAAGACGGGAAGAAAATCTATGCAGATCAAAACATGTTGTTTAAGGAGTTTCAGGTTGGGGAACAGGTACACTTGAGCGTCAAGCCTAAGAAGAGCTCCTTACGGATAGGATCGTGTGCTAAGCTGGCACCTCGGTTCTATGAACCTTTCAGGATTCTTGAAAGGATTGGGCTAGCAGCCTATTGAATTACACTGCCTTCAACAACGAAATTCCATGATTTTTTCCATGTGTCATTTCTTAAGAATCATGTTAAATATGTTGATAATGTGATTGACTAGTCTGTATTGCAGGTGAATCCAAAATGAGAATTCCATCCAGAACCACAATGTATATTGCAAAGAAAGATGCTCATGCTTAAGAACTGAGCAATCGAGCAGGTTAAAGTGCAGTGGAAGCACTTTGGGTCCGATGAAGCTACAAGGGAGATGGCGGATCAGATGTAGGCTATGTATCCTTATCTATTCATTGGTTGAGTGAATGTCCTTGATATATGTTTTTGGTATATGCTTTGGCATGATGTTTTGGTATATGTACATATGTATATGGATGTAAATACCTCCATGAGTTGTGTTATAAAGCTCCAATAAGCAGTATGGTGTCATGTTGTTATGGTGGCCATGTTGGTTTGCTTCTAAGCAGGTTAATCATTGTAAATACTACAACGAGCTAAGTTATAAAGATCCATGGGCAGTATGTTTTTCTTTCAGCATTATTGTTGGTTATAGGTGTCATTGAACACCGAGGACGGTGTTCCCTTAAGGGGGAGGGTTC
This sequence comes from Pinus albicaulis, assembly GCA_034641835.2. Lineage (NCBI taxonomy): Eukaryota > Viridiplantae > Streptophyta > Pinopsida > Pinales > Pinaceae > Pinus > Pinus albicaulis. Next base: position 667,753,620 of record CM076571.1, read on the forward strand.
TGTAACAACCCTCATGAAAATCCCATGTAATAAAAGTTAATAAAGGCAAAATAATAACCATGGTTATGGGACACTTATTCCAAGTTGAATGTTGGGCAAAACAATCCTAGTGTGGGTGTTAATTTGGTTTATTATGGCTAAGGAAATTGGAAAAGGAAATGAAAAAGGCTTTGGAAAGTCAAAGTGGCATTTATTGGCATTTTATTTATGAAAATAATGGAAATTAGGAGAAAAGGAGGGTGAAAGGTCACATGTTGCATATGAGGAGGAAAATGAAGTAAAAATAATGGAAAATGAAGAAAATAGAGGCCACATTAATAAAAAGGCTTATGAGGATCACTTCATGGCTTTTGCTCAATTCAATTTTGGAGCTCTCTCTCTATTATGTCACTCTCAAACTCTTGGACACTCAGAGTTTTCTTGGAGCATTCCAGCTTTGGATCAAGAAAGGAAAATAAGGCAAATAGGAAGCAAAGATCAAGCAAGGAAGAGTGGGATCAAGCAACTACAATGAGTTTATTTGTAGGTATCGATTTACATGTATGATTTCCTTGTTATATTTGGCTTTCATGGTTATGCATGTGTGTTCTTGGTTCTCTTGTTGTCATTGGTATGGGTTTTTCCAGGTGTGACAATGTTCTTCAACCTTGCCTTTCCATTTCCAGATAGTCATGGTGTGATGTGGTTTTCATTTTTTGGTTGAGCTTAATTGTCAGATGGACTCAAAGCTGAGTGGGGCGGTCTCAAGATTATTCACAAGGCCTAGGAATCCCAAGATGGGATACATTTTAAAGCTTGGATGTGAACACCTCGTTTGAGCATAGGAATCCCTTTACCAATGAATGGTGGGATACACGGTAAATCTCAATGGTGGTACCCTTGATTGGGCCTAGGAACAACGAGTTGGGATACATGGTAAAGCCCAAAGGGTGGAGGCCTCGTAGGCCTAGGAATCCATTGACCGGTAATGGCAGGATACACAGTAAAGCTGAGAGGTTGAGATGGACAAATTCCTCGTGGTTTAGGTGGAGAGATCCGGTGGCATCCATGTTTGTTTATGGCCTAGTGATCCGGTGATAATTGTGATAAATCCTGGCTCTATTGATGACGGTGAGGTGGTTTAGCCTCGGGAAGCCTTGGTTGGTTATTTTTGTTTTAAGTCCCACATTCATGTTTGGAATATGGAATAGGGATGATTAGATGAAGTGAGATTTGGCTTAACCAATCTATGGTTGGGTGGAATGTGGTAGTCATACTGGGTTGGCTTTTGCATTCATCAATAAGAGTTTCTTCTCCTTGGTGTTTTATGTGCAAATGTGTTGGTTTATATGTGGATTGTATGGTTGTTGTATCCTTATTATTTGTGTTGGTTATATGCTAGTTAGGAGCATGTTTTATAACAATGATTATATATGGCTCTCATTATGTTTTGATTTTTAAATGAATAAACAATGAATATATGACCTAATAGATGATAATGCAACTAATGTGATAAGGCATCAATTCTTCTTAATGGTTCTCACATAAGTATGAGACCCCTATGCTCAGATATGTTGTTTAAACCTGTATAATGCATATTTGTGACATGTCTGACAAAATGCTTGTCATGGATAGTAGGGCTCCAGTAAAGTCTTTGTTCAATAATTTGCATTGACATCATTGTCTCTACATTTCATTTCATTTCTATAAATTTTATGAAGTTCTTAGAAGTGACTGGGTCCTAGCCCTAGAATTCAACCTTGAATTTTGCAGTCGTTGGCATAGCACTGGCAGGAAAAGGCCACAGTCGCACTCAGGCAGGCTCATGGGAGTGACTAGGACCCACAATCACTTGGAGGGCTTGGCAAGGGAGATAATGGGGCTATAAGAGCTTGAATTGATGAGTTTCCTTAGGGGTTGTCACCTAGAAAGGTGAGGTAGCTCTTGGAGGTTTTGTTGGTTGTGTGGATGATCACTTTGATTGTGTTTTGTCGATTCCACTTCCTTAAGGTGACCTAGGAGGTTGAATCAGATAATAGTAGCCTCTTGCCACATCTTTACCCTAGCAGACTGATTAACTTGGGTAAATGTGGGAGGAGGGTGTTACATTGGGGTGCTTAGAGTAGTGCAAGACCTTGTCCCCGGTTCCCCATGATGTTTCTTTCTTTCAATTGTTAAGGGTTAGCTAGATCCTTAAAAATACTAGCTCTCAAACATCTTTTTCTTTCTGAAACTATTGATGTCATCTTTCTTCAAGAGACCCTTCGCCCTGAAGATGCAATTGTCAAGATTTTGGAATCTCTAGTTATGGGTTGGAGTTTTGTAGCAATGGATGTCATGGGGCATTTTGGTGGTTTATAATTGGGTATTAATCAAAGGTCTATTAAAATGTTGAGTGTGTGGGGTGATGAAGGGGTCCTGGGGGTCTATGTCTTTCTGTCAGATTTAGGGCTGAAGATCAAATTGGTGAATATCTATGGGCCTTGTCAAGACAAGGATGCTTTATGGGAAAGATTGATGGCCTATTCCTATATGAATGTTGATAATTTGGTGGTTGGTGGTGATCTGAATTTCTCTTTGGGCATCTTAGAAATTTGGGGTTTTCATGCCTACCCAGATCCCTTTTTTTACTTTTTTGCTCATCTCTTCAAGGTGCACAAACTCCGTGATGTAGATTTAATCAAATTAAAGCCTACATGGTGTAATAGGAGATTGAGAGATGTAATGATTCCTTGAAGGATTGATAACTTCCTTGTAGCATAATCTCCTCTAGACAAAATCTCCCTCTTTCGTCAATGGGTAGGAGCGGAGTGTATTTTTGATAACCATCCCATTTTCCTTGAATTAAAAGGAGGATTCAGAAAGCCCAAATCCTCATTCAAAATTAACTTGACTTAGATGAAAGAAGAATCCTTTCGTAATGTAATGGTGGAGGATTTGATCCCCTATAGCCCAAATAGGGATGGATCAATCCTGACTGAATTTGTAGATTGCCTTAGAAGAATTAAAAGAGCCACCAATGAATGGAAGAAAGAGAAAAAGAAAAAAGATGTCGAGGTCTTGAAAAGGGTGGAGCAAGAGTTGGAGCAGTAAGAAGATACACATGGGGGGGGGGGGGGTTATTCTTCTGAGGAATTCAGGCAAAGAATAATTAAACTTGAAGCTTCCATAATAAAATCTTGAAGGAGCAAGAGGAGTCTTGGAGGTTAGAAAGCAAGGTGATTTGGTTGAAGAGTGGGTATGTAAAGTCAAAGTTTTTTTCAGCAGTTTACAAAAGGGTGACATGATCTGAATACTATTTCGGTCCTCGACGACTTGAATCATGACCAAGTAAATAATTTTGAAGCTTTAGCCAGATTGGGTATAAGTCATTTCATCTCCCTTTTCAAAGCAACCCAAGATATTACTCTAGCTGAAGCGATTAATTTGGCTGGTCACTTTCCATAGTTCACTGATGAAGCTATTAACAACTCTCTCATGGAGCCAATATCTAAGGAGGAGCTACAAAAGGTCTTGCACAACTTCCAACAGGAAAAAATCCCAAGTCCTGATGGGTGGCCAGTTGAATTTGTCGCTAATTTTTTTTAATATTCTTGGGGATGATCTCATCAAAGTAATTGAGGATTGCAAACATTCTGGGTAGATGTATGATGCATTTAACTCCACTTTTATAGTTATGATTCCCAAGTCTAACTCCCCCCTCTCTTTTGATGAATTCAGGTCGATCTCTTTATGCAACAATATATGCAAAATTATAGTTAAGATCATTTCTAATAGATTGAAGTCGGTTTTGTCCCGACATATTTCAAAGGAACAATTTACTTTCTTGGAAGGAAGGAATATCCATGAGGCCATAGGGGTAGCATAGGAGGGACTCCACAATAGTAAAACTATGATGTTAAAAGGAATGGTGCTCAAAATCGACCTATTTAAGGCATATGACATGGTTACCTAGGTTTACATCATAATGCTTCTAATGCACCTCGGTTTTGAGGCAAGATTATTTAACTGGATCATGTGTTGTATAACCTTAGTCTCCTTTGTGGTGCTTATAAATGGATCTGCCTCAAATTTTTTTTTTCACGCTGAAAGATGTCTTCGTCAAGGCTATCTACTATCTCCATTGTTATTTCTTTTGGCCGCAGAAGGTCTAAGTAGGTTGTTAGCTGAGTCGAAGAGAAGGGGCGATTTAAAAGGTGTCTTTATAACAGGATATTTGGCCATTACACATTCATAGATTGTTGATGAATTCTTGTTGTTTAGTGACATATATAGGAGGGATTTAGCCTTGATAAAATTAGCCCTGTTTCTATTTTAAAAAGCAACATATATTCTAGTTAACTTGCAAAAATCAACTTTCTTTGTGGTGGGGTTGTCAAGAGATGGAATTGTTAATGCTCAAAATATCTTCCCTTCTCAAACAAATATTATTGATGGAGGGCTCAAATATTTGGGTTTTTATATTAAACCCAACGACTACAGAAAAGGTGGACTAGCATTGTTTGATGGCAAATATAGAAAAAATGCTCAAGGTGTGGAGTTTCAGGTGGATGTTTAGGGAAAACAGACTGGTGCTTATCAAATCTATCTTAGAAGCGATACCGATTTTCTAGATATCTTTATCTTGGATTCCAAAAGGAATCCTAAATTTTGTTCATAAAATTTGCTGTAAATTTCTATGGTTGGGTTTAAAGGATGAAAAAGCTTTTCCAAGGGTCAAATGGGAGAAAATATATCTTCCAAAGAAATGGGTTGGCTGGGTTCTGAAAAATTTGGCGTCTTTCTCCAAAGCATTGGCCACCAAGGTGGGATGGAGATTGATATCCACAAAAATTTTATTGACTGATGTCGTCTACAATAAAAACATATTCCCCTTCTCCATTGAAGATTGGATCAACTCCCATAACAAACGCAAACCAAATGTCTCAGTAGTTTGGAAAGTTGTTATTGAGTATTTTGGTGTGATTGAACAAGGTTTAGCATGGAAGGTTGGTTAAGGTGAACAAGTCAGAATCGATGAAGATGCTTGGGTCAGTTGTGCAACAAATTGCATTCTGCCACATGAGTTGGTGGATTTCCTACATGAAAGGGAGCATATAACTTTTAATAAGGTGGCAGATCCGAATAGAATGCCCATTTTGGCACATGTCTTAATGGACACAGATCAACTGAATTGCACCTGTTTGGACTAGGCTATGGAAAATTTACTCTACCTCTCTCAATGCATCTGATGTTCAATTAAGAGACGAGGAAGATATCTTGTGTTGGGTCCATTATTCCCAAGGGGAATATACTCCCAACATTGGTTATCTTTTTATTATGGTAGACAAGGAACCTGAAGAGTTAGCTTAGTAGTGGAAGAAGTTATGGAGGTTCAATTGTCCAACGAAATTACGTCACTTTCAATGGTGTATTCTTGAAAATAAGCTCCCAACAAGTGAAAATTTTAAAAAATAGATGCTTCCTAAGGCCGAGATGGTGCCCTCTCTGTAAAGCGGCAAAAGAAACAACGACTCATCTTTTTATGGAATGCCCTTTCGCCAATGCTATGTGGAACACTATTCATATCTCATTATCTTTAAATTTAATATGGCAAGGTATTTCAAGCATAGAAGCATGACACTTTTGGTGGGAAAATATTTTTCCTAAGAAGCTTAGTAATCTTTTGCCCACTATCGACTAGCGGATTTGGCTAGCCCAAAATCATGTTAAATTCGAGGATAAGGCCACAACCCTTAACAAAGTGGTAACAAACTCATTGGAAATATATGATCAAATTCCAGAGTTACATGATTCCCATAGGCCAAGGCATATCTCTCTTGAATTGGTGGACATATCTCATCCTTGGGCCTACTTTGAATGTGCTTCTCATGCTGAGGGCGAGTGTAGGGCACAAACAATTTTGCTGAACTATATAGTCTAAAGCTTTTGTTATTATTTGTTATTGAAAATGCAGACAACTCCAATTTTTTTGGTGATTCCCTCATTGTTATTAATTGGCTTAATGAAGCTGCAAGATGTCACACACACAAACTCATTGCCATGTTGGAGGAAGTATTGTAGTTGAAAGGAGTTTTGACAAAAATTTATGTTCTCATATTTACAGGGAAATGAATATGATGGTTAATGACCTTTACAAAGTAGGTGTGTGACAAGCTCATGGCACGTGGAAGATTTCAAAACAGAATGGTGATGCACACTATGAGTTCTACCACATGCCTTTCATAAAAGGCCTGGGGGTGGACCACTTGTTGGATTAAAACATTTGTCTCTTTTATTCACCATGGCATGTCTTTATATTTGGATCCTCCCACTGTCTAAGAGGTTTATCGATCATGTTTTTAATGATATTTATGTATTTTTATTACACTCAGATGTAGATTGAGAAGGCTTTCAGGCCTGGTGTTTTTTGGACTTTCTTTGATGGATCACTGTTCTCTTTTTGATAACGTGTTTTTGAATGCACCATAGTGCAACTGCAAAATGTAATTTTCACTTTCTTTAATGAAAATTATGATTTTTGCTTGGGGAAAAAAAGATTGGATTCAAGTTTTGGATAATGATAATATTCCTTTTAGATGCCAATTTTGCCATTAGACCTACATATCATAATAGATCATGATTTTGAGTTTGTCAGGGCTTATAAATAAATGAAAGTATGGATTAAAAGAAGGTTTAGACTAGCATTTCTTCAACTTCATGTTTAGAAGGAGTTAAGAAGGGTAATGAATCTTGCTCTAAAAGCATGTTGTAGGACGAAGCATTAGTTTGTCTAATCTCAAAATTTGCACTTGGGTCATCATTAGAGTCTACATTGATTGCAATTGTTATAACTACACATGAGTCAATTTCTAGTTGAGATCAATCCCCTAGGGACTCAAGAGGATATTGTGGCTTTTGCTATGTTCTTTACTAGTGAGGTGGAGGAGGTTGTGGCTAAACATTTTTATATAATCCTCTCAAGTATTAACTCTTCAAATGTTGATTCTTGGCCAAGCTTTCATAAGTAGTCTCAGAGATTCATGCCTCCACGAGATTAGATTTATGTAGGATGGGAGGGGATGTAGAAGGACCACACTCATAGTTAGAGGGCTCTTTGGAAGGTAAGTTTTTTATGGATGAGTTAATGTGCCTACCATATCATGCAAAGAAATATGCTAAAGTTTAGCTCTTGGGGGCCAAAATTTTTTTAGTGCCAAAATGTCTCCTTCAAATATGGATAGAAAGCTTAAGCTTTTCCATTGTAATTAGATGTGTGGATAGGGAAGGAAATAAAAACGCTTCTCTTTTACGTTCTTTGTAATGACGGGGTTAGAGGCTCTTTCTCACAATTATTTTTTCCTTAATTTTTCAAAGTGGAGCCATTCCGGGAAAGCCCTAGGAAGCTTTCAATGAGTCTTTTGATAAATATCTTGTGGCTTTATTGATAAATTAAATTGTGTGACATCCATCTTTGGGCTTAGGCCTCTTCTTCTAGGTTTAGTTACATCTTCATTAGAGCTAAATAACCTTTTAAAGACTTCAAAAAAGTCATAAAAAGGTAAGAAGATTCGCATCACTCCTTTGGAATATTCTTCACTAATTTTAAGACCTGCAAATCATGACAAGATGCTATTAATTTTAGTTATTAACTTTTATCCAAACATCATGCTTTGTATAAGATCTTTTGAATTCTTTTTTATTCTCAACATTAAGCTTCTCACTAGTGAAAAAGCTTTCAAATATCCTCTCCTCTTATCTTAAATTGTTGAGAATTCAAACTTTCATACCACATAAGTATGAATTTTACATCTTTTATGTTAACTTATTAGAGATTCAAGAAATCTTTCTAAAATTAAACAAATAAGCAATTTTATCAAACATCTTCTTATTAGGTTGGTGAATTTTGGGTTGATTTGTCAATATGTAGATTCTTTAAATAAATATTATAATTTATTTATTTATTTTTCCATTAAAATGATAAGCAAAAAAAACAAACATATTATAAATAATAATTACAAATAAAATTTGAGTCTCCTTAATAATTAAGAATGTGTGTTTATAGAGATTATTAATAATTAATAATCTAAATAAGTACAGTGTATATGGAAATAGGTATGAATGAATAAATGATATTTTAATGTCTACGAGACTAAAAATAGTCTATGGAACCACCAACTTCCTTGTTTTTTGCCTTCTGCAATTCAATCCTTTTCTTACTCAAATTGATGATGAGTTGACTCAATCTTATAACAATTCCATCATTGAAAAGACAATGCCACGAAATTGATGCTAACATACTATGGTAACTGTCCCTGATGTCTATGAAAGCGTCACATTCCAAAATGAAATGTTTTTTTGATTCCACTGCTCCAGAAGTGCAAAAAGTGCATACCCTTTCTTCCCAAGCTTCTCTAGGTCTCTTCCACTGTCCCATTTCACACCAAAGTTGATGTGAGTTAGTTCTTAATTGAGCTATAAGAACCTTTGCCCTCCATGGAATGCTAGCTCCAATGTATTCTTTTTGTTGGAGATCACAAGTGGGGTTGAATTCCTGAACATAATACTTCTTCTTTCTACCCAACTCTTTTCCCCATATACCCTTACGGAACTTCTCCAACACAAAATTCTTTAATTCCTTACTATTTGTGGGACATGCATTCAAGTAAATATTCCATTTCTGCATCCATTTGTTGTTTTGTTTCATCCATGATTTCTTTCTTTCACTCATATCTTCATTGAAGATAACTTTCGGCCATCTACTTTCTCCCATTTGCTCCATTCTCTTTAGGTACCTTATAAGACGCACCATGGCAATTGCTTCGATGGGCGCTGCCCTTGTTTCACTCAACATTATCTCATAGGGAACCGAACTTTTTATTTTGAACTTGCTCATGATCAAGTGTTTTTGAATTTTTTTCAGTTTGTTTCCATTTTGAAACAGAGATGCTGCTAGCCCACAATTCACAACCATATAATATCACTGGACAAACTAGGAGTCCAAAAAGTACTTTGATCGTGTTCCAATCCCATAACTCTGCCTCTCTACATCTATTTTGAAGTGCATATAATGCTTTCCACCCTCCTAAAATTCTTTTCTTTCTGCAATCCTCCCAATTAAGCTTGTTGTTGAAATTGATTCCGAGGTACTTATAAGCTTTTTTAACTTTAAATGAAAACTATTGTTAGAACTAAGACTTTTGTAATCCATAATGTAAATAAAAGAACTTTTGAATTAATCAATATTATTTTAATAAAAATATAATTTCACAATTATGATGGAAATTCCACTTATTTTCGTGCAAGATTAAAAGTGGATGTATTTATCGACGGTCGAGGGATGCAGGATGATCCACGAGGGATGCAGGATGATCCACCACAGACTTTCCAACGCTTCTTTCCGTTGACTATCGCAAAATAACAATCTAAAGAATGACTGCCGACCACCGCATCCTCCACATCGCTCGCTCTTATGCTTTCGCAGCATTTCATAAGTTAAAGCAAAGAGACCGGAAACGAGACACAAAACATTTGAATCCACCATGGTTGCCTCGTTGTACGAAAGGTATATCGTTGTGGCTGCGTGGTTATTTCTGCGAAACCCAGAGGGTTAGGTCCCGGAGTTTAGCTGGGTCGCGTATCTTGGATTCAATTTTCACCAAATCTTCGCTAACGCCTTCATCATCGATCTCGATCTGACGCAGGTTAGAGTCTCCTTGGTATCAATTCTGCAAGTCACTGGCTTCTGCATCTGTTTTAATTCCACCGATTTCACAGCCCGGAAAAGCCCGCTTTTAACGAGAATTAAAATCTTGGGCATAGCCTACACATGAAACTTTCCTTCTCTCAAGAATTGGAACATTAGGTATAGTTAAAACTTAAAAAACTGTGATAGTTCAAGTTTAAATTATTCGGTACTGGATAAAATTAACAAGGAAATGGATCCCTACAGAAGATATGATAGTGGGGGTTACAGTCCTCCAGGATCCAATCACTACCCTAATCCTGGATATTCCCACAATTATCCCCCACCTTTTCCATCACAGCACCCACCACAGCACCCACCACCACCCCAACCGCCACCAAATTATGGTTATGAGGGTTATTGGGCTGATCCTCACTTGCGTCCTCCCTATCCCCCCCCTCCTCCTCAGGCCAATTACCCCCCAACTCAGTCATCCCCAGCGGGGTGGCCATCCTCTGCTTCTTTTCCCCAAGGCTCGTATCCTTATTCCCACCAGGAAAGTTTTCATCCTGATAGTTCAACCCACCAATACCACCATCAAACTTCTGATTCCTATACCCAATTGAGTCATTCGTCATCTAACTTGCATCATGAAAATGGTCCCCAAAGTGGCAGACTGCCAAACTATTCTGCTCAGAGTCCTCATGTTGAAACAAATGCAACCTTCAGCCCTTCTACATCGGCATCATTGTACCCATTGAATAACTCAATGTCTGAGATGCGATTATCGGACAACCACCGGCCCCTTGATTCCTCGTCACCTGGAGGATCTTTCCACAGGCCCTCTTTGATGCCATGTCAGTCTTGCCACAGCTCTGACTCTTCCAGTCCCTCATTTTCGGGCAATCAGGGATCATTTTCGGGCAACTCATTTCAGTATGGGCAATATTCATTCAATTCTAATGACAGCATAGTCTCTGATTCTGCACTGGCGCAGAATCAGATAGTTCCATTTGATCCTTCGGCAAAGTCACTCAGGGTTCTCTTGTTACATGGGACACTAGATATATGGGTCTATGAGGCCAAAAACCTGCCCAACATGGATCTTTTCACGGAGAGATTGCGGCAAGTATTTACAAAGACTCCTTCTGGAAAATTGTCTACCAAAATAGAAGGGAGCGTTTCCCATCAAAAAGTAATAACAAGCGATCCGTATGTGTCAATTGGCCTTTCAAGTGCAATAGTTGCCAGGACCCGGGTGATTAGCAATGATCAAAATCCTGTATGGACACAACATTTCTCTATTCTTGTTGCACACAATGTTGCAGAGATTTCATTTATAATCAAGGATAGTGATTTCATTGGTTCACAACTTATTGGCACTGTCGAAATACCTGCAGAGAGAGTTATGTCTGGTCAGAGAATCGAGAACTGGTACCCTGTGTTGGGCCCCAATGGAAAGGTTTGTAAGGCAGGAGCTGCACTTAAACTGGCAATCCAATTTTTTCCAGTAGAATATCAGGCCTTGTACAGATTTGGGATTGGTGCTGGACCTGCTTATGGTGGTGTGCCTAACACATACTTCCCTCTTAGAAAAGGTGGGAAGGTCACTCTGTATCAGGATGCTCATGTGCCAGATAATCTGCTTCCTTCTATCAAACTTGATGATGGAGTTACCTTTAAACATGGAAAATGCTGGCAGGACATTTCTGAAGCTATTGTACAAGCTCGACGTCTGATATACATTACTGGATGGTCTATATACGACAAGATTAAGTTAGTCCGTGGAAGTAGCAACTCAAATGTGTTTCATGCTGGCTCCACATTGGGAGATCTTCTCAAGTATAAGTCACAAGAAGGTTTACGGGTGCTATTACTCGTCTGGGATGACCCTACTTCAAAGGACGTCCTCGGGTTCCAAAAGGTATGCTTGATTAGATAGCCACTTCTGTCATCTGGAACAAGGCACAGGTTTAAAAATTAATAGTACTCTTCAATATCAGATATCCTATCATGTGTGCCCAAGGACTTCTGTTATGTTGTTTTGGTACAAATAAAATGACTGCAAGTATGGATATATGATGGTAGCCTATATGATATCTTTGTGGAATTTTTCACAGGAAGGTCTTATGCAATCACATGATGAAGAAACCCGAAGATTCTTCAAGCACTCATCTGTTCAAGTCTTGCTATGTCCTAGATCTGCTGGCAAAAGGCATAGTTGGGTCAAACAGCAGGTAAAATAATCTTCTGCTCTGAAATTGGTTAATGCTTATACTTTTAATTAGCTTTTCTGCATTGAAAATGACAACAAATGCAGGGAATTTGTTTAAACTTTAAAGCAAAGACATTTGTTTATCACTCAAAGAAAATATAGCTATGTTTACTTGATTTGTGTCAAATACTAGGCAGTGCGAAATGACCCTAAAATCTGTGAATGCGATTTGCAATGTCTTTTATTCATCTTCAATTAGATAATAATAATAGCAAAGCATGACATAAATAGGCCCTAATCCGACTTGGATACTGCATACGCCTTTCAGCTTTTATAGTATTAGTCCACAATAAAAAGATGGCCACAGGTTTGTGTAGAGACAAATTCCCTATGAAGGTTGACAGTGGATATCTTATGAGCTCTTCTTATCCTCATTGTACATTATCAACTATTTGTTCTGATTCTATAGGAGGTGTAAGAAACAGTGGGCTTATTGAATTTTAGGCGTTCATCTTTGGTGTGTCTTGACTCTTAATTTGTGAGCCTTCATTGTCTGGTGATTTGGCTGTTGGCATGGAGTCCAAAATGGAGCCCACATTATAGCATAACAAGGAGAAATGAGGGAGAAACCTATCACCATATACATCAATTTATAGCCACTCAAGGGGCATGCAAACTAGTCCAAGAGACTTTGGGCTCTTCATCAATTTTTGGTGGGATTCCTCCATGTCAAGTGTGCTTCTTACTTGGGGTGTTTCCTTACACAACCTATGACAGGTTATCTTACATTTTCCCTTAGTCCTTCTGACATCCCATTTCATACGTGTCACTCTTTTTGTTATATCATTTTCCTCACATGTGATTTTATAGACACGTAGGTTCATAACATTTATTTGGCTCCAATGCCCCAGTACTCGCAACACCCAAGCAAGCATCGCAACATTTCGATGTATTTAACCATGACCATATCAAAATTGAAAAATGTGATTATCCCTAATATTGGCCTATCACTAACCATTTCATGTTCTTCTTACACACAAGTTAATTCTACCCGAGGAAGTATCCATCAGTTTCAATGCACATGCATTATTCATACAATACAACTTTTTCACTACACACATGATCAGGAGTCCATGCTTGTTTAGCCAAAGGCTATGGGCTAAGGTTAACACTGAACTTAAACATGATTCATTTATTCAACAAAACAAACCTATAGTTCTAGTTAGCATATGTTTTCAATAGGTGAACTGTGAAAGTAGTATTCAGAAGAACATAAAGGGGGAGAACGCATAAGGATTTGTTTTGCATTCTTCAATTTATCTAGCATCCAATCCTGGCTTATAAAGTGTGTGCAAAGCATTACATCAAAATCATCATACAGAAAATTTGATCTAAGCAAGCCAAAATTTATCAGCTATCACAAGAATACAGAGTGTTTAGGTGGGGGCATCTCCCCCCTGCTTGTGCACACATGCACACGAGCGTGAGAGAGAGAGAGAGAGGAGTAACGAGTTAATATAGACCTTTGTAAAAGAGGTAATATAGATTTTGTAAAACTAATCTAAAGCATCATTTAATATACTATTGTTTTCTGTTCCTATTTGCTCATATCTTCCAAGGTCATTTACTAGTTTAAGAGATTTACTGGATTTAAGATTTTGTTATTTTCACTTGTAGGAGGTAGGTGCCATCTTCACACATCATCAGAAGACAGTGCTTGTTGATTCAGAAGCCGTAGGTGGTAGAAGAAAGATTACAGCATTTGTTGGAGGACTTGATCTTTGTGATGGACGTTTTGATACTCCAGGACACCATTTGTTTCGAACTCTGGGAACGGTTCATAAGGATGACTATCATAACCCAACTTTCACGGTAAACTTTTATTGGACAGCATGACTTGTGTTAGTTAAGATAGTTGTACGTGTTTGTGTTAATTAAGTTCTAGTAAATACACTTGGCCTTTGTCATTACCTTCAATTACGATTTCAGTTGACTTAAAAATAAAGCAACGTGTAATGTTCTTAATGTTCTTTTACTAGTTTATTACTTGTTAATTGGGGAATTAGCTCAGTTATATTGGAGAAACTTATGCTTTACATTTTACACCGATCTATAGAAAATTGTCATATGCACAAATAATTTAGTTAATAATCACTGTAACAAAATTCGTTTTTTCATGTGTATATTTACTTTATATATTATGATTAGGCTGAGCTGGCATGACAAACAATATACCATCCAAGGCTGCCTGCAGCAAATGAAATATTAGGAAATTTAACAAGAAATATAATTTGTGCATAGGCTGGAAGTTGGAACCTTTTTTCTAATGCGCAAAAATAATAGCAAGAAAACTGAAACTAAGCAGGTAACCTTAAGAAAAGTCATTAATGAATTTCTAACAAGCTGCATGCTTATTTCTGCAAATTGGCAGGTGGCCTTTTATCTCTTCTTTCTGATTTAATTCAACTATGCTTATTTATACAAATTGGCAGGTGGCCTTTTATCTCTTCTTTTTGATTTAATTCAACTTCTCTTTCATTATTACAAAGTTGCAGAAACATTGGAATTTCTAACTAGGTGTATTCATAATTCAATGATGAACATAATTGCTATTTTGTTTTTCTTTTTTCTCAAGAAAGAATGTTGTAGGGAAACCCAAGGGATGCTTCCCAACATTTGTGAATGGCATCTCTAGTAAATCTGTCAACATAGGTAGGTGCACCTCGCCCAGGGGTATTTTGAGCCGGGCACCTGCTGGCATCGAACAAGCAAATGCTCAGTGACATTGACAACAAATAATTGAACTGACCATTTGGGCCATATAATTGCTATTTTTCTAACACACAAAAATAATAGCAAGCAAACTCAAATTAAGTAGGCAACCTTAGGAAAAGTCACTGATGAATTGCTAATGGGCTGCGTGCTCATTTCATAAAAGGATGGAACTATTTTCCTAACACACAAAAATAATAGCAAGAAAACTGAAATTAAGCAGGCGACCGTAGGCAAAGTCATGACTCATTAATGAATTGCTAATAGGCTGCATTCTCATTTCTACAAATTTATAGATGTTCTTTTATATCTTCTTCCTTATTTAATTGAACTTCTCTTTGATTATTACAAAGTTGTAGAACATTTGAGTTTCTAGCTAAGTATATTCATAATTCAATAATCAACATAATTGCTGTCTTTTTCCTATTCTTCAAGAAAAACCTTGTAGGGAAACCCAAGGGATGCTTCCCAACATTTGTGAATGACATCTTTAGTAAACCTGTCAACATAGATTGGTGCACCTCACCTAGGGATTTTTGAACTGGGTATCTATTGGCATGGAACTATTGGATATTCGAACTGGGTATCGCTGACCTATGATCTTCAAGGAAGGCTTCAATGGTGGACAGGAAGGAGTAGTCTCTGGAAGAAACCATGCAAACTATAACTGCTCAGTGGCATTAACAACAACAACTGGTGACACAACTTCTTGCCCAATTTGTGAATAATGTGAGTAGCACTAGAGTTAATGGATCTAGTGGAGAAGGAAATAATTACCATGTTCCTATTCTACCTAATACCCTCGAACAAACTAGCATTGGGACAGCTAGTCAGAAGACTCTGAGACCTTGGCTCCCATAGTTCGTAGATGGGCAGAGAACAGGAAATTGTGGGCCATTGGAACAAAACAAAGAAATTTCGTATTTTTGGAGGGAGTAGCAAACACTAGGAGAGGGTGTTTGGGCAACCCTGACCTTTCAAGAATTCTGTGACATTAAGTACGAAGGTAGGGCCAGAGATTATGGTAAGGGCACGCAACAGAAAGCAGTCATGAGAAAATGGAATGATTTTTGGACTAACCCTATCCGTGACCTTCATCAGTACCCATATGTGGAACAACTGTCAAAGGATCCAGTGAAGGGGAGAAACCTTTCAAATGTTTGGGGTAGTGAGAGTAATGATGACTCTAAAAGCAACAAGGTCCAAAATAAGTCTGGGAATGATGAGAACTTAGAAGTCTGAACAATGTTTATCAAATGGACAAAATCCAGTCAGTGGATGCTAAGTTTCTCATGTTTAGTTGATGAGAATCGTGAGTTAGAATCTCAAAGTATTTCAATGGAGGAATAGAAGCTTGAATTATTACCATCAATTGATGTGACCTGCAAGCTTTGAAGAAATAGAGAGTGTGGTGAGTAAAGAGAACAAGCTGGAGGAGAATTGCACATCTCAACCCAGAACTTGGAAAATGAGGACGATGCCTGTAGCCATATAATAGATGAGGGGAAGCAATTTGAACCTTTGTTTGTGTTAAATAAGGGGCTTGCATTGGAGAGTGTAGTAGAGAAATCCACTGAGCTTGAATCACATGTTGTTACAGAGAATGATGAGATTGAAATGGAGTGTTTATCAAATCAGGACAGTGAGTTGGAACCTCATTTTCATATAAATGATGACAAGGAGCTTGGATGAGGGTGTTTTGATAATGAGGATAATGATATTCTCCTCACTGAAGACATGGGTGGACAACAAGGTGAGAAGGTGCATCATAGGAAAGATGAAATATCTGATCCAGAATCAAGTGACTGCAATGTGTCTTACATTGGTGATAAAAATGTTAGGGGCTACAATCACACAGTGCAACCAGACATGCAAGAGGATGTTGCAGTTAGTGCAACTGATTGGTTATCTACAGGTGTTCTTGTTGGTTCAAACGGTTTGTTTACTCCTGTTTCGGGGAATGAGCAAAAGCCTGAAGCATATGTCACTAAGAAGAATCTGGTATTAAATCATTGGTGCCAACTACTTGAAATGTCTATTCAATCTCACTTACTTCTTTTGCAACAATTCCAGCAGTTGGTAGAGCTTAAGAGCTAGCAAGAGTTCTTGTAGAAATTGGGAAGTGCAACAAGCAACAGGTTGGAACTGCTCCACTAGGAGGGGTTAATGATGGCTATGTGGACCTTAAGGCTTATTTTGAAACTTGGAATTTGAGGATTCCTAAAAAGTGGGATGTTTTTCCTGTTTGGTATGATTTGCTTCAATGGCGGAATCACATGTATGACACTATAATTAATGCATTTAGGATTTTTCAAATACAAACTCTCAGCTTCATCAACTTGCATATCGTGGCAAGACATAGAATGTTAACAAGCTTGCTCATGTTGCCTGTAAGCAAGGACACTATGATGTCTGCCTAACTGTGTTGAACAAAACAGATGGCTTTTCAACAATGGAAGTTCAAGAAACATTTGTGAAAATAAGAGAGCAAGCGAAAGCTTCCTTAGAAATGAGACATGAATTAATAAATTGGATTAATTTGATCAATAGTACTGATTTGGGACCTTTTCAAGGCTATCATTGCTCACTTTGTCCTTTATTAACAGAGAAGTGCTGTCCTTCGTTTCATCCTCCTTGCTCATCCCCTTTTCTTGAGTTGCCCTCATTGTTTTCATTTCCAAATGAGTTGCTGCCTCCCCTCTTCTTAGGCTGGTTGTGGTTTTCAGCCTTTTCCTTTTCCTTTTCCTTTTCCTTAGGTATTGCAACTCTTCTGTCCAACTCTTGCAATTCTGTGATAGCCCCTCTGTTCAACTCTTTTAATTTCGCAAGGGCCTTAGCCTGCTGCGTAGATGCCTCAATGTTACCATCCACCTTTGAAGGCCACAGAGATGTCGCCTTACTTACACAGGTTTTTCATTTAACTGCCAAATTAGAGTTGAACAAAAGGAGACTCCCCTCTTTGACCAATGGTCATTTGAGGCATTGTCTGAAGAGTGCCAAATGGCTTTGTCACATGTTGTGGTGTACTGGCCATTGCATTTTGTTGAGCGCCCTTACCAAAATTTCTGGGCCTATCTTCGTACTTAATGTCACAAAACTCCTGAAAGGTTAGGGATGCTTGAGTACCCTCTTCTAGCATTTGGTACTCCATCCAATAATATGAAGAATCTTTGTTTTGTTCTGGTGGTCCACAATTCCCTGTTTTCCGCCCATCTAGGAATTGGGGAAGCCAAGGTCTGGGAGTCCTCTGATTGGTTGTCCCAGAGCTAGTCTGTCCAGGGGTATTAGGCTGAATAGGAACATGGTAATTGCCATCTGTATTATTTCCAAACTGGGCAAGAAGCTGAGTTAACAATTGTTGATTTTGCTGCCCTTGAGTAGCTATAGATTGCATGGTCTTTTCCCAAGATTGCTTCTGCCAATCCTCCATTGAAGCTTTCCCTGGAGATCTTGGGGTAGTGACATCAACTCAATCACTCACAGGCTGGCAGGGTGAGCCAACTTTGATACCACTGTAATGTCCCAAGGGAATTTTTTCCCTTAGGGTTGTTCTTGTCTAGGGTTTCCACAAATCATAAAGGAATTATATAACAACACTACACATCATTCATTCATGTAACAATATGTATCCTCCTATATAAATCAATGTTCCACCGAGTTTTTGGGACGGGGAAACATGGGAGTGGGGATACGTATATAAGCAACCCCAAAATTTACTGAAATTTTGGGGAAACGGGGGGACGTCAGAGCCATAAAAATTATAAAATTATTAAAAATTTAATATATAAAAATAAAAAAATAAAATCCCAACAATATGTTAATAACTAAATTAGTAGATAGTAAATCTTATTAATTATGAAATGCACATCTAAATATGATCATCATTTCGTATTAGACTATTGTGAAGTAAAATTATCATTTGACATTTCTGCAATCATCAATGTAAATCTAAAAATAAATCACTAAATTGAATCTATCATTGGACATTATGCAATGCTCCATCTAAATTCATCATTTGGCAATGGGCATTAATATTATGCAAAGTACATCTAAATTAAATTCATCATTTGACAATTGAAACTCCGGAATGCACATCAAAAATTAAATTCATCATATGACAATGACATTTGAAGTCTAAAACAGCCATAGAAAACTGAACTAAAAATAAACATAGAAAGCAGTGAAATACAAAAAATGTTTTTTAATTGTTATTAACTAAAAAATTCAGGGGACGCGTCCCTCTTGCATCCCCCCTCATCCCCCCCACAAGAGAGACGCATTTCGTCACCAGAAAAAATGCCCCCTAGAGTTTCCCCAAGTTTTCCAAAAAAGGGGACGTGGGGAAAGTTTCCCCATCTCGGGAGCGTGGGGGAGCGCATCCCCCACCCTGGGGGACGCGTCCCCGTGGAACACTGATATAAATAGACATTCAATAGTCATTAATTGCTTCAGCAAACCACTATAAATCAGGAGTGACTGTTCATTGAACAGTAAACCAAATATTCACCAGTATGATTTCAACTGTAACCTCAATCGATATTCCACTGTAATTGTGCCGAGAGGTGCTCTGCAACCTAGTATAGGGGTAGATGTGTAGGTGCAAATGTTTAACATTTAACATTTATATGTCGACTCAATTAAAAAATAATTAAAGGTTAAAAGTAATAGAGAGCCAAGTATGGTGGAGATGTTGTAGTATAAACATTTAAATCTTGGCTCAATTAATAATACAAAGTTAAAAGTAATAAAAATAATAAAATTCAATTTGTTATATTCTAATTTTGTTTTGCAGGGAAGCTTAGCCCCTCCAACTCAAGTTAGAGCAACACTGGCAAATCTTGTTGAGCGATTCTTTGAGGGAGGCTGATTAGTGTAATAATTTCATTTATTGCAATAATTGAAAAATGTTCTAACTGTCAATTTGATTATGCAGTTTATTTGCTACGACAAATATTGAAAAAATTTACTACTGCAATTTTCACAATAAATTACTGCGGAAAATAAAATACTGGAAATAAAGAAATTCTAGAACACACATAGAAAACATTAACACAGAAAAACCCAATGCGGGAAAAATGGTGCAGCAGATGAGGGTTTTCTTATTAATCTTCAACAACAAATCTGAGTACAAGAATTCAAACAATTTAAACAAAGGAAAATATTGAGAGAAATTTCTCACTCTCCACAGCAACTGCCTGACCCCGAGATGGACCCTCTGCCCATATGCTGGCGCCTCTGCGTAACTCTTTGCGCAGAGCTCTAGTGGACTACGCTCTTCCTTTCTCCGCCTCTTCTTGAATTCAGAAATCTACCTTCTGAACCTCTGTTGCTACCCTCTCTTTAGCCTGCTACTCACTGTTGCTACCCTCTCTCTAACCTGCTACTCACCCTCTGGCTCTATCTTCTCTACTGAACCACAACCACTGAGAAAATTGATCTACATGGGCAACTAAGTAACTGCACTGGTGTGTTCTCCATCCACCCATCGACTTCTTCTTATAATCTTCTGTTGGAGCACCAATGACCAAGATTAAAACATAATTGATGGCCCAAATTATTTCCCCGTCGATCCATGTGAATTTCTACAACATTCACACCATGACTTAATTAATTTTGATTAATTAATCATATTCCCTAAGTTTATACTCAGGAAATATTTAAAACTGACTAATTAATCTAATTAAGTAATCTCTAGGTGGAATTTCCAGAAACGATTTCTGGATATTGGAGAATACATGTATTCTAGCGTCTCCACCAAATCTTGTGGCTAGAACACATTCGATGCTACAAAAGCTAACACTCTCTCTTAGTGAGGAATGTGTTCTAGTGCTGCAACCTACTGAAACAACAGCCTGTCTCTGCATATTTTCCTGTCACGCTGCTGATGTCTGGCTACTGCTGCCCACCAACCACTGTGCAACTCTGATATGCGCTGCTTCTGTTCTGCTGTTGATCCTGCAGAACTGCTGCCACAATTGCATCTGCATTGCACCTCCCTCTCATCTGCTGCTGCTGCAATTGCAACATTTGCAACTGAGAAACATCTAAAGTACCTGGTCTCTGCTACTGAAGTAGGTTTTCCATCATACACATCTGTTCCCTGAACTAGATGAACTTAGCTCTCCCTAGAGCTTTCGTGAGTATGTCTGCTACCTGATCTCCTGTGGGAACATACTGCAGTTCGACTACCCCACGCTGTACATAGTCTTTGATGAAATGACATCTCATATCTATGTGCTTCTACCTGTCATGAAACATTGGATTCTCAAAGAGCTTTATGCAACTCTAATTATCATAGTAGACACTGGTCGCTCCCATTCTTTACCTGAACAAGCTCACAAGCAGCTTCCTAGGCCATATAACTCCGCACGTAGCTGTGCTGGCTACCATATATTCTACTTCTGCTGAGCTCAGTGCTACTGACTTCAAGTTCCTGCTACACCAAGAAACCATCCTTGATCCAACACTGAAGCAGTACCTGGAGGTACTTTTCCTGTCCACTGAACTGCCTGCCCAATCTGCATTTGTGAATCTACATAATCTAACGTCATCTCCTCGAGTATATTTCAACCCATACCTGAATGTTCCACACACATACCTCAGAATGTGCCGTGCTGCTGCCCAATGTACCCTTTTCGGCTCTACCATGAACTAACTAAGGGTATTGACAGCGAAGCAAATGTCTGGCCTAGTGTTGACCAAGTACATGAGAGACCCATTGAGTTTTCTATCCAAGGTGGGGTCGACTTCCTTGTCCTTTGATGCATCTGTCTTCTTCCAATTGGTGATCATGGGCGTAGTCATGGGTTGGCGATCCTACTTTCCGAACCTCTTCATAATATCTATAGCATATCTCCCTTGCCCTAGGAAGATCTCCCCATTCTTTTGCCATACTTCCAATCCTAGAAAATAGTGCATCAACCCCATATCCTTCATGTCGAATTTTGTAGCAAGGTTTCTCTTGCAGTATTTTATGAGCCTTGATGATCCTTTCAAAAAGAGATCATCCACATATAAAACTAGAGTGAGCGGCTCGTCTTCTACCATTAAACAATAGAGATTGGGATCTACATCACTCTTGACGAATCCCAACTGCTGCAAGTAAGTGTCAATCCGACCATACTACGCCCTGGGAGCCTGCTTGAGCCCGTATAGGGCTTTTTTCAATCTGCACACGAGTGCGCTTCTCATGAGTTTCAAAGCCTTCTAGCTTTTCTATATACACCTCTTCTTCTATCACCCCATTCAAGAATGTTGTCATGACGTCCATCTGGTGAATCTCCCATCCCATCTGAGCTACTAGGGATATAACAAATCTGATGGATGTATATCTGGAAACTGGGATGAAGGTCTCCTCGTAGTCTATTCCTTCTTTCTATGCATACCCCTTTGCCACGAACCTAGCCTTGTACTTCTCTACACTGCCATCTGCGACGTACTTGATCTTGTAGATCCATGTGGAACCTACAACCGATCTGTCTTCCGTCGTTGACACTACTTCCCAAACATCATTTGTCATGATAGAACTATACTCTTGTACCATGGCATCCACCCACACTTGATGCTGTGCGACTTTCTAAAAGCTGGAGTGTTCTGCAACCAGAGCTACAAAAGCTTGATATTGGTTAGGCTACCTGCATTGTCTCTTGTTCGTCCTAGGAGTTTCGATAAATTCCTCTGCATCTCTCAACGTTTAACAAACTTCCCTGTTGGCTCTGCCACTGGTGGTGGGAGGTTCAATCAGTTCCTCTTCCTATCCCTGCTGCTCTGTCTGCTGAGAACTCCCCGGATCTCCTACCCCTGAGGAAACACTGGTACTAGTCACTGTACTTGGTCCCTGTGACTGTCCTCTTGCTGGACCCACTAGTTGCCCCTGCTGCTGGACTAACAAAACTTCTGCTGACTGATTCTGATTGCCTGCAGGCATCTCTCAAGATCTCCTAAAAGCTCTTTCCTCCATGAAATTTACGTCTTGTCTCATTACAATCTTCCTACTGCTAGGAATGTAGATCCTTTATGCCTTTGAAGTCTCGCTATACCCGACGAGGAACCCTTTCTTTGCAGTCTGATCCAATTTACTGCGTTTTTCAGATGGCACATGGTAGTAAGCCACACTACCAAAAATCCTCAAATGACTTACTTCAGGTTTCTTTCCTGTGAAAACTCCCTTTGGCGTTTTCTTCCTTGTAATATTCCCAATTAGCAACAACTAATTGGAAATATTATTTTTGACTACTTTGCTTTAATAAAGTTAAGTTAGAAATAAAGTGGGTGAAAGAGATACTTAACTCCCACTTAGGATAAAAAGCATTTCCTAAAGTCACTTGGAGACATGATTATTTGGTAGTGTGGGGCCTAGAGGTCGAAGTGGCAGCGTGGAGGAGATGTCAGTGTGGGCAGCATGGGCCCAAGACAACGCAGAGCTGGAGGGACAGCGTGGCTTAAGGAGACAACGCAGTTTTGGTGGGGCCTAAGTGAGAGCAAGGCTTTCTAAACATGAAAAGGGAGAGAGGCTCCTCATTTGTTCATTCTATTATGCATCTATGATATTTGTCTCTTGACATTGAGCACGCTTTTGCTGTTGAACAAAGTTTGCACGTGCTGTTTAGCACATCGGGTGTCTCCGTGCAGAGATCCCAACCTCAGCCCCAGGGGACTTCGAGTTCCTGCTTGGGTGAGGAGTTCTATCCTTGATTTTCTGGAGAGAGTTGCAACAGCCACAGTTGGGATCATTCACTTGCATAGACAGCGCAGTCAGTGAGAGGGAGCATGCAGTCTTTGGAGGAGGAGATTCTAGATTGAGGGTTTATCAGGGGATTCAGCCCGGGAGAGTTGGAGAGGGGTTAGCACTTCCCTATTCCATAATTTTGGTAGAGTTGGAGGCCATCTTTTGCATCAGATCATCTAGGGTTAACGTTCATCATTGGGATAGCGTTATACCTCAAGGGAGGTCATTTTCCGAGGTCATCCATTTCTAGAAAGCTCTCTGGGATTTTCTGGGTATTTGGCGGAGAGCCCATTCCCAAAGTTTCACAATTTTCTGAGGTGGGGAGCAGCGCCAAAGAGTTGATCTATTCCAGCAGTAGCAACAACACAACAGCAGCACCAGCAGCTTGGAGATAACGCAGTCATACAGGGAGCAGCCATTCCATGATATAGTCTGAGAGTGTTTCTACACTTGCCTAGTGCAAGCCAAGGTGCCATCATTCTGATCACCTTTATATTCATTTTATCTTTCAGCACTTAATAAAATGGCTCAGCACTCTCCATGTTTTGTCTTATTCATATGATGTCTCTCTAGTTGCTGTAGTTTCTTGTTTATGTGCTTTATATTGTTGTTTATTTCTATTCGGAATATTATAGTGGTATCAGAGCTCATAGACTTGGCTCAGCCTGTGGAGCAGATTGTCAATGACACCACTAGGAAAACCATACATCTGTTACCGAGGAAGAAAGCATAGAGACCAAGAGCGGAGGCTAGAGATCACTTTCGGGGAAGGTGATTGCGTTCCAGTAGTGGACGCAGAAGAGGAGGAACCGATGGTGAAGGAAGAGATGCCGGGAAGGAGTTCAGGGAACTTCTCCTCAAATCAGTGCAGGATTTGTCGAGATGGATAGAAGAAATGGGGCAAAAGCTCACTACAGAACCTAGACATCGTGAAACCCCAAGAGGTTTCCATACCGGAGAGGGATCAGGCACATCCCATCATTTGCAGGAGCATCTCACAGCGCAGCAGATGGCATCTCATACACCCCCACGTTCCACAATGCTCACATTTCTTGCCACTGACACTGGGGCAGGAGTACAGCAGGAGCAGGAACCGGCTCACATGGGGGATTACTTTGCCAAGTACTAGTCCTACGGTCGGGAGTTCAGAGAGGCCCTCACATTCCATGACTTCATACAGCTCAAGAGGGACAACAAACCTCGCAACCATAACAGGGGGAACAGGCACTCACAGGATGGGGATGTACAACGCACTGTATTTGATGGATCATCCAAGTGTTTGGCAAAGGCTTGGGTGGAGAAGTTGGATATCTATTTCCAACTTAATCAGATGGCAGAGGCGGAGGCCATCAAGGTGGCAGCGCTTCACCTGGAGGGCGAGGCCCATGATTGGTGGTTCCATGGGATGGCTATGCTGGGGCACTCAGGGGTGACATCATATGCTGAGTTTACACGGAGGCTGATAGAGCAGTTTGATCGGAGGGATCCAGAGGAGCACTTTGTTGAGTTGACTAAGCTCAAGCAGACCGGGAGTCCAGACACATACATTTCAAAGTTTTTGAGACTCTCCGTGATGGTACCTGACTTATCTTCAGCCAGGATGATCTACATGTTCATCGATGGATTGGCAGAGCCTATTCGGGGGTTAGTCAGATCGACGAGGCCAGCTACACTCCATGACGCAGTTGGGAGGACTCGGGACTTGCAGGATGCACTACCCCGGACTAGAGCTCCTTTCCCCCAGAGACCGACATTTCAGCCGAAGGGGAAGGACACGAGGGTTCCGCCTCCAAAGGGGAACCAGAGCCGAGGGCCTTTGGATGATGAGACCAGGAGAGATCTGAGGCAGAAGAAGCTATGCTTCACATGCCAAGAGCCATGGGCACCAGGACATCGTTGTGCCGCGGGGAAGGCACACTATATTGAGGTTTTCTCTGACAGTGATGGAGAAGAGGATGAGTACGAGGAGATGGAGGCAAGAGGCAGTAGTGCGAGACAGAGAGGAGATCATCCACCACCTCCACCACCAAGAGCGGGAGGTGCAGCGTTTGCACCTATCGGGGAGTCCTTGCTTCTTTGCGAGGGGTTCTAAAATACTTGACACTGCGTGTTCGAGGTACAGTGCAGGGACAATGTGTTTCGGTATTAGTGGACAGTGGGGCTACCCACAACTTTATTGATGCACAGTTGGTAGAGTGGAGGAGCATACCGACAGAGAGCTTCGATGGGTTTTCGGTACTGGTTACAAGTGCCAGAACCATGTAGTGTGCCAGGTATGTGTCGGCCATGGCAGTGACTATGTGGACTTACACTCTGACAGATCACTTCTTTGTGGCGGACATTCAGACACCAACGTGATAGTGGGAGTGCAGTGGTTGATCATGCTGGGAAAGGTCACCACAGATTGGGAGACCTTGGAGATGGAGTGGACAGACAATAAGACCGGGAAGCACGAGATGATTCGGGGCATGCACACTTACCCGCCACAAACAGTTTCGGCACACCGGATGGAGGCAGATTTCCAGAAGGGAGACATAGAGTGGGCAGTGGAGCTATGTGCTTTGGAGGTAGGGTCTACAGGGCAAGCCGTATACCCGGATGTGCAGTCCATCCTAGATAGATATGCCACAGTTTTTGGAGATATACCACCAAGGCAGCCACCAGATCAGGGATTTAAGCACACCATTGAGCTAGAGCAGGGCATCTAGGCAGTGATCACTACACCCTATAGGCATCCTAAGGCCTATTGGGATGAGATTGAGAGGGCCATCCATGAGCTCTTGGTGCTGGGGCACATTCGTCCTAGCACTAGCCCATTTGCTTCTTTTGTCGTGCTGGTGAAGAAGAAGGATGGCACACTGAGGTTGTGCATCGACTATCGAGCTCTCAACAAAAAGACCATGAAGAACCGATACCCCATTCCACGGTTAGATGAGTTGATGGATGAGTTGAGGGGATCGAAGTTCTTTTCGAAGATTGATTTGAGATCCGGGTATCACCAGATTCGCGTGAGGGATTAGGATGTTCCCAAGACCGCTTTCAGATGTCATTACGGTCACTTTGAGTTCTTGGTGATGCCCTTCGGGCTAACCAATGCTCCGGCCTCTTTTCAGTCATGCATGAATCACATCTTCCGCAGTCACTTGAGGAAGTTTGTGTTAGTGTTTTTCGATGACATCTTGATTTACAGTAGGACATGGGAGGAGCACCTACAACATATTGAGGTTGTATTGTGCATATTGGAGGAGAAACATTTTTATGCCAAGCTCTCCAAATGCGAGTTTGGGTTGACAAAGATGCTCTACTTAGGGCATATCATTGCTGTGGACGAAGTGAGGGTCCACGAGGAGAAGATCAGGGCCATTAGGGATTGGCCAGAGACGAAGAATGTGACGGAGCTTCGAGGGTTTGTGGGCATCTGCACCTACTACCGGAAGTTCGTCAAGGGGTTTTCCCAACTTGTTGCACCCTTACAGACCTTTCCAAAGAGGGGGCATTCAGTTGGACTGACACAGCGCAGAGGGCTTTCGACATGCTCAAGGAGGTGATGAGCAACTGTCCAGTTTTGGCATTGCCAGATTTCACACAGCCCTTTATCCTAGAGTGTGATGCATCAGGGGAGGGGATAGGCACAGTCTTGATGCAGGGAGGCCACCCCATAGCTTTCGAGAGCCGGAAGCTATTGCCACATGAGAGGTTGTATGTTATATACGACAAGGAGATGTTGGCCATCATGCATGCACTGGCCAAATTTCGACAGTACTTGGTGGGGAACAGGTTCAGAGTGAGGACTAACCACAACAGCCTCCGATTCTTTTTGGAGCAGAAGCAGTCGCAGGAGAGGCAACAGAAGTGGGTTAGCAAGATCTAGGCATATGATTTTGACATCGAGTATGTCAAGGGGAAAAACAACATGGTGGCCTATGCACTTTCACGCAGACCTACAACATTGTCCTTGATGAGCTTAGATATGGACTGGAGGGCTCAGTTGCTGGTGGAGTACTCCAAGGACCGTTTTGTCTGTGAGGTGTTGGACAGGCAGATTACAGATGACAGGTACGGGGTGATGGATGAGGTGATATACTTCAGTGATAGGATAATCTTGACCGGGAGCTCCCAGCTCAAGGAGAAGATATTGCATGCCTCACATGACTTGCCGTTATCAGGACACCAGGGGTTCACCAAGACCTATAGGGCCATTAAAGAGAGGTTCTCATGGAAGGGCCTCAAGGAGGACGTACTCCGACATGTTAGGGAGTGCGAATTATGTCAGCGTAATAAGGGAGAGATGAGCCATCCGGCGGGTTTACTTCAGCCTCTTCCCATACCAGAGGGGAAATGGGAGAGCATTTCGATGGATTTCATCACAGGGCTGCCCATTGTACAGGGCAAGGATTGCATATTTGTAGTTGTTGACCAGCTGACAAAGTATGCACACTTATTCGCTATATTAGCACGATACATTTCAACATAGGTAGCGGAGTTATTCTTCGGGGATGTTTTCAGATTCAATGGTCTTCCAAAGACCATTGTCAGTGACAGGGATAGCCGCTTCATGGGCGGGTTTTGGCAGGAGCTTTTCCGTTTGGTGGGTACCGAGTTGACCCCAAGCACCAGTTATCACCCATAGACGGATGGGTAGACAGAGACAGTGAACAAGTGGCTGGAAGGCTACTTGCGAAACTATGTCACCGGGCAACAAAAGGCATGGTTACGATGGTTGCACTTGGGGGAGTACTGTTACAACACCACTTACTATATGTCTATCGGTATATCTCCATTTTATGCTTTATATGGGTATCGTGCTTTATCTTTTGCTGACGTGATGTTTGGTGCTAGCAAGGCCCCTAGGGCCAAGAATTGGATCCAAGAGAGTCAGAATATACTCTGGGCTCTTAAGGATAACATAGCTACAACGCAAAATCAACAGAAGCTGTATTCCGACAAGGGACGGGTTAAGAGACAGTTTGAGGTAGGGGACTTGGTCTACCTACGATTGCAGCCATATCGGCAATCCTCGCTGAAGCAGAAGGGGGCTGAGAAGTTCAAGCCCCGCTTTTATGGACCATACAGGGTGACACGCAGGGTTGGGGAGGTTGCATATGAGTTGGAGCTGCCCACCGGTAGCAGGATTCATAATATTTTCCACGTGTCATGCCTGAAGAAGGCATTGGGACAACAGGTGACTGCAACTGAGGAGCTCCCCCCCACAAATGATGAGGGGCATTTAGTGTTGCAGCCATAGGCCATCATTGACACCAAGGAGCAGCAGCTGCGGAGCAGGACAGTCAGGGAATACCTGGTGAGATGGAGGAACTTACTAGATCAGGATGCCACTTGGGAGAGTGAGAAAATTTTACAGCATCCATCATTACAGTTGCTTGAGGACAAGCAACGATTTGGCGGGGAGGACTGTAATATTCCCAATTAGCAACAACTAATTGGAAATATTCATTTTTGACTACTTTGCTTTAAAAAGTTAAGTTAGAAATAAAGTGGGTGAAAGGGACACTTAACTCACACTTAGGATAAAAAGCATTTCCTAAAGTCACTTGGAGACATGATTATTTGGCAGCATGGGGCTTAGTGTTCGAAGTGGCAGCGTGGAGGAGATGTTAGTGTGGGCAGTGTGGAGGAGATGTCAGCGTGGGCCCAAGACAACCCAGAGCTAGAGGGACAGCGTGGCTCAAGGAGACAGCGCAGTTTTGGTGGGGCCTAGGTGAGAGCAAGGCTCCCCAAACATAAAAAGGGAGAGAGGCTCCTCATTTGCTCCTTCTATTATGCATCTATGATATTTGTCTCTTGACATTGAGCACACTTTTACTGTTGAGCAAAGTCTACACGTGCTGTTTAGCACATCGGGTGTCTCCGTGCGGAGATCCCAACCTCAGCCTAGGGGGACTTCGAGTGCCTGCTCGGGTGAGGAGTTCTATCCTTGATTTTTTGGAGAGAGTTGCAGTAGCCACAATTGGGATCATTCACTTGCATAGACAGCGCAGTCAGTGAGAGGGAGCACGCAGTCTTTGGAGGAGGAGATTCCAGATTGAGGGTTTATCAGGGGATTCAGCCCGGGAGAGTTGGAGAGGGGTTTTCCATCATTTTGGTAGAGTTGGAGGCCATCTTTTGCAGCAGATCATCCAGGGCCAACGTTCATCATTGGGATAGCGTTATACCTCAAGGGAGGTCATTTTCCGAGGTCATCCATTTCCGGAAAGCTCTCTAGGATTTTCTGGGTATTTGGTGGAGAGCCCATTCCCAAAGTTTCACAATTTTCTGAGGTGGGGAGCAGCCCCAAAGAGTTGATCTATTCTAGCAGTAGCAACAGCACAGCAGCAGCACCAGCAACTTGGAGATAACACAGTCATAGAGGGAGCAACCATTCCATGATATAGTCTGAGAGTGTTTCTATGCTTGCCTAGTGCAAGCCAAGGTGCCATCATTCTGATCACCTCTGTATTCATTTTATCTTTCAGCACTTAATAAAATGGCTCAACGTTCTCCATGTTTTGTCTTGTTCATATGATGTCTCTCTAGTTGCTGTAGTTTCTTGTTTATGTGCTTTATATTGCTATTTATTTCTATTCAGAATATTACATCCCTAATGCTCTATGAGGAGTTCTGTTTTGAATGTACACTGCTGTGTTACATGCCTCTACCCATAAAAATCTGTGCAAATCCTGATCATACAACATAGCCTTAACAACCCCAACTATCGTATTGTTTTTTCGCTCTACTACTCCATTCTATTGAGGGTTATATGTAGCTTCCCATTCTCTTTTGATGCCTTCCTTCGCACAGAACTCTGTGAAATCTTTATCAATGTATTCTCCACCGTTATCTGAGCGAAGCACCTTGATCTTCTTCCCTGTCGTGTTCTCTACGAGCGCCTTAAACTCTTTGAGCCGATCAAAAACCTCATCTTTGGTATTTAAGAAATAGATCCAAGTATTTTTGGAATGGTCATCAATAAAGGTGATGAATTATTCACCACCACTAAGAGCTCAAGTGGACATAGGGTCACAAATATCTGAATGTATCAGTCCTAACACGCCATCTGCTCTGCTGTCACTTCTAGGGAATGCTGCCTTCGCGTACTTCCCAAGTACGCATCCTCTGCACACATCGTCGTGCTCCATACTAAGAATTGGAACCACTGTTACAGTTCTTTGAGTATCTTGAGTGCTGCATGGTGTAAATGTCCCATCCTCCTATGCCATAATTCGTTCAGCTCCTTCCCACTGCTACTGTCACTGCCTATTAGTGCCATTGGAGAGTCGAGTTGCAACTTGTATAACTTGTTGCTTCTAGCTCTAATTTGTTTCACCTTCTTCCAGCTTGAGTGTTTGACATACACTTTCCTCCCCTACGAAGTGGACATCATATCCCTTTTTCTGCAACTGGGATACTGAAATTAGGTTCATACCCAATCCAAGCACACGCAACACATTTATATTGCTGGTGCTGGCTCCTGACTCCCTCTGAAACTCTATGGTGCCTCTCCCTACAGGAGTACATTTAGTTCTGTTGCCCATAGTGATCTGGAAGTCCATTTGCTCCTCCTGGTAGATAGATAAATATTCTCTAACTCTTGTCATATGAACTGAAGCTCCACTATCTATATACCAAACACGAGGTGAAGCTGATCCTGATAAGCAAGCAAATTCATCATACAACCTAGAAGATAAATCTAAAGCATCTTGACTGTTAATTCTGTCCATGATTTTCTGTGCTATTTCTCTTTCCTCCCGACGTTGATTCTGCTCAACAAACTGCTGCAAAATTACTGCGTCCAACTAGAGATTTGCTCTGCAAAAAATATGGGACTGCTCCCTCTGCCTTTGGAATTCCTTGATCTGAAGAATTCAAGTTTTTTGTTGTTCTCTCAAAAAAAATGATTTTCCTCAAGAATTACTGCTTTCTTGGCCAAGGGATTGCGTTGCCCTCTGGGGATTCGACCTATTGCTCACACTAAGCAGTGAACCTCTTCCTTTCTCTGCGACTGAGCTCTCCAGCTGATCATATATGCTCTGATACCATGTGAAAATTTCATCTATTGCAATAACTGAAAAATATTCTTTTGATTGTGCAGTTTATTTGCTACGACAAATATTGAATAAATTTACTACTGCAATTTTCACAATAAACTACCGCGGAAAATAAAATGTTGGAAATATAGAAATTCTAGCGCACACGTAGAAAACATTAACACAGTTATTTTTGGACAATTGTCCTTGAAAAACCCAATGTGGGAAAACCGGTGCAACGAATGATGGTTTTCTTATTAATCTTCAGCAACAAATATGAGTACAAGAATTCTGACAATTTAAATAGAGGAAAATACTGAGAGGAATTTGGAGAAATTTCTCACTCTCCACAACGACTTCCTGACCCCGAGATGGACCCTCTACCCATACGCTAGTGCCTCTGGGTCACTGCACAAAGCTCTAGTGGACTACATTCTTCTTTTCTTTGCCTCTTTCTGAATTCAGAAATCTACCTTCTGAACTTCTGCTGCTACCTTCTCTCTCACCTGCTACTCACCCTTTGGCTCTATCTCCTCTACCGAATCACAACCACTGAGAAAATTGATTTGCCTGGGCAACTGAGTAACTGCACTGGTGTGTTCTCTATCTACCCATTAACTTCTTCTTATAATATTTTGTTGGAGCACCAACGACCAAGATTAAAACATAATCGATGGTCGAGATTATTTCCCCGTCGATCCGTGTGAGTTTCTAGAACCTTCACACCATGAATTAATTAATTTTGATTATATTCCCTAAGTTTATACTTAGGAAATATTTAAAACTGACTAATTAATCTAATTAAGCCGTCTCTAGGTGGAATTTCCAGAAACGATTTCTGGGTATTGGAGAATACATGTATTCTAGCCTCTCCACCAAATCTCATGGCTAGAAATCCCAACTCTGATGAGCATCTTTCATTCCACTGTTTCTGCAATGCTTTGACTTGATCCAATTATGATTTGAGAGGTTTATAGTGAGGACAATCTAGGTTTGATGCCATAGATTGGGGGCTTTGAGAATGGGTAGAGGTGAAGAGAAGGAATAGATCACCACGAGATAGAGGGGATGTGCAGTGGAGGGAGAAAGCGATAATGTTGGGAAGAGTAGGAGAAGCATTGCTGCACTTAGAAATTAGCTATGAAGAGGTGAAAAGAAGGAATAAATCACCACGGGACAGAGGAGATGCGTAGTGGAGGGAGGAAGGAATAGCGCTGGGAGGAGAGGGAGAAGCAACACTGCACTTAGCAATTCATTGTGAAGAGAGGGGATGCTGTGGAGTCTATTTGAACAATTCTGAGCACGAGAGGAGAGGGTCTAAAAGACGTGATCTCTGAGGGTGATCATAAGAATCATTGCTCTGTATACGATTTGCTGAATAGGGAATCTTGGATGTGCTAATCCGCATGGGGATAGGCAATTTGTCCTTTGGAGATTTGTTGATGATCTATGAAGTGATGCCTGTCGTCGTTTTGGGGGAGTCAATTTGGAATGACCACTTCTAATGTCCTTTCTTGTATGTGATTTGATAACATTTCATGGAAGAGGCTTGACAAGGATCTCTTCATTGATCTTGGCTTCTCCTTAGGGTCTACGACAGGCGTTGTTTGCCAAATCGTCAGCCTTGTCATTGTTTTCTCTGAGGATGTGGAAGAATGATGTAATGAATAAAATCATATAAATAATGATTAATTAGTTAATTAGTAGTTAGGTTGAAGAGGCATGTCTGATGGACATGACCTTTCGTGAAGAGGCACCTGCCTAGTTATATAAGCGGGCCTCATTTGTAACAATCATCAATCATTCTCATTCATACTATTTAATATAATATTTGTATCCTCAATGGATATTCTAATGTTCCAAGTCTTCTGGAGTATTTAACTTGAGAAGAAACTTTGTTCACATCATTTGGTATCAGAGCAGTTCGATCTTCTGGCCGCTCACCACTGAACAGAGCCACGCTCTCCGATCCAGGTCTTTGACCATAAAATCGTCAACTTTTGTTGCCGTCGTGACTGAAGCATTCGCTACAACTTTTGGAGTTTCTCTGTTGCTGTTCGTCAGAGGCCCTTGGCCATTAAAAAAAAAGTCTAATATATTTTAAAAAAAAGAGTTAGAAAAAAATATAAAAGAGAGGAAAAATAAATAAAAAGGGAATATATATATATTGGAAAAAAAATACATATTGAAAAGGGGAAAAAAATATTTAAAAAAAAAATCAATTTAAAAAAATTATAAAAAAAAAACGTAAACAAAAGAATTAAAGGAATAGATGTCGGCCATCCGACAGTAGCCATAATCGTAGAAAGGCACCACAGTCGATTCCACCACAGGCAACGCTGCCACAACCATTGTTCTCACAGCCACAAACACTTCCTTAATCGCTCGACAACTACTCTGCTGACGGACCACACCGCTGCCCTCATTCCCCACCTGTCGTTGCCCCTGTAGCAGATCCTGTCCAACGTCGGCTGGATTACAATCGAACTCTTCCTGCTCCTGCTCGCCCCACTGTCATTCAACCTCCGCAACCACCGGCCCTTCCCTGCCGCCTGGTCAAACACACCCCTACGCACCACTGCGACCATACAACCACTGCCGCTGGGCTACGACTCACTGCGCTCTAATGAATCAAACCAGATCACCGCAACGAAACCATCGTGTCAATTACAAATTATTTAGACCATACACGATGTTGTGATCTCATTCATTTCGTAAGGTTGTATCATCCAATCTGTATGGTCACGACTCTTCATAAGAATAAGAATAGGACGGTACATCTTATTCTAAAAATCTTGGCAATTCAAATATAAAAGCTTTTAATATATTTTAAAAAGGAGGAAAGTATATTTAGGAAGAAAAATAAAAAAATATAAAAAAATATGGCATATTAAATTTTGAAGGTTTATAAAAAAGAAAGAGGAAAGGAAGCTTTAGAGAAAAAAAACTATTAAAGTAAAAGAAGAAGAATAAGAAGGAAATAATAATATTTTATTATAGAGATTAAGAAGGGGTTATCTTCAAAAATCCTAAGTTAATCTTGACTCAAGCAAAATGGCATTTAATTCAGAATTGAAGAAAGGAATATTTTTAGAAACCTTACCCACCAATGCTAAAGCGCTATTTAAATTTAAAGGAACTCTTGTAGGAAAATATATTACTATTTCTATCTCTCCCGTAGAAGATACAAATTATTTAACGCCTAAAATCGCAAACCAATTAGTGATCCCAGAGTCAAATATAATCGAAAAATTAGACTGTTTTGGCAACAAAATATATGACAACCAATTTACAGTTAAACATTGGGGATTATACATTCATATCGAAATTCTCTATTCAATCCCTACCTTTTAACGATAGTGACATTGTGTTGGGTTCACCATGGATGGAAACCCTAGGTTCATTTATCCTAAATACGAAAAAGAAGTTTTTGACATTCTCTTACAAAAAGAAGAAAATAATGCTCCAGGACGTTAACTTGAAGCCAAATTTAGTGATGCCTGAAGACATACAAGAAATTTCAAAAGTAATTTTTCAAGAAGGTAAAAAGGTGATACAAAATATGCCAAAGGAAATTGACAAAATCACCACTAACAAGAATGAAGAAGTTGCTCGCCTCAAGGACCACAACGAAAAATTACTAACGCAAATTAAGAAGCTGAAGAAGGACAAGAAGTCATTAGAAAACAAGGTGCAACAACTTGTCAAAAGGGAATCGTCGAAACCTTCAAATGTAGAAATTCAAGTTGAAGAAGAAACACACATCGATCCGGTAAATATCACAACTCAAAAAGAAAATAAACTAGTTGAAGTAAAGATGTACTTAGAAGTTGCAACTCCAACAACAAAAGATTCGAGTGAAGATCCAAAAGTTAGCTATTCAACGTCCATAGCTAAAGGAAATCAGGTACTTCAAATAAATCAAGGAGATGACATAAACAAGATAAGGGAAAATCGAATCAATAGAATTCCCTATCGACATCCGAATCACGAGAGTAGACAATCGATCAAGCTACGTATTCAGAACATAAACAACAAACAGATGTTCCGAAGAATATTGAAGCGCGCACAACTCAGTCTAGTGGTAACAATTCATCACAAGGTTCCAGTAATCAAAAAAGTCGACAGAATATTAATTTAGGATGGTCTGATCCCTCATCCGTGCGACAATTTTATATATCACTCCAAGGATCATATCGTCTAATATCAACGAAGATTTCGAGACAAGAATCAAGGCCTTTTATCAACAAGCTTTGAGGACAAAGCTCTTTGAGGAGGAAGGCAATGTAATGAATAAAATCATATAAATAATGATTAATTAGTGAATTAGTAATTAGGTTGAAGAGGCATGTCTGATGGACATGACCTTTCGTGAAGAGGCACCTGCCTATTTATATAAGCGGGCCTCATTTGTAACAATCATCAATCATTCTCATTCATACTATTTAATATAATATTTGTATCCTCAATAGATATTCTGATATTCCAAGTCTTCTGGAGTATTTAACTTGAGAAGGAACTTTGTTCACTTCAAATGAGGCCTCCCCTAGATGCTTCATCTTGTTGAATTCAAATCACAATTTGCCCAAGGTTTGCATTACTGGGTCTCGTTCTCTTGACCATCTGTTGAATGAGAATGGCCGAGTCCCAAATTACTATTGGATTTTTATAGTTGAACTCATGGAGGATCTGTGCGCCCAAAAGGAAACCATAAGCCTCTGCCCTGTTATTTGTTTCGTTTCGCAATCCCCATTCTTAGGACACTGTTTCTATTCCTTCATGATCGAGGATTAATCCTCCTGCTCCAGCTTGTCCAAGATTAAATTTGGATGCCCTGTTAAAGAAAAGGCAGGTTCGATTATGTGCTTTTAGCTAGTCCCTGAAATCCTTATCTTTTAGTCTCACCTTGCAATTGACTATGCTGAGTCGATTTCTCAAGCTGAAGCAGACGTTGTGGGTTATTCTGTCTAGAACGAAACTGAACCATATCCTTTCTTCAATTTGCAAGGATTGAATGTCGATTTTACAGTTTCCTTTTTAGAGGATGACTTCTGTGGAGAGACTCCCAATCTTAGCCATTACTTTCCTGCTTTCTGGCTTTTTATTTTGGAAAATATGTTTGTTCCTAGCTCACCAAAGCTGCCAACATAAGAACGCTGGGAGACTAGTCCAAAACCGCTTAAGCAAATTTATGTTTTTGAAAGAATGAGGATAACTAGATTTCCATTTGGCAAAGAATTCAAAGATGTTGAGCTTGAAATTTACTTGAACTTGAAGAGGATTAACCAAGGCTTGCCAACAATTTTCTGAGAATTCACATGAGAGAAATAGGTGTTGAATGGTTTCCTCAACGGTTGAACATGGAGGACATATTGAAGGGCCTTGTATGCTTTGTTTTCTGAGATTATCAGCTGTAAGGATCTTCCCCTTAAGCAATGTCCATGTAAAACCTTTGATTTTTGGCAAACTTTCAGTTTTCCACACGATTTTCCAAAGAGGCCAATTGGACTGCTGCTCCTGTTCTCCTTGTAGCTTTTCATACCCACTTTTAACTGTATAGTCTCTTCCTATTGGGTTCCATTTAAAGCTGTCTTATTGCCTGTAGCAGATTGGTGCTGCTCCCTTGAGATGATGGAGGAGTAGATTCCTTTGTTGAAGGAGTTCCGGTGGAATTGCAGGTGTTTTCCATCCTTCCCATAAGTTGTCTTGTTGGTTCCAAACTGATATTTGATCCAAATGTACAAGACCCTTTCCTTGGAGCCAATTCTTAAGATGCTGGAGATCTAGAATGGATGTGAGCTTGGGCTTTCCCATTATGCTGTCATCCCAAAGGTTAATTTCTTGGCGCCCCCCCCCCCCCCTTTGGAATTTTGGGAGAGGCAAGATTTTTTTGCACAACTTCCAAATTTGCGAACAGGCCCTGCTAGGTGTCTGGATGTTTAGGAGATAGTGTCAGGGAACGTTAATGTATTTGTCGTTGTTTTTCCATGACCCTGGTGTTTGGGATTGAATCTTAGATCTCTGACGCTACTAAACCAAGAATCACAACGAAACTACTTTGCACAACATAATATAAACAATAGTAAATCTACTAGTGCACAAATATAGACAACTTTTTACCATTTTTGTACAATAACCCAACTTTGTTATATTAATGCAACTGAAAAATACAATAGTTTAGGGCTCCCGTACCAGGGATAATGGCCCTCAAATATCCACTGATACAAGAATACAAAACTGGGGCTTGGTGTCAGTCCATTGACAACCATTATACCCTCAACAAGATACTCTGACCATCTCACTGATTTAGTCAACTCTCTCAGCGCCTCTCAGTCGTACCCTGTACCTTCCTGGTCCTTCAACTCCTGATTTGCAGCTTCTGCCTCTATCAATGCTCCAAGTCCAATTTCCCACTGAACCTCAGGTGTCAATCTGAACACTAGTTGTGCCTTAGTCCATCAAGGGCACAACACATTGAGACTCTTGTCACCTATAAGCCTTCTCCTTGCCGTGTTCTTGCTGGAGACAGTTGCGACCTTGTTTAGGGAGCCTAGTAGACTTCCCAGCCTCCCTAAATAGGCCCTCCTTCCCATTTGCGGTCACACAAAGGTACACGACCTGCTACAGGGAGACAATTTGTAGGTTGTTGTGCCTAGAACAACCCTTAACATCCACGACCAAGTCCCATCTTCAATGCTTCCTTCACCTGTAAACACCACAACCCTAAACTAGACCCAAAACAGATCCCAAAACTCTCTTGGCATCCTCCTTTGGTTGCGGTTACCTCAGGGAACTCGACTTCCATTTCAGACCTTTCCATGAGAGAGAGGGAGCTATGTTGGATGATCGAATGAGGCTCCTTCTCATCTTAATTTATGTCTCTTGTGGCAACGTCTAGCCCTCTTCTAGGGTCACCTCATGTCAAGGCCGACTTGACTTCTCTAGACAATTTTCCCACACTCAACTTCAAAAATTAATATCTCTGCAACGACAACTCTGAATTGGATGATTCTTGATGCGTCAGATTCGTCTCGACGTGCACTATCATCCTCATCCATCACATGTTGAAATCTCATCACGGTTTTGGCCCAAACATTGATGGGTGCAAAACCACAGGTCTGGGTTTCACCCCACAAGGCCACTTGTGGAGCTCCTTCCTCCAAACCCTAGATTCTCAAGGCTTGGAGTACCTCCCTAGCTACAAAAATCAACACTCCCTCTTAGCGAGGGAGGTGCTTCCAAGATTCGGAAGTAACCAGCATCATCTTTGACAATGCTAGCATATCTGCTGTCCATCACTGCAGCATACTCTGTAGAATGAACCCGACAATCTCGGTAGTGCCTCTGCCTCATCATATTTGAAGCTGAAGATCCCAAACCTCCATAGGATTGCTCCCTCTGCAGCTAGAATCCCTTTGAGCCTACACGATCTCCACTGGATCAATCTTGCAAGCACTCATCCTCATCGATCTAATACCACTTGTGCAAATTCCTGCAATCTTGGATATGCAACATCACGATCTGATGAAGACTCTAGCTTGCCAACCTGTAATCCATCACATGAAGCAATCTTGATCATGCTGATCTCGTTCATGCCAAAGAAGTCCTCGAGCTGTCCCGACCATCCATGACAAGACAAAGGAAGTCCACGTCCTGCAAACCTCCACACAACATATTGAAGTGCACCAGGTCCACTACCTATCCACCAAAACTCCCAACCCATCTCACCATTTAGTCTATCGAGACCACATCTCCATGTCTTCATTTGAACCCTCTCTCCATGATTTAGACACCCACAACTCCCTCTGAGCTGCTTCCTTGTGCACACTCTGATTCACTGACCCTCAAAGTAGCTTAGACAACCTCTGATACCATGTTGTCTTTCCACGACCGTGGTGTTTGGGATAAAATCTAAATCTCTGACGCTACCAAACCAAGAATCACAACGAAACTACGTTGCATAGCGGAATATAAACAACAGTAAATATACTAATGCACAGAATATAGACAACTTTTTATAATTTTGTACAATAACCCAAATTTGTTCTATTGATCCAACTAAAAAATACAACATTCTAGGGCTCCCGTACTAGGGATACTGGCCCTCAAATATCCATTGATACAAGATTACAAAACTAGGGCTTGGTGTCTGTCCATCGACAACCAATCTACCCTCAACAAGATACTCTGACCATTTGGCTGATGTAGTCGACTCTCGCAGCTCCTCTCGGTCGTACCCTATACCTGCTCGGTCCTTCGGCTCCCGATCTGTAGCTCCTGCCTCTATCAATGCTCCAAGTCCATCTGGCCACTGAATCTCGGCTATCAATTTGCTCACTAGTTGTGCCTTAGTCCATCAAGGGCATAACACATCGAGACTCATGTTTAGTTGTTCACAACTCCGTTTGTGAACAACTCACAACTGCCCACTGTTGCTCCTCAGCTACTCGAGGACTTCAACCCACTATGGTTTCCTGCGCTGCTCCAATGAAGACCAAAACAGGGCACAAAGGTCTGCCACCTATCACTGCAAGATGTCCATCTCCCGCAATGAACATGGGCTAGGAGGATTGCCCATCATCTGTTGTAGAAGTCCTTCTCCACACACAAGTCTAGGGCCGCTCTACTGCTCCTCTTGCTGATCAAACCTTAGGCTCAACTTCTACCACTCTAGCAACCAACCACCTAGGTCTGTGAAGATGGCGCACACCGGGCTCCAACTTGGGCACTATCATGCTGTCCTCCACCAAACCATAAATTCCCAATCCACGTTCACACTTGGTCCACTCTCACGCTTCCCTCCAACAGACCACGAGTGACCAATGATGCTGTAGCATATGCTCCTAGTTAGGGCATCCAACACCTATGGAGTCCTTCCTCTTGGTTGCTAACGGACTCCTCAAATCAGTCCTCTCGTAGGACACTACATCCACCCCATGAGCTGATGTGTCACCGTTGCAAAGTCTGCAATCTCGTTAGGGCTAATATCAGTCCACATCAGCGCCAAATCCTTGCCTCTAGATCTCCCTACAATTGCGATTTACTTCTCATTGTAAGCTTCTCCCTTTGTTGCCACATGGGACAAGTCTGTGGTGGTTTTGACTTCACAAAACAACCACTACAATTTCTGTCCTCTTTGCAATTCCACTGCCCACAAATTTGAGACAAAACCACACCATACATCGAAAACCCAGAATTGTCTTATACTTAGGACTTCCAACCTGCACCTCTCCTCCTTGAAGACATCACAAACTGCTCTTCCATTTCCTTGAAATCTGAGCTGTCTTTTCTAAAGAACTCGGCCCTGGTTAGGGCACCTATCCCTGCACAAAACAACCCTTCCTCTCACCTGTAAGCGTTCTCCTTGCTGCGTTCTTGTTGGAGACAGTTGCGGCCTTGTTTAGGGAGCCTAGTAGACTACTCGACCTCCCTAAACAGGCCCTCCTTCCCACCTGCGGTCACACAAAGGTACACGACCTGCTACAGGGAGACAATCTGTAGGTTGTTGTGTTGAAAAATGTAACTAGGATCGGTCTTCATATTGACTATGTACTTATGAAAAGAAGAAGACAAAGATAATAAAATGTATATGTTTTACTTGCAAAGAAATCTAAGAACCTTATGCAAAGAAATCTAAGAAAGAAGAAGCGAGGCATCTCCACTATGATTGAGATCATCTTCTCCTTTAAGTGATTTCTGTTGGTTGTAAAATAGTATGATAAGAAGCAGTGTATATTATAGCATCATGATCGAAGCATGGAGGGAGCTCTTGATAAAACAACTCCTGGAAAACCTCACTGATGGAAGGCAGTTATCAAGATCAAGGGTCATCATGAAACTGGTGCTGATATTTTTCTAATGGAGTTCTCTATGAATTCACTGATTAGAAAGGAAGCATAATAGTTCCTTCAAGAATTCCTGCTACAAAATTATGAAATGTGATGACGTATTAATGACGCAGGCCAAGGGAATGAAACTCTTCATTCTAGTAAAATTGCTACAGGATGGTATGTATATATTTATATGCTGACACTAGATGCTGTGAAGTCATGTCATATGGTTGTAGGTAATAGTCTTCTATATTTAGAAGTATGATCTATGAAGGAGGATCTCTCGGTGCACTGACAGATGAAATCAACATAATATATCCTCATGGAATATGAGGTGGTTGTATATGTACGAGGAACTGGAAAATTTGTAAGTTCCTGGGAATGAAGAATGTGCAGAAAGGAAGAGATCATGAAATACAACCATGTCAAGAGGCAATTATCATCTTGAAGCCAAGAAGATGTGACTAGGAGATCTCCTGGGAGGATATGTATCACTGCGATGAAATGCAGTAAAGACGCGAAAAACATATCATTAGAGTGTCAATGCGAATAAGGATGCGATACTATCACAGGAAGATGTCATGGTAGATCATCTTGAAATTGCTTTTATTTAAAATTGGACAACTAGATCCAAACAAGTATTTATTGATGCTAGATTAAGATGCTATGCTGTTGGATTCCTCTTTTGGTGTAAATCCATATAAAACATCTTATTAGATGAGGCGAACATTTATTACAATTATTATTTATAATAAATTATATGTAGTCGTATGGGTTTGCATGACGGATGTCACCTTGCGATGATGGATATAATCGACGAAGTTGACATTTCACAACAACTCAACACACATCTTCTTCTCTCATCTGATTTAGTACGAGCATTTCACAACAACTCAACACACATCTTCTTCTCTCATCTGATTTAGTACGAGCTCCTTGGAGGACATTTCCAGCCCACACGTGTGAAGAAGAAGGACGAATTTCTGTACGGCCAAGAGGAAGGACGAATTTCTGCAGCTAGGGTTTTGCAGGAAGTTTGACCAGCGTTGACTTTGGTCAACGCATGGTCCAAAAGGGCTGAAAATTGTTGGAGACTTCGATTTTGGGAGGCCGTACACATTGGCACAGAAATCGAGGTCAAAAGGTTGACCGAACTTGTTGCTGCGTTGACTTTTAGCTTGCTGCCCTGCGTTGACTTTTCTGGACATCGTTGACTTTTCTGGAGTTGACTTGGGTTGACTCGGTAGCTGATTTGAGGATTGTTGTGACACATTCTGGGTTGGCTGATCAAGGAGACTTTGCTGGTTGAAGCATCCTGTTGGCCGCCGTAACGCACCATCACATTTTTCTGTTTCTGGTTTGTCTTCTATAAGATCCACTGATATGTTCTATCAACATTTTACTTAACCATTTGTGTGATTGCTGTAATAAAAGTAAAGTTGCATCAAGCGTAGAACATCTACAAAATTTACATGGTATCGGAGCTGAGGTGAAGACAAGCCCTATCTTTAGCAATCACCATCTGAGAAAATGGGTTCCACAAGTGATGAATTCAAGGAGAATGACAAGCTGACTAGAAGGGATGACTTCCATGCCTGGAAGATGATATTAGATATCAAATTGGAAGACCATGATCTCATGGATCATGTACTAGGTAAGATACAAGAACCTCCATCCAATGCTACTGCTGCTGCTAAAAACAAGTATAAGAAGGGGGAGATCAAAGCAAAGCTGATGATCAGGGAATCCATACATAAAAATCTGGTTGCCTATATATCTGAGCTAGGCACATCCAAGGAGATGTATGATAAATTGATCCTTATGTTCAAAGTAAACAATGTGAACCAAGTGCTATTCCTCAAGAATAAATTGAAGAATATGAAGAAGGGCTGGGATGAGTCTGTTCAAACTTACTTTCTAAAATTGACCGAAACAAGGAACAATCTGCTGGCTATTGGGGAGACAATAGCCGATCGTGAGATGGTTCTCACCGCACTTGGAGGACTCCCATATGAATGGCAAGTATTCACTACTACCATTCTCAATAATAATACCATTCCTAACTTTGATGAGCTTCTGTCTAGATGTATGCAAGAAGAAACAAGGATGAAGGAATTCGATAATGACAGAAATGCTGCCTATGGTGCTCATTCTCGAAAGAAGAACTCTGGTGGTTCTAAGGACAAAGGAAGAATAAGGACTCAAGAA
Organism: Pinus albicaulis; assembly: GCA_034641835.2. NCBI lineage: Eukaryota > Viridiplantae > Streptophyta > Pinopsida > Pinales > Pinaceae > Pinus > Pinus albicaulis. The sequence continues at coordinate 667,797,040 of CM076571.1, forward strand.
AAGAAGGGTAAGTGTTTCACTTGCCAAAGGCCTGGTCACTATGCTAGAGAATGCCCCTTCAAGAAGGATTCTCCCGATAGTGATGATAACAACAACAATCGAAGGAATGGGAATCGAAGAAACAACAAATCCAAAGGAAAGAGGAAGGCTCACTTTGGTGGAAACAATCAACCTTCTAAAAGGTCTAGAAACACCAGGTATGAGGAGTCTAATGTTGTTGATAAAAGAAATGAGTATATTCTTGTATCTGCTCTCTCTGCTACATCTCCGCCCGACACTATGGATGTCTGGCTAATCGATAGTGGTGCCTCAAGACACATCACTGGATTTAAGGAAGCACTCTCTGACATGGTTGAGAGGGATACTAATCTAGAAATTATCCTTGGAGATAATGCCACATATCCCGTGAAAGGGACAGGGACTGTGACCCTCCACTTGTCTCAAGGACAAGTCCTACATTTGCAAGATGTACTCTATGTACCAAAATTGAAGAAAAACCTTGTGTCTATATCAGCCATGGAAGACAAAGGGTTCAATGTAACATTCACTGATGGAAAGGTGCTCATGTGGAAGAAGAGCTTCAAGGAAGCTATCTCGATTGGGTTTAGAGTTGGCACACTCTACCAGGTTGGAGGAAGTCCGCTGGGAGCAATGACATGTGATACTATCCGACAAACCGAACTATGGCACCGAAGATTTGGACACCTTCATTACAAGGCCCTTCCCGAAGCAAGGAAGGTGGTGACAGGGATGCCTGATTTTGGAAATAATCATGAAGGTGTATGTAAGGGCTGTGCTGAAGGAAAACATACAAGGGGACCTTTCCCCTCAAGTGTCACAAAGACATCTGAGATATTACAACTGGTCCATTCTGATCTTTCTGGTATGTTGCCTGTAACATCCCTGGGGGGATGTTCTTACTATATGACATTTACTGATGACTTCTCTCGTAAAACCTGGATATACTTCTTGAAGAAGAAGGATGAGGCTTTCATGTGGTTCCGTACCTTCAAAGCCTTGGTGGAAAATATGACCGGAAAGAAGATCAAGATTTTGAGGACCGACAATGGCACTGAATATGAGTCAAATGAGTTCAAAGACTTTTGCGGAGAAGCCGGCATTAAGAGGGAGACTACCACTGCATATACTCCTGACGAGAATGATGTTCTTTGTAAGAACCTTAAGAATGGACTATTGTGGGAAGGCTGCCGTGCCATGCTATGTGACAGGATATAAGAGTTTGGCAGGAAAATTTGCAAATCTTGTTGAATATATTCAAACAGTCACCCCCATTAAAGCTCACGGACTCAAAAACTCCACGAAAGTTTTCATGGTAGAAAACTTGATGTCTGCATTTTAGAATTTTTGGATGTCATTTATTTTTCTGTATCTCTTTGAAAGAAAGAAGTAAGGCTGGATGCTTAGGAAGAAAAGTGTTTGTGGGCTACGATGAAGTTCTAAGGCTACCTCAGAGTCTATGTGGTCAAAGTGAGATATGCTGTGAAATGTCACTTTTAAGCGAAGTAAGAATCCACTGAGAAGAAGCGTGAGATCTTCCAAGATGCGAAGAAAATCTTGAAGAAGGCACAGTGAAGAACCGCAGGATGAGACAATGCTTGATATTGAAGGACCAATGGACCCTATTGATCCATCTCCTTCACTAGGAAAGAGACCATCATGGCTCAGAGATACCCTCGACGATGCTGAGGGACATGCTGCCCCAAGGGGGACATTCCGAGAAAGCAAGAAGCCGTGTAGATACCAAGGGTATCTAGCTGCCATGAGTACTATTGTACAATCTGAACCTAGATCTTTTGAGGAAGCCGTAAAGCATCAAGTTTGGAAGGATGCTATGCACGAAGAATATGAGTCCATAATGAAGAATGATGTCTGGGATGTGGTCCCGAGGCCGAAGGACAAATCAGTTGTCACCGCGAAATGGCTCTACAAGATCAAACATGGATCTAATGGGAGTGCTGAAAAGTTCAAGGCAAGATTTGTTGCCCGTGGCTTCTCTCAAAAGGAAGGAATAGACTATGATGACATATTTGCACATGTGGCACGATATACCACCATTCGATCAATCATAGCCCTTGCTGCTACGCAAGGATGGAGTCTTCATCAGATGGATGTCAAGACCGCTTTTCTGCATGGTGCAATAAAAGAAGAGGTGTATGTAGAACAACCTCTGGGGTTTGAAGTCCAGGATCGGGACACTCATGTCTGCGGGTTGAAGAAAGCCCTCTATGGGTTGAAGCAAGCACCCAGAGCTTGGTACGAGAGGATAGATAGCTACTTGATGAAGCTGGGCTTCACTCGAAGTAATGTTGATCCGAACCTTTACTTCAAGGTTGTCCAGGGGAAGCCTCTCATTCTGGTGCTGTATGTGGATGACCTCTTCTTGACAGGTGTTGACCCTCTCATTCATCAATACAAGAGGGAGCTCGGCTGTGGGTTGAGATGAAGGACCTAGGGCGATCACTACTTCCTAAACTTTGAGCACGGCGAGGACACAGAGATTTTGAACCTCAAGGAAAATACATTGTGAAACTTCTAGAGAGATTTGGTATGGTGGACTGCAAGTCCGTGTCAACACCGATGGAACTCAACTTCAAAAAGTTGAGTGGCAGCGTTGCTGGGCCTATCTTGGCCAATCCTACTGAGTATCGTCAACTCATAGGAGCTTTGATGTTCTTAGTGAACACCCGACCGGATATATGTTTTGCAGTGAACACTTTGAGTCAACAGATGGTTGAGCCTCATCACTTTCACTGGGTTGGTGCCAAGAATCTTCTGAGATATCTTAGGGGCACGATAAACCATGGGTTGAGATACACTGCCGGGAGTGTGACACTCCGTGGATATACTGATGCCGATTGGGCTGGCAGTGTGGTGGATCGTAAGAGCACATCGGGATGCTACTTCAATCTTGGTTCTGCTTCGATCTCATGGATGAGCAGGAAGCAGAAGTCGGTGGCTTTGAGCACCGCTGAGGCCGAATACATTGCAGCAAGTATGGCCTGTTGTGAAGCGGTTTGGTTGCGAAAGCTCTTTAGTGAGCAGTTTGGAAATGTGCTAGATACCACCATGATACTCTGTGATAACCAGAGTGGGATTCGTATGACTGAGAATCCTGTGTTCCACGACGGATCCAAGCATATTGATATCAGGTACCACTTTATCCGGGATATGGTACAGCGAGGCGCCGTAAGGCTCGATCATATAGGAACTGATGAGCAGGTCGCGGATATTCTCACTAAGCCCCTGGGGAAGGTCAAGTTCCTAACCTTCCGTGAGAGACTTGGTATTGTGGAACGACCCTATGATGTGGGTCTTGTTGGACGATGAGCTCGAGGAGCTCTGGGGGGCTTTGGGGACAGCTTCTAGGAGCTATGAGCAACCACAAGGCTAGGCTTGCCAAACCTTGTTGGTGTGCTTGGACCCCACCGTTGTGATTATTGAGTTGGTTCACCTCTCATTATCTGTGCCTCGTATGCATCCTACCCATTGAGTTCGGGGCTCATGGGAAGTACCTCTCATTTGGCCAATGAGATGGGAAAAGCTAGAGACCAGTAGCAAAGACTGATGGACGCATCAGAGATTGTCGTACTCTCTATCTAGGATGGCACGGTCCAACCACTTGATCTGGGATCAAGTCTAGTGAGGTCTCGGACCTCCGCCTGACTTCGGGTCAGATGAACCAACTTTGGGTTGGTTGGAGACTCTTTGTGAGTCTGATAGAGGTTTCAGACCTCTGGGCTGAATTTGTCAGCCGGGGGATGATGTCTTTGTGACTGACCCACTTCTGTTTTGAAATAAAGAGGCCAGCAAAGCAAGTTACGGCGGGATGACGCACGATGTTTGATTGCACTGGTGGATGTAGTTCTCCCTAGTTGAGAGGGAGTGTTAAATTTGGACAACTAGGTCCAAACTCCATCTTGTGATGCTCAGATGAAGATTCCAATATTTGTATTGGATTCCTCTTTCGGAGAGGTGTAAAATCGATATAAAATTGATTTTAATCTGATGAGAAGAACATTTATTTTTAATTTATTATTTATAATAAATTTAAGTGCAGGTCGGCCTTAAGGTTTTACACCCCCAACAGATGTGTCACACACCTCAATGATGGATATAAATACAGTCAACATTGGAGAGCATTTCACAACTCAACACACATCTTCTTCTCTCACTTGATTTATTCTTGACCTTAGGAGGACAATTCGGCTCACCGTGTGAAGAGGAAGAACGAATGTATCTGGCCAGAGGAAGGACGAATTTTAAGCCAGGAAGGTTTCCAGGGAAGTTTGACTAAGAATTGACTTTGGTCCAACGCATGATCACTTGGCCCAAAGGGTATTGGAACTTGAACCCCCAGAGCTATGCACATTGGCCTGAAATCGGGTCGGGATTCAATAGAACTTGGAAACAGATGACTTTTATGTTGCGCGCCTGCGTTGACTTTTTGGACATCGTTGACTTTTAAGTTGACTTGGGTTGACCTCGTGTGGTTAAAATTGTTGTGCTTTTTCATTAGGTTGATGATCAAGGGAACTTTGGTTGAAGCATCCTGTTGACCGCCGTAACGCACCATCACATTTTCCTGTTTCTGGTTTGTCTTCTATAAGATCCACTGATATGTTCTATCAACATTTTACTTAACCATTTGTGTGATTGCTGTAATAAAAGTAAAGTTGCATCAAGCATAGAGCATCTACAAAATTTACACTTTTGTTTTAAAAGTTCATATGTATATGTTTATCTGGATGAATTTGTGTAGGGCTGCTAATCATGAGAAAGGATGTATGATCCTTGGAGATGATTTGAAGGAAAGCAACATGGCATAATGGTGGACGAGATGAGAAAGACTGATGTATCACTTTTTGATAGTGGACATGACTCGTGATTGAAAATGATGAATGATCTATGCCCTACGGAGCCAAAAGTTGAAGATTCCTCAATATCGAAATCCATGACATCGAGGGGAGGAATTCTTCATGAGCAGCTGGGTGTCTCACCATTGCTGCTGCAGGACCCTGGTTGAGAAGGAGCCTGGTGGTAAGTTTCTTACTTGGAAGAAACTTGAAGTATGTCCTTCCTGAGTTGAGAGGGAGTGACGTATGTGATTCTCTAATACATGTGTCATGCACTAGACCGGGACTAACAACCGTAAGTCTTAGTGAAGGCCATGTGGAGAGAATGGATAGGCACATCATTCTGGTCTTCATCTGGAAGACAGAATGGAGGATTGGGTAATCATTTGGCATTCGATACTCTGGCATTAAATTGGAAGGCCTTTGAAATCATTTGGCATTCAAGATAAGAGTAGTCGAGGACCGATATTCTTTGAGGGTTGGCTACCCAAGAGAAGAATAGTCCAAGAAGGTCATACTCTAGGAACACTTGGGTGGAGTATGTACCTTGGAGAGACAATGACTATGGTGTCTATAAGTCATGTGTCTCGCTAGTGTTGTAGCCCATTGTCTCGTTGAGAGATGGGGCTGTTAGTCAAGGCCTTGCACTAGGACAATGTTGGTTGATATGATGCTATACAGATGCGATTACCAATCCGATTCTTCTTATGAGATTCTTTAGTTTGAAAGTGACCATGTACCTGTATGAATACCTCCCTAGTTAAGAGGGAGTGTTGAAAAGTGTAACTAGGATCGGTCTTCATATTGACTATGTAATTATGAAAAGAAGAAGACAAAGATAATAAAATGTATTTGTTGTACTTGCTTCATGGGTTTCATGAGCAAGAATTTTATTATAGGTTAATAGACTTCTTCTTGATGTCTATTTAGGGTTTGTCTTCTGTTTATAAATGTAAATAGAGTCATGTATATGAAGAGCATTGTCATCATTAAAAGCTCCAAGACCTTGTCATGAACCTTGTAAAAGAAAGGCTCTAACAACCCTCAAGATAGGTCTCCTTCAAACGCTGGAAAAGATGTAATAACGTTGGCACTACATGCAGTGAGAAGTCGGCCTCATAACAGTCATGTCGGCTCCCAAATAGTCACATCGGTTCATAAGTTAGGTTGACTTATATACATGGGCAAAAAACTATTTATACCCACCTATGTTGCACAGAAAAGAACAAAATTTTTGCAGATCTCTCTGTGGTTTCGTTTGTGGAAAAAGTGCGGACTGTCCTATAGAAACAATTGCGGATTGGTCTGAATTGAATGCAGATACTCCTATAGTAAATGCGGATTTCAGAGAACGTCAAAGTGCGAGTTAAGGAGAGAATTCTGCGTGGACTTCTGAGGTTGGAGTCAAGGTTACAGATGCTGATCTTTATGAAAGATTTGCGGACAGTTCTGTGAAAGGAGTGCGGATTTCAGAGGACAAGGAGATGTGGATTTCTGGAAGACAACTATGCGGATTTCAGGAAGTCTAGAATGCAGATTTCAGGAGTAAAGAGATGTGGATTTTAGGAAGTCAATAGTGCGGAATTCAAGAGTCAACAATGCAGATTTTCTAAGGTTGTGATCAGGGTTTATCACAATATTAAGATGCAGATTTACCTCAGATATAAGTAGCACATTAACTCAGTGCTATGGCTGATCTACAAAGATGCTAGGTGCCATGATGATGCAAGTTTGCAGTAGTACAGTGACTCAGAAACCAGCAATGTAATGTCATGCATATACACGATATTCATTGGAGAGATGATACCATCTGTGCAGATTGATGAAGAAAAGAAGGATCAGTGCTGAACGAAGTTTTGAAGCAGTGACAAGGTCTTGGAGGCTTTCATAGGTCAAGGGTCTGAGTCTTGGTCATGGTACTTGTCATTTGAATATCTATAAGAAGAATTCCTTTCGGGTTTTCCTCTCGAAGAGGGAAAGGTTTTGCCCTAGCTCGAGGAGCCTAATTATGTGTCTCTTGTATTTTGGTAATTGACTTGATGAAAGACTAAGTTAAGAAATAAGTTCACAAGTAATTATCATAGTAAGAAAATTTGAATTAATCACTAGCCCTCCATATTCTCAACATGTTGTGCCTAGAACAACCCTCAGCATCCACGACCAAGTCTCATCTTCAATGCTGCTTTCACCTGCAAACACCACAACCCTAAACTAGACCCAAAACAACTCCCAAAGCTATCTCGACATCCTCCTTTTCTTGGCTGCAGCTACCTCAGGGAACTCGGCTTCCATTTCAGACCTTTCCATGAGAGAGAGGGAGCTATGTTGGATGATCTAATGAGGCTCCTCCTCATCTTAATTTATGTCTCTTGTGGCAACGTCTAGCCCTCTTCTAGGGTCACCTCATGTCAAGGCCGACTTGAATTCTCTAGACAATTTGCCCACACTTAACTTCAAAAACTAATATCTCTTCAATGACAACTCGGAATTGGACGATTCTTGATGCGTCAGATTCGTCTTGACTTGCACTATCATCCTTATCCATCACATGTCGAAATCGCGTCACGGTTTTGCCCAAACATCGATGGATGCAAAACCCCAAGCTTGGGTTTCAAGCCCACAAGACCACTTGTGAAGCTCCTTCCTCCAAACCCTCAATCCTCAAGGTTTGGAGTACCTCCCAAGCTACAAAAAACAACATTTGTGTTCTAATACTTGTTTCCACCATGTTGATTCTCCTTTTATTAACCTCCAAATGATTTTTGCTCCCAAAGCTAAATTCGTCAATCCTGGTTGTCAGATGGCCATCCCTCCATTGTCATAAGGTGTTATTACTTTTTTCCAACTTATTAAACTAAAATTTTTTGTTTCTGTTTTGCCTCCCTGCCATAGGAACTTCCTTATGATTAACTGTATTTGCTTTTGAATCCCTGCAAGAGCTTGCACAATTGTATATTGGTATAAGGGAAAGGATGATAGAAGTAATTTTTTAAAATTATCCTGCTTACCAGATTGAGCCATTGCATTCCCCATTGTTGAATTTTTCTCTTCATTTTGTCTATAACCTTTGTCCAAACCTCTGTTTTCATTGGACATTTGGAGATTGACATTCCCAAATATTTAAAATGCGTCCAATCTATTTTGTAAGGGATTCCAAAAACTTGGGATATGCGCTAGAGTGTTCTAGGAAGAGTATTCTAGCCATATATGCTACTCTTTGACTTGTTAAGTAGTCCTCCTGAGGCTTCCATAAATTGATCCATAATGGATTTGAACCTTCTAGCAATAGTACAAGAAGCACCTCCTATAAATAATGTGTCATTGGCAATTGAGAGTGATTCATGCTTTTAATTCCTCTGCTATACTGAATTCTAGTGAGGAGCCCGCTTTGCCTATCTTGCCCAAGTTTCCTACTGGGGATTCAACCATTATAATGTAGAGGAATGGAGAGATAGGACAACCTTACCTAAGTCCCCTGGTGCTTTGGAAGATGTGCCCTGACCTTCCATTGATTAAAGGGGCTATCCAGGGCCTGTGGATACAAGCTTTAATGAGGTCAATGAAGTCCCCGACGGAGCCTAATTTGTTTAGGACAAAAAAAGGAACGAGTGTCTAACCTTATCGAAAGCATTTGCCATGTCTAACTTTAGGATGAATCCTTGATCTTATCGGGATAGGTTAGAGTGTATGGCTTCTTGGACTAAAAGGATATTATATACAATCTGCCAATTGGGAACAAAACCACCTTGGTTTTCTGAGATCAAGCGAGGGAGGAGGGTTTTGAGACGATTAGCTAGGATCTTGGTTATGATTTTGTAAGAGGAATTGCACAACGAGATAGGTCTAAAACGATTAAAGGAGGTTGGTCTTGTTTCTTTTGGAACAAGAGCAAGAAAGATAGAGTTTGTGTTACCTCCTATTTTGCGCTTGCGTTGAACCCGTTGAATCATCTTGAGAAGATCTTTCTTGATGAGCTCCCAGAATGTGCGATAGAAGGCTATGGTGAATCCATCCGACCCTGGTGCTTTGTCAGGGTGCAAGTACCATATCGCTCTTTGCAGCTCTTCTTTCGCCATTGGTTTGGTTAATGCTGCATTGGCCTCCTCTGAAACTAGTTTTGGGATTGTTCTTACAAAATCCTCAAAACTGTTTGGCTCTGGCTCTGCTGTTAGCAACCTTTTGAAATGTTGATGTGCCTCCTCTTTGATCTCATCCTGCCCTTCAATAGCTACATTTCCTTCTCCACTTATCACTTCTATATGATTCTTTATTCTTTGTGCTTTAGTTTGATTGTGAAAGAAGGCTGTATTCCTGTTGCCAGCATGTATCCATAAGCTCCGGGATTTGATCCTCCAACTTTCCTCTTCTTTCCTATTGTTTGGTATATTTCCCTTCTTTGGTTTGCATTTCTTTAGTGTCTTCTCCATTTTCCAATTTCGCCTTTACATGGTCCACTTCTCTTTGTAGCTAAATTTTCTTCTACTTTGGTTCCTTGTATTGAGTTATGGCCCATTCTTTTAGTGCAATTCTAACCATCTTTAACTTGGATTCCCATATATACCTTGGCGATCCATTGATTCTCGCTTTCCATGTGGACTGCACCAATTGCCTGACCTCTTCGATGGTGGACCACTGAGGATTGTAGCGGAAGGGAAGAGGTCCCAAATTTGTGCTTTCACCGAAATTCAGCGTGATAGGCTTATTCTCTGGAGCTGTTGTTGAAAGAATTTTTGATGAGACGATTTTTGCTCCTATAATGAGACTTGCGTGAATTATAAAGCGGTCTAATCTTTCCTTTATATTCCCTGGACCTGTTCTTCTATTACTCCACGTGAATTTGCTGTTCTTTGGAGTAATATCCAATAGATTCTGTTCCTCTATTATATCAAGTTTGTCTTTGCTTGGGTCCGAGAGGAAAGAACCTCCTTGTTTTTCTCTAACATTCATTGCCAAGTTGAAGTCTCCTCCAACTTTGACACTTTGGCTGCCTTCTACTACTAGTTGGTCTACTAAGGATTACCAACATATTTCCTTGTCTCTATAATGTACTGGGGTGTAGACATTGAATATTGTAATGTTCTTCCCTGTATTTTTTTTTAAATCTGTTTTGATCCAATGATGATCTTTGTGAACTCCATTGAGTTCCATTATTGTTTGATTCCATAGTGTAGATTCCTCTCAATGCTACTCTTGCACTTATTGCTACACCTTCAAATTTTAATTCTTTGGATTACTGACACCATTTCTTCCTCACTTAGCTTGGTCTCCTGGAGTAGAAAGATTTATGGGATTTATGATATGATGAGATCTTTAACTGTGTTTGTTTTGGAGATATGCCTGAGACCTGTGCAATTCCAGGAGACTAGGTTCAGTATTTACTTTGTGATGGAGCGACAAAGCCCTTATCTCTCCCTGCTTGGGTTAGCATGTCCTTGATTCCTGCACCTCTATTTATGTATGTATCCACTAGTTGCTGGATTCCCATTGCCATATCCTTTTGTGCTGCTTTGTCTCAAATCTCTTTGTTTGATTTCCTTCTGAATTTTTTGGGGTTCTCTGGAGGGGCTAACGTTTCTTTGGATTTATTTTTGGTTATGATCCTTGTATAGGATGTGGCTTGGGGGGTCAACGATGGGCAGGGAGAAGCAGGGAGGGGGAGGTGGGGGTTGGAGGGAGGATGTCAAACCAGGAGGTAACTCCGCAAATCAGAATGTGTATTAGATGAAGAATGTGAGTGTATTTATACATGGAGGTGAGGCTATTGGGATTCACTTCCCAATGACTCTTGGCCTTCCTTATTTCCTATAATAATTTAATATACAATATTAAATATCCTCACCCAACCCTTAGGATTAGGTGTCAACATTCCTCCCTTTAATCCGAAGGGATGTTGGTGAGTCCAAGCATCGATCTGAACTTTTCAAACTTTTCTCTTCCAAGTGCTTTGGTGAAGATATCAGCGGTTTGCTCATTTGTGGAACAATGATGTAGATGGATGGTTTTCGCTTGAACATGATGTTGAATTAGATTGTATTTTGTATTGATGTGCTTTGTTCGATCATGGAACTTTGGGTTCTTGGCCAACTTTATTGCATAAGTGTTGTCGATCATGAGTGGTGTTGAATACATTTGTTTCATCTGCAAATCTTCTAGGATTTTTTTGAGCACACAATTTCCTTTGTTGCTTCAGCTGCTGCCACATATTCTGCCTCGGTCGTGGAATCTGCTGGAACTGACTGTTTGCGTCATCTCCATGAGACAGCTCCTGATCCAAGATTCATGGTGTAACCTGTAGTAGACACCCCTGTTTCTTTGTCCCCATCAAAGTCTGAATCGGAGTATCCAATCAAGCTAAAGTCGCCTACCTGTGTATATTTGAGTCCAAAGTCTTGAGTCCCCTTCAAGTACTTTAACACTCTTTTTGCAACAGACCAATGTCCTTCACAAGGTTTTTGCATAAACCTTGAGAGGATTCCAACAGCAAATGAAATGTCAGGTCTGGTGGTGGTCAGGTAGATAAGACTTCCTATAAGCTATCTATACTTAGTTGCACCCTCAAATTCCTTCCCTTCAATGGATGCGAGCTTCAAGTTTTGTTCCATTGGAGTGGTTAAGGGATTGCATTCATCCATGCCAAACTTGTTCAAAAGATCTCTAATGTACTTCTTTTGAGAAAGAAATATAAATTTAGGATGTTGAATTACTTCAATACCCAGATAGTAATGAACATAACCCAAATCAGTCATTTCAAAACCTTTCTTCATGGATGCAATATAGCTCACATTGTTCCCTGTTATAAAAGATCATCTACATACACCACAAGATATACAACTGTTTTTCCAACTTTCTTAACAAACAAAGTTGCATCATCAAGATCAAAATGTTTGAAGTCAAGTTTCAAAAGATGCTCGGTTAATTTCTCATACCAAGCTCGTGGTGCTTGCTTGAGGCCATACAAAGATTTTATAAGCTTGCAAACTTTGTGTTCTTGGCCCTTTACAACAAATCCTTCTGGCTGGGACATAAAAACTTTCTCCTTTAGATCTCCATCCAAAAAGGCAGTTTTTACATCCATCTGATGGACTTTCCATCCATTCTGAGCTGCTAAGGCAAAGAGAGTCCGGCTGGTGGTCCATTTTGCTGTGGGGGCAAAAGTTTCTTTATAATCGATTCCTTCTTTTTGTGCAAAACCTTTTGCCACAAGCCTGGCCTTGTGCTTGTCAAGTGAGCCATCTGCTTTATACTTGTTCTTGTAGACCCACTTACAGCCAATTGGTTTTGTTCCCAAAGGCGGATCAACCAGCTTCCAAGTGCCATTCTTTATCAAGGCATCATACTCCTTTTGCATCGCTTCCTTCCATTCATCATGAGAAGTGGCTTCTTTGAAGGAAGTTGGTTCATGATCTGTAGACAAACTCAATTCACAGTTATAAGCAATATCCATATCAACAGGAGAATCAGAATTATCTACGTCACCTTCATTTTGTTTAGTGGAACTTCTTGTTCCTGTTTTTCCAACCTGATCGGGATGAACATTCTCTAGTGTCTTTGTCAGCCATTTGGGAGGACCTTTCTGAGATGGCCCAGGCTGCTCATTTGACTGAGTTGTGATTGAGTCAAGATTCAATCTCTCAATTCTGTCAATCACATCATTCAATGTCTCATCCGTGGTTGTTTCTTCATGTGGGGGAGAGAGTGCTTCAGGAAATGATTCCACAGTTTGATTCAATATAGGAATCCCCCCTTCAAGGTGTGGAATCTGATTATCAAATTCTTGTAAAGACTTTGCATGTGTGAATCTATCCAAGCGATCAAGTTGCCGCTCAACAACATTGTCTGGCTTGGAGGATTCAAGGAATATGACATCTCTTGCTATTACAAACTTCTTATTGGCTTCATCATAGAGACGATATTCTTTGGAGGTATTGGAATACCCCAAGAAGATACATTTTCGACTTCCAGCACCAAGTTTATTCCTTTGTCCCTTGGGTATTAAGGCATAACAGGTGGAACCAAAGACCCCGAAATGCTTTACCGAAGGAATGTGGCCATGCCACATTTCAAAAGGAGTTTTGTTTCTAATTGAACTTGAAGGACACCTATTCTTTATGTATACAGCACATAGAACTGCATCAGCCCAAAACATCAATTTTACATTCTTGAAAAATAACATGGAGCGAACCATATTTAAAATAGTTTTGTTCATTCTTTCAGCTACACCATTCTGTTGGGGATTATACGACACAGTTGTTTGATGTTTGATCCCATGTTGACGAAGATAATTTTCAAATTCGTTTGAAGTGTATTCTTTTCCATTATCAGTACGTAGAGAGCCAATATGAGTTTGTGCATCAATTTCAATCCATGCATGAAAATTCTTGAATGTTTGAAAAGCATCAGACTTGTTCTTCAATAAGTAAATCCAACACATTCTGGTGTAGTCATCAATAAATGTCATCATGTATTTATTTCCATTTGCAGAAGCAACGGGCATAGGGCCACATAAATCTGAATGAACAAGCTCAAGTTTTCTATGTGCTCTGGAGTGTGAATCATGAAATGGTTGTTTGCTATGCTTTCCTAGAATACAAGCATCACATTCCTTAGGTTTCCTAGGAATTGTAGGCAGTCCATTAACACCATTTTTCTTCAACAAACAAAGGCTTTCATAGTTTAAGTGTCCAAATATAGCATGCCATAAAAGACTTGATGGGAATGTACCTTCATCATGATGTGAACTGAATGCAAAGTTTTGAGCATGAGTAGATGAACCTTTCAGCTTCAAGAGTCTTCCTTCTTCTATTCCCTCCATGACAAGTGAGTGATCTGATGCTTTTCTGACCTCTGCCTTGCCATCAAACAAGTGAACGGAGTGTCCTTGCTGGCGGATTTGGACCAGGGACAGCAAGTTTCTCCTCAACTCAGGGAGGTATAGAACCTCATGTAGAATATGATCTGGAAGACCAGGCAACTTAAGCCTGACTGTGCCAAGCCCTGATGGCTTGAGTTTGGATTTATCTGTGAAATATATTTCTCCATCAACTTTGTCAGTGAATTCTTCAAAAAAAATCTTTTCTAAATGTCATGTGACATGTTGCTCCTGAATCTAGCAACCAATCATCTCTCCATGAAGTAAATGAAACATCAAACAAGTCTTCAGTTACTCCATTGTTACAATGTGCTAGAACATAATGAGCGGATTCAGGTGCTTTACCTTTGTCTTTGTCATTAGTTTTACCTTTGTCTTGATTTCTTTGCTGCTCAATTTTATCCCAAGGTGTCCTGCATGTGGATGCATCATGCCCATCTTTATTGCAACGTATGCAATGAAGATCGGATTTGTCAGATTGTCTGCCCCCCCTTCCTCTAGAGTTTCTTCTTCCTCTTCCTCTTCGGTCACCTCTTCCTCTGGAAGGATCTGGAGCATGACTCCTTTCTCTATGTGCAAAGTATGCAGCCTCTTCAGAAGATGAAGGGACTGTCATCTTCCCGAAAGCTTTCTCTCTTTCTGCAAACTTTTTCTCAAGGGAATCAAAGGTGATATGCTCAAGGTTTCCACTTGCTTGCAATGACTCAAGATAATGTGAGTAAGTCGGATATAATGCCTTAACATATGCTATGAGAGATATGTCAATTTTTACACCAGTGCTGTCAATGTCATGCATGATAGATCTTACTTCTGAAGCTAAAGCAAGGGGATCATCATTCTTCATTTCAAGACTGAACAGTTTAATCATCAATTGAACAATTTCTAGTTCTGAATGTGAGTCATAGAGTTCTTTTAGCTTGCTCAAGGCTTCATAGGCATTTGAAAATGATGAAATATGGCGACTCACCTCTTCATTTACGGAGGCTGCAATCAAGGCATAGGCCTTGCAGTTCTTGTTTTCCCAAATGGCGAGCTCCTTGTCTGAAGTGGGCTTTGCTGGTGGATTTCCTTCTTGTCCTTCACAAATTCCTTTCCACAACTCATTAAAAATGAGAGTGTGCTTGATTTTCCGAGACCATTCAAGATAGTTCTCCTTGCTGGAGAGAACCACCCCTACAATAGATATGAGAGAATGCATTCTTTTGAAGGGAAAAAAAATTACATTGCTGGAAAATTTCTTTTGAAGGAGGGAAAAAAGCTTTGCTGAAAAATATACTCAATTCTGCAATTTTTTTTTATGTAGGAGCGGTATTGTGAATGGGAGGCGGTATTATGAATGAAGGCGGAATTATAAATGGGGGCGGTGGTATTAAATGGGAGTGGTATTAAAAATGGGGTTCGGTGGTATGAGCGTTGGGAAAGGGGAGAGCTGGAGGGCTGTGGAGTGCGTAGTAAGGTGGAGCAGGGACGGCGCTGTAGTGCGAAGGGGAGGGCGGAGTGATAAGGGCGGAGTGACAAGTGTTGAGGTCGAGCGTATGGAGACTGCACGGCGGAGTGGGGAGCCGTGGGTGCACGAAGTTTGAGAGGGAGAGGCCGTGGAGTGATAAGGGCCGAGGGGGTAGGGAATAGGCTAGTAGAGTTAGGGAGGGGCGGTAGAGCGGGGTAGGCCGCGTAGGTGGTGATAATCTGTGCAGGGGCGTTACAGTCGGGTAGGCAGCGGGCGGGGAGGAGTTGGGTAGGGAGTTGCAGTCGTAGCAGGGTGCGAGGAAGGGGATAGAGGCGTAGGGGATGGGGAGCGTCGAGTGCAGTCGTAGCAGGGTGCGCAGAAATGGGTGAGAGATGTGCTGTAGAGCGTAAACGTTGGAGAATGGGGGAGGCTGAGAGGCCGTTAAAAATTTTGGAGTGGCAGGATTTCAACAGTTGCAGAATTGCAGGTATTTGCAGGAGCTGCAAATTGCAGAATTGCAGTATTTTCAGAAGCTGCAAAAAAAATCAGAGGTTGGCAAAAATTTGCAGAGATAATTTTAAAAATTGTAGAATTGCAGTATATAAACTCAGAATTGCATCAATATAGTGGAGCAGCAAAAAACTAGATGCAGTGAACATAAAACTGAATGTACAAAGACTATTAGCAAAAATGAGGGAGTTACACCACAGGCAAGAATGCCAACAGTGGGACTGGCTCTGATACCATGTCAAACCAGGAGGTAACTCCGCAAATCAAAATGTGTATTAGATGAAGAATGTGAGTGTATTTATACATGGAGGTGAGGCTATTGGGATTCACTTCCCAATGACTCTTGGCCTTCCTTATTTCCTAATATAATTTAATATACAATATTAAATATCCTTACCCAACCCTTAGGATTAGGTGTCAACAGAGGAATTTCAGGAGGAGGGAGATTAGGAGATGAGGAGGAGAAGACAACATTGTGCTGATCCCAATCGTCTCGCTGAAACTCACCATCTTCACAGGCTGCGAGGGGATCAAGATCGAGGGTTACAAAGGCTGAGAAAGGATTGCTGAGGAGAGATTGAGGGGCTCCAGATTGCAGAGGGATAGTGGATTGAGAAGGGTGAACTTCAGATGGGATAGATCTTGACTGAGAAGGCCTTGCATGCTTAGATGATTTATTAGGGTTATCGGGATTTTTGCGTCTGACTATTTCCCAATTGCGCTTCTTGAGTTTCTTCTTGTTCATCTGTTGCTCTTTTAAGACATTTATTTGCAAAATGATCATATTCATGACATACCTTGCATTGAATGGGAGCTGTTCATAATCCAGTTGTTGAATGCGCGTCTAGTTATCTACCTTGATCTTCACTTCCTTCGGTAGCCCCTTGCCTAGATCAACTTCCACACATATTCGAGCACATGCATGCAAATTTTATCTGGGCTCACTTCTGTCTATATATTTCTCGAATGCATTGTCGATTGCTTTGATTGAATCATCTCCCCAAGAATGGAGAGGGAGCGAGGAAGATGAACCCAGACCGAAACAACACTGGGTATGTTGAGTTCAGGATTGAAATCTGGCATCCATCTATTTAAGTAAAAGCCACTTGAATCCATAAAATATGGCCCATTTCTGAAGACCACGTCTCGATCTTCCTTGGATTCAAAGTGGAAGCTGAAGTAACCGCTACCACAAAAATGTATAGAGATTTGGCCTTGAGTTTTTGCAGCCTAGTTTTGCTTAACCCATTTTTGAACTGTTTTCGAAGAGGGCCAGAGTACAGTGAACTGTCCTACCAACCCTCGCTCTGCCAGGAAGAGAGCAGTTTTGCGAGGGATTGAAGGGGGCAATTCGATTTCCAGGATTGTGTCAAGCTTTTTCACAAATTTGGAGACAGAAGGCTTCTCCTGAGGAGGCCCGAGCGAACTGATGAGGCTCATGAATGCCTAGGCAACTAGATTAGGGGGGCGTGCATTAGAGGGAGGACGACCTCCCTTTGGAGAAACCTCCGGAGGGGCCATCGAGAGGGATTGATCAACGATCAGCGAAGGGGATGCTCAACGTGGGCAGAGGTGCAACACAGGGGTTTGACAATCCTAAAATTTTTATACATTTACAATTTTACCCCTATATAAGTGTTGAAGAAAACATAAATAATGGTGGGAAATAACTCCTGTAAGTCTATTTTTTACATGTTATTCATATCCATATTTTATACAAAGACTTGCTTAAATTATGGTGGGAAATAATTGATGGTAGATATGTTATTTACTTGAGAATAAGTTATTTTCAAGTATTTTATTTTTGGATGGTTTTCCTGCAAAGCTTAAGAATAAAAAATCATTACATAAATATCTAAAAATCATGCATGAATATTGCAACCATATCCATAGATTATGACATAAAGCATATAAGGTAGTTATTATCCACCTGGCATTATATTGTGCAAAGGTTGCTAATATGACCTTCAAGTTATGGTCCAATCAAATGTTTGAAAATTATTTTTTTAATAAAATTGAAAAATAAATATTTATTTTTCAAAGTTAAACATTATAATTTGGATTGGTCAATGCTAAACTAATAGTGATCAACAGACAAATCGATTGTTAGAGTTCTGACTTGACAGGGACTAATAATGATTCCATAACCATATTTAATTTAATTAATAAGCACATAAAAAATTAATACTTACTACACTTACAATATAACAAGTTTCTTAAGCGTGGATATCCATCCCTATTTTACTATGGATATTATTAACTTGTAAATAGGTTTTGTTACAATACCATGGGTTATCAATACTACATGCCGAAAAACTATAACTCATTTCACAACAAAAATTTAAAATGTAAAATATTTTACACACTACATATAACATTGGTTACATAGAGTGAAAATTCTCCATCAAAGAGAAAGAGAGAGAGAGAGCGCTAAAGGGCGGAGAAAGAGAGAGAGTGATGGGGAAGATAGAGAGAGAGAGAGGGGTGTTGTAAAATCAGAAAGGCAGAAAGTTTTTCTTATGATGATAATTACTTGTGATATTCTTGAGTTCTTATTAACATTCTTTTATCTTTTTTTCATCAAGCAATTATCAAATACAAACATGAATATCAAGGACACCAGATGTAGGCGGATAGCTAGGGCAAAACCCCTAGATAGGGGAAAACCTAGTCAAGAACTCTTCCTTCAGTAGATTCATATGACAGTGAGACAACCAAGACCCCAGACCAACATGTGAAATTTTTTGAACCTAAGTTACAGAAAACCTACTGCAGTTTTCTGATTTACTTCTCCTATTTGTTCTGTTTAATTAACAAATTATTTTTTCTCGATTATTCAGCAAAAACATCAAAGTAAATACTAATGTAGCCTACACATACATATAGATCATTTACTGAAGCATAACACACACATGACAAAGGACACAATATTTTTTGGACAATGTCCCCAGAAAAAACCAATGCAGGAAAACCGACGCAACAACTCTTAGAGGGTTTGTTTATTAAGCAGAATTTCTAAATACAATCAAGGCCACCAACCGTGGTTTGCCCAACAGAGAAATCACGAAAAATGTACCTCTATTACTTGGAGACAGAAAATATAGCTGATTCAACTGAGGCTTCACACCTTCTGAATAATGCTGAATACGAGCACTTTCCAGTCCACTGGAAATACCAGCGCTGCCTCTCCCGACACTGCGTCAACTTTGCATAGCTGCTAGAGCCTTTGCGCAACACATGCTGCTCCAGCATTACCCCTCTGGGCTCAGCGCTGCCTCCGCGTCACCTTGAAGGGCTTGCGTCAACCTCGACATGACCTGGTTGGGCTGCGTCCCTCCTGCTGGGTCTTTGCACTGCCTGGTACGGATCTGCCTCTCTGCCTATGTATTCTCGGCCTCAGATCTGAATAATCCCTTGCCGATCTGCCCCTCACTAGCACTACAAGCTCACTCGAAAATTTTCAGCAAACTGCGCCCCAAAATTGCGACTTAGCTCAAGTGCTACCACTCTATGTGTGTTCTCCAACTGACCCAAGCCTTCCTTTAATACTTTTCTCATTGAACATTCAACGACCATGATCTAATCTCTAATCGACGACTAAGATTAGAAAAGTCTTGATCGACGTCACTTAGAACATTCTCACCCAGATGTCTAAATTAATTCACTTAAATTATTTAATTTCCCTAAGTTAGACTCAGGGTCTCCATTAAAATAATTAATATTTTGAATAACTTAGGTTTCGGGTGGAATTTCTCCAAATGATTTCTAGGTCTTGGAGATCTCATGTGTTTTAGCCCCTCCACAAAGTTTCAGAGCTAGAGCACATCTGATGCTACCCAAAATCTCAACACCCCCTCTTAGCGAGGAATGTGCTCTAGCAACACTTCATCATGAAGCATCACCCTAATCCATGGCATTGGTCCCCTACGCTGCTAATGCTTGGCCTGCTGCCCATCATCCACTGCGCTGCTGATGCTTGGCCTGCTACCCTTCATCCACTGCGCTGCTGGCCTCTGTACTGCTGACCTTCATCCACTGTACTGCAAATCCCTCTCAAATGCTGCATCATGCTGCCCATAGCACTGCCACTGACACTGCCTCATCTGTACTGCAAATCCCTCTCAAACGCTGCATCATGCTGCCCATAGCACTGCCACTGTTAACTGCTACACTTGCAACTCAGTTGCTGAGAAGTAAGCAACTGAAGGACATCACCCAAAATATTGACAGACAAGTCAGTTTGGCTGCATCTCGATAGTGCTGACCCTCTGAAGCTCTATGTTGTCTGTTGCTCTGCGCTGATCCTCTGAAGCTCTATGCTGTCTGCTGCCCGGCACTGCGTAAGCATTGCCTCTGCGCTGCTGAAATCCCATCAACCTCTGTGTTGTTGCTTCCACGCTGCTGCTGCCTCTCCTCTGCGCTGCTCCAGTCTTCAGCGTCCCAACATTGCCATAATACCTCCACGATCCTCTGCACCAATTAACTCCAGTCATCTTGCTACTGTCTTTAAGGTCTCCCGTAGCTCCTATGTGATCCAAGAGTTAGGGCACCTCAAGAATCCTGCCCCCCTCCATCTGTAGTTCAAGAGAACTACAGATCAATGTCGCCCCACCTCTTCTCTTGAGGTACATGAGCACTCATGGCAACATCGTCATCACTGTCATCATCCCCTTTGGTTGCCGCAACCTTGGAATCCGAATCTTCCTTGTCCTTATTCTTCTGAGGATAAGTATTGGCGAAGTGTCCCACTACGCCACATCTGAAGCACCAGACCTTTGAGAGGTCCTTCTTCTTCTTCCCTTGCTGCTACCTCTGTCCCTTTGATGCGAGAGCCGCTTCTTCCTCCTCCTCTTTCTTTTTCTTGGCTCCTCCGCTGCTGCTACCCCTCTTGGTTATTCCCCTGATTTCTTCCCGACGAAGGATTGCCCACATGTCCTCCCAGTTTGGAAGTTGTGCTTTGCCCAAAATACTTTAGACAAAGGTCTCCCAATCATCGGTGACTGCATTCAAGGCAGTCCTCACCAAGAGACCGTCATCAAGAGTTGCCCCTATTGCAACTAGTTGTCGAATAGCCTTCAATCTAAAGAGGAAAGGATCAATCTCCTCTCCCTTGTGCATCACAAATAGTTGCATCTGATTCTTCAGAAGCATCTTCCTCTAGATGGAGCTACCTTGATACAACGTTTCTAGTGCCTGTCACATTTCATTTGTCGTCTTCTTCTCGACAATATGTGGGACCACGTGATCCTTCACCCCATCCATGATCAAGCACTTAGCTCGCGCCTGATTTTCCTCATACTTCTTTAGAGGATCAGCATCGACCGGAATGGCCACAACCCTCTCGGGATGGTTTCTGATACGATACTCATCAAGGACTGACAAGATCCTGGCTTTCTAGATGGCAAAGTTAGATACACCGTCCAACCTGTCCTGATCTCTCAATCCGTGCGAGGCCATCTCTGCTCAAAAAATGTCGAAGCAAAAAGGATCTTCTCCCTTCTATTGCTGCTACTCTCAACAAGAGACTGGAACTGGGTATCTTGGTGATAGAAACCATCTAAAGACTATGCTCCCTCTGACTAGTGATTTCCCTCTTGGAAATCCTCCACCAACTTTGTCGAATCAACCCTCTACGATCACTTCACTGATCGAATCTTAGATTTCTTCGCTAGAAAATCTGCTGAGGAACTGTTCCCCCTTACTTTGTCAACGCTGCTAGAGACTGTTTTGCACCGGCAGAAACAATGCCCCACTAGCAACTTCGAAGATCTGAAAACTGCACTTCCAGCTATGACAACCGGCACAACGTCACTTCCTCCTGGACCGTGTCACCCTCTTGGGTCTGCGTCAGCTCTGCGTGAGCTTGACAGGCTCTGCATAACCCTTCTGGGCCTGCGTCAGCCTCTGCGTTAGCAAATAGGCTTTGCGTCACCCCTACTGGGTCTGCGCTGTCCCTCTGGTGCTGCGCCGCCTCTTTCTGAATCAGTGTAGCTTCAACTGCCCTCTTGCAACAAAAAATCTTTAGCTCTTTGCTGATGGCTTCAGCTTGATCTGCAATAGCTTTGATACCATGTGAAAATTTCTGAACCTAAGTTACAGAAACCCTACTGCAATTTTTTGATTTACCTCTCCTATTTGTTTTGTTTAATTAACAAATTATTTTTCTGAATTATTCCGCAAAATCATCAAATTAATTACTACTGTAGCCTACACATACATATAGATCATTTACTGAAGCAAAACACACACATGACAAAGGACACAGTATTTTTTGGACTATGTCCACGAAAAAACCCAATGCGGGAAAACCAGTGCAACAACTCTTAGAGGGTTTGTTTATTAAGCAGAATATCTGAATACAATCAAGGGCACCAACAGTGGTTTGCCCAACAGAGAAATCATGACAAATGTACCTCTATCACTCTGAGACAAAAAATATGGCTGATTTAGTTGAGGCTTCACACCATCTGAATAATATTGAATACGAGCCATTTTTGGTCCACTGTAAATCCCAACGCTGCCTCTCCTAGCACTATGTCAGCTTTGTGTAGTTGCTAGAGCCTTTGCGCAGCACAAGCTGCTCCTGCGTCACCCCTCTGGGCTCAGCGCTGCCTCTCCGTCACCCTGAAGGGCTTGCTTCAGCCTCTGCGTGATTCTGGCTGGGCTGCGTCCCTCTTACTGGGTCTTTGCGCTGCCTCGTTGCCTATGTATTCTCGACCTCAGATTTGAATAATCCCTCGCCGATTTGCCCCTCACCAGCACTGCAAGCTCACTTAAAATTTCTCAGCAAACTGCGCCTCAAAATTTCGACTTAGCTCAAGTGCTACCGCTCTGTGTGTGTTCTCCAACTGATCCCAGGCCTTCCTTTAATACTTTTCTCGTTTAACATTAAACGGTCGTGATCTAATCTCTAATCAACGACTAAGGTTAGAAAAGACTTGATCCACGTCACTTAGAACATTCTCACCCACATGTCTAAATTAATTCACTTAAATTATTTAATTTTCCTAAGTTAGACTTAGGGTCTCCATTAAAATAATTAATATTTTGAATAACTTAGGTTTCGGTTGGAATTTCTCCAAACGATTTCTGGGTATTGGAGATCTCATGTGTTTTAGCCACTCCACAAAGTTTCAGAGCTAGAGCACATCCGATGCTACCCAAAATCTCAACACAATAGACCTTCCTCCTCCACCAAGTTAGCCTTATATGATGCAACAACCTTCAATCTTTTCTTCTTGTTCAATAGCTTCAACCCAGCAACATCCAAAAACTTCAATCTAGTTTACTGCAACTGCAACAAAATTTTCGACCCCTAGCTTTAGAACTTCAATCCTGCGATAGAGAGAGAATTTCGGTCCCATCTTTAGCTTAATAACTTCGCACGTGTGAGAGAAAGGTAACCCAAAAACTCGATTTCCTTCTTCCAGCTACTCTCCTTTTCCAACAACATTGTTGTTTTTACTGCAACCAGTGTACTGCACTTTTACTGCAAATCGAACTTGTTGTGAGAGTGTATCAAATGAAGTTGAGTTGCTCCAATATATAGGCTTTTGGTGAGGTCAAATTACCTTGTTTGAGGCGGACTTGATCTCCTTGAGGCCGACTTGGTGGAGGAGGCCTAAATGACCTATTTTACAATAAAATAAATTTCTTCTTTGACAAATAATTCCCAAGAAGGGTTCTTTCCAATATGACATGGACAAGGACACTTGACATAAACCCTAGAGGTCTACAATGGAGACCTTGACCTAAAAACAATTGACCCATGCATGAAACCCATGTTTTTTTTTGTAAGTCAAGATTCTATTCATTCTTCAAAAAAATATACATTAGTAGCAATAACAAAAAGCAATAGTCTCATCCCGACCAGGTTTGTTGACTATCGCGATCAACAAATGACAAAGAAACAATAAAACAACTAAAGACATTGTCCATAACTTAGGAGGCTAGAAGCACCAGTAAACACATAAAACAAGTAAAACACCTGTAACCATGCTAATCATCTGAGGTGATGGAAGCTGGGTTGTCCGGAGCTGTCCCTAGAGGAGGTGGAGGACGAAAGGAGCACTGGACATGCTCTTTGAAATGGGCCATCCAGGCCTCCAACATCTCGACTTTCTCTGAAAGTAGGTTCTGGCCGCGCCAGACCACCACAAGTGCTCACGAATATTCCACTGGAAATAATGCATTTTGTTTAGGGTGGCGATGAGTTTTGAATTCTATTCCTGCCGTACTCGCTCTGAAGTTTCCAGGCGCTCCAACACTGATTGGATCAGGTCCTGACATCTTTCCCTATTGCATTCCTGACTTCGCCCTCGACCCGAATTACGCAACTTGCCCCGACACCCTACACCACTGCGATGAGAAGCACCACCCTGTTGCTGAGCCCATGGGGCGTGGTTGCCACTCTCGACCACCGAGTCCCCACGTCCACGGCTGCCATGAACTTCGGATGCCACACTGTCTGACCGAGTAACATTACCACCACCACCACCACCACCACCTCCAGAGGCTAGCCGTCCTAGGCGACCAACCTTTCCACCTCCCTGAACCAAGCGAATAGCTGCTCCGTTCCTCTGCGAGGGGGACTCTTGACCCCTTGGCCCATCCGAATTGAGCAAGAGCTGTGAGGAGGAACGACTAGAGCGAGGGACGAGCCGCATTATGGTAGTCTCGACAGGACTAAGAAGACATGGAGCAGACCAATAGACAACCACCCAAACGACAATTACCACCGTGGAAGCAACACCCCGCTCCCCCCGAAGAACTGTAGGCAACCCACTCGAGAAAAATACATGGCACTGCAATTTCGAACCCACAGTGAAGGCTTGGGCTCGAAATTTTTCGTTCCCCACTCTGAAAAAGGTAGCAACCACCCAAACCGCACTGCTACCAACTCTACCACGCCTTAGTAAACTCCAGACTTTGCAGCATCTGGAAAGAGGAATACTGCTGTAAACAAACCAAATTTCGCACCGTCGCAGTAGAGAACCTGCCCACCCCTAGCCAAACAATTTTGGAACCAGGGGACCAAAGCATACCCCAAGCTTGATGGACAAAAACCAAGCCTTGAACTGGAAATTAACCCAAATGCACGCCCGAAATTGAAGGAAGGGGCGTTGACGACGCAGTCGCCACCTTTCCTAGGAAGGATAGCCTCTGAAAACACCGCTCCACAAAACGACACTCAAGCTGCATGCAGCATAACCAGACCAACTCCAAACTGCACAAGACAATACCTCACCACCCTCCATAAAACGACGCCAGTCTTACCACCGTGGCCATCGAGAATGATGGAGGCTTCACATGAAACTCATTTACTGCTCTTGTACTCAAGGGGCATTGAGAGGACAAGGGAGCCAGTCCTCGTTCTGTCGGTCGGGTGTAATTCATGACCGCCCACGCGTGGCATCAGGGGTCTTAATTACTTGGTTCACCACCCCATTGGGAAAGCCTTTTCCGAGGCCACGATTCTGCGAAGCTCCTCAAGGCTGACATCTTGAAAAGTGGGGGCCAGTCTTGAATGAGTTCCTGACCCTAATGATCACTTCCCCAGTTGGTGAGCTTGTCCGTTGCCTTGTTACCTTCCTAGTCTACATGCTCGGTAATTACATATTCGGAAGAGCAAAGCCAGGAATGAATATGCTCTCTGATGAGTTCCAGGTGCCAACTCTTGATCAGTTTGTCCGGGGGGGGGGGGGGACCCATTGATTAGCTTCTGCAACATGTCTATTACGATCTTTGAATCGTCTCTAACCTGAAAATTTGTCACCCCCATATCTGTAGCGACGTGTAAATCCTTTTCCAAAGCCAAGAATTCAGTTACATTATTGGTGGAGTTGCCACATGAGGCTGCGAAAAACTTCATTGCTTGCCCTTTGTCATTCCAGAGTAATCCCCCAAACCCTGTTGGGCCCGTGTTGCCTTTCGAGGCGCCATCAAAGTTAAGCTTGAAGAATCCCAACGGGGGGTGGAGGAAGGTGTTGGGGGAACACTCATGCATTGGCTGGAGGCTAGCAGGGCTTGGAACAATGGAATCCGGGCTCAGATCAAGAGCTGACAAAATGGCACGCTCCCTTCCTTCCACTTTCCAATCATCCTCTGCCCAACGAGAGATGGAGATGGTTTCCTTGATATTGATCAGCACGGTTTTCCAAACTTGGTCAGGCTGGAAAACTTATGAGTGGAAAACTTCCCGATTTCTTGCTTTCCAAAGGTTCAAGAGGACTAATCCTTGAGAGATACACCACACCCTGTTAATAATAGGGTTCTTAAAGAGCTTTCCAACGCGACAACTCCAACGATTCCTTCAGGCTATTTTTCGACCGGTCGATCGCCCCAAACAATGATGCTATTCGGTTCCAGATTTCCTTTGCCTTTGTTCAAAAATTTAGTAGGTGGTCTATCGATTCCTCCTCGCTGATGCAAAGGCGACACCGGGATGGACCACTAAAGCCTTTATTCTGGATTTTATCCCACATGAGAAGCTTGCCTTGACCAATGAACCAAAGGAAAAAAGAGACCTTAGGCCAAGGATTGGAATAACAGATCCGTTTCTATAAAGGATTGGGATCCAAATTCCTCGAGGTGGATAAAATAAAATAAGCTTCTTTAAGAGAGAACATACCTTTTGGGAGATGGCCCCATCATAACTTATCAAGTTCCCCATTGTTTAAAAACGGTTGTTGACGGTGGATCAATGTGAGAGCTTCCTTGTCTAATGGTGGATCATGGGCAAGCCAATGATCTGAGCTCTTCCACATTCGCCGTTTTGACACCGGGTTGGTTTCTTGCCAGTGTTGAAAAAGTGTGATTAGGTTCGGCCTTCATAATGACATATGTAATTATGATTTTTGTAAATGATGTAAAGAAGAAAATAAAGTTAATATTGGCTTGCTTCATGGGTTTCATGAGCAAGGGATTTTATTTTTAGAGTCAATGTCATGAAGAACCCTTCTTGGGCATGTTACAAATGTATTTAAGTCTATATGATAGTCTAATAGCCCTCCTCCCTGCAAGTCGACTTTAGAATGAAGTAAGAACTTTCATGTTGGCTCACTTAATGAAGACGCAACTATTTTGATGCTTATGTCGGCTAATTTACTGTGGGAAACTACTATAAATACTAGTGTGGACTTCGCAAAAATTACAAACAACAAGTTCAGATCTCTCTGAATTCGGGTGAAAAGACAAATACAGATATCTCTGTGATTCGTATAGGAGACTACAGTGACACAGTTTGGTGAGGAGACTACAGTTCGGTGTTGAAAGGGTAACTACAATTCAGATGGACCACTGTAGTGTGAAAGTTTCAAAACAGAAACCCTACTGCAGTATCTAGATCTACTTCACCTACTTGTTTTATTAATATTAACAAATTATTTAACTGAAATATTCAGAAAACACTAAAGTAGACACTAACTGCAGCCTACACATCTACAAATCATTTACTGAACAATGCACACATGTGACAAGATTACACATGATTTTTTGGACAAATGTCCCCGGAAAAACCCAATGCGGGAAAACTGGTGCAATAGCTCTAGAGGGTTTGTATTATTATGCAGAATTTGAACACAACAATTTGGGCACCAGACATGGTTGGCCCTACAAAGAAATTACACGACAATAAGTAACTTTCACTTGGAGACAGAAGATATGGCTGTATCACACCCTAAAACGGGATTTACAGATCACAAGCCCCTTCTGGCCCACTGGAACCCTCAGCGTTGCCTCTGCAGCCTCTACGTCAGCCCTTAACTGGCTAGCGTCCCCACTGCGTCACCCTGACTGGTGTTGCGCTGCCTCTGCATTGCCCCGACTGGGACTGCATCACCTTGGTTGGTGCTGTGCTGCCCCTGCGCTGCGCTGGCTGGGTCTGCGTTACTCTGGCTAGGCTTATGCAGCCTCTGCGCAGTCTCCACGTGGAGCTGGCTAAATTGCGTTCTCCTTGTTGGCTTTGTGCTGACTAGTACTCATTGCCTCTTGGTCTCGCTGTATTCTCGGCCTTGGATCAACTCATCCCTCGTCGATCTCTACCCTTCATTGTACTACAACTCGTTTCGAATTTCTCAACAAAACCCTGCCCCAGAAATTCGACTTAGCTTCAATGCTGTGCCAATGTGCGTGTGTCTCCAACTAACCCCAAGCCTTTCTCTTATACTTTTCTCGTTGACACATCAACGACCATGATCTAATCTCTAATCGACGACTCAGATTAAAAGACTACTTGATCCGTGTCACTTAGAACATTTCATCACATGTGTTTAATTAATTCACTTTAATTTTTCTAATTTCCTAAGTTAGACTTAGGGTCCTCATTAAAAAAATTAATTATTTGAATATCTCATACACCAGATAAAATTTCTCCAAACGCTTTCTGGGTTTTGGAGGTCACGTGTGTCTTAGCCCTTCCACAAAATTTCAGGGCTAGAGCACACACGATGCTACCTCAAACTCTCAATACTCCCTCTTAGCACGGAGTGTGCTCTCAGTGTTGCCAGATCTCAGCATCGGCCTCTGCACTGCTGATGCTTGGCTTGCTGCCCTCCATCTAATGCGCTGCTTCTTTTTGTACTGCTGCCCATGTCACTATCACTGACACTGCATCTCCCTCTCAAATTGCTGCATCGTGCTGCCAACTGCTGCACTGCAACTCAGTTGCTGAGAAGTAAGCAACTGAAGGACCCTCGCCCAATCATTGACAGACAAGTTAGTCGGGCTGCATCTCATCACTGAAGCTCCCTTGGCTGTTGCTTTGTGCTGTCCTCCTGAAGCCACTGCATTGCTACAACTTTGCATTGCGTAAGCACTGCCCCGCTGCGCTGCTGAAGTCCCATCAGCCCATCTGCGTCGCTGCTTCTATGCTGCTGTTGCCTCTGCACTGCGTTGCTCCCATCTACAACGTCCTAGCACTGCCCTCCTTTTCACCGTGATCTCCTGCACCTACTACTCCATTTGTCTCGCTACCGTTTTAAGGCTCCCGTAGCTCATATGTGATCCAAGAGTTTGGGCACCTCAAGGATCCTGCCACCTCCATTTATAGCTACTCTACATATCAATGTCGCCCCACTTTCGTGGTTCATGGGCACTCATGGCTACATCATCATCACTCCCATCGTCTCCCTTAGCTGCTACTGCCTTGGATTCAGAAGATCCCTTGTCCTTCTTCTTAGGACAATGGCTGGCGAAGTGTCCAAGTTCACCACAATTAAAGCACCAGACCTTGGATAGGTTCCTCTTATTCTTCCCTTGCTGCCTCCGCTCCTTTGATGCAAGGGCTGCATCCTCCTCCTCATCCTTCTTTTCTTTGACTGCCTCGTTGCTGCTGCTTTTCCTCTTGGTAATCCTCCTGATTTCCTCCTGTCAGAGGATTGCCTACATATCCGCCTAGGATGGTAACGCTGCCCTGCCCAAGATGCTTTGGACAAACGTTTCCCAATCCTCGGTGACTGCATTTAGGGCAATCCTCACCAAGAGCCCCTCATCCAGATTCATACCCATGGCAATCAGTTGATCCCGGATAGTCTGAAGTCTGAAGAGGAAGGTATCTATCTCCTCCCCCTTCTGCATCTGGAACAACTGCATCTAATTCTCCAAAATCTTCTTTCTTTAGACATAGCCTCCCTGATACATCGTGTCCAAGGCTGTCCACATCTCATTTGCCATGTTCTTCTCGGCAATTTGTGGCACGACATGACCTTTGACTCTGTCCATGATCAAGCGCTTTGCTCGCGCTTGATTCTCGTTGTACTTTTTCAGAAGATCTGCATCGGTTGGTGTGAAAATTTCTGAATATTACTTATGCAGAAACCCTACTGTTAAATCTGGTTATACTTCTACTTAATCAAGTTATTAATCTGAAATTTTAGCATTAACATCGAAGTAAACACATTAACAGTTCTTCACAGATACAGATCTAAAACTGAATACATGCACATAGACAAAGTGACACAAGATTTTCTGGACAACTGTCCCTGGAAAAACCCAATGCGGGAAAACCGATCTTCTGGCTGCTGGAGGGTTTATATTATTAAGTAGATTCTAAGTACAACAAATCTGGGTACCTTATTGGTTAACCCGACAGAGAAATATGAGACGGAAAGCTGCAACAATACCTCTGCTCCGGAGACGGAAAACTAGATTGATTCACACCCTCAAACGGGATTTACAAAACTCAGCCCCTTTTAGCCTCTAGAAACCCCAGCGCTGCTCTGAAGCCCTCTACGTCAGCTTTGCTAGCCTTCTGATGCCCTTGCGTTGCTTAGGAGAGGGCTGCGTAACCCCAGGCTGGGTGACGCAGTCCTTACGCTGCCCCGACTGGCCCTGTGTAAGCCCTGATGGCCTCCTGTTGCCTCTGCGTTGCCCTTTCTGGGCCTACGTAGCACCTGCGTAGCGGCTGAAACCCTCTGTGCTGCGCAACTGCTACGTAACCTCTGCTCCCTTTGCACTGCTCTGGTTGCTGCTTCTCTGCCTCTTGTCGACTCTTGGCTCTGGGATCAGATCATCCCTTTAGCCAATACTACTCCTCGTTGCAGCTGAAACACTTCTGAAATTCTTAGCAAACCACGCCCTACAATCTCAACTTAGTCTCAGTGCTCTGCCTCCGTGTGTGTGTTCTCCAATTGACCCCAAGCCTTTCCTTTACACTTTTCTCGTTGGGAAACCAACGGCTGTGATCTAATTTTGCTTCGACGGCTAAGATTAAAATAAAGCTTGATCCGTGTGACTTAAGCCATTTCCATCACATGTTTAAATTAATTACCTTTAATATTTTAATTTTCCTAAGTTAGACTTGGGGTCCTTAATTAAAAATATTAATTTATTAATTTTCTCTCAAACCGGATGGAATTTCCCAAATCCCTTTCCGGGTCTTGGAGATCTCATGTAGTCTAGTCTCTCCACAAAGTTTGGGAGCTAGAGCACATCCGAAGCTATCCCAACAACCCACAAATCTGAACACTCCCTCGTAGCGAGGAAAGTGCTCTAGCACAATAATGCTTCACCCCGAAGCTCTGTACTGATCTCTGGTGTGGATCTCTGCGCTGATGCTTGGCCTGCTGCCCTTCATCACTGCGTTGTTGCTGCTCTCCCATACTACTGCCCATGACGCTGTCACCGCCACTGCTACATCCGTACTGGAACTCCTTCTCAATCTGCTGCATCGTGCTGCCAACTGCTGCTCTGCAACTCAGTTGTTGAGAGAAACAACTGAAAACTCTTGCGCAATCTTTGATAGACAAGTCAGTTGGGCTGCATCCTCATCATTGAAACTCCATAGGCTGCTAATCTCTGTTGTCATCTGGAGACTGCTGGACAGCCACAACTCTGCACTACGTAAGCAGACCTCCTCTACGCTGCTGAAGTCACATCAGCCTCTGTGCTGAAATCCCCTATGCTGCTGCTGCGCTGCACTGTCCTCATGAAGCCTCTATGCTGTTGCAGTTATGCTCTGCTTAAGCCAGCCTGCACCGCGTTGCTGAAGTCAAATAAGCCCTTTCGCTGCTACTGCTACGTTGCTGCTGCATCTGCACTGCGCTACTCCCTCTTAGCATGCAGCTCCGCCTCTACTCCATCTGTGATTCTCTGCACCCACTACTCCACTTGTCCCACAGCAGCCTTGGAGGTAGAAGCTTCCTTGTCCTTCTTCTTCTGAGGACAATTGCTGGCGAAATGTCCTAGTTTGCCACACTGGAAACACTTGATCTTGGATAGATCACGCTTCTTCCTTCCTTGTTGCCTCTTTGATTCCAAGGTTGCATCTTCTTCCTCTTCCTTCTTCACCTTACTTGATCCGGTGCTGTACTGTCTCTTGGTGAACCAACAGAGTTCTTCTTGATAGAGGATTGCCCACATACTGTCCCAGTTGGGAAGGTCCACTCTGCCCAAGATACTTTGGACAAAAGTTTCCCAGTCCTTTGTCACTGCATTGAGTGCAGTCCTCACCATCACATCATCCTCCACTTTCACTCCCATGGCAGTCAACTGATCCTTGATCGCCTGTAATCTGAAAAGGAAGGGCTCGATTTCTTCTCCCTTTGCCATCATGAATAACCTCATCTTATTCTCCAGAAGCATTCTCCTCTGGATGGATCTTCCTTCATATATGAGGTCAAAGCCACCCACATATCATGAGCCTTTGTCTTCTCGGCTATGTGATGCACTACATGATCTTTGACACCGTCCATGATGAAGCGCTTGGCGTGTTCCGCTGCTTCTTCATGCTTCTCCAAGAGTTTCACATCCGTTGGCGTGGCCAGGACTTTTTCTGCATGATCCCTCAGACCGTATGACTCCATGACTACTAGGATTCTGGCCTTCTAGACTGCAAAGTTGGACAGACCGTCCAACCTATCCTGATCACGTAGTCTGTGAGGTGCCATCTGCTCTGCAACTCTGTCGGAACTAATCCTTCTCTCTATGCTAGAGATTCGGATCTCGGGTCCTTGGCGAGAAATGCACTCTCTGCTCACTCTGACAATTGACCTCCTCTCTTGGAAGTCTGCCAAATCAAACGAATCAGCTCTCTTCGATCCTCTAATCGATCTGCAGATTTATTTGGCTGGAAATCCTTTGAGAAGCTGTTCTCGTCCTGCTCTTTGTCAACTAGTGCTCAGGCTAATTTCTGCACCTTCAAAAATTTAACCCCACCAGCAACTACTGAAGCTTTGCAGCACTGCTTTCGGCACTCTGAATCAACCACAGCCTCAAGACTCCGTCACCCTGGCTGGACTTTGTGTGAGAAGATAGCCCCAGCGCTGTCTCTGCGCTGCCTCTGCGGAGTAAGTACGTGCGCCTGCCTGGAGATTGCGTGGGGACTGCATCAATCTGGCCTCTGCGTGGCTCTGCTTCCCTCTTCTACTGCACCGTCCTCCTGATCTGGCTTTCTGCGGCTGCTGCTGCTTTCTGCAGCAAGGATTCTTCAGTCTTTCTGCTGATGATTCAACTAGATCTGCAATCTCTTTGATACCATGAGAAAATTTCTAAATATTACTTATGCAGAAAGCCTACTGTTAAATTTGGTTATACTTCACCTACTTAATCAATTTATTAATCTGAAATTTCAGCATTAATATCGAAATAAACACATTAACAATTCTTCACAGATACAGATCTAAAACTAAATACATGCACATAGACAAAGTGACACACAAGATTTTCTGGACAACTGTCCCCGGAAAAACCCAATGCGGGAAAACCGGTCTTCTGGCTGCTGGAGGGTTTATATTATTAAGTAGATTCTAAGTACAACAAATCTCGGTACCTTACTGGTTAACCCGACTGAGAAATATAAGTTCTGCAGCAATACCTCTGTTTCGGAGATGGAAAACTGGACTGATTCACACCCTCAAATGGGATTTACAGAACTCAGTCCCTTTCAGCCTCTAGAAACCCCAACGTTGCTCTGAAGCCCTCTGCGTCAGCTCTGCTAGCCTTCTGATGCCCCTACGCTGCTCTGGAGAGGGCTGCGTAACCCCACATGGGTGACACAGTCCTTATGCTGCCCTCGCTGGCCCTGAGTAAGCCCTGATGGCCTCCTGCTGCCTCTGCGCTGCCCTTTCTGGGCCTGCGTAGCGGCTGGAAGCCTCTGCTCTGTGCAGCTGCTGTGTAGCCTCTGCTTCCTCTGCGCTGCTCTGGTTGCTGCTTCTTTGCCTCTTGCTGACTCTTAGCTCTGGGATCAGATCATCCCCTTAGCCAATACTACCCCTCGCTGCAGCCGAAACACTTCTGAAATTCTTAGCAAACCACACCCTAGAATCTCAGCTTAGTCTCGGTGCTCTGCCTCCGTGTGTGTGTTCTCCAATTGACCCCAAGCCTTTCCTTTATACGTTTCTTGTTGGGAAACCAACGACTGTGATCTAATCTTGATTCGATGGTTAAGATTAAAAGAAAGCTTGATCCGTGTGACTTAAGTAATTTCCATCACATGTTTAAATCAATTACCTTTAATATTTTAAGTTAGACTTAGGGTCCATAATTAAAAATATTAATTAATTATTTTTCTCTTAAACTGGATGGAATTTCTCAAATCCCTTTCTGAATCTTGGAGATCTCATGTCCTCTAGTCCCTCCACAAAGTTTGGGAGCTAGAGCACATTCGAAGCTACCCCAACAATCCACAAATCTCAATAATTGGCACAACTAGGACTCTCTCAGCATGGTCCTTGATGCCGTACTCATCCAGGACTGTCAGGATCCTGGCCCTCTAGATAATGAAATTGGACATGCCGTCTAACCTGTCTTGATCTCTCAGTCCATGAGACACCATCTTTGCTCCAATCTGTCAGAACAAATACTCCTCTCCCTCTTTCTGCTGGAACACTCAACATAAATACTGGATCTGGGTTTCTTAGCGATTAGAATTACTCTATAGTAGATGCCTTCTCCGACAACTGATTTCCCTCCCGGAAATCCTCAGCCAAAAACAATTGAATAGTTCTCTATGCTCACCCTCCTGATCGAATCTCAGCTCTGTTTGGCGCAGATCTGCTGAGCAAATGTCCTCCTCCCGCTCTTGTCACCTTTGTTAGGCACGATTCTGCACGGACAGAACCTCTTCCACACCAACAACCTCTGAAGATCCGAAGCTCTGCTTCCAGTCTACGGCAAATCTGCACAATACCCTCAAAATTGGGCTGCGTCCCCCTTACTGGCCTCTGCGTGAGCAGATTGGCTCAGCGCAATGCAGGCTGGTCCTGCGTCACTCTGGAAGGCTCTGCGCTGCTTTCTGTGTCACTCAGCTAGCTCTGTGTCAGCCTTTGCGTGGCCTCTGCTGGAACTGCGTCCTCTAGGTGTTGCGCTGCCTTCTCTGGAACTCTGCTGCTTCAATTGCCTTCTCTTCAACAATCTTCTTCAGCCGCTCTGCTGGTGGATTTGCTTGATCTACAATGCTCCGATACCATGTGAAAGTTTCAAAACACAAACCCTACTGCAGTATTTAGATCTACTTCACCTACTTGTTTTATTAACATTAACAAGTTATTTAACTGAAATATTCAGAAAAACACTAAAGTAGACACTAATTGCAGCCTACACATCTACATATCATTCACTGAACAATGCACACATGTGACAAGATTACACACGATTTTTCAGACAAATGTCCCCGGAAAAACCCAATGCGGGAAAACCGGTGCAACAACTCTAGATGCTTTATATTATTATGTAGAATCTAAATACAACAATTTCGGCACCAGACATGGTTGGCCCTACAGAGAAATTACATGGCAATAAGTACCTTTCACTCGTAGACAAAAGATATGGCTGCATCACACCCTCAAATGAGATTTACAGATCACGAGCCCCTTTTGGCCCACTGGAACCCTCAGCGCTGCCAATGCAGCGTCTGCACCAGCCCTTAACTGGCCAGCATCCCCACTGCATCACCCTGACTGGTGCTGCGGTGCCCCCGCTGGGACTGCGTCACCTTGGCTGGTACTGCGTTGCCCCTGCGCTGCGCTGGCTGGGTCTGTGTCACCCTGGCTAGGCTTACGCAGCCTCTACATGGAGCTGGCTGAACTGCATTCCCCTGGCTGGCTCTGCGCTGACTGGTACTCACGGCCTCTCCGTCTTGCTGTATTCTCGGCCTTGGATCAACTCATCCCTTGCCGATCTCTGCCCCTCACTGCACTACAACTTGTTTCGAATTTCTTAGGAAAACCCCGCCCCACAAATTCGCCTTAGCTTCAGTGCTCTGCCAATGGTTGTGTGTCTCCAACTGACCCCAAGCCTTTCTCTTATGCTTTTCTCGTTGACACACAACGGTCGTGATCTAATCTCTAATTGATGGCTCAGATTAAAAGACTGCTTGATTTGCGTCACTTAGAACATTTCATCACATGTGTTTAATTAATTCAATTTAATTTTTATAATTTCCTAAGTTAGACTTAGGGTTCTCTTTAAAAAAATTAATTATTTGAATATCTCATACACTAGATGAAATTTCTCCAAACACTTTCTGGGTTTTGGAGGTCTCGTGTGTCTTTGCCCCTCTACAAAATTTCAGGGCTAGAGCACACCCGATGCTACCTCAAAATCTCAACAAGTAGTATTCTTGGCATACCTATTGCGGATTGCAGTGAAGAGAATAGAAAAAATTTCGGTCATCAGTGCTACCACAGTCACACAATTTTGATGCTATCATTATGTATGGTTTGGTGCTCTTTCAGTATGTATGGTTCGATGCTACTACAACAAGAGTTAGCAGTACACAATGAAGTCTCACCAATCTCAGTGAAGGTATCGGTGCTACCTTAAAGGAAAGATATCAGTGCCGTGATAATGATAAGACCTCAGTGTCATGACAGAGGTCAAATAATGATCTTGGTGCTCTACAGTGCAGAAAACTCGGTATCACTTCATAGATATGACAGTGTTGAGATTTCGATGATGATCTCAGTGCTAAGAATGTTGAAAGCAAAAGAGTAGTCAAGAAGAAGAAAGAATCAATTAATTAATCAAGAATTATTATTAGTATCTATAGTTTTTAAAAACATAATTATTGTTATAATAAAAAATAATTATTATTATAATTAAAAATAATTAAATTTAATATCTAAGAGTAAGATAAAAATTTGATTATAAAATTAATAATAATTATAAATAATATAACTTATTTTATTAACATTTATTTACTCTTTGAATAAATATATGTTAATATTAATTAGATGATCTATTATTTATTATTATTAATTAATTTTAAAAATAAAAATAAAAGGAAAAATAAATTATGTTATTTTATTAGAAAAATTAAAATAGTTATTCAATTTGTTTAAGAACTTTTAGGTTTTATAATTTTAGTAACATTTAGGTTATATCATTTATTTAATCTCTTTAATTCACTATAATAACATTTTATTATAAATGTAGTATAATAAAATATATAAAAATTTATTAAATACATAAAATTTTAAATTTATATAAAAAATTAAATTTATTAAAATTAGAATAGATTATTTATATTTTAGAAATAGAATAGATTAAAATAGAATAAAATTATTAATATTATTAAATTAATTAAAAATAAATAAATTATTAATTAATTAGTTGATTCTTGTCGGCTATTTTTCTCTCCTTATCAATATATTAACCCTGACCTTCTGCTCTTCTTTCATTCTTCATTCAAAATCTTGTCCTGAAGATGGATCTCTGTTGGGATTCGAAACATCGATTATTGTTTCTTAACACTGGATAATCCAAAAATTTCTGCAATAAAAGAAGAAAGAAGCAGAAGACAGTCAAGAGAACTTGTGTCTTGATCTTGGAGTGGCTAATAGGTCAAGGGTCTTGGTCTTGGTATTCGTCAATTGGAATCTCTATAAGAAGAATTTGTGCGGGTTTTCCTCTCAAAGGAAGAGGTTTTGCCCTGACTGATAGCCTACATTCTATGTCTCTTGTCTATTTATGTTCATGCATTGGTAACTGTTTGATGAAGAACATTAATATCCAAGTAAAGAAGATCCTAATCTAAAGTTGTAAAAAGCATTCACAAGCAATTACTATTTAAAGAGAAATCACCTAATTCATGATGCCCAAGATTTCTCAACAGCTAGAATTCCTTTACCCTCTCCGCTCCCAAATGATTGGTGAATTCTTGAATGCCCTGAAGATTTTCCTCCTGACTTAGTTTGGGGTGTTGTATCCAGGTCTCCTCCCAAAATTTGGTCCTGTGTCCATTTCTAATTTCCCAGAAACCGTGATCCTGGATTAGATTCCTGTGTTCTTTTGCCCGATTCCAAATGGAGGAGCCATTTGGTAAGTTGTAATGAGTTTTCATAGGGTCTTTTCGGCCAGTTGTACCATATTTAGATGACCAAATTGTCTTCCATATATCTTGACCCCCTTGCAGCCACCGCCACCACACTTTAGCGCTAAGGGCGTGAGATAATAACTCAGGGCCTTTTAGACGAAGGCCACCATGCAACTTTGGTTTGCATAGTTTGTTTGAAGCCACTAATGCCCATTTATGGCCCATCTGCGGCCCCGCCCAAAGGAATTTTCGGAATTTGGCAGTCAGATCTTTGTAGATGATTTTGGGGGCTGGAAGGGCCAAGAGTTGGTATATCAGGATAGCCTGAAGGACAACTTTTAGAAGGATAAGCCAACCTGGAGAGTTCAACACCCTGAAGGACCAGCTTGCGAGCTTCTGATCTATGCGATTCAACAAGTCTCACCAATGGGCGATCTTGAGGGAATTGGAAACCGAAGAAACCCTGAGACACGTGCTTGGGAGTGAGCTGATCCTGAAACCTAGGGCGCGAGCCAGATGGTTTTACACTCGTGGATGGGTGTTAAAAAATAAGATGTCAGACTTATCACCATTGATCAATGTTGTCGAAGCCTACTGGAACTCCTCCAGAATGGAGCCAAGTTGTCTAGCTTCTTTCAGGGTTGGTTTGCCATATAACATATCATCATCAACAAATCGCTGGTGAGTGATGTGTGAAGCGCCCCGGGAGAGTTTTAAACCCTGGAGATTACGTGACTCAGTTGCTTGCTTTATGAGTCGGCCCAGACCTTCGACTGCGATGATGAAAAGGAAGGGGGATATGGGGCCCCCTTGGCGCAACCCTCTGGATCCCCGAAAGGTGCGTGAGGGAGCCCCATTAACAATGATGGAATAGAAGGGGGTTACAGTCATGGATTCGATCCAACTTATCCAAGAGGGATAGAAGCCAAAAGCATCGACGATGGAGAAAATATAGTTCCAACTTAGATGGTCATAAGCTTTTGAGAGGTCAAGCTTGATGAGCATACCTGGGGATTTGGATGAGGAGAGTGAACAACTTCACGGGCCACGAATATTCCATCCATGATTTGCCGTCCTTCAACAAAACTAGATTGTTCGGGGCCAATAATCTCATGTAGAAGGGGCTTTAGCCTTCAGACAAGAATGCCTAAAATAATTTTGTAGAAAACATTGCATAAGGAAATTGGCCGGAATCCATTGGGGTCTGTTGTCGCGCCCTTCTTAGGAATGAGCGTGAGGAAGGTGGCATTCAACCCCGACCATATGCGTTGAGAGCGATGGGAGTCTTCCACTAACTCGTGGATGTCAGTTCCGAGGAAGTGCCATCCAGCTTTGAAGAATTCAACTGTGAATCCATTTGGACCAGGGGTTTTATTCGTGGGGAGTGCCCAGACTACTTCTTCCAAGTCCACGAAATAGATCCCTCGCATAAGAGCCTCATTCTGATATGCCGAGATTAATTTGGGGATGCTTTGCTTGATTCTGGAAATGGGTTCGCTCCGATCCTCTTCTGGTTCCTCAAACGGAGTTTGGAAAAGGCCAATCAACTCATCCGATATCTCCTCATATTGCACTAGCCACCGACCATCAGATCCGTTGAGGGAGAAGATCCGATTGAACTGTATGTTCTTCAACATGGTCCTTTGAAAGAATTTCGTTATGTGCTCCCCCTCCTTTAGCCATTGTACGCGGGACTTTTCTCTCCACAGTATTTCGTCCCGTTTCCACTGTTGCTCTAGGTCGTTGAGAATCTCCCCCTCTTGAGTCGCAAGGGCTTCAATCCACCTTTCTAGGATGATTTCTGTTGGATTGACCCCATGGCGTCCTCCAGTTGTCGCTTTTCCTTATGTATGTTGCCAAACCCGTTGTGGTTCCATTTTGTAATTTTCCTTTTTAATTCCTTCAACTTAAGTTGGAAAGTTTCCATTGAGTTATGGTCGGTCACGCTGATTTCTTTCCACCACGCCTCGGGCTTGGCAAGAAAATCTGGTTGTTGAAGCCAGAAAGATTCAAAGCAGAAGGGGCGATTCCAGGGAGCCATCCTCAAGTCGATTACTAAACAAATGGGCCAATGGTCTGATCCCATGCATGTTGATTTGGGGTAGCATCGAATGTGCTCTAAGTCTCAAAATTTGCAGAGGCTTAGACACATGTATTCTAGATAAAATTGTTTGGGGAAATTCCTCCTGGATTGTATTTTATTTAAATAATTAATTATTTTTAAGGAACCCTAAGTCTAAACTTAGGAAAATAAAATAAATAAAGTGAATTAATAGAATATGGGTGTGAATGTTCTAGAAAAGGCGGATCAAGTAAAAAGATAATCTTTGCCATTGATTAAAGTTCTAATCTGGGCCATTGAAGTTTCAATGAGAAGACTACAAGAATGGCTTGAAGGGTCATTTGGAAAATACATTTGGCGAAGTAAGGATCAAGAGATCGATTTCTTTAGTGAGCAATGCTAAGGGAGAAACTTCGATCGAGAGATCTTTTGCAGAGAGGGGAAGTAATTCCAGTTGGAGGCATTCTTGATCCGCAGAGTGCATAGCAGAGGAGGCAGTGAGAGGCATAGTAGCAGCACAAAGTTAGTGACGCAGAGCTTATGCAGTCACTGCGTAGAGCCTGAAGGGAAGTCGTATTTTTGTTGAGGAGAGAGTGTTGGGCTAGTGCCAAATCCTGGAGGCCAGAAGGTTTCAGTTTCCAGCCAAGTAGGGAGACCAACGCAGAGATAGAGGGTAGCTGTAGTTGTGACGCAGAGACTGCGTAGAGTGACGCAGTCACAACGCAGGGAAGTCCGTTTTGGGTGTTGATCAGTGCCAGGTTCCCATGGAGGAGTGAGGTTTGTCTCACAAGATATTTCTTGTCATTTTCTCTGCATGATTTGACAGATCTGTCAATCATAGACTTGTACTCATAAAAAAATTACTGTATAATAATATAAACCCTCAGCTATTGCACCGGTTTCCCCGCATTGCGTTTTTCTGGGGACATTGGTCCAAAAATAACTGTATTAGATGTGTGTGTATTCTATTCTTGTTCAGTTTTGTTTCCGCACTTGTATTTTTTCCATGGTTTATTTGTGAAGGTTGCAGTGTGATGTATTCAGTGTTTGCCATAGGAAATTGCAAATAAGTTGTTAGGTTAAAATTAACAATTAGGTGAATATCTCTTGTATTTTTTCCACAGTTTATTTGTGAAGGTTGCAGTGTGATGTATTCAGTGTTTGCCATAGGAAATTGCAAATAAATTGTTAGGTTAAAATTAACAATTAGGTGAATATCTTCTAGTTGCTGCAATAGGATTCCAAATTTACGAAATTTTCACAATGCAGGGAAGGATCGAAGCTTGGAAGAAGAGATCTTGTGAAAGGATATTATCAGAAATAAGAAATAAGAAATCTATCCAATTGGGAAGCGATCTGGTACTTACCTCCCCGTCAGTTGTTCCATGTGAAGGAGCTGTTTACAAAATCAGTGTCTTCTATGCCTTGATCTTGGATAGTCTCCTGAAAGGAAAGGGAGATCATATCTAGCCGCTTGACACCTCTCTTCTTTTCTCCTAGGTCTTTAATCAGGTTGAAGTGCCCAAACAGAATCCAATTCGTGTCCCCTAGTATGTCCTTTAGATGTCGCAGATTTCGAAGAAAGGCAATCATTGTTCCTGGCAGCGTGGGGCCTAAACCCTTGTCAGCCAAACCTTCTCCGGGGAGCCGATGCACTCAAATTGATCCGAGAGGGTATTTGGATAAGTGATTTAATTTCCAAATGAAATAGATCTGGAATCCCATAGAATTCCCAGCCCCCCATCACTACCCTTTGCGTCCAACGCCATACATTCCGCCATGGGCTAGCATCTACCTGTGATTTCATTGAGCTTCGCTTGTGTTACTTTTGTTTCCTGCAATATTAGAATATACAGTTTCTCCTTTTGAATCCGATCTTTCAAGTACCTCAACTTACCCTTGGAGTTGAGGCCTCGTATGTTCCATGATATCAGCTTCATTTGGGGGTGGGGATGAAACGCTAGTAGTACTCCTTCAGGACGTTGGCTTGGCAAGAGTTTACTAGGATTGCACTGGCTTCGCGGATCACCTCACTGGTGGGTCGCCTACCTTTCTTTCGAGAACTCGACCCCGATTCCACCCGCTTGGAGGGCGCATCCCCCTCTCGTATAGCTAAAGCCATTTGAGGAGGGGATTCCGCTGGGGCTTGGTGCTGCTCCCAGTCTTTGTAAATTTTATGGAAGTGATCAAGCTGATCCTGGGGGATATCAACTGTTCCATCTTTGGCCCAGCTGCGCAGGTATGCTACCATAACCTGTTCGTCGGAGTTGGGTTGGTCCATTTTGACATGTCGGACTTGGGCTAGGACTTGCTGAATGTATTTTCCTGCTGGTTGCTCTTCCGGTGACTTGCGTTTGCTTGGTTGTTTAGTCTTAGGGTTTTTAGGTGCTACTTCCACCTCCATTGCCACCTGTGATGATGACACTTCAATGGGTGCTTCTGGCGGTTCCTTTTCAGGTGGCTTGACTATGAGAGCAAAGCGATTACCAGCGGGGTGGCTTGGGGCCGACTAAGGAGGGCCCGACGGAGCCTGGGAAGTAGGAGCTTTGTTGGGAGGGGGGCGTCGCTTGCGGACTTCCTGGAAGCCATCTGGAGAGGGAGCCGTAGGAGGAGTGGACGCCTACCGAGGGCAATCACGAAACAGGTGCCCATACTCGCGATAGAGTCTGCATTTAAAAGGAACATGCTCATAGTCCAGTGGATGGGACCAAATTTCGTCTTGGTATTCTATTTCTACGGACTCCGGGAGAGGTTGAGAAATGTTCATGTAAACACGAATGCAGGCGTAAGAGGTGAACCTTCGTCTCCTGGTGATCTCAGAAACTTGAACGAAGTCGCGAATCGAATTGCTAGTCGATTCCAAAATATCCATTTCCCAAAAATCTTTTGGAAGGGAATATAGTCAGACCCAAATGGGAGCCGCTAGGAATTGTTTCTTTTCCAGATTGTAACAGGGTTCCCAATGTCGCATGAATAAGCCCACACTATTCATGAAATAGGGTCCGTTGTCCAAAATTCGCTTGTGGTCCTCCAGATCTTTGAAAATGACTGTAAAGAACCCCTTGGCTCGAAGGCGAGGATCAAATGGAGCTTTTGGCTGCCATTTGAGTTGGATCCAACGTAGGATGTCTGATTCCTTGGGCTAGATGCCCATAAATTTGCAGATTATGGCATGGTTCTGCATTAATTGTCGAGATTGCTCCATGCGATGGTTAGGTATCACTACTCGTGGATTTTTTGCAGCTTTTGGGAGGCATCAACCCTGTATTCAGGACTGCCATTGAGCTCCCAGGGCAGGTAATTCAGGATGCTTGCTCTTGTGTTGCCCCAAATTGGAAGAAGAGTCTACGGGTGGGCGATGAGCGCCAGTGAAAACTAATATGAAGGAGGGGGACGATTCGTGACATGTGCTTACTCGATCCGAGGACAACGTCGGGGCATGACGGTGACATATGCGTGGGTGAGGAGGAAAGCTGCAGTGCGCGGATAGTTGGCATGAAACCCTCATGCTGACGAAACCCTAGCAGAGATCACAGACGATTACCTGCTATTCCTATTTCTACATTATGATTTGATAGCAACACCATCTCTTCAATTTCTTTCCATA
Organism: Pinus albicaulis; assembly: GCA_034641835.2. Classification (NCBI taxonomy): domain Eukaryota; kingdom Viridiplantae; phylum Streptophyta; class Pinopsida; order Pinales; family Pinaceae; genus Pinus; species Pinus albicaulis. The sequence goes on from CM076571.1 coordinate 667,840,160, forward strand.
TGAAACCCATGCTTTAATAAGTCAATTTAGTTAATAGTAAAATTTCTTTTTTCTTTGTTTTGATAAATCTATCTCATTATGATTCAAATACAATTATGAAGACTGAACCTAGTTACATTTTCAACACTCCCTCTTAACTAGGGAGTTGGTATTCATAATTACATATCTTTATAGAGGTACATGGAAGATCTCAAAATGAACTACGAAGAGTTGTGCCACACACGGTGCCACAGACTAGATTCCTAACCAAGGAAATCTATCCGGGTAGGACTAAGATGGACTAAAGCTTTCAGCCTCTTTAGGTACCATCAGACTTACTAACCATCAACCCAGGGAACTAGGTGCTTAATGCAAGGTCAGAGTGCCATGACCAACGCCACCCTCCCTACTTCGGGAACTAGACATCAACACACAGGTTGGCTGGATGTCCTCCTAGGCATTTTGTATTACACATGATGCCTCAAATCTCTCCCGATCAAACATATCATTAACATCAACCAAATCAAGCATTCAAAACATGCGTCAAAACTTCAACCTTTTGAGAGGGATTTACCTGTACAGAGTCCAGACACAACCCCAATCAGTAACAAACTTTCAAATACATTGTTGATGCGCTGTAATGTACTGCCAACTAATAGGGGGTCTCCCCGGTGTGCAGTTCTAATTAGACCTCGCATCGTTTGGGATAGGATCCCCATCCAGTTGGTGGGCCCGACGGCCACCGTGAATGTTTCCACTGTTGGCTGTCAAATGAGAATTTGTCAGAGTGGGGACAAGAGTGAAATGCCCAGACAATGAAACAAAATCAACCCAAGATTGACAAACTACAGACAGAGATACAAACAAGTCTCAGCAACAATAAGAAGGGGTAGGCCATGAGAGGGATCGGTGAGCCAAAACCCAATTACACACATGAACAAGAACATGCCAAAAGTTAATTGCAAACTAGTTCACAATAGATCACTGACATGGCAAGGAACAAGTAAACACAGATTCGAAAGAAAAACATACATGCAACCACTATGAATCAGTTCATAACATATTGCATATATGAAAGCACACATACAAATATAGTGAAGTATTAGACAGCGAATACAACAGCCATGAGTCAGCACGAGAATCAATGTCGAATAGAGAGAACATCTTATTAATGCTGTTGCAACTTCAAGTACATATCTTGCAACTGGTAAAAACCCAACAATGGAACATGGGCTCCTTATATCATTGCCCAATGCAAAACCCTAGCCTCACTACGACTCGCTCTACTAGCTGCCAAGAGCTGAGTGCCTCTAGCTCTCAAGCACAAATCAACTATCTAATCCTAGCCTCAACACAAGTGCTAAAAGTCCTTGACAATGAGGCATGAGGGCACATTTATAGAGATGAGGTGACTATTCACCTATCGTGACCCTTGACCTCCCCTCATGACTCTTGAACTTCCTCACTGCTCTTCTCATGCCTACTCACTGTTACATGCTCAAATCAGCCTTAGCATAGCTGCTGACACTATGGTGACCGACATTTACATTAAACTGGAGAAGAAGAGGAGGGTGTCGAGGGGTCTTGGAAACCCTTGAACGCTTGCTGCCCCACTGCTACCCCACTGCTGCCATGATGCAGTTGCCAGGTTTTGAGACATGCCTACTTTCGTGCCACTATGCCTCGTTTACATTCATTCATATTTCGGTGATGCGCCTTTGAGTTTATTGTGAGGTTCTTGGAGCTTGTAAGGAGCCACCTTGCTTGCTAGAGGAAACCCTAGTCATGCGAGCTCCGCGAGAGACTCCAAACTTTTGTGCAGGTAAATAACGCAGGTCAGACATGATTTTAAACAAAGAATGATGCTGGAAAGACAGTCAATTAATTGAAAGGATGACATTAACAAATAAGCAATTTGGTCCCCTGGATAGTCCCTTCTCGTGCTATGGCATGGTTAGAGTCAGTGCCCTTGCAGGATCTCCCTAGGCTTCCTCAGATCATTGTTGTATGAAAAATTCTGAATGTTTCTAATGCAGAAATCTACTGTTAGATCTAGTTATGCTCCTCCTACTTAATTAAGTCATTAAGCTGAAAATTCAGATTAATATTGAAGCAAAACACATAACAGACTTTCACCAATTCAGATCTAGAAAAAGTACATGCACACATAGACAAAGTGACACAATGATTTTTTGGACAATAGTCCCCGGAAAAACCCAATGCGGGAAAATTGGTCTCTAGCTACTGGAGGGTTTTATTATTAAGAGTATTTCTAAATACAGAAAATCTGGGTTCTAGATCTGGAAAACCCGATAGAGAAAAGATAGATCTGCAACTCACTGGCTATTCTGAAGCCAAAATATTGACTGATCCATACCCTCAAACGAGATTTACAGGACTTAGCCATATCTTGGCCCTAGAAACCCTAGCACTGTCGCTGAAGCCCCCCGCGTCAGCCTCTGCAGCCTCTGCGTCCCTCTGCGCTGGCCTGGAAAGGGCTGCGTAACGCTAGACTGGGTGATGCAGTCCCTATGTTGCCCCTGAGGGTCTCTGCGTAACCCTTGAGGGTCTCCAACTGCCTTACGTTGGCCCGGGAGTGATTGCGCAACACCTGCGTAGCTGAAGCTGCCTCTGCGCTGCACAACTGCTGCCCTCTCTGTTGCTGCTGCTCCTGCTTCTCTGCGCTGCCTCCCTGAAGCTGCTCTCTGTCTCTTGCTGATTCTAGACATTGGGATCAGACCATCCCCTTTGTCTAAACTCCCCTCTCTGCAGCTGAAGCACTTCTAAGAATTCTTAGCAAACCCTACCCTAGAATCTCAGCTTAGCTTTAGTGCTCTGCCTCTGTGTATCTTTACAAATGACCTCAAGCCTTTCCTTTATACTTTTCTCGTTGGGAAACCAATGGCCATGATCAGATCTTGAATCAATGGCTAAGATTAAAAGAAAGCTTGATCCGTGCGACTTAAGACAATTTCATCACATGTTTAATTTAATTAACTTTAATTATTTAATTTTCCTAAGTTTAGACTTAAAAAATTCATTAAAATAATTAATTAATTAAATATCTCCCAAACCAGATGAAATTTCCCAAATCCCTTTCTGGGTCTTGTAGATCATGTGTACTCTAGTCCCTCCACATATTTTGGGAGCTAGAGCACATCCGATTCTACCCCCACTACACAAAATCTCAACACTCCCTCTTAGCACGGAGTGTGCTCTAGCAATACATCACACCATGTATCACAAGATTTTGGGCACTGGTTTTTGTGCTGTTGATGCTTGGCCTGTTGCCACTTGGCCTGAAGTCACATCAGCCCCTACGCTGCTGCTGCTTCTACGGTGCAGCTGTATCTGCACTGCGCTGCTTCTTCTGGCTTTCAGATCTGCCTCTTCTTCATCCGTGATCTATGCACCCATTGCTCCACTTGTCCCGCTACTGTCTTAAGGTTCTCGTATCTCGGATGTGATCCAATAGATGAGTTGCTCAAGGATCCTACCCTATTGTGTAGCTGCTCTACAGATCCATGTTGCCCCACTTTCGTGGTTCATGAGTGCTCATGGCAGCATCATCTTCTGACCCATCATCCGCCACAGTAGCCTTGGAAGAAGAAGCTTCCTTGACCTTTTTCTTTTGAGGACAATTGCTGGCGAAATGTCCTAGTTTGCCACACTGGAAGTACTTGATCTTTGATAGATCCTTCTTCTTCTTTCCCTGCTGCCTCTTTGATGCCAAGGCTGCATCTTCTTCATCTTCCTTCTTCACCTTACTCAATCCCGTGCTATACTGCTTCTTGGTGATTCTACTGAGTTCTTCTTGACGCATGATTTCCCGCAAGCTATCCCAGTCTGGGAGGTCCGCTCCGCCCAAGATACTTTGGACAAAGGTTTCCCACTCATCTGTGACTGCATTGAGAGCAGTCCTGACCATCACATCATCCTCCACCTTTGCACCCGTGGCAGTCAACTGGTCTCTGATCGAGTATAATCTGAAGAGAAAATGTTCCATGTCTTCCCCCTTGGTCATCATGAATGACTGCATATGAGTCTCCAAACGCATCTTCCTTTGGACGAATTTTCCCTCATATAGGGACGCTAAGGCCTTCCACATTTCATTAGTTGTTTTCTTCTCAGCTATATGCGGGACAATATGGTCCTTAATTCCATCCATTATCAATCGCTTGGCATGTCCAACAGCTTCATTATGCTTCCTCAGGAGATTTGCATTGGTCGGCGTGGCCAGGACTTGTTCTGCATGGTCTCTTATATAATATACCTCTAGGACTATCAGGATTCTAGCCTTCCAAACTGAAAAGTTGGATAGGCCATCCAATATGTCCTGATCACACAGTCCATGAGGAGCCATCTGCTCAGAAATTTGTCGGAGCTCCTTTTCTCTGTGCTAGAGATTTGGATCTAAGGTCCTTGGCGAAACAGGCACCTTCTGCTCCCTCTGACAACTGATTTCCCTTCTTGAAACTCTGCCAAATCAAACAATGATTCAGCTCTCTTCGATCCTCAGATCGATTTGCAAGTTTCTTTGGCTAGAAACTCTCTGAGAAGCTGATCTCCTCCCGCTCTTTGTCACTAGTGCTTAGGCTAAAATTCTGAAAACTTCAGAAATTTAACCCCACCAGCACCTTCTGAAGTTTTGCAGCTCTTCTTCATGCACTTCTGGATCTGACAGCTTCAGATCTACGTCACTCTGGCTGGCTTCAGACAATCCCAGTGCTGCCTCTGCGCAGTAAGTCCATGGGCCTGCTGGGAGACAACGTAAGACTGTGTCACCTTGCCCTCTGTGTAACTCTGCTCTCTCTGAAACTGCGCTGTCCCTTCAGATCTGCCATTCTGCGACTGTTGCTGCACTTCCTGCTGCTTTCTGCAGCAAGATCCTTTAGTCTTCTGCTGGTGATCCTCCTAGATCTGCAATTCCTCTGATACCATGTGAAAATTTCTGAATGTTTCTAATGCAGAAGTCTACTGTTAGATTTGGTTATGCTCGTCCTACTTAATTAAGTTATTAAGCTAAAAATTCAGATTAATATCGAAGCAAAACACATAATAGACTTTCACCAATTCAGATCTAGAAAAATTACATGCACACATAGACAAAGTGACACAATGATTTTCTGGACAATAGTCCCCGAAAAAACCCAATGCAGGAAAACCAGTCTTTGGCTACTGGAGGGTTTTATTATTAAGAGTATTTCTGAATATAGCAAATCTAGGTTCCAGATCTAGAAAACCCGATAGAGAAAATATAGATCTGCAACTCACCGGCTGTTCCGAAGCCAAAATATTGACCAATCCACACCCTCAAACGGGATTTACAGGACTTAGCCAGATCTTGGCCCTAGAAACCCCAGCGCTGCCCCTGAAGCCCCTGCGTCAGCCTTTGCAGCCTCTACGTCCCTCTGTGCTGGCCTGGAAAGGGCTGCGTAACCCCAGATTGGGTGACGCAGTCCCTACGCTGCCCCTAAGGGTCTTTGCGTAACCCTTGAGGGTCTCCAACTGACTTACGCTGCCCTGGGAGTGATTGCGCAACAGCTGCGTAGCTGAAGCTGCCTCTGCGCTGCGCAACTGCTGCCCTCTTTGCTGCTGCTGCTGCTGCTTCTCTGCGCTACCTCTTTGAAGCTGCTCTCTGTCTCTTGCTGATTCTAGACACTGGGATCAGATCATCCCCTTTGTCTAAACTCCACTCTCTGCAGCTGAAACACTTCTGAGAATTCTTAGCAAACCATGCCCTAGAATCTCAGCTTAGCTTCAATGCTCTGCCTCTGTGTATCTTTACAAATGACCCCAAGCCTTTCCTTTATACTTTTATTGTTGGGAAACCAACGACCATGATCAGATCTTGAATCAATGGCTAAGATTAAAAGAAAGCTTGATCCGTGTGACTTAAGACAATTTCATCACATGTTTAATTTAATTAACTTTAATTATTTTATTTTTCTAAGTTTAGACTTAGGAAATACATTAAAATAATTAATTAATTAAATATCTCCCAAACCAGATGAAATTTCCCAAATCCCTTTCTGGGTCTTGTAGATCATGTGTACTCTAGTCCCTCCACAAATTTTGGGAGCTAGAGCACATTCGATGCTACTCCCACTACACAAAATCTCAACATGTTGTGATTGATCATTGAGCAATCTGGTTGCCATGTTGACCATCATTTTTATTGACAAAACCATTGAGCATTTAGAGCTTTCTCATAGTCTTTCATCTCCCAAGGTCCATTGTTTATATTGGTGGTTTGTCAGTGAAAATGGTGCCGAGATATACCTATTGCCAACTCCCACTTCTAAGCTGAGCAAGCATCACATCATAGCTTAAGCACTGATTACATTTTCCTATTCGACAGGACTAGGGGTTGTTAGAAGCAATCTGTGAGAAAAATTCTCTCAACCTCCTTCAAAAATTGGGAGAAGATATCCTGAGTTATAACAATAAGGAGATAATCACTTAATTAACCCCTTCAGTTTTAGGCCTTGCTCATGCACTAGTGGGAAAATTTCGATTAGGAAAACCAGTAGTTCCACAGTCACCACACGAACATCAACATGAGCATCTTGGTATAGTTTGGCGATGATAAAGTTGCAAGAGGTCCCCAACTCCTTTTGCTTGTCATTAAATTCATAAGTGTCTGTAAGATGATTGGCAAACAACCCTTGTACAGTCTGTTCAATGGCATCCTCAATCTTTTCTTGGCAGTTGTGAACATGGTTCTCCAAGGAGTTCTTGATGTATGTGTTTCTGTTCATTTCCAATGTCACATGAGAAAGTTTGATAAGTTGCCCCTGCAACTCGAGTAGGCACCTGTCTATCTAGTTCGTGACTATTGATATTCCAACTAGAACTGGGGTTAAGAGAGCAAATGACAGGTCGCATTCTGATTATGTCGCAATTGCAAAAGCGAGTGAAGTCGCATAAGTCGCAAATAAATTCTGGCTCGGGGATGCGACTTACCTATAAGTTGCAAAGTCGCGATTGTGATTTCCCTTTTTTTTTAAGAGCGTGATGCGACCCTGATGAAGGTGCGACCTGCGACATCTCTGTCAATCCAAGTGTTCAGAAGGTGAATCCCATTTTCTAAGGCGAATCGCGTTTCAGTGCTTCGACTAATGGGGGTCGCAAGGTCGAGTAGGTTGCAGTCTTGGTTGCCCAGCTGAGACTTTGCAATGCGACTGTTTGACTTTGCTAGAGAGTGCGATTTACAAGAGGTCGCATGGTTGCTCTGCATTTTAGGTTGCACTTTCCGAATGCAGACGAGTAGCTCTCAGGTGAGAATTTACGACTTTAGATTGAAAGTGTGTCCTAGAAGCGTGATCTGAGGGTGTGATCACTTCGATTATCCAAGTCGCAATCTCCAAGGTCAGCGTAAACCCAAAGCAACTGACCATGGAGAAGGCATGTCATCGATAATGCAATTTTGGCATCAAGAAAAGAGGCAGGTATGTGCGTTGTTAAGGCATTTCCTACTAAGTAGCAACTGTCAAGAGCTTGGAAGCGTATTTGCTTAATGCAGTCTCGACTACATACCTGGTCTTTTACACCAAACAGAGCCACCGGTAAAATCTCTCGTTGCCAGAAACATTGCAGTTTGATATTATTCGTGTAGAAGTCGCAAATGTTCATGGGTGAATGCCCTGTAACCTCAACAACGCAGATCAATTTTAATCCACAATACAGTTGATTGGCATAGGCATATAAAACGTTGTTTTTACAGAATGTGCCCAGCGTGGTTTTAGTAAAATACAAATGACACCATTATTCGATCCCGCTATTAGTCATTACACTGCCATGTAGCATCTAACATACAATGGTTTAATCTCATCCAACTCCTTCTATGACCAATGTGACCTTTTCCACACCATGACACTCCCATCGCTCGGGTATATTAATTTTGGTCTCCAGCGTATTGCCAAGTATGATTTTCGCTTCACTATCATGGTCATAACATTCTTATTCCACAAGGACGATAACACTACTTTAACAAAAGGTTAGATCCAAATAATGTCCCTTTTTATAATATCACTATCACACTCTGTATAGTACATGCACACATTACTGGTGTTGGGTTTCACTGTGACATTCCTGGCAGTAGCTGATCAACTTGGGATAGTGTCCCTTAGTGCCATCTCCATTTGATTGTGCATGGGCATCACACCCAAATTGTATGTGTCTACCACGTGCATAGTGAGCACAAAGTAAGTACCCCCTTTTAAATATACACCTGAATCTTCATTACCTTGTTGTAGCTTATCGGGTATTCAATGTAGGCATGTATTCATATGTATTTGGATCTATTCCCATGTTAGCCCATGGTTTTCAAAACTTTTTATACATCGTTAAAACATGGTCCTCGAAACATTTTGACCTTTAAACAGCCCCTAAGTATTTGATGGTGCTTGCGTTCTTGGGCACAACGATGTCAAAAACTCTAACACCTCCATGCTTTGTGTAGTTGTTCAAGATCCCAATGCAGCGCCTTTCGGATGGAATGCGTTATTCTGAAGACCTTTGTTTCCAGGTGTAGGCCCACTTAAAACAATTCACTGCCACAGAGATGTTATTCTGCCCTCGTGTCTAATACGTGTCTAATACCCAAACTCACCTTTTGTTGGCACTTGACCAATTCTTTTCAATGTTCATGACACCTACATACATTGTTGTTGGTCTCGTTGTGCGTTGTCATGATACTGGTTCTTTGCCACGAGCTCTGGCCATTACGTAGAGATGTGCCTCATGCCCTTTTAAGACTGTGAGGTGTCTTTACATTGTTTTAATGCAATCCTTCAACATGGTATCCAAGGGCAACTTTATTTAAATTCCCGTAAAGAAATTAAATGAAGAATTATTCTATTAAACACATGACTTTACGGGTGAACATGAAGCAAGATGCACAATGAAACAATTTGTTTAATCCACATGGGAGAGATATCATAACTTCAAACAACCAAATAAAGGTGTTATAAATTGGTTGAACAAGAGATGCTTAAATTGGGCAACCAACTACATCATCTGGGTACTCTGAAGGATATATAAGTTGTAGGTGGCTCTGGCCTACCATGAGGTGCCTAGCATGATGATTCAATTGCGGTGTGAGTATCCTAAGGAATTTGTGAACGTGCATCTGAAGGGAGGGGATTAATGCAAGGCAAGGCTGGACCCTTAATCACATAAGTCTAGGGTTACAAGGATGCAAGGGAAAGATAGCTTTCTTACAAACCCTAATGCACATGCTAAGGTATAGGACCAGTCAAGGACCTAGGGGAACATGATCTGCAATGACTCTCACCATGATGTAGTGCAATGTCAATGAGAAAGCGCCCCTAGAGGCATGCGAATTAGTTTGAAACAGGAAGTTGATCACTCTTTCGCCAATTCAGGGTTTCTCCCAAACCCTTGTATGGTTGACATAAAGCCACACTGGAGTCTTGTTTGTCCATGCATAGTGCCTCCACTACTCGGCAATGTACACTATAAGAGGATAGGTCTCGAAGTTGCGGGGGGAGGGGGGACTCTGAATGCTCTTTGAAGCAGCAAACCCCCAAACCCTAATGCAATCATGAGACAACAAGACAAATGAGTGTGGTGTGCATCGCACGAATGGGCGCAACAACAATGTTTGGTAGGAATAGGTCATGGGGAGATTAACCAACCAGAGACTAGATTGAAACCTTAATGGCTGAGCGAGTAGAGGGGGACCCAAAATTTTGGGTAAAATTTTGGGTGGTGTTGTAGCAGCTACAACATACACATAAGTAAACACAAACCTTCAGGGTCTTCAGTCATCTTGATGTTGCTTCACAATTTATCACAGTAGGACTTAGAGGCTTCCCAAAAAATCTGACATAACTTATTTTCTCAACCATACAGGTTCCTTTCCTACTTCACATGCAACAACATATTTTGCTTCACCACTACTTAATGCAACTGGATTATCTTTTCTACTCATCCACGAAATCATAACAGATCGCAAAACATTCTCCATAACTATCATAAGATGCCCTCCCTCTCAACTTGGGGAGATATATCCTTTCTTTTATCTTGAATCCCTCTTAACTTAGGGAGATCAACTACTTCCTATAACCTCGGAGAACCTTTCATGGCTTCATTCCTTTTTATCATCTTGATCATCATCATCCATATAACTTCCGTTCATCATGCTTATCAATATTATCAAGTCATCTTTACTTACAAATATCTTCAACATCTTGAAGATTATGTACCTGCACAACTTAAACAAGTACGACCAAATACATATATAGAAGCCTGAAGTTAACTATATCAGAATCATACATTAGACTTTAGACATCAAATACCTAAACTTAGTTAGGTTCATAATCAACAAGAGACTATACTTCAACCTCTTGCTAGAGTTTTGTTACAAACCATAGATCACATCGGTAACTCAATCAAGATATCAGTCTCATTATATCTAGGGCCTCAATATTACTTTCAGAGATATGACAGATTCTTCTCAGATATATTGCAAACCTTAGAAGCAATTCAAATGAGTTCAATTCTACAAAGCATCTATCAATTTTCCGAATTTATATGTTAGACTTCTACTAGGATTTAATGCAAACCCTAGATTCCATCTTTGAGATACTAAGCCTTAGACATCAACAATCAAAACCAATCATAGCACAATCTAAGGTTTCAACAATATGACCAACTCTTTGTAAGCACTAGACTTTATCATCACATCTGAAACAATAACACCATATCCTAGAATATCAAACTTCTTCTAGGCTAAGTCACCTGATACGGGGATAAGGGATACGTGGATACGGGGATTCGAGGAATCGAATTCGGGTATGGTGACCCCCGGAACAGGATACTTCTGGGATACGGTACGTTATATATTATTTTATTAAAAATATATATATATTTAAAAAAAAATATATATATTAATATATTAAAAATTAGATATTTTTTACACAAATTCATACAAAATTCATTGATTCAAACATAGATACTCATGAGTCATACATGATCATTGATCATTGATACATTGATACACCATACATGATATAATTGTCAAATTTACTCAGAAAGACAAGATTGAAGATAGTGAGATATTGTAGTTTTCTCATTAAGTCATCAGAATCAAAATGTGTTACATAAGTACACTGCCGATGGCAAATAGAAATAGAAAATACAAAAAAACTACAGTCTACAAGACTACAAGCCTGAAGCCTCAATGAGTCAGAGGCTTAGAGTCAATGAGTCATCAATCCTCATCATCTCAGCATCACTGTCCTCATCCCGATCATCATGCTCACCACTACTCTCCTTTGGCTCTGATGCATCCTCCTCCTCTGCCATCTTTGCATTTGCTGGTGTGGAGGATGATGCCTCTACTCCATCATCAAATGTGACAGGCTCTAGCACTGGTGCAAAATATAGAGGGACAGTGCACTTACCAGATGCTCGAATCTCTTCGAAAGAACTCCCTTTCTCCTTGCTCACACTTGCTCCTTGCTCACCCTAGCTCCTTCTCACTTCACAAAATGAAATGGGTGAGAAACAATGAAGAAAAACCTCACTTTATAAAAGAAACAACGCTTTTTTTTTGACCGGCGGGTCCGGTCGTATCCGATTCACCGGGTACAGTGTATCCGTACAGGGATACGCCGTACCCGGTGAATTGGGGGCGAATCGGGTACGAATTCGTATCCGATACGGGGATTTGGGATTCGGTGACCCTTTTTGACGAATCCGGTTACTTAGCTTCTAGGGCTTAGTTACAAACCGTAGAACTATGGGCATCAACAATTACGTTAGCACATATACATATCTAGGATTTCATGATCATGCACAAGCATATCACAACAACATCTATCAGGGAAATCCAAGATATGAACATTAAAGTTAGACATACAACAAACTTGATTCGGCTAGGGTTTTGATCAGATAGACAAACATACACCTAGGGTTTCATTCCTAGGAACTTACTATAGATATTATATGGGTTTTGCTCATAAACCCTAATTTACCAAAACCCTAAAGATCTAATACATAGACATTATCATCCAACCTTAAAGGACTAGGGTTTCCATAACAATACCGAAACCCCAAATATCAAAAGAATAGTATTTTCTAGATTTCATTAATAACCCTAGGAAGACTAGGGTTTCATAACCAATATTGACACACCCTTAGGTTAGGGTTTTACAAAGAACCTTTTTAGGGTTCCACAAAAGTGATGAATGATTTTAATGAGGGTAGATTTAATCAATGATTAATCACCCAAATAAGAATCTTTATGATTCAAAGGTCCTAGACATAACGATGTTAGTAATGTAAAGCAGATTATTAAAAGAAATGAATATACCTTGATTATGAAGAGAACAAAGCTTATGGTTTAAGACATACCTTTGAGTTGTTTCTTAACAAACCTTGTAGGACATCAACCTTTGCAACAAAACTTCTATCATGCTTTGTCTTGTGAGGTCTCCTCCATACCCTTTGAGTATTCAGCAAGTTTTCCTAAACAAGGAAAAATATGAAAATAAATGTTATTAGCATATAATATAAACACATCTTGATAAGAGAGGAAACCAAACATAAAAAGATAATACAAGGAGTAAGATACTTATCTTTGGTAAAATGGTGAGGGCTCCCTCTTAATCCAATCTTGAGGGATACCTATAACTTTATCAAAACAATTCAAAAATGTTCTACCAAAGCAAGTTAGTCCTATAAGTACTAGAAATCAAAACATAAAGGAAAACAATTCAAAGCTTAGAATAGAAGGATATGTAAGGGATAGAATCCCTAAGAGTCCCTAGCAAATAAGTCTCTGACTTCGGATTCTTCCATCTTGTTCTTCTTTGGTGAAACTTCATTGGCAATATTTGCTTGATCCCTATCTCTTCTTTTATTACTTGGATTCTTAGGACAATTACTTCTATAGTGACCCATTTTGTGATAATTGTAACATTCAATCTTGGATAGGTCTATCTTCTTCCTTGGCCCTTTGAACTTCTTGAAGGTCCCTTTATTTTTGTGATAAGCGGAATAGGCATTCGGGATTTTCTCCTCTTCATTCTCCTTGTTGCTTACTAATAATATTCTAATTTCTTCTTGACTACATGCATTCCATAATTGTTCGAATGTAGGAGTATCCTTCCAGCTGTTGATCCAAAGAAGGATGCCACAATGTCATGTTTTGTCAGCTTCATAGTTCTTAGTTCATTCTTGAGGCTTGCAATTTGACCAAGATTCTTGATTGTGAATAATTTGGATAGGGCCTCGTACATTTCTTGAGCGGAATCTATGTTGGATATATATGGAATGAGATTGTCCTTTATTCCATCCACCATTAGAATCATGGCCAATATCTCTGATTCTCTAAACTTTGCTTTTTCTGCTTCACTTGATTCATTTGTAGGTTTCTTTAATTTTCCTTTGACTAGATCCAAGACTTTATTCGTTTCGAGGATGAGATCTATCCTCTTTTTCCATGCCTTGTAGTTGGAGACTCCTTCTAGTTTGTTTTCTCCCTTCAATGAGTTAGACATGGTTCTTGAAGATAGCAGGCTTCTCTCCTTATATGATCCCTTTTCTTTATGACCCTTATTCAACTTCTTAAGATTCCTTATTCTCCTTTCAATAGATCTTCAGGCTGCGTTTTCCCTTCTTCTTCATCTTAGCTCCAAAACCATGTTGGAAAATCAGAAGGGCAGAAATATATTCTTATGATGATAATTACTTGTGATATTCTTGAGTTCTTATTAACTTTCTTATGTTCTTCTTTTATCATTGTTTCATCAAGCAATTATCAAATGCAAAACATGAAGATCAAGGACACCAGATGTAGGCGGACAACAAGGGAAAACCCCCTACATAGGGGAAAACCCAGTCAAGAACTCTTCCTTTAGTAGATTCATATGAAGTGAGACAACCAAGACCCTAGACCAACATACCTTCCTCCACCAAGTTAGCCTTCTATGATGCAACAACCTTCAATCTTCTCTTCTTGTTCAGTAGCTTCAACCCAACAACATCCAGAATCTTCGATCCAATTTACTGCAACTGCAACAGAATTTTTGACTCCAACTTCTGAATTTCTATCCTGCAATAGAGAGAGAATTGCGGTCTCATCTTCAGCTTAATAACTTCACACGTGTGAGAGAAAGGTAACCCAAAAACTTGATTTCCTTCTTCAAGCTACTCTCCTTTTCCAACAACTTCACACTTTTTACTGCAACCAGTTTACTACACTTTTACTGCAAATCGAACTTGTTGTGAGAGTGTATCAAATGAAGTCGAGTTGCTCCAATATATATAGGCTTCTGGTGAGGTTGAATTACCCTGTTTGAGGCCGACTTGGTGGAGGAGGCTTAAATGACCTATTTTAAAATAAAACAATTTTCTTCTTTGAAAAATAATTCCCAAGAAGGGTTCTTTACAATATGACATGGACAAGGACACTTGAAATAAACTCTACAGGTTTACAATGGAGACCTTGACCTAAAAGCAATTGACCAAAGCATTAATAATAAAATTTCTTTTTCTTTCATTTGATAAATATATCTTAGTATGACTCATACAATTATGAAGACCGAACCTAGTTACCTTCTTCAACAAGGGGGAGAGAAGAATGAAGAGAGAGAGGGGAGGGAGAGGAGAGAGGGAGAGAGAGAGGGAGGGAAGAACAAAGACATAGAGAAATAATGGTAGAGAGAGAGGGAGTGACTAGGGAGTGATGGAGAGAGGAGAGGAGGGAAGTCAAAGAGAAGGAGAGGAGAGAGAGAGGGAGACATAGAGATGGAGGGGGGAGAGAGGGAGGGAGATAGTGACAGAATTGGAGGGTAGAGAGAGAGAGAAGGGGGGAGAGACAGAAGGAGGTGCGAGAGAAAGGGAGAGAGAGGAAGGAAGAGAGGGAGAGGTCTTGAGAGAGAGGAGAGAGGAAGGGAGAGAGAGAGAAGAGAGAGAGGGAGAGATGGATCCAACCTAGATATGGTATGTGTGTATATAAAAACCAGCTTAGATCCATCTTAACCCCAGATCTATCAAGCGCCGAGAGGGATCAAATCTCTTTTCACTTTAAAAGTGGTTTGTATTTCAAGAGATTTGATCCCTCTTAGTGCTTGATAGATCCAGGGTTAAGATGGATCTATGCTAGTTTAATAATAATGATTAACACTATTTAATGTTGTTACTATTCTAACCGACCACTCATTGTGCTGCTTCCATCTTGTTCACTGTCAAAGAGGGCTTGTGGCAACCGTATTTCTCCAAATTTTCCACCCGTGGTTGGAGTGGATCCTTGACCTAGACTATGTTGATCCTGCCCTTGCAACAGACTACTAGTTAGGGTAGATGACATACCCCCTTTTTTCCAAATTTATGTCTACGGTTGAAGTAACTCCCTCAGCTTGATTGCATTGTCTGGATGCTGTCTCATGTAGCAAACCAAGAATTGGATAGCTATTTGGGATGTTCTGCTATCCCAAAACCATAGAGAATTCTCTCCGACCAGAACAAAAATTTCCAACTGCGGCCTTGTAGACTGTGATCTGTGGCCTATTTGGATTACAACAACCACTGGCCTTGTTTTACAGCCGATTCAAGATCTGGAGATTTCCGCTGCTAGGGTTTGTTAACCAAACAAAAACCTTCGTCCTACAAGGCCAAACAAATTTGAGCTGCTTTCAAAGAGAGTGTGCTGTGGCAGAACAAGAAAGTTTTCAGACAATTTGTTGACGAAAGATGTCTGACTAGGGTGGATTCTTTCACCACTGAAATTAGGAAAGACTATCTAGGGTGGAATCTTCCACCCCCAAAACTAGACAAGAAAAAGGGGTCTTAAAACCCTCAAAGCCTCAAGCTCAAGAAAATCAGAGATATTCCAATCCAAATCGATCATGCCAAAATGATTCCAACTCTCCTCTATTTATAGATTCCCTTATGAGGTTTCTCAAATGTGAAGGGTTGCAATGCAACCCCCAGTTTGGGCTTTTTTACCTAGCCGACCCAAAATTCACCCAATGTTGCCCCAAGCATTTGGAAAATTGGGTTTTCCCCCTTTATCAAAACTAGCCTATGGGGTTGGATAGGCTATTTTGCCGTCCCTTAGGCAATTAATCCATAGGGAACATTACAGTCAAAATCTTTTGGAACCATCAAGGAGATTCACCGCATAATCCTAACATTTGAGGTCGAAAGATGGAAACTTCGAATAGATCTATGGTTGCTCCTTTGGATCTAGAAAGTACTCTAATGGGTGGGTCGTGCTCTACTTTGGATCTGTCTATAGCTGATCTCTCAAATGCTCAGAGAATGTGTGGCTTGATGTACAGTCCGACATCTCTGAACCGGTCTCAATAATATATGGTGGTCTCCCAGAGGCCAAGGCTGAGGAGAAACCTGGGTTCTAACCATCCTGCTGTCTGGTGCACTCACACACAAGTATATGGCGAACTATCTTCATCAATCTCCAAACCAACACCACGGGCAAATACTAAGGTAATACCAATACCAAGGGCCCCTGTACGTTTTACCATGGTAATACCAAATGTGCGATTACCATGGTTATACCAATACCAAGGGCACCTGTACCATGGTAAAACCAATACCAAGGACACCCGTACAACTATCAAAGCAACCAGCTAGTGTCTGCACTAACATCTGCAATCAATCATAGCCAATCAGAATACCTGTACCAAACATATGCGAGACAACTGTAACTCATGTACCAGCAACTCAAGCTACCAGGTTGACATCAATGCCAACCAATCAACACTGCATCCAACAACTACATCATCAATGTACTTGCAACACAGCATCAATGTCAACAAACAATTGTCACATCTTGAGCTGTTTTCTTCCTTGATGATGAATGGAGTGTTCACTCGAAACATTGGGATGTCAAAGATTTTTTGAACTTATCCAAACATATACATACACAATATGACAATATGTGAAAACTAACATTAAAAATATCTTGAGCCTTTATATAGAGGATGTAAAAGGTTTAAACTTTATTTACCTCACCTTTTCATATTTTCTGTTTTTTATTAAATTTTATGCTTTAAAAACATATTTGGTGATTCATTTTTTGTTGATAATGTTTAATAGGCAGGTATTGATTCTGGTGGGCCAAGAGAACCATGGCATGACTTGCATTCTAGAATAGATGGCCCTGCAGCATATGATGTTCTCTATAATTTCGAGCAGCGGTGGACTAAGGCAGCAAAGCGGCATGGACTAAAGAAACTAAAAAGATGGAATGATGATGCACTACTCCAACTAGATCGACTTCCAGAGATCATAGGCATTTCAGAGCTAAACACGTTTAATGATAATGATCCTCAAACATGGCATGTGCAGGTAAATAAGGCATGCTGATTATTACCCTACAAGAAAATCTCTGAGTGATTTATTTCCTTTCTGACAATGTTCATTGATTGTCAATTTTTTTTATATAATCTCTTATGTCTGGTGTGAATCTCAGGTTTTCCGTTCAATCGATTCAGGTTCTGTTAAAGGCTTCCCAAAGGATGTAAAGGAAGCTGAGACTAGGGTAGGACTTAACAATGATGATTATGATTCTTTTGTTAGATTCCACCAATCTTTAAAGTAGGACATGATTACTTTATTAATTTGTCTTTTTGTTGACAGAATCTAGTCTATTTAAAAAATTTGATCGTAGACATGAGCATACATACAGCTTATGTCGAGGCCATTCGATCTGCACAGCACTTCATTTATATTGAAAACCAGTACTTTATTGGGTCATCATACAATTGGTCAGCACACAAAGACATAGGTATGTATGGATCCTGACTTGTGCAAAAAGATGCTGCAGTTGAAATTATATACATTAATTCAGTTAATTATTTCACAGATGATACTGGTCTGGGATTTGAATTTGAACGAGAATAATAGCCATTGATATTTGGAAGGAATCAGATCATATATTATTATCACTATGAAGTATTATATTTTTGGGGAGAATACTTATTTTTACAGAAAAATATTTACAAAGAGCTAAACAAGAAGCTGTATACGAAGAATATATAATCTCTGCACTCCACTTATTCCAGTTGTTGGGTTCTCTCATATTCTGGAGCATTTGGACAGCATGGAAAGCTGTTGCAGGATTGGTTCATTGGCAGTGGGAGGGTAGCCAGGCAGGGTGGGATCTAGGTTGTTGACCAATTTGGCACTCAAGGCTCATGTGTCGCTGAGTTGCCTTGGTTTAACTATTAGTATTATTATATATTATAAATTAAGAATATTCAACATTCCAGGGAGCATAGGGTGGAAATCGATGAACATGCTGTTGCTAAACATCGGAATCTGTTAGTAGATGTAGCCAAACCTTGCTGAAAGGATTTGGATGAGGAAAAAAAGGTTTGGATTCTGATCAACCTTTTAAAACTTTTTTCGAAAAGTCTGGATAGTGTGAAATGACTCAAATGAGAAAGGTTAACAGAAACTTTCTGCCCTTTTAAGACATCATAAAGATAATAAAAGCTACAGAAAGTTGGCTAGCTTCTTGTTCTGCGCAACTTACAATAAAATAATTAGCAGAGGGTGAAATAATTTACAAAAAGGAAATAGCGTAAATGAATACAAAATGAGGGAAAAATTACAGATAGAGGGAGAAAGAAACACGGGGTAGTTGGGTTGATTATGTAACTACTGTAATAATTATTTTCTGATGCTCATATTAAATCAGAAGGGATATCCTTACCATGTTTAACCTAACTTCTTGATGAACACTACAATAACATTTTCGAAAATATCATAAACTGTTTCTACAGGTCTCTTTGTAATGAGGCCTGGCTTTCATGGAGGTTCCACATTGAAATTGTTGCCAGCAGATGCCCTGTGTCTTAGTAACTTGAAAGAGAAAAGATTGATCCCTTGTTTAAGAATTGTCCTGCCTTGAAATATATTTGGGCAGAATTATATATCTGCTGAAGAAAAATGAAAACAACTTGCTGATCCTATTATTAGATCTATATATTTTCCGAAAAACTTGTTGAAATTTGGTTACGGGAGGACAGGTGGTTCTCTAAGGCTTTGATCTTTGGTCTAGGGAAAAGTGTCCAAACGTTTTTCACTTTTTCTCCTAAAGTGACTTTATAAGTTGTAAAGTCAAATCTAATTTAAAAGTGACTTTAAGTGATAAAATTACTAATTCTAATTTTAAAGTGACTTTAAGTGATAAAGTTGCTAAGTCTAATTTTAAAGTGACTTTAATAAAGTCAATGTGAAATTAGAAAGTGAAAAGTGACTTTGAAAATAAATGACTAAGAGGGTTTTTATTAAAGTGGGGTGAATTAAAAAATAGAAAGTGAGATTTAAATGCACATTTAATCTCAGCCCTAGATCTAAAGCTATCTCAGCCATTGGATTTAGGAATTCCCCAAAAGTCACTTAGGGTTAGGTTAAAGGAGGAAAAGAGGGAAAAGATCATTCAGTCTTTCATGAGCAGACTGAGAGAAGAGAAGAGAAAGCAAGGGAGAAATTTCTGAGCAGTGAGGAGAAGGAGGGCAGCAACTAGAGACTTCAGCAAATCCGTACAGCAGCAAAGAGGCACAGTTCCCAAGGCAGAAATCCATACAACAGCAAAGAGACAGTTCCCAAGGCAGAAATCCGTACATCAGGAGTAGCACATTTTTCGAGGAAGGAGGCACAGTTTTCTAAGAATTCGTACAACAGCTTTAGCACAGTTTTCTGGGCACGAAAATTGAGGAGATGTACTGCTGTTTGGTGGCACAGATTTCGAGGAAATCCGTACAGCAGCAACAACGCATTTTTCGAGGCAGAAAGAGGCACAGAAATTGAGGAGGTATTGCTGTACATTCAGTACAGTTCGTACAGCCATACGATCGTACAAATGGGCACAAAAATCGAGAAGTACAGTCAGCATTTAATGCTGTAAAATTTCTGTTTTGTTAGTTTACTGTTTGGCACATTTTCTAAGGCGAGGTATAAGCATGGAAATTGAGATAAGTACATTTGTTAAGTTGCTGGAATTTTTGCTGTAATTTCTGTCTCACTATAAAAGCTATATTCAGAAATAAAGAAGAGTTTTCGAACTGCTTTTCCCCAAGAGTTGTAGGGGTTTTTCCAGGGTCATCTTGACAAAAAATCAGCGTGTCATTTTTTGTGTGTGTGGCTGAAATTATTTTGTGTTTCTATTTCTGCAATTTTCAGCATTGTGAAATTTCCAGAATTTGTGTTTTCAGAAAATATTTATCTTTTCTAGCTTGTTGAATGTATGGTTATGAGAATGGGCATTTAACTATATGGGAGGAATAAGGAGAAACTGAAAATCGAAGTGGGTCACAAAATTTCTACATGGTGTCAGAGCTAGTTTGCTGAAAAATGCAATTTGGGACAGCAAGAAGAAAATTTACAGCAAGCTGATTTTACACAGAAAACAGAACCTTTACCACAACAGCGTCGTTTTCAGTTTATTAGGACAAGAAGCATGTCTTTGGGCTTGAGGGTGGAGGATAAGTTGGATGGGCATAACAACTACAGTGTATGGAAGGAAAAAATGCAGAGCATCTTTGAGGAGACAGAACTCTGGGATATAATGGTGAGTACCCAACAACGCCCTGTTAATGTGCCCACTGACCCTGTTCAGTTGACAGACTTTAACAAGAAGAATAACAAGGGTAAGACACTGATTCTGGATGGTGTTAAAGACCATTGCATTCCTCACGTGAGAGGAAAGAAACTTGCTCATGAGATGTGGATAGCGTTGACCAATCTCTACCAGAGTCCTAATAAGAACAGAAAAATGGTCCTAAGGGAGAAGCTGAAGGCCATTAAGATGGCAAAGACAGATAGTGCTACTGCATACCTCACAAAGATTACTAATGTGAGAGATGAGTTGGCAGCAATTGGAGAGGTCATTCCACCCACTGAGTTGGTGCAGATTGTAGTGAATGGCCTTCCCAGTTCATGGCTGAGCTTTGTTGATGGGATTGTTGCACGCGAGACCCTTCCCACTTGGGAGAGGTTGTGGGATGATTGCATACAGAATGAAATCAGAAAGAACCAGCTTGGGGCAGCCAAACCAGTTGAAGAGGATGAGGATGTAGCACTGGTAACAAGGGGCAAGAAAGACAAGGGAAAGAAGCAAGTTTCCACAAGTGGTGGTGGGGGCAAAGGCAAAGGTAAAGGTAAGCAACTGAACAAGGAGAAGGACTCTTCCAAGGAGAAGTGTGGGAATTGTCAGAAGATGGGACACTATGCAGTTGTATGTCCGGAGAAGAAGAAGGGGAAGAACAAGACCATGGCAGCATCAGCAGAGATAAAGGACTTTTCGGAGAGCTTTGACTGGGAGTTTGGGTTCATTGCTGGTGAGTCCACTAGTGCAGGATCACCTGCCACGGAGGGTGAGAGGGAGTGTGCATTTCCCTCCACTAGCGGAGCATCTTTAGGTATTTGGTATGTTAACAGTGGGGCTTCACGTCATATGACAGGAGTCTGTGAGTACTTCTCAGAGCTTTTAGAGAGTGGCACTGATATAGAGGTAGTACTCGGAGACGACAACATTGTTAGAGCAGTCGGTGTGGGGACATTGACATTTGATAGGGAACCCAAACCTCCCTTGAAGGTGTCAGATATTCTATATGTGCCAGGGATGAGGAAGAACCTTATATCCGTCTCAGCATTGAAGGCAGAGGGTATGAGGTATTGTTCAGGAGAGGACAAGTGCTTATATATCCCAGGGGAGCTCCAGCTGATTTAGCTAGGGTGATTGGTGTACGCCATGCAAAGGTGTACAAGTTTGCATTTCAACCCCTTTTGGCATTGAGTAGTAGTACCGGCAACAGAGCTAGCAGTTCAAAACTGTGCGAGATTTGGCATCGCAGGATGGGGCACATGTATCATGGGGCCTTAAGGACATTGCGGGAGATCACTACAGGTGTGCCAGATTTCAGTACTGATCACATTGATACATGTAGAGGATGTGCTATGGGCAAGTTTGCCAAATCCCCTTTTCCCAGCAGTGACAGCAGATCGACTGGGATACTTGATTTGATTCATTCCGATGTGAGCAGTCGGATGTCTCATGTTTCCTTGAGTGGATATGAGTACTATGTTTTATTCATTGATGATCACTCCAAGAGGACCTGGATTTATTTCTTGAAGACCAAGAGTGAGGTCTTCAAGCGGTTTCAAGAGTTCAGAGCTCTTGTGGAGACTCCGACAGGTCGGAAGATCAAGTCCTTTAGGTCGGACAATGGAGGGGAGTACACCCTTGGTGAGTTTGTTGAGTATTGTGCGGAGGCAGGCATTAGGAGGGAGTTCACAGTTCCTTACAACCCCCAGCAGAACAAGGTTGCGGAGACGAAGAATAGATCCATCGGAGGGGCTACTAAAGCCATGCTACATGATCATGGGTTACCGTTGTTTTTGTGGGCAGAGGCTTGCAACACTGCTGTATATTTGCAGAACAGGAGTCCACATCGCGCCTTGGGGCATGTGACTTCGGAGGAGGCTTTTTCTGGGAAGACGCCTGATGTTGGTCATTTTCGTATCTTTGGGTGTATTGCATACTCCTACGTACCTAAGTAGCAGAGGACCAAGCTAGAGCCCACCGCAGAGAAGGGTATCTTTGTGGGCTACAGTGAGACTTCGAAAGCCTTTCGGATTTATATTCCTGCACGGAGGAGAGTTGTTGTCAGGCGGGATGTGAAGTTCGAGGAGGACAAGGCTTTCAAGAGGTCACGGGAGTTAGAGTATTTGGATCAGCCAGACCCTCAGGAGTAGCTGAGTCAAGCACATGGATCCAGTGGGCAGGGATCAGGAAGTACATCGATTATGGTGTCAGGTCCATCAGTGAGTAGTGGCTCACAGAGTCAGAGGGGTGGTGCTTCGGGCAGCATGCAGAGCAGTTCACTAGGTAGTCCACTGATGGACAGTTCACACGGTACTTCAACATCTACAGGTTCAGGTTCAGGCATGAGGACAACAGACAGACAGTCAGGAGTTAAGGCTCCTGATGAGGATGAGGAGTTTCATTCTCCAGTGGGAGAAGTGTGCTCAGGTAAGAGGAAGCCCAAGTGGCTTCAGGATACCTTGAGAGAGGCCACATCTGTTGTTGGGCCGAAGAGACCGATTAGAGAGAGCAGACCACCTGAGAGGTGTTGTCGCACAGAATGTCTAGGCACCGTGACAACGCCTCAGATCGGGGGCTGTCACTCTGATCCCCAATCTCTCTATTTAAGTTGTCTCCTTATAGCAGACTAAGGGGGGTAGACCCTATGGAAATGGAATGAAGGAGAACCAGTTGGAAACCAACTAGTTCGGGAGACACAGTTAAACGACCAAATACTTGTAAAAGATCTAGCAAGATTAAATGATTCGATTGAATTGGAAAGATTGATACCAGTGCCTTATCGAGTCACCTATCCTGCTAAGGAAATTACAACCAAGTACTTGATGAGAAACTGCTGTTATGCAATGTTAATTTAGAATGCATAATGCAAGGAAAATGATTTGAAGGAGCGAGATGAAGCAAGCTTCGAAGATGAGAGTTAATGTTAAAAAGCTTAAAACACTTAGATTATAAATAATCTGATCTAACCACTAAGTACTTAAGCGAGAACGTCAATTATGAAGATGCCAAAATTACTCGATTAAGAGATATACAGATCCACAAGAGAGCTCTCAAAATCAGATATCAATCACACTTACTTGAAAAGATTTCCCAGACATTAGTATTTAGTAAACATCCAATAATTCAAGTAACTGAAACAAAAGTTAATTATTATCATCAAACCAAACTGAAACATATGAAATTTACTAGCACTTAAATCTGAGTAATTATTCATCCAGATATACCATGAAAGTATAATGCTAATAAAACCACTTCATCAAGCAATTTATGGATTAAATGATGTTTTTAAAAATACGAATCCAAAAATTGAATTTTCTCCTATAGTCAAACTTATGATATATTTTTTAGCAAGATTTCAGATCTGAAATATAAATTACAGTAGTAATTTAAACCATAGATCAACAAACAAATGATACTGGAACCAATGCGCAAAATGACTAAAAATAGTAAAAATTGTTGAACTTGAAGAAAAATCAATTTTTAGGACTTGATTAAGAGAAATTTCAGATCTGATATTTTTATTTCAGCAGTGAAACAGTGACAGATCAGCAAGATAAAACTGCTCAAAATAGCTGCCAAATACTTCCAGAAATAACAAAAATATATTAAAACTTGAAAATTTCAATTTTAAGGCTTTAAGAGAGTTTGATTAAGTAATTTTCAGAACTGATCAGTTTATAACAGCAGTAAATTGATAACAGATCAGCAAACTGAAAATACTGAAAATGATCCCCACAATGTCTAAAAATAGTAAGTTTCGCTGAAAAACTGAAAATTCAATTTTTTGGACCTTATTTAGGATATGCATCAGAAATGTTTAGATCTGATTTTTTACAGTTATGCAGGAATTTCCAGCAAGCTTTAAAGTCAAATATAGACAAAATTAAAGATGCCCAAATGGTCAAAAATTCTGAAAAGAGGATTTTGCAATTCTAAACAATTTTGACCATATAAAATGTGTTTTTAGGCCCTAATTATTTGTGATTTGCTTGTTGTCATAAAATTTGCAGAAAATAAGGGTTTAGTGATCAAACCCTTAGCCCAAGGATTTGAAGATCTCACCGTTGAAAATTCTTGAAATTTTGGGATAATGTTGCCGCTTGAAAATTAGAATTTTGGAGACTAAAATCCTGTAAAAATAGCCTCAAAAGCCTATACGTCTTCAAGGGTCTAGATTTGGCTCAGATTTGAAGATTTCCTTGGTTGGTTTTTCAAATCTATTCCTACAAACAAATATTGAGCCCAGATCTTGCCCTCCAGGGTCTAGATCTGACTTAGATCTGAAGATTTCTTTGGCTGATTTTTCAGATCTATTCCTGCAAACAAATATTGAGTCAAGATCTTACCCTCTAGGGTCTGAATCTGGCTTAGATCTGAAGATTTCCTTGGTTGATTTTCGAGATCTATTCCTACACAAGTGAAAAAAGAAAAACCAAATATCCAATATGTACAATAATAGAGAAAATCCTAAATATCCAAATGTTAGAATTTAAAATTATGTTACAAATCTTCAGATCTACACATGTAAAATTACAGATCTATACAATATATTTACAGATCTATGCACAAGAGTTGCAGATCTGTCAGATCTAAGGAGCATAAGTCTGACTTCACTCCCAGATCTGAAGATCTAAGGCTCTTACTAGCCAGGTCTAACTTTAAATTCAAAAAAATTAAGATAATTTTTTATTTTATTTTTTTATTTAGGCACAAGCTCTAGAAAGACCCTGCAAAAAATATTCTGTAAGATAACCTTAGAAATTAGGAAACAATGAGTTTTTTCAGATTTTTTGAAATCTGAGAGTCGGCTGATCTAACTGAAGATTTTCCCAAACACTCAAATCTTGAATAATGATCTCTGCACACTTAGATCTGAATTTTAGATTTATAGAGATTTAAAAAATAGCTATGAGACCTTTCAGAAATATAGATAATTGATATTTTTGTCAAATCAAAATGAAATTTAAGAAAACTCAGAAAACTGCACAAGATACCTGTATGCAGATCAATTCATAAAGACCATCAACCATCAAATGCCAATAAAAGTATCAGAGTTTAGAGACAATATCACCACATAGATTTGGAAAAGGAACACCAAAGTTTGTAACCCTAAAGTCTTTATGCTTTATTGATCAAAAAATTATAGGAGCTTCTGAGAACAAGTGCATGATCCAAAGATCGGATGCAAATGACATACAAAGACCTCTAATTTATAAAATAAAATCTCCAACGGCTAGTTCGGTTGATCTATGTCAAAATAATCTTGACCATCGAAAAAGATTTAATTATCTTTTAATTTGGATCGTCGAAATTATAATTTTGAAGAAATTCGAATTTATCATTTAATTTCATTTTAATTGACTCAAAAATAATATTTTTGAGTTAATTACCTAAAATTGACTTTGACTTAACCACCAAGGCCCAAGGGTCCAAAATTTCTTGAAATTCTCAATATTCCCTTGGCCTGGGACCTTAAAAAAATTATTTTTTAAGGACTCACGAATTTTCTCTATAAAGAATTTTAACTCACCTAGGACTTAAAATTAATTAACTTTTTGGCTTGGGATTTTTAATTTAAATTGGCCAGAAAATTTAATTAATTGACTGAGAGGGGATTTAATTATTTTTCCAACCCTCTTTACATAAGATAAATACATTTAGACACATAAAGGGGGAATACCCATTCGCGATAGACCCTCAAATAACTACCCAATTCTCCGACTCAAAACATGATCTAGTAGACCAAGTAACTTGTAATAAAATAATCTAGCCAATTAGTTAGGATTAATCTCAAACTACTTTTACAAAGACTCGATAGAAAACACTAGGACTCACTTAGCATTTTGATGAAAAAATCTACCCTAGCGTTGGGGTGAGGCTGGAGGGGAAAACTCTGCCGATCACTTGTGTCGAGAAACACAAATGAATTAGTGAGACAAAAAACTTCCTAGGATAGAAATCATCACTAGAATACTAGGCTTACCTAGGTTGTTACATACACGGTGGTCTTACTTAGATCATTTACATCATAAACATGCAGAATGGGGTTACATCATTTATAAAATTGTCGACTGATGATGAAATCTGAATGGCGT
Organism: Pinus albicaulis; assembly: GCA_034641835.2. Lineage (NCBI taxonomy): Eukaryota > Viridiplantae > Streptophyta > Pinopsida > Pinales > Pinaceae > Pinus > Pinus albicaulis. The sequence goes on from CM076571.1 coordinate 667,866,845, forward strand.
GAACACGTCGAACATGATGAATCTCATTTGAAAAAATGGGGGTGTACTGCTATGGGGTCGTTGACAAAGTGTGTTCAACATCTGGTTCTACTCGGGGACACGTTGCTTCACCGAAGGAATGTGAGAATCTAGAATCTGTATCCAAGCAACACACAAAATTACATAAGTAGCGTCCATCCAAATATCATCATATAACATTAAGCACATGAAAAATAGAAACTCTTTTTTCATTTATTATTCTACTTAACATGAAAAGTAAATCTACTCTAACTACAAAATGAAATGCTGAAATAACAAGGTGTAAGGTTAGAGATATAATACAAAGGATGCCCTGTGGCATCAAATGTGTTCAATATAGTGCATACTGAGCATTTGCCTGCTTTTAGGCAAGTTTGTAGACTGCTTTTCAGATGTGCCATGCCCGATTCTGCATAATGTAGGACTCTGTCTTATCCGAATGTCAAGCTACTCTCGGCCATTAGACGAATCAAACCGCTTCCTTATTCTTTTTTTTTTTCGCTTCAGGCTCTTCTTCGTGGAAGATTGTATTGTTGATGATGTGAAACATTCTGCTTGCGAACTTTCAGATGAAATAAACATCTGCATTTGCTCTATCAAGGGTGATGTATTAACCTCATTCCCTTCAGTTTTCCTTTTATCCGGGTCGCCTTCAATCAACTACTTTTCAATGGAAGAAATGGTTTCCTCATAATAGGATGGAGCTTGCTTCAGCAAACTGAGAGGCCTACGATCTGTTGACAATTCTGACCTGGGTTGGATATTTTGTATATGTGATCTATCCATTTTTTCCAACTTATTCCGAATAACAGTCATTTGATTAGAATGCTTAACCTTTATAGTATTGATTTCCTTCACAGGACTCTTTTCAACAGTCAATAACCTGTGCTGAAGAGACATTTGACCGTTTTCCATGTCCTTTATAATTTTATCATTATCTGTTTTCATGGCCATGAGGCAATTATGCATATAGTGTTGAAATTTGGTTACCGGAGGACAGGTGGTTCCCTAAGGCTTTGATCTTTGGTCGAGGGAAAAGTGTCCAAAAGAATTTAATTTTACTCCTAAAGTGACTTTATAAAGTTATAAAGTCAAATCTAATTTAAAAGTGACTTTAAGTGATAAAGTTACTAAAGTCTAATTTTAAAGTGACTTTAATAAAGCCAATGTGAAATTAGAAAGGAAAAGTGACTTCGAAAATAAATGACTAAGTGGGTCTTTATTAAAGTGGGGTGAATTAAAAAATAGAAAGTGAGATTTAAATGAGCATTTAATCTCAGCCCTAGATCTAAAGCTATCTCAGCCATTAGATTTAGGGATTCCTCAAAAGTCACTTAGGGGTAGGTTAAAGGAGGAAAAGGAGGGAAAAGGTCATTTATTCTTTCATGAGCAGATTGAGAGAGGGAAGAGAGAAAGCTAAGGAGTTTATTTGAGCAGTGAGAAGAAAGAGGACAACAGTGAAGAGATTCAGCAAAAGGTACAGCAGCATTTATTGACACAAATACCAAGGCAGAAAATCCGTACAGCAAGAGAGAGAGGCACTGTTTCTAAGAGAGGAGGCACATAAATCGAAGAAGAGGGCAGCAACATTAAGCACGCAGTTCGAGGCACAAAACTGGGCATGGTTTTCGAGGAAAGGTACTGCTATTATTTTTGGCACAAATATCGAGAAAACGACAGTAGCTACAACACAATTTTTTTGGCACGAATTTCGAGGAGGTCTGCTATACGAATCCGTACAGTCCATACAGCAACATATAGGTTGTTTTGGCACCGCTTCTCGAGGTGGCTGTACAACATTTATTGCTGTCATAAATGCTGTAATATTTTCTGTTTTTCAAGTTGCTAATTTGGCACAATTTCCGAGGCGGTGTGCAAGCACGAAAATCGAGATAAGTCTGTAAATTTGGTTGCTGGAATTTTTACTGTGTTTTTCTGTTTCACTGTAAAAACAATATTCAGAAAATAAAGAGAAGCTTACAAACTAGTTTTCCCCAAGAGTTGTAGGGGGTTTTTCTAGGGTCACATTGACCAAAAATCAGCGTGTCTATTTTTCTGTGTGGCTGATTTATTTTGCTGAGTTTTATTTCTGCATTTCCAACATTGTGAAAATTTCCAGAATTTGTGTTTTCAGAAAATCTTTATTTTTTCAGCTTGTTGAATGTAAAGCTATGGGAATGGGCATTTAACTATATGGAGAAATAAGGTGAAACTGAAAACCAGGGTGGGAAACTGAAATTTCTACATGGTATCAGAGCTATTTTGCTGAAAAGACAGTTTGGGACAGCAAGAAGGAAAAATTACAGCAAGTTGATTTTTCACTCAGAAATTACAGCAAGCTAATTTTTCACACAGAAAATTTTACCTTTACTATAGTAGTGTTATTTTTAGCTTGTTTAGGACAACAAGCATGTCTTTGGGCTTGAGGGTGGAGGATAGGTTGGATGGGCATAGCAACTACAGTGTTTGGAATGAGAGAATGCAAAGTATCTTTGAGGAGGCAGAAGTCTGAGATATCATGGTGCATACCGCACAACACCCTGTTAATGTGCCTACTGATGCTGTTTAGTTGGCAGCTTATAATAAAAAGAATAACAAGGGTAAGAGATTGATTCTAGACGGAATCAAAGACCATTGCATTCCTCATGTGAGAGGAAAGAGAAATGCTCATGAGATGTGGACAACATTGACCAATCTCTACCAGAGTACCAATGAGAACAGGAAAATGGTCCTAAGGGAGAAGCTGAAGACTATTAAGATGCGTAAGACTAATAGTGCAACTGGATATCTCACAAAGATTACTAATGTGAGAGATGAGTTGGCAGCAGTTGGAGAGGTCGTTCCACCCACTGAGTTGGTGCGGATTGCAGTGAATGGCCTCCCTAGTTCATGGCTGAACTTTGCTGATGGGGTTTGTGCACGTGAGACCCTTCCCACTTGGGAGAGGTTCTGGGATGGTTGCATACAAACATAAATCAGAAAGAGCCAGCTTGGGGCAGCCAAACCAGTTGAGCAGGATGAGGATGTAGCACTGTTGGTAGGAGGCAAGAAAGGCAAGGGAAAGAAGCAAGCTTCCACAAGCAGTGGTGGGGGCAAAGGCAAAGGTAAAGGTAAACAGGGGAACACGCAGAAGGACTATTCCAAGGTGAAGTGTTGGAATTGTCAGAAAATGGGACACTATGCAATTGTGTGTCTAGAGAAGAAGAAGAAGGGGAAGAACCAGAACATGGCAGCATCAGCAGAGGTAGAGGACTTTACGGATCACTTTGACTGGGAGTTTGGGTTCATTGCTTGTGAGTCCATTAGAGCAGGATCACCTGCCATGGAGGTTGAGAGGGAGTGTGCATTTCTCTCCACTAGCGGAGCATCTTCAGGTGTCTGGTATGTTGACAGTGGGGCTTCACGTCATATGACAGGAGTCCGTGAGTACTTTTCAGAGCTTTCAGAGAGTGGCACTGATCTAGAGGTAGTACTCGGAGATGATAACGTTGTTAGAGCAGTTGGTGTGGGGACACTGACATTTGATAGAGAACCCAAACCTCCCTTGAAGGTGTCAGATGTTCTATATGTGCCAGGGATGTGGAAGAATCTCATATCCGTCTTAGCATTGGAGGATAGAGGATATGAGATATTGTTCAGGAGAGGACATGCGCTGATATATCCCGGGGGCGCTCTAGCTGATTCAGCTAGAGTGATAGGTGTACGCCATGCAAAGGTGTACAAGTTTGCATTTCAGCCCCTTTTGGCATTGAGCAGTAGTACTAGCAGCAGAGCTAGCAGTTCAGAGCTGTGTGAGATTTGGCACCGCAGGATGGGGCACATGTATCATGGGGCCTTGAGGACATTGCAGGAGATCACTACAGGTGTGCCAGATTTCAGTATTGATCACTTTGATACATGTAGAGGATGTGCGATGGGCAAGTTTGCCAAATCCCCTTTTCCCAGCAGTGACAACAGATCGACTGGGATACCTGACTTGATTCATTCCGATGTGAGCAGTCGGATGTCTCATGTTTCCTTGAGTGGATATGAGTATTATGTATTATTCATTGATGATCACTCCAAGAGGACCTGGATTTATTTCTTGAAGACCAAGAGTGAGGTCTTCAAGCGGTTTCAGGAGTTCAGAGCTCTTGTGGAGACTCAGACAGGTCGGAAGATCAAGTCCCTGAGGTCGGACAATGGAGGTGAGTACACCCTTGGAGAGTTTGTTGACTATTGTGCGGAGGCAGGCATTAGGAGGGAGTTCACTGTTCCTTACAACCCCCAGCAGAACGGGGTTGCGGAGAGGAAGAACAGATCCATCGGAGGGGCTGCCAAAGCCATGTTACATGATTAGGGGTTGCCATTGTTTTTGTGGGCAGAGGCCTGCAACACAGTTGTTTACTTGCAGAACAGGAGTCCGCATCGTGCCTTGGGGCACATGACTCCGGAGGAGGCTTTTTCTGGGAAGAAGCCTGATATGGGTCATCTTCGTATGTTTGGGTGCATGACATACTCCTACATACCCAAGGAGAAGAGGACCAAACTAGAGCCCACCGCAGAGAAGGGTATCTTTGTGGGCTACAGTGAGACCTCCAAGGCCTTTCGGATTTACATTCCTGCGCAGAGGAAAGTTGTTGTTAGACGGGATGTGAAGTTCGAGGAGGACAGGGCCTTTAGGAGGTCACGGGAGTTAGAGTATCTGGATCAGCCAGACCCTCAGCAGCAGTTGAGTCAGTCGCAGGGATCCGAGGAGGATCCGAAGATTTTTTTGTGATTACGATGTCGGAGTCCGTCGGTGAGTAGTGGCCGCAGAGTCGGAAGGGTGGTGCTTCGGAGCGTATGCGAGAGAAGTTGGAGGCAGTTCACTAGGGAGTCCACTGATGGACAGTTCACACGGTACTTCAGGGTCTACAGGTTTAGGTTCAGGCAGGAGGACGGTAGACAAACAGTCAGGGGTTCAGGCTCTTGATGATGAGGAGAAGGAGTTTCATTCTCCAGTGGGAGAAGTGTGCTCCGGGAAGAGGAAGCCCAAGTGGCTTCGGGATACCTTGAGAGAGGTCACATCTGTTGCTGGGCCTAAAAGGCCGGTCAGAGAGAGCAGACCACCTGATAGGTTCTGTAGCTATATGGCAATGGTTGCCAACATCATTGACTTGGAGCCTTCTAGCTATGAGGAGACAGCTAGCCAGCAAGTCTGGAGAGAGGCCATGCAGGAGGAGTATTCTTCTATCATGAAGAATGATGTTTGGGAGGTGGTGCCGAGGCCTGAGGAAAATCGTGGTTGCACTAGCTAGGTTACAGGTAGCTTATCTTTGAGATGGCCGACATTAGTGAGTCTGCATGGTTTTGTGGCTAGAGGGTTCTCCCGGGTAGAGGAGTTGATTATGAGGAGACCTTCGCTCCCGTGGCTCGATATACTTCGATTCGCTCCATCATATCGATAACGGCTAGCGGCGGAGATGGGTTGGAAGATCCACCGGATGGATGTGAAGACCGCATTTCTCAATGGCTTCATACGGGAGGTGTACATTGAGCAACCACGGGGCTTTGAGGTGCATGGGAAGAAGTCCCATGTGTGCATAATGAAGAAGGCCCTTTATGGCCTGAAGCAAGCTCCCGGAAGGCTTGGTACTCTAGGATAGATACATACTTGCGGGAGATGGGTTTCACAAAGTTAGGCGAGATCCAAACCTTTACTATATTGTGATAGGTGAGGAGCCTCTCATTCGGTGCGTATGTGGATGACTTGGTCATTACGGGTGCAGAGAGACTCATAGAGAGCTGCAAGAGAGATCTTGCGTCAGAGTTCGAGATGAAGGACATTGGCTTGATGCATTACTTTTGGGTTTGGAGGTGTGGCAGGAGGAGGGGCATTTCTTCCTGGGACAGGGGAAGTATATTGTGGACATCCTTATCAGATTCCACATGGAGGATTGTAGACCCATGTCGACACCTATGATCACCAACTGGAAGAAGCTTCATGCTTCAGATTCCGAGTTGGTGGATCCCACATTGTATAGACAGCTAATTGGTTCCTTGATGTATTTGGTCAACACTAGACCAGATATATGTTTTGCAGTCAACACGATGAGTTAGTTCATGTGTGAGCCTAGGAGAGTGCACTGGGTTTCTGCAAAACACATTTTGAGGTACTTGCAGGGGACAGTGGATTATGGTCTGGATTATAGGCAAGGAGATGGAGTGAGATTGGCAAGTTACACTGATTCTGATTAGGCAGGTTGTGCTTCTGATAGGAAGAGCACTTCAGGGTGCTGTTTTGGGTTGAGTTCGGTAGTCGTGTCATGGTTCAGTCGAAAGCAGCGGTCAGTGGCATTGAGTTCAGTGGAAGCAGAGTACATGGCAACCAGTCTGGCTAGTTGTGAGGCCATATGGCTTTGCAAGATGTTGTTTGGCTTATTTGGTGAGCCGTTGAGACCTTTAGTGATTCACTGTGATAATCAGAGTTGCATTAAACTCACGGAGAATCCAGTATTTCATGACAGGTCAAAGCATATTGGGATCAAATATCATTTCATCAGAGACTATGTTCAGAAGGGAGCTGTGAAGCTTGAGTATATTTCCACTGATGAGCAGGTTGCAGATATTCTTACCAAAGCCTTACCACGGGGCAAGCATGTCTATTTCAGAGACAAGATGGGTGTGGTGAGGAACACCTTCCTCGGTAAGAGGGAGTGTTGAAATTTGGTACCGGAGGACAGGTGGTTCCCTAAGGCTTTGATCTTTGGCCTAGGGAAAAGTGTCCAAAAGAATTTAATTTTTCTCCTAAAGTGACTTTATAAAGTTATAAAGTCAAATCTAATTTAAAAGTGACCTTAAGTGATAAAGTTACTAAAGTCTAATTTTAAAGTGACTTTAATAAAGTCAATGTGAATTAGAAAGGAAAAGTGACTTCGGAAATAAATGACTAAGTGGGTCTTTATTAAAGAAGAGTGAATTAAAAAATAGAAAGTGAGATTTAAATGAGCACTTAATCTCAGCCCTAGATTTAAAGCTATCTCAGCCATTAGATTTAGAGATTACCCAAAAGTCACTTAGGGTTAGGTTAAAGGAGGAAAAGGAGGGAAAAAGTCATTCATTCTTTCATGAGCAGATTGAGAGAGGAAGAGAGAAAGCTAAGGAGTTTTTCTGAGAAGTGAGAAGAAAGAGGACAACAGTGAGGAGATTCAGCAAAAAGTACAGCAACATTTATTGACACAAATACCAAGGCAGAAAATCTGTATAGCAAGAGAGAGAGGCACTGTTTCCAAGAGAGGAGGCACAAAAATCGAGGAAGAGGGCAGCAACATTAAGCACGCAGTTCGAGGCATAAAACTCAGCACGGTTTTCAAGGAAAGGTATTGCTATTATTTTTGGCACAAATATCGAGAAAAGGATAGCAACTACAATGCAGTTTTTTTTGGCACGGATTTTGAGGAGGGCTGCTGTACGAATCCGTACAGCCCATACAGCAACGTATAGGCTGTTCCGACATGCTTCTTGAGGTGGCTGTACAACATTTATTGTTGTCATAAATGCTGTAATATTTTCTGTTTTTCAAGTTGCTGATCTGGCACAATTTCCGAGGCGGTGTGCAAGCACGAAAATCGAGATAAGTCTGTAAATTTGGTTGCTGAAATTTTTACTGTGTTTTTCTGTTTCACTGTAAAAGCAATATTCAAAAAATAAAGAGAAACTTATGAACTGGTTTTCCCCAAGAGCTGTAGGGGGGTTTTCCAGGGTCACATTGATAAAAAATCAGCGTGTCTATTTTTCTGTGTGGCTGATTTATTTTGATGAGTTTTATTTTTGCATTTCCAGCATTGTGAAAATTTTCAGAATTTGTGTTTTCAGAAAATATTTATTTTTTCAGCTTGTTGAATGTAACGCTATGGGAATGGGCATTTAACTATATGGAGAAATAAGGTGAAACTGAAAACCGGGGTGGGAAACTGAAATTTCTACATATAGTTCATTTCTTTCTCATGATTTGCTTCCATGGTGATCAAATGATTCTGCATGGTGGCCATTTGATTAGAGTGATTAAATTCCATGATCGTCATTTCTTCAATATGCCTTTCTTCCATGGCAATCATTTGATTGGAGTGATTGAATTCCATGATCGTCATCTTTTCCTCTAAGGCTAACAACTTGCTTTGTATACTATCAGTTTCCCTCGTATGATCAACTGTTAATCTTGCTTGGTTAAGTTCCATATCCTTAATAAGTTGAGCCTGATTAAGTTCTGTATTCTTGATTATTTGAGCTTGATTCAATTGTATATCCTTAACCATATTAATCAATTCCTTAACAAGATGCTTATCGTTGTCAACACTGAGTTAACAACTTGTTTCTGCTTCACCACCATCATGAATTTGTGTTGTCATGGTACAAATGGACTCATCCTGAGAATTGTCTTGGACTTTTCTGTTGATAGTTGAGTTCTCTACATGATCACTTTCATTTCTTTGCATAGTACTGGGGGCACAAGGCAAGTCACCTTGTTTTATATATTCATATTTAAAAGCATTGATGATACTTTGCAAAGAATCAATATAATCCTTAGGCCAATTACTCAACCAATTCATAGCATCACCATCTATGGAACAAGCAAAGAGATGTATCTTGACAGCTTCACGATTATATTGTGAAGGAAGACAATATCTGTTTATTATATGAGTAACCGTTAAGAGATGATTTCGAGCAGTGGTTGAATCACCACCCGAGAACACAGGCATTTTTCGAATGGCCTCTTTTGGCATGTCATGAAAATTATCACCCATGATGACTTACTTAAATGGAAAAAACCAAATGGATGTTAGAGAAAGAGATCTTTGTTCAAGAAAAGTCAAGAGATCCACAAGACGCGAGCTTCTTAACAGAAATTCTTGTAAAAAATGAAATAATTGGAGTCGCCACTTGAACATGAATCTAATTCTAAAACCGAAAAATCAATTGAGAGAAGCAGATGGATATCAAGGAGGGATTATTGTCTAGGAGTAAATAGATGAATAATTGGAGTCGCCACCCAAACAAGAAGCCAATCGAAGTGTCTAAGTGCTAAAGGTGCAAATGATGAAAGGATTAGTGATATGATGAAAGATACGATGATGAAAAGATGAAAGGATGAAATGATGCCAGAAAATGTTATATCGTGTGATGGGTTAATGAATGACGAGGAAATATTTAAAAGATTAGAAAATGTCGTTAAGACCAAGAAAAAAAAAACTCTATCCCCGGCAACGATGCCAAAAAATGTTGTCGCACAAAATGTCTTGGCACCGTGACAACGCCTCAGATCGGGGGCTGTCACCTTGATCCCCAATCTATCTATTTAAGTTGTCTCCTTATAGCAGACTAAGGGGGGTAGACCCTATGGAAATGGAATGAAGGAGAACCAGTTGGAAACCAATCAATTCGAGAGACACAGTTAAATGACCAAATATTTGTAAAAGATCTAACAAGATTAAATGATTCGATTGAATTGGAAAGATTGATACCAGTGCCTTATGGAGTCAACTATCCTGCTAAGGAAATTACAACTGATGAGAAACTGCTGCTATGCAATGTTAATTTAGAATGCAGAATGCAAGGAAAACGATTTGAAGAAGGAGCGAGATGAAACAAGCTTCGAAGATGAGAGTTAATGTTAAAAAGCCTAAAGCACTTAGATTATAAATAATTTGATCTAACCACTTAGTACTTAAGCGAGAGTGTCAATTATGAAGATGCCAAAATTACTCGATTAAGAGATATACAAATCCACAATAGAGCTCTCAAAATCAGATATCAATCACACTTACTTGAAAAGATTTCCTAGACATTAGTATTCAATAAACATCCAATAATTCAAGTAAATGAAACAAAAGTTAATTAAACATTAGACAATTTTAATTGATAGAACATGTTCCAAAACTCAGATGCCAATGATCATCAAACCCAACTGAAACATATGAAATTTACTAGCACTTAAATCTCAGTAATTATTCATCCAAATATACCATGAAAGTATAATGCCAATAAAACCACTTCATCAAGCAATTTATGGATTAAATGATGTTTTTAAAAGTGCAAATCCAAAAAATAAATTTTCTCCTATAGTCAAACTTAGGATATATTTTTCAGCAAGATTTCAGATTTTAAATATAAATTACAGTGGTAATTTAAACTGTAGATCAGCAAACAAACGATACCGGAACCAATGCCCAAAATGACTAAAAATAGTAAAAATTGTTGAACTTGAAGAAAAATCAATTTTTAGGGCTTGATTAAGAGAAATTTCAGATTTGATATTTTTATTTCAGCAGTGAAACAGTGACAGATCAGCAAGATAAAACTGCCCAAAATAGCTGCCAAATACTTCTAGAAATAACAAAAATATATTAAAACTTGAAAATTTCAATTTTAAGGCTTTAAGAGAGTTTGATTTAGTAAATTTCAGAACTGATAAGTTTATAACAACAGTAAATTGATAACAGATCAGCAAACTGAAAATACTGAAAATGATCCCCTACAATGTCTAAAAATAGTAAGTTTTGCCGAAAAACTGAAAATTCAAATTTTTTGAACCTTATTTAGGATTATGCATTAGAAATGTTCAGATTTGATTTTTCACAGTTATGTAGTAATTTCCAGCAAGCTTTAAAGTCAGATCTAGGCAAAATTAAAGATGCCCAAATGGCCAAAAATTCTGAAAACGAAGATTTTGCAATTCTAAACAATTTTGACCATAAAAAATGTGTTTTTAGGGTTTAGAGATCAAACCCTTAGCCCAAGGCTTTGAAGGTCCCATTGTTGAAAATTTTTGAAATTTTGGGATAATGTTGCCACTTGAAAATTAGAATTTTGGAGAGCAAAATCCTGTAAAAATAGCCTCAAAAGCCTATACGTCTTCAAGGGTCTAGATCTGGCTCAAATTTGAAGATTTCCTTAGTTGATTTTTCAGATCTATTCCTGCAAACAAATATTGAGCCAAAATCTTGCCCTCTAGGGTCTAGATCTGGCTCAGATCTAAAGATTTCTTTGGTTGATTTTTCAGATCTATTCTTGCAAACAAATATTGAGTCCAGATCTTGCCCTCCAGGGTCTAGATCTGGCTCAGATCGGAAGATTTCCTTGGCTGATTTTTCAGATCTATTCCTACATAAGTGAAAAAAGAAAAACCAAATACCCAATATGTACAATAATAGAGAAAATCCTAAAAATCCAAATGTTAGAATTCAAAATTATGTTACAAAACTTCAGTTCTACACATGTAAATTACAGATTTATACAATATATTTACAAATCTATGCACAAAAGTTGCAGATCTGTCAGATCTGAGGAGCATAAGTCTGACTTCGCTCCCAGATCTGAAGATCTAAGGCTCTTACTAGTCATATCTAACTTTAAATTCAAAAAAATTAAGATACTTTTTTTTTTTAATTTTAATTTTTATTTAGGTACAAGCTCTAGAAAGACCCTGCAAAAAATATTCCGTAAGATAACCTTAGAAATTAGGAAACAATGGGTTTTTTCAGATTTTCTGAAATCTGAGAGTCGGCTGATCTAACTATCTGACTGAAGATTTCCCCAAATGCTCAAATCTTGAATAATGATCTCTGCACACTTAGATCTGAATTTTAGATTGATAGAGATTTAAAAAATAGCTGTGAGACCTTTTAGAAATATAGATAACTGATATTTCTCTCAAATCAAAATGCAATTTAAGAAAACCCAGAAAACTGCACATACCTGTATGCAGATCAATCCATAAAGGCCATCAACCATCAAATGCCAATAAAAGTATTAGAGTTTAGAGACAATATCACCACATAGATTTGGAAAAGGAACACCAAAGTTTGTAACCCCAAAGTCTTATGCTTTATTGATCAAAAAATTACAAGAGCTTCTGAGAGCAAGTGCACGATCCAAAGATCGGATGCAAATGACATACAAAGACCTCTAATTTATAAGATAAAATCTCCAACGGCTAGTTCGGTTGATCCATGTTAAAATAATCTCGACCATCAAAAAAGATTTAATTATCTTTTAATCTGGACCGTCGAAATTATAATTTTGAGGAAATTCGAATTTATCATTTAATTCCATTTTAATTAACTCAAAAATACTATTTTTGAGTTAATTACTTCAAAATTTTGACTGACTTAACCACCAAGGCCCAAGGGTCCAAAATTTCTTGAAATTCTCAATATTCCCTTGGCCTGGGACTTTTAAAAATTTATTTTTTAAGGATCTACGAATTTTGCCTATGAAGAATTTTAACTCACCTAGGATTTAAGATTAATTAAATTTCTGGCTTAGGATTTTTAATTTAATTGGCCAGAAAATTTAATTAATTGAATGAGAGGGGATTTAATTATTTTTCCAACCCTCTTTACATAAGATAAATACATTTAGACACATAAAGGGGGAATACCCATTCACGATAGACCCTCAAATAGCTACCAAATTCTGCGACTCAAAACATGATCTAGTAGACCAAGTAGCTTGTAATAAAATGATCTAGCCAATTAGTTAGGATTATTCCCAAACTACTTTTACAAAGACTCGATAGAAAACACTAGGACTCACTTAGCATCTTGATGACAAAATCCACCCTAGCTTTGGGGTGAGGCTGGAGGGGAAAACTCTACCGATCACTTGTGTCGAGAAACACAAATGAATTAGTGAGACAAAAAACCTCCTAGGATAGAAATCATCACCAAAATGCTAGGCTTACCTAGGTTGTTACATACATGGTGGTCTTACTTAGATCATTTACATCATAAACATGCAGAATGGGTTTACATCATTTATAAAACTGTCGACTGATGATGAAATCTGAATGGCGTGAACACGTCGAACATGATGAATCCCATTTGAAAAAATGGGGGTGTACTGCTATGGGGTCGTTGACAAAGTGTGGTCAACAAGAGGTTCTGTAGCTATATGGCAATGGTTGCCAACATCGTTGACTCTGAGCCTTCTAGCTATGAGGAGGCAGCTAGCCAACAGATCTGGAGAGAGGCCATGCAGGAGGAGTATTCTTCTATCATGAAGAATGATGTTTAGGAGGTGGTGCCAAGGCCTGAGGGCAAATCCGTGGTTACTTCTAGATGGCTTTACAAGGTAAAGCATGTTGCAGATAGTAGCATTGAGAAATTCAAGGCAAGGTTTGTGGCTAGAGGGTTCTCCCAGGTAGAGGGAGTAGATTATGAGGAAACCTTCGCTCCTGTGGCTCGATATACTTCGATTCGCTCCATTATATCGATAGCAGTAGATATGGGTTGGAAGATCCACCAGATGGATGTGAAGACCACATTTCTCAATGGCTTCATACATGAGGAGTTGTACATTAAGCAGCCACAGGGCTTTGAGGTACATGGGAAGGAGTTCCATGTATGCAGACTAAAGAAGACCCTTTATGGCCTGAAGCAAGCTCCTAGAGTTTGGTACTCCAGGATTGATACATACTTGCAGGAGATGGGTTTCACAAAGAGTGATGCAGATCCAAACCTATACTTTATTGTGATAGGTGAGGAGCCTCTCATTCTAGTGCTATATGTGGATGACTTGGTCATTACGGGTGCAGAGAGACTCATAGAGAGCTGCAAGAGAGATCTTGCGTCAGAGTTCGAGATGAAGGACATTGGCTTGATGCATTACTTTTGGGTTTGGAGGTGTGGCAGGAGGAGGGGCATTTCTTCCTGGGACAGGGGAAGTATATTGTGGACATCCTTAGCAAATTTCACATGGAGGATTGGAAACCCATGTCGACACCTATGATCTCTAACTGGAAGAAGCTTCACGCTTCAGATTTCGAGTTGGTGGATCCCACATTGTATAGACAGCTGATTGGTTCCTTGATGTATTTGGTCAACACTAGACGAGATATATGTTTTGCAGTCAACACGATGAGTTAATTCATGTGAGGAGCCTAGGAGAGTGCAGGTTTACGCAAAACACATTTTGAAGTACTTGCGAGGGGGGACAGTGGATTATGGTACGGATTATAGACAAGATTGGTGGTAAGTTGGCAAGTTACAAGCTTGCGTATTCTTAGAGCACTTCGGGGTCTTTGATTTTGGGTTGAGTTTGGTAGTCGTGTCATGGTTCGGTCGAAAACGGCGGTCAATGGCATTGAGTTCAATGGAAGCGAGTACATAGCGGCCCGATCTAACGAGTTGTGAAATTATATGGCTTTGCGAGATGTTGTTTGGCTTATTTGGTGAGCCGTTAAGGACCTTTAGTGATTCTTGTGATAATCAGAGTTGCATTAAACTCACGGAGAATCCAGTATTTCATGACAGGTCAAAGCATATTGGGATCAAATATCATTTCATCAGAGACTATGTTCAAAAGGGAATTGTGAAGCTTGAGTATATTCCCACAGATGAGCAGGTAGCAGATATTCTTACCAAAGCCTTACCACGGGGCAAGCTTGTCTACTTTAGAGACAAGATGGGTGTGGTGAGGGACACCTTCCTCGGTAAGAGGGAGTGTTGAAATTTGGTTACCGGAGGACAGGTGGTTCCCTAAGGCTTTGATCTTTGGCCTAGGGAAAAGTGTCCAAATGTATTTCACTTTTTCTCCTAAAGTGACTTTATAAGTTGTAAAGTCAAATCTATTTTAAAAGTGACTTTAAGTGATAAAGTTATTAGGTCTAATTTTAAAGTGACTTTCATAAAGTCAATGTGAAATTAGAAAGTGAAAAGTGACTTTGGAAATAAATGACTAAGAGAGCGGGGTGAATTAAAAAATAGAAAGTGAGATTTAAATGCACATTTAATCTCAGCCCTAGATCTAAAGCTATCTCAGCCATTGGATTTAGGGATTTCCCAAAAGTCACTTAGTTTTAGGTTAAAGGAGGAAAAAAGGGAAAAGATCATTTAGTCTTTCATGAGCAGATTGAGAGAAGAGAAGAGAAAGCAAGGGAGAAATTTCTGAGCAGTGAGGAGGAGGACAGCAGCTAGAGACTTCAGCAAATCCGTACAACAACAAAGAGGCACAGTTCCCAAGGCAAAAATCCGTACAATAGGAGTGTAGCACATTTTTCGAGGAAGGAGGCACAGTTTTCTAGGAATCCGTACAGAAGCTTCAACACAGTTTTCTGGGCAGATTCTAGGCACGAAAATCGAGGAGAGGTATTGCTGTTTGGTGGCATAGATTTCAAGGAAATCTGTGCAGCAGCCATACAACAGCAACATTGCATTTTCCGAGGCAGAAAGATGCATAGAAATCGAGAAGTACAATCAGTATTTAATGCTGTAAAATTTTTGTTTTGTTAGTTTATTGTTCGGCACGTTTTCCAAGGCAGGGGATAAGCACGGAAATCGAGATAAGTACATTTGTTAAATTGCTGGAATTTTTGCTGTAATTTCTGTCTCACTGTAAAAGCTATATTCAGAAATAAAGAAGAGCTTTCGAAGTGGTTTTCCCCAAGAGTTGTAGGGGGCTTTTCCAGGGTCATCTTGACAAAAAATCAGCGTGTCATTTATTGTGTGTGTGGCTGAAATTATTCTGTGTTTTTATTTCTGCTATTTTCAGCACTGTGAAATTTCTAAAATTTTTGCTTTCAGAAAATATTTATTTTTTCCAGCTTGTTGAATGTATAGTTATGGGAATGAACATTTAACTATATAGGAGAAATAAGGAGAAACCGAAAACTGTAGTGTGTCACAAAATTTCTACAAAACTGAGACTTGTATTATGAAATGATAAAAATGCATCAAAATATTAAATAAGGATATACTTCCCTTCCAAGCCATGTTAGAAGAGTTACAAATTTGGACTGCACACCCTCATACGTTCTCTTATATACTTTGTTAGGACAAATGCTTTAGCAGATACTTAAATTGCAAGTTCATCCATTAACCTATCACATGCTAGTAGCTACATTTGCACATGAACTCTTGCTACCTTCAAATGTATATTTACTATGATTAGCCCACAGGAAGGAGAGAGTGGCCAGTCTAAGCAGTGACCAGTAAGGGTGATAAAAATTTGTATACAAAGCATCTTACCAGGAACTGCCCTCCAGTGCAAAGGGTGTTACAATGAAACAACGAAATGAGATTAAAAGTCCTTCCAGAGAGATTTGGCAAAGCTGCAGTCCCAAAAATATGCTTCAAGTCTTTCTTTTCCCTGTGCTGCACACAACATCAATCAAGGGAACCTGTTCTTGCTAACCTATGTTTTCTGGGCAAAACATGCAAGAGAATGAGCCAACCTTGCTTGATTGCGTCAGTTTCCCTCCAAATAGTGTCAACTGTTTTCAGCTATTTGTCCTCTAAATATTTTAAATTCCATGTTTGATTTTCCTTCTAATCAACTTATTATCCATGCCTGATTAACCATACATATCATGGGCGTCATACCTACAGATGGGCTTGCCATTTGCCCGTAATATTTTTTTCCCATATTGGTTTTGGGCAGTTGGAGGCCACTTTGAGTTTATACCCTAAGAAATGTTGTTCATAATAACATTTTTATATTTCTTCTTCTTATTACTATTTGAAATGTGTGATATATTACACTATAGAAAAAGTAGTTGCATCATGGAGCATGTGTTGTCATTTTGCTGTATGACATTAAATGCAATTTAGAAATTCCACCTCAACCTTGAGGTTTCCTATGTCTATTTCCAGTGAGATTTGGCTGTATCTGGAATATTAAATTACAGCATCAAATACTTCACTTCTCTTCAACCAACGTAAGGCAGCCCAAGAAAATAAAGACGGAACAAGTGTATTTCAATGAAATGAGTTTCCAGCCCTTGTGTCACACTTCCCAAGCATAAAAAACTCTGAAAATAACTTATAATAGAATATTTATTACAGTAGTAAATATGCCCCTTAAGCTTCTATGTGTTTGTCAAATGACTCAACAAAATCTGCTCAATGTTGTGTCAAATCAATATGCATAACCAGCTGTAGAAACTAGTCAATAATCAAGATACCATATGTCGAAAATCAGATCTGCTAGTACACAAAATTTGGACAGCTGAAACACTTATTTTATAGAGATCACATAAAGTACAAGTACATTCAAACAACTTAATACAAGTTAGTACAAGTCAAGCTCTCCAAACCCTATCCAGGACATCAACCAATATAGCGAATTCAAGCCACCAACTCCTAGGATTCTCTCCCAACTAAACCTGGTTGCTCCACCAAATATCTACAACGAGTAAGTACTGAACACTGACAAGTCTTCTTTGTTACCTACACTCACATCCCACAAGTGTACAAGATAGTATCCTTGCATCTTTTCCACATCAAGCAATCCAAGTAGTATTAGTGTTTCTAGATGCCACAAAACCCTAGTATTCTCTCTCAAGTAGTACAGGATTGAGTGCTCCCTTTGCTTCTCTAGGGTTCATCCCAAATCTTAACATCCCTTATCATCTTAGGTAAAACACTAGCCTTGGTCTTGTTCTTGAATCTACTCAATAACTCCAATGCTGGAGACAAAGAAAGCCTAGTACAATGAAAGAGACAAGTTCACTCCTAGGTCTGAAATTTTTAATTCAAGTATGTATGTAATGAATAAAATAATGTAAATAATGATTAATTAGTTAATTAGTAATTAGGTTGAAAGGGTATGTCTAAATGAGACACGACCTTTCGTGAAGAGGCACTTGTCTAGGTATATAAGCACGCCTCATTTGTAACAATCAATCAATTCATTTATCATACATTTTAATATTATATTTGTATCCTCATGGATATTTTCATATTCCAAGTCTTCTGGAGTATTTAGCTTGAGAAGGAACTTTGTTCACTTCATTTGGTAAGAAGCAGATAAGAAAGTTGCAGAAAATACAAACTTAGATGTTGTAGTTTAGATGATGAACGTCCCATGTGAAGGTTCTGTAGCAAACTCAACAACATCCTCGCCAGAAGAAAATAAAAAAGTTGCCACACACCTAATAAGGGAAAGTCAAATAAAAAAAGCTCCCTATTGACATCGAAATCACGGGAGTAGACAACTCGATCAAGCTACGTATTCAGAAGAGAAACAAGAAGCTGATGTTTTGACGAATACTAATGTCAGTGTAATCCGCTCAAGTGATAATTTATCACAAGTTTCAAGTTGCCGTAAGATTCCAAAGAATATTGATTTAGGATGGTCCGATCCATTCTCAGTGCGACAGTTTTGTTTCACTTAGAGGATCATATCAACTTGTATCGACAAGGATGATTTTCCCGAGACGAGAAAACATTTGTAGCAGGAAAAGAAATCAAGGCCTTTCATCAACAAGCTTTGAGGACAAATTTTTTTTAGGAGGAAGGCAATGTAATGAATAAAATAATGTAAATAATGATTAATTAGTTAATTAGTAATTAGGTTGAAAGGTTATGTCTAAATGAGACATGACCTTTCATGAAGAGGCACTTGTCTAGGTATATAAGCAGGCCTCATTTGTAACAATCAATCAATTCATTCATCATACGTTTTAATATAATATTTGTATCCTCATGGATATTTTCATATTGCAAGTCTTCTGGAGTATTTAGCTTGATAAGGAACTTTGTTCACTTCAATGTAATGGCATAATTGATAAATGAAAGGACTATCTCTTCCCTTTTTACATGAAGGTGAGGGAGGCCTGTTGAGAAACCAATATGCTTGTAGATTAGTGTTGATTTCTCTGTCATGATAATTACTTGTGAATGTTTGCTGGTTTTTTATTAAAATCTATGTTTTCTTCTTTATTAAGCAATTACCAAAAGTATAAAACATGAATATCACAAGAGACAAAGAACACAAAGATTTAGGCTCCAAACCAGGGCAAAAACCCACAAGGGGGAAAACCCAAGAAAATCCTTTTCTTATAGAATCACATCAAAGTGAGATATCCATGACCCAAGACTAAGACCAAGACTGCCACAAAGACCCAAGTCAACCCTCCTTCATTCCATGTCTATCAAACCATAGTTAATAGAAGTCAAAGCTGGTCAAATCTCAGAAATCTAGTCATCTCTTGATATTCCAGCCCTTGAAATTTCGGGCCTGCAATACCACAGAAGTTGCCTTAGAAACTTGCACGTGTGAACTAAAATTAGGGCATCAACAAAAATATTTCTTTCTCCTTATACTCCGCTCTCTCTCTTTCTCTCTCTCTCTCTCTCTCCCCTTTGACTTTCTTGCTGGAATTCTTCTTTTCTTGGCACATAAATCACAGTGGTGAGTGAGTGCTCTAATGAGGTTGAACTGCTCTCTATATATACACATCTAGGAGGTCGAATAGGTGCCTTTCTAGGTCGACTTGTCTAGGTAGGGTTGACTTGGCCTGGTGGGTGACAAAATGACTCTTTTGACTCAATTTTTTTTTCTTTTCTTACAAATAGTCCAAATGGGACTTTGATGAATGACAATTATTTTTTTTGACAATAAATCCTGGAAGCATGAAGACCATGCTTTGACTAGAAAACAATAATAATAATAATATTAGTAATTCCTTTTCTTCTTTTTGTTTTTACATGAAATACATATTGATAAAAGTACAATGATAATTATAAAGACCAAACCTAGTTACATTTTTCAACACTCCCTCTTAACTAGGGTGGTATTCATAATGACTCAACATGATACTAGGATACTCTCAAAATGAAATATTCTCATAAGAAGAGTTTGGATTGATAAGCATCATCATCATTATCATAACCAACATTGTCAAACATAGCAAGGCCTTGACTAACAAGTTCTATCTCTCCACTAGATCAGAGCACAATTCTGGGAGGCATAAATTTGGACACCACCACTGCCTCTTAAGGGACATACCCCATCTAGATATTCACCAGGTATGTCCTTACATGACTATTCTTACCTTGGATATCACCCATCCTGAAAGAATATCGGTTCTCAGGACTACTCTTATCTTGGATATCCTATCCTCAAAGAGTATCAGTCCTTGGGACTACCCCTATCTTGGAAACAATTCCTCAAGAAGTATCGGTCCTAGATGCTTATCCAATCCTCCATTCTCCCTACCAGTGACTTCACTAGGCTTATGACTGTTAGTCCTGGCCATAGTGCATGACACATGGAGAATGCGGTGCCCTCTCTCACTCCCTCTCAACCAGGGAAGAAAATCCTCACTCCCTCTCAAACAGGTAGGCACAACCATAAGCTTAATCTTGTCTCAAATCTTATATCAATGCATCTCATAATATCAATCGACATTGTCATATAGCAAGGCCTTGACTAACAACTCTAACTCTCCACTAGATTAGAGCAGAATGTTGGGGAGACAATGATTTATAGACACCTTCATTATTGTCTCTCAAGGCACATACCCCACCCGGATGTTCACAAGGTATGTTTTTTGAGGACCATTCCTGTCTTGGATTTCCACATCCTCAAGGAATTTCCTCTTCGACTAATCTTACCTATTGGATGCCCTACCTCATCCTCAAAGATTATCGGTATTGGTCTCAGATGCTTACCCAATCCTCCATTCTTTCTTCATGAAATGAAGACAAGAATGATGTGTCTATTTCTCCCTCTCAACTGGGGAGGATCTACTCATTCCTATAAAAGGAATATACCCAAGCTCCCTTTAACTAAGGACTTGTTTCCAACAACAACTATCTGCTTCTTTGGTGGAGATCATGGTACTATCAGCTGCTTGTAGGGCTCCTCTATCTGCATAATCATGTCATGGGTGAACTTCAACTTTCTTCATCGTGGAGCCATCTTTGTCATAACTTCTTCGTAGGGCTTCGCCCATCTTCTACATCACTTCCCTTCAACGAAACATAGTGTTGAGCCAATAGTCATGTCATCCTTCTCTTCATCGGGAAGTGACCTTCTTCGTCATCACCTGGCTATCCTTCATACTGCTACTTTTTTCCAAGTCATGCTCCTTCCAGGGTTTTTCTTCCAAGTCTATGTGTACTAGTTGTAAGTGAATTTCTATAACCCTCTTCCTGTAGTCGTGTTCCAACCCAACCAGATGCATGCTTTCAAAAATCAAAAAGTGAACTTCAAAAATATAATTACCTCCTCATGATGGCCTTTCGTCATAATATCAACTTCTGCAACATCAACATCAACATCAACATCCTGCATACTATTCGAACCCATCTCCAAGTCATTTACAATCAAGGTTCTCCTTCTTCATCATACTTATCAGGGTCTTCATACCTTTTCAATGGAGATGTCATAGCTAATTCTAATTGTTATCAGATGTTGATCACTCATCTTATCTCAAGTGGCTATAGATACATCTTTACGAGCTCTCCTTCTAGCTTCATTATATATTGCTTCCTCGGGATCTCAATACATAGTTCCTTCATCATAGGAACAATTGTTGTCCACAACCTCATATTCTTTATGAGGTCATATGATATGTTGATGCCTTTATGTAGCGTGCCAAACTTATGCCCTCATGTATTCTATATATGGAAGGCAAATTTATGCCCTCACGTATTCTATTTATGGAAGAGTTCTTTCTTCTTCAATCATGCTCATGAGATAGAGCATTCTGACCATTTTATCTGCAATTAAGTGATGACATGAATTTATCCATCTATCAAAGTTAACAAAATATGCATACCTCTTCCTTCATGTGATCATCTAAGCTTCCTTCAACAACTTCCCTTTCTTTGCTTGAAGATGAGAATGCTTCAACTAAATTGTCATGCTGCACTTCTCTGTCACCATACCTTCACCCTTCTAGACTGTGAATTCCACACAATGTGGAATGTAGACTATCTATGTGACACTTGCTTTTTCTAAGTGGAGGTGAACCTTTCCAACAAAGATTTTTGTGGAGGATCTTGATGATCCTTTTTCTACAAATGCTTCTTCTTGATGATGATAAGGTGTGATGATCTCTTTCTTATTCCTATCTTGCTAGATGACTTGCTTTAACTATACAAACTGCTACTTCGGCTATCCTTTCATGCTTCTAATATGATTGAGCTGAGAGGCTCATTCTACAGCCCAGTAGGATGTGTAACCGTCTCCGTTCGTGATCAAAGTTGAAATTTTGCTCATGTCAGCCAAAATAATTTTTTTTTTAAATCTAAAAAAAAAACTATACAAAACATTTATATAATGCCGACTCATAAAAAAATTTACACGTGAAGAAATTGGATCCCTCTTGGCTCATGTTAGATCCATATTTAAAATGGATCTATGCTGGTGTCATCTCAATGCTGCTATAATGCATGACTATAATGCATTCTACCATGACATTCTTTCTTCTATGCACTGAAAATGAACTAAATGTATGTGAGAGACCTTCAATAGTAGAGCTCTTTCACTTCTTCCTTCTTTGACTTCTTCTCCTCCGGTTCTTCTACTTCTTCGGTCACATGGGCTTAACTTCTTTCTTTCCTTTTCATGTTGCCCTTCTTGAGTTTAGGACAATTCCCCTTGAAGTACCCATATTCATTACATTCATAGCACTAAATCTTAGACATGTTGATTTTCTTTTGAAATTTCTTTCGAGATTCAAACTTTCCAAACTTCCCTTTCTTCCTTGTCATAGCCGCATATGCTTGTGTTTGTTCATTTGGTCCAACACCATTCTTTGCCTTTAATTTGGTTTCTTCAATCTGACATAGTGACCACAAATAACTGAATCGAGTGGCTTCCTTCTTTCCACAGATGCTTGATACAAAGTTGCCCCATTCATCTGGTAATGCATTGAGTACAAGAGTGGTCATCTCTTGATCTGATATTGTTTCTCCTAGCTCATGTAGTTGATCTCTTATTTGAGATACCTTCATGAGATATGAAGCTAACCCCTCTTCCTTTGAAACTTTTATCTTGTATAATTCGGTTCTTAACGATATTATTTCTATTGCAGTACTTACAAAGAAAATTTCCACCAACTTGTCATAAATTTCTTTAGATGTTTTCAACTATGGTTTTCAAGCTTCTGTGGTTATCGTTTATTGAAGAAATCTTCAGATTATCCACAATGTTAAAAACAATGGTCGACGTTTCGAATCCCAACGAGGATCCATCTTCAGGACAAGATTTTGAATGAAGAATGAAAGAAGGACAAAAGGTTAGGGTTTATATAGTGACAAAGAGAGAAGAAGAGCCGACAAGAACAAACTAATTAATGATCTATTAATTTATTTAATAATTTTTTATTTTAATAAATAAATGAATAAATAATTTATTTTAATAAATTTTAATAAATTATGATAAATTTTAAAAAGTATATATAATATCATATATTTATTAATTTAATAATATTAACAATTAATTTATTTTAATAAATAACTAATCTATTTTAATAAATTTTTATAATTTTTTATAAATTTTTTATTTTAATAAATAAATAATTTATTATAATAAATTTATTTTTAATAAAATGTTTTATAATAAATTTAAAAAGATTAAGTAATAATTATATTAATTAATTAGTTATAATGATAAAACCTAAATGTTACTAAACAAATTTTCAAAATTTTTATTTTTTGTAAAATGTTTTATAATAAATTTAAAAAGATTAAGTAATAATTATATTAATTAATTAGTTATAATTGATAAAACCTAAATGTTACTAAACAAATTTTTAAAATTTTTATTGAAATTATACTAATTTAAATTATCTAATTAAATAAAAGTTAAAATAAGGGTTAATTCTTAATCTTTAATTTAGTGAGAAATATTATAATATAATCTCCTAGATGGTATGGTTGTAATATTAATAATTAGAATTATTTAAAAATTTAATTAGTAAAAATAATAATAAATAATAGCTCACTGAATTAATATTAACATATATTTATTCAAAAGAGTAAATAAATGTTAATAAAAATTAGTTTTATTATTTATAATTATTATTTATTAATTTTAATAATCATTTTTTTTTTCAAACCTAATTAATCTAATATTATAATAACATTGAGATTATAATTTTTAATTTTTAATTTTTTAAAAACTATAGATACTAATAATAATTATTAATTAATTAATTTTTATTAATAAAAATAAAAATGAATTAATGAGGATAATTATTAAAAGTAACTAATTCAATTCGCTGTTAGCAACGATCAAACCCTAATTTTTTTTTATAAGGAAGAGAAGCAAACCTGTGATACTACACCTTGGATGAGGATGAACCCTAGGAGCACATCTGTCGAATTAGAGGTCGCCAACTATCACTGATCTTGTATCCTCCATCTCTGTTAATGTTATGCAGGTGTTTTATAATCTCGAACGCTTCTCTAATTTTTCTTCTTCAACTATGCTACATAGGGGATGAGGGTGTTTTCAGCTATGCTACATAGGGGATGAGGGAATCCTTGATCGATTCAATAAGGATTCTTTGAGCCCTTATATCTCCTTTCATATACTTTGATAATGCTTGAGATTGCTCTTGTGAAGGTTTGGAGATTGAACCCTCGATATATTCAATAACTTCATTTTCCATGAGAATTAAATCTATTCTCTTCTTCCATGCAAGGTAGTTCGATGTCCCAACAAGCTTATTGTTCTCCTTGCAGGAAGAAGACATTTGGTTTGTAGATTGAGACATAAAATATAAAGTACTTACTTGTCAAATGAAGATGCCTCCTTGATGATGTCTACCACTAGATGTCTTTCTTGATGATGAACTTCCTTCTTCAAGAACGACATTGCTTCGTCTTCAATATAACGAGAGATGTTCCTCTTCCTTGAAAGTTGTTTGAGCTGTGATCCTTTCTTCAACGTGAGGGAGATCACTTTGATTTTGATTATTAAGTATTCTTCTTGCTTCCTTTGGTTTATGATTGTAGAATGTGGAGGCTTCCAAGAATACTTCAAGTGTGTAGAGTCCTTTCTTTGAGCGGAGGTAGGGTCCTTGAGGTCTTCTTTTTTCTTCCAATAGTTGTTCCTTCAAGATGATAGTCTTTGTGATGTGTTGACTAGTCCTCCTTGATGATCTTCTTCTTGTATTTGGCCCTTATGTATCTTTCTTCAATTGAATGATCTTCAAGCTGCCTCTTCTTGTAACCTTAGCTTTGATTCCATGTTGAGAAATCAATGGTAGCTGGATTACAGTGATTTCTCTTTACTTTGAAAACTGCTTGTGATGTTCTTTAATTCAATTTGATGTACTTGTAGTTATCTTCTTCTTTACTTGATTATTATAGTGTTCTTATCATCAAACAACTACCAAACTATGAAGATCAATAGAACAAGAGGACACAAGATATACGCTGCTAGCCAAGCCCAAAACCTCTCCTAGAGAGGAAAACCCACAAGAATTCTTCTCTTCTTATAGAATCTTTAAATGATTAATTCCAAGACACTTAGACCCAAGACAAAGACCCCTCCAAGACCTAGTCAACCTATCCTTTTGATGAACTTCTTTCTCACAAAGTCAACCTAAGTCAAATAGCTTCCAACTTCATATTTCAACCTCTTATTTCAGAACTTCGGCTTCTATTATAGGTCTACAATTTTCGGCCCTACTGCAGCAACTGATTTTCACACGTGTGAGTGGTTTAGGGCATAATGAGGTTCTTTTCTCCTTAGCTTGGCTTGATCCTCTTTCCTTAGGTATTTGACCTTCAATAATAATCTTCTAGCTTCAGACTTAGATAATTTTAATGGACTGCAATTTGTGGTTTCGCTGCAACAAAGGATGCCCTAATTATTTCACATGTGTGAGAAGATGTAGCCGAAAACAATCCTCAAAACTTCGATCTCTCTTCCTCTAATTCTTCTCCTCTTCGCTTACCTCTTTTATCTCTTTCTTGTCCTTGTAATCGAACTTGCTAGATAATTTTCAAATGGGGTTGAATGTCTTCTTATATATAAGCTTCTAGGGAGCCCTAATGAGGCCGACTTCATCATTCTAGGCTGACTTGTCTTCTTGCAGGACAACTGTTGAGAATTTGATAGGGCAATGATTATGATTAATTCCCTTTTACTTAATAACTGTGTGTTTTTCTTTTTACTTATTAGCTTTGTTCCTTATTATTATATGTGTGAAGCATCAAACAACTACCAAAACAATAAGAACAATGACATAGTATATAGGTTGCAAGCTAGGGCCAAAACCTCTCCTCTTGAGAGGAAAACCCATAAATCTTTTCTATTCCTTATTGATTCTTCAACTGACGAATTCTATGACCTTACGACAGAGATCAAGACCCTCCAAGACCAAGACCAACCTCTTGACATGATGTGCCAACTTCGATCTAGCCAAACCCAGTCAAATCTCTTCCAGTAGCACATCCTTGGCCCCTTGCGGCAAGATTCTCGGCCTCCTATTGTAGATACAAAATTTCTGCTGCATTGCAACTGTTGTTGTCACATGTGGGAACTTTGATTTCTTCTAGAGCCCCCCTCTGACCTTCGCTTGCCTTTCCCTGACTCCTGGAGCTTGAGAGAGACCCTTGGTGACCTTTTCTTGACCTCTTTGCCTCCTTTTCTCTTGAACCTGAAGATGGATGCCCTAGGTCTTGCACAAAAACCCTAGTATTCTGTAGCACGTGAGAGAGAGATAATAGCCCAAAACAAGTCTTCTTCATCCTTCCTCTTCTTCGTTGCGTTCTCCTTGCTCTTCATTGCTAGAATGAGTGATGAGTGAGTGTGCCAAATGGAGGACGAGTTCCTATCTATATATAATCTTCTTCAAGGGTGGATGTGGCACTTCATTTAGGCCGACTTGTAAGCTACCAAACCGACTTGTTCTTGGAGGGTATTTCGATGATTTAAAGACAAAAGTAATTTTCTTTACAAGTTACAATGTGCCTAGTGGGGTCTTCAACTTATGACAATGACTCTTTTGACTTCTTGACCTAGGACAAACTTTAGAAACACTCAATGGGTGCTTGACCTATAAAATAAAAGAACTTGAGCATGAAACCCATGCTCCAAAATAATAATAATAATTTTTCTTTTCATTTTATAATTTACAAGAATAAAAAATACATTTCATACTTATGAAGATCGAACCTAGTTACCCATTTTTCAACACTCCCTCTTAACTAGGGAAGTATTCATAAGAGGTACATGGACATTCTCAATATGAAGAGATATCATAAGAAGAGCCGGATTGGTAACCCATCTTTCTAGCATCATATCAACCAACGTTGTTAGATAGCAAGGCCTTGACTTGTAGCTCTTTCTCTCCACAAGATCAGAGCAAAATGCTGGCGAGACCAATGATTTATAGACACCATCATCATTGTCTCTCAAGGTACATATTCCACTCGAGTAATCACCGAGTATGACCTTCTTTGGACTATTCTTGTCATGGATAGCTAGTCCTCAAAGAATATCGGTCCATGACTACTCTTGTCTTGGATGCCCTACCACATTCTCAAAGAGTATCAGAGGCCAGATGGTTACCCAATCCTCCATTCTTTCTTCCCAAGTGAAGACAAGAAGGATGTGCCTCTCTCTCCCTCTCAACTAGGAGGATATATCAACCAAGCCAGACTTGTCTCTCAAGTACACAAGCTTCTTGTTAGGAAGAGATTTCGTCAATATATCAACTACCTATTCATCAGTGGAGATATATTGTAGCTGCAACACACTATTTTGAACTAGCTCTCTAATGTAGTGATACTTGTTGTTTATATGCTTTGTCCTTCCATGAAATACTGGCTATTCAGACAAACATATACGACTGGTGTTATCACTGAAGCGAACAAAGTTCCTTCTCAAGTTAAATGCTCCAAAAGGCTTGGAATACAAAGATATCCATGAGGATACAAATATTATATTAGATAGTATGATGAATGAGATAGATGATAGATGATTGAATGTTACAAATGAGTCCTGCTTATATACCTATGCAGGTGCCTCTTCACGAAAGGTCATGTCTTATCAGACATGGCCTTTCAACCGAATTACTAATTAACTAATTAATCACTATTTACATTATTTTATTCATTACATTGCCTTCCCCTCAAAAAGCTTTGTCCTCAAAGCTTGTCGATGAAAGGCCTCGATTTCTTTTCCTACTACAAACATCTTCTCGTCTCAGGGCAGTTATCCTTGTCGATACAAGTTGATATGATCCTCTAAGTGACAAACAAAACTGTCGCAATGAGAATGGATCGGACCATCCTAAATCAATCTTCTGTGGAATCTTACGATGACTGGAAACTTGTGATATAGCTCGGCTGAGTTGTCTGCTCCCATGATTTGGATGTCGATAGGGAATTGTTTTGGTTTGACCTCTTTGATTTTTGCCTGACAAGGATGTTATGGAGATGGTTACAGAATCTTCACGTAGAATGTTCCTTGTTCGTCTGGCATCTAAGTTTGTTTCTTCTGCAACTTGCTTGTCGTCTTCTTCAGTTGAGACATTTACTGGATCAACGTTTGATTTTTCTTCAACTTGAACTTCTACATTTGAAGATTTCGATGCTTCATTTTTGACAAGTTGTTGCACCTTGTTTTCCAACGACTTCTTATCCTTCTTTAGTTTCTTAATTTGCGTTAGAAATTTTTCGTTGTGGTCCTTAAGGCAAACAACTTCTTCATTCTTGTTAGTGGTGATTTTGTTAACTTCTCTTTGCAAATATTGTATTGCTTTTTTACTTTCTGGAAGAACTACTCTTGTGATATCTAATATGTCTTCCGGTGTTAGTGAGTTCGGCTTCACCGTGAGATCTTGTAATGTTATGTTTTTCTTTTTGTAAGAAAATGTCTAACAACTTTTTTTTCGTATTAAGGATGAAAGACTCTAGTGAGTCCATCCAGAGCGAACCCAGAACTATATCACTATCGTTACAAAAAGTTTTAACGGTAAATTGCGAGACCAAGGAATACTCGCCCCTACTTAGGTGTAAATTCCCTATGTCGTATTGTTTTTCATTTGCGTGAAATGAATTTGTTTCTGTTATATTTGATTCGGGGATCACTAATTCGTTAGCACATTTAGTACTAACATAATTATTCTCTTGATTAAGATCGATAGATATAAGAACTTCCTTTCCCGCAAGTGACCCTTTGATTCTAATTAGCGCACAGACAAACATACTATAATTTTCAGGAAATCTTCCCTCCTTTAGTTCTGTTTTGGATGCCATTTTTTCAAGATAACTTCGGGGCTTTTAACTCTTATTAAATGGCCCTTTTACTTCCCAAGGGATTTTCGTTTACAATTCTCAACTCTCTTTATTAATGTTTCTTCTCCTTATAATATATATATTTTTTTAATTCTTGAGGACTTCTTCTCTCTTTTATTTATATATATATATATTTATAACTATTTCTTCCTTTCTCTTTTTTTTTTTTTTAATGAATATTTTTTATTATTTTCTTTCACTTTGGCTTATATATATATATATTTCTATTATATATGTATTTAAATATATACTTCTTGCTTTTGAAAAAATTCTTTTTTTATTATTATTTCAAACAACAAGAACTAGCCTTTTTCCCTTTTCCCATTCAAGTGTTATTAACTATGTTAATAACTTTAGTTCTTCTTATTGTTTTTTTTTAATAACCTTCACTTTGAAAAACCGACTTTTTACTTCTTCACTTTCTTAGAAAACGACTTTTTAATTTTAATCACAGATTTGGTGTTGCCCGTTCGAAGGGGGTTGGGAAGAGGTTACGATGGCTCGTCAGGCAACTGCTAGTCAATGACTACTACAAATCTTGTTCCTAAGGTGGCAGCGACTAGCAATTACGAATATTGTCGTTGAGCCTCCAATGGTTTGCAACAAGATCATTTATTTTAATTAAGCTTAATCTTTAAAATTTTGGGACGGTCACGTCTCTTCCAAAACGTTGGGGACTTTAACACAAACTTTGTGGCATTCGTATGAGGTTTCAATTTAATTGTTATCACAGGAATCCGGTAAGCAACTAGCAACTACAACGAATGCTTGTGGTGTGTGGCGGAAAAACAAATCGATGGTGTGAGACGGTGGAATGGGTTTTCGTTGCCACGAAATACCCAGCTAGTACCGTTGACGTCGAGATGATACGATGGTGTGTGACTGGTATTGGTATGTGGCCTGTTTGAACAGTGTTCCCACAGCAAGAAGCTGGGCTGTGGGCTGCGGCTCGGTGGCCTGGCTTGCTGTGACAAGTGATGGTTGCGAGGAAAAACTTCGACGACATGCAGGTAAAATTTTTATTTATTTATTTAATTTTCCTTTTCTTATTTTTATTTTATCAACTCTTTTTTTTTTAAAATTATCTTTTTATTCTTGTAATAATATCTTCTTTTTATTTTATTTTATTTATTTTTAATAGCGAAGTACCTCACTTTTTTTTTTTAACTTGTTTTTGTGTATGTACGTATATGTACTTCTTTTCCTTTTTTTTTAATGTACTTTGATTTCTTCTTTTTCTTTTTTCTTTTTTTGTAAGGCTTATTTCTTCCTCTTTTAATTTTAATGGCCAAGGGCCTTTGATGACTCAGCAACAGAGAAACTCAAAATTGGTAGTGAAACGCTTCGACGACAACAACATTGACGAATTTGACGGTCAAGAATCTAGATCGGAGAGCGTGGCTCTGTGCAGCGTGAGCGGTCAGAAGATCGAACTGCTCCGATACCAAATGAAGCGAACAAAGTTCCTTCTCAAGTTAAATGCTCCAAAAGACTTGGAATATAAAGATATCCATGAGGATACAAATATTATATTAGATAGTATGATGAATGAGATAGATGATAGATGATTGAATGTTACAAATGAGTCCTGCTTATATACCTATGCAGGTGTCTCTTCACGAAAGGTCATGTCTTATCAGACATGGCCTTTCAACCTAATTACTAATTAACTAATTAATCATATTTACATTATTTTATTCATTACAATCACAATGTATCATTGTAGGGTCCATAGGTCCTTCGAATAGGTCGGATAAAAACTTCCTTAACCATACCGCTTCTCTGCTTACTTCACGGACCGCAACATCTTCAGCCTCGACACTACTCAAAAAAATAGTGTCTTGCTTTCTACTCATCCATGAGATCATGGAGGATCCCAAACTGTAACATCCTCCGGTAGTACTCCTTCCATCTTGCTCACCGCCTCCCCAATTGGAATCTGTATATCCAACCAAGTGGACATCATTCCTCCTATCATATTTCAGGCAGTAGTGGATAGTTCCTCGCAGATATCTCAGTGTATGTTTTGTTGCTATCCAGTGATCATGCTTTGGCTCCACTTGGAATTGACTGAGAATGTTTACTGCAAAACATATGTCTGGTCGAGTATTCACCAAGTACATCAATGAGCCAATCAGTCGTCTACATTGAGAAGGATCCACCGGGTTCGATCATTCTAGGCGGACTTGTCTTGTTGTAGGCCGACTTGGTCTTGGAGGGAGACTTTTGACTCTTTTGACTCAATAAATTCCTTTTACATGATACAAAATGCCCAATGTGGTCTTTTACATATGACAATGACTCTTTGACTTATTTGACTATATGAAAAAGCCTAGAAGCACACAATGGGTACTTGACTTATAAATAAATTAACCTAGAGCATGAAACCCATGCTATAAAATATTAATAATAATTTTTTCTTTCTTTTACATTAAATACAAAAATCGATAGTACATGAGATATTATGAAGACCAAACCTAGTTACAAATTTCAAAACCTGGACCCTATCTGCATCACATCATAACGAGTTTCGACCTTCCTGGATCTTTGTCAATCTTCACGTAGCTTCAACATGTCATCAAGTAGTTCTCAAACACCTTATGGAGCTAAACTTCTTCACAACTGATTGTGCAAGCCTTCACATCTTCTTCCTTTGTAACAAAATTCTGCTCACACGCTGTTCCAAGAATTTATATTAGCTTCCAATCATCATTAGTATCTCTATCAACATCAATACTGTCAATCAAAGCAATCAACTGCTGGTACAACGATATTAGAACTTTTCTGCTTCTTGCCAAAGGGTCTTGTCATTGATTTGTCATCTTCTCCTTTTGATCATAAGCTTCTTTGGGTTTTCTTGCCAAACTTCAAATAGCATTGTATCCATCCAATATCTAATTTTTCCTTCTCTTCGACTGAGGCAAGTGAACTTCTTCTTTTTGTGCTTCCATTTAATTGACTTCTTCTTACTCCTTAATCTTCATGCTTTGCCATATTCTTCCAATTCTTCTACCTGTTAGTCAACCTTAGATAAATTTTCTTTTGGCCTGCAACCTTTGTTAGAAAACTATGAAAGAACAAAAACGACAGAGTATAAAGGCAATAGTATTAGTAGTAATCAAGGAGATGTAGAATACTTATCTTTTTGAAGAGGGTTAGCTCCCTCTTAATCTTGGACCTATTCACCAACCTTGTCTCCATATCACCATGATGTCATTCTTGTCAAACTCAAGAGCTAGGTTTTTTTTTTATAGCGGAAACAATTAATTAGGATTTTTGTTCACAGGGTTTTCTAATTCAAATCTTTTGCGAGGGTTTACAAACCCTAGATACCAAAGTCTTCATGATCTGCCACTTTAGGAAATGCAAATTTTATAAGCATGCTATTGAGTTAGTCACAAAACCCTAGAGACATTTTTGACAAACTTTCTAAACTAGTGATTTCATTCTTTGATCATAAAGGCCTAGTCCTTGTATGCAGGGATATATTTCAAATGCTATAACAACGAACTCTAACATATCTACATAGATCTTTTCATAGTAAAATATCATTAACTTTTTCTTCATGTGAGTTCACCATGACTTATCTTTAAATGCACAATATTTTGCAAGACCACTATGAACAAGAATGATACATACCTCTTTTGACCTCACCTTACTTCTTCTTGCAAAGACATGATCCTTTGACTTATCTTCAGTTGTCATGTACCATCTTACTCCAACAAAGGTGCCTCCATCCTTCAACCATTGTACTACGACACAAATCACAGAAAGTCCTTTGCATTGGTTGCTTTGTTTTGGTTTCTTCATATACAGGCCGAGTTCATTGATGTCATTAGTCTTTCTTCAATGTATAGGAGGGAAGTTATTGCTGCTTCATAAATCCTTAGATATCTACTCATAATTCTACTAGTCTCGACCTTCAAGATGTCATAAGTTTCAAGACTACAGTGCCCAATATAATCCGCATTCTTCCATAGAGTTCTCAAAAACTAGTCTTGTAATTTTGGTCTCTTCCAAAATGTCATAGTTCTATTCTTCTATGGATGTATATATAGCCATATGGCTACATTCCTCAGGTCTTTTTATACAATGATACAAAGATGAAGTTATCTTAGTTCAAAGTTTCGACTTATAGATCTTTGGTTCCTTTCAGATTCCATTGTATAGAAGAGCTCGACCTTTGCATTATTTAGTTATGTCTCCAAAGTGTAGATTACTTCATATTTCATTATCTATCTTCTGCTTCCAAGAGCAAGTGACTTTGTTTACTGATTCAAACGAGAGATGCAAGTGATTTACATATAATCTTCCTCTTCAAGCGAACTAATGATTTTCAAAGGGATAAGAACTTGCTTCAAGTGCTAGGTTAGACTTAGATTTATGTCATGATTTGTCACCCAATGATAGTATGCAATTACACAGAGATGATTGTCTTTATGCACAAAAACGGGGTTCAGTAAATCGAATTCTTTACTACACAAATTTTCGGCCTCCATTCACAGAGATGGCATCCTATCACAAAGTGTATAGATTTTCGACCTTCTAACCACAAACTTTGACTCTTCTAGCATACGATCCAAAAATTCGGATCTCTTTTGCACAAGTAATACGTCACAGAGATGTTTGACCTTGTTGAGAGATAGGTTTGAGATAAAACTTTCTTTAAATGTTCATATGTATCCACAAAAGGTTAGGATACCATTTTCTTTGCATAGATGCTTCTATTATGTAGATGTCATTTTAGCCTTAATTTGGTCCTATCCACAGTCTTTTGGTCAACAAGATGTTTTTCCAAAGATCAAGAATATGACATGTCTGTCCTCTATTTGTAATGAGATCAACTTCAGGGATTAACTTATATTCTTAGATCACTGTAACTATAATATCCCCAAAGGTAATATATAACAATAAACAAGCATACATAGACAAAACACACATGGCAAAAATAAACATAGAATTTGGACAACCATTGAGCCACAAAAATTGCGCTGAGCCATTTTATTAATGACGAGGAATGTGTATAAAATGAGGTGCTAGAATGAGTGCACCCGGGCTTGCTCAAGGCAAGCTAGAGAAGCCCTCAAAAAGTACTGCTGAACTCCCTCAATTCTGCTCTCTGTGTCGTTGAAGCTCTGCACTGCAAACTGCCCAGAAATGTTGTTGCTGCTCTAAATGATCTGCTGCTAGGGCTTGCTATATTGCTCAAAAAATTTTGGGAGTTTAACCCGAGACTCTACTTAATAAACCCCAGTGTTCCATGGGGACGCGTCCCTGTTGAGATTTTGTGTATTTGGGGTAGCATCAGTTGTGCTCTAGGTCCCAAATTTTGAGGAAGGACTAGAGTTCACCTGATCTACAAGACCCAGAAATGGATTTGGGAAATTTCATCTGGTTTAGGAGACATTAAATTAATTAATTATTTTAATGTATTTCCTAAGTTAAAACTCAGGAAAATAAAATAATTAAAATGAATTTAATTAAACATGTGATGAAATTGTTTTAAGTCACACGGATCAAGTTTTCTTTTAATCTTAGCCATTGATTAAATATTTAATCTTGGCCATTGATTTGTCAACGAGAAAAGTATAAAGGAAAGGCTTGGGGTCATTTGTAAGACACACACAGGCAGAGCATTGAGGGGCTGCTAAGAATTCTCAAGTGTTTTAGTTGCAGAGAGGGGAATTTAGACCAAGGGGATTATCTGATCCCGGGGTCTAGAATACACAAGAAGCAGAGAAGAGATCAGGAAAGACAACGCAGAGAAAGGCAGCAGCAGCAACAACAGACGGCAGCAGTAGCAGCAATAGACGGCAGCAGCAGTAGTAGTGGCAGCGAGGACAGCGTGATTTTCAGGAAACCCTTTAAGGGTTACGCAGAGACCCTTAGGGGCAGCATAGTGACTGCGTCACCTAGTCTGGGGTAATGCAGTCCCTTCCAGTGACAACGCTGAGCATTTGGAGGCCTTCAGAGGTTGACGCAGTGTATTTCAGGGGCAAATCTGGGGTTTCTAGGCCTAGATCTGGCTAAGTTCTGTAAATCCCGTTTGATGTTGTGGATCAGTTAGTATTGTTGGTCTTAGATCAGCCAGGTGCTGCAGATCTAGAGTTTTATCTGTAGGGTTTTCCAGATCTAGAACCCAGAGTTGTGTATTCAGAAATATTCTTAACTACGTTGCACGGGTTCCCACACCCAGGGGTAGGGTTCCCGTCCCCAAGTACCGGGTGCTTGACAGGTTCTTCTCAGAAGCACCCTAAAGAACCCAGTTCTTCATGGAAGAACCCGAGACTTCCCACACAAAATCAGGGTTCTTTTGCTGATTTGGGGATGGAGAACCCCAAAAACGGGTTCTTTTCAGGTTCTTCGGCGGCAAGTTTGGTTAAATTTTTATTTTATTTTATTAAATTCGACTGTTACTAATCACTATTAAAATTAAAATTTAAGATTTTTTTATTAAAATTAAAATTAAATATGACTCGGCTATTCTTATTGCAATTTTTTTTGTATGTTAAAACTTAAAAAGTTAAAACTTACCCACTCGGACTCTGCAACCCACAACAATCGTTACCTCACCTCACCTCACAGCAACTCACCCTCACCGCACAACAACTTCCGCACAGCAACTCATCCTCGGTACAGCAAGCAGCAACCTCACCCTCGGCACAACAAGCAGCAACCTCACCCACTTATTAAGTGAGCAACTTGAATTCATTAATAGAGATGAAGGAGGAACTTGACAAATTCATGAAATCAGAGAAGGGAATGAAAGAATACAAAATCTCGAGGAAACTGGAAGACTGCACACATTTCTAGTAAGTGTAGTTACAAAGTTATAGGTGCAACTAAAAGTGGGTTCAACATGGAAAATTTTAGTTGAACAGATAATGTTTACTAACAACCGATACCCCATATGTTTAGGTATTCCCAAAAGAAAAGAAGGCACAATATTAATGCACCCAAATACCAAGGCTGTTGATTCGAGATTAGACTACTAGATACATGCATAGGGAACAAGGCAAAAGGGGTGTGTTTAATTCATCTTCCTTCTATATCTAAAGTGTTATAAGTGAAAATAATTGTTGACACTGTAGTCTTTAAAATTGATGAAATTGTAGATGCTCATGTTCAGTTGATTCTAACTGCATGTGAAAGTCTTGCAAAGGAAGTTTTCAGAATGTTGTCATTTGTTACTTGTATAGCAGCTTCACTTGGATGGCATTACCATGATGCAAGTATCATCTTTTGATGGGTATTTTGTGACAAAGACATTCTTACTATGATTGTAGTGTTTTCAGCAGTAATTTTCTATATCATTAGGGCATACATTGCTGTTAGTAGTGACAGTGAGAACTCATATAATCATTGCATTCTTCAATCTATCTTAATCTATTAAGAAATTTTGAAATTTTGAAATTTCAATGTATTATCAATTTTAATTTGTCTGAAGAGTCAAGATTGATATGATATATCATTATGTGAATCTTGAATGTTCAATGATATGCATGTTTAAATCTTTGAAGTTTAAACTTTAATTTTTAAATAAAAAATATTTTATTTTTCTTGTTTTATACAAATTCACACACACACACACACACACACACACACATATATATAATATTATATATATAGTATATACCCCCGACGAACCCACGCACCCTGTTTCAAAAAGTGCCGTCCCCGTCCTCGTCCCCATCCCCGCACCCGCACCCACGTTTCCTGGCAACATAGATTCTTAATAATAGAGCCCTCCAGCAGCCAGAGACTGGTTTTCCCACATTGGGTTTTTCCGGAGACAGTTTGTCCAGAAATAACTGTGTCACTTTGTCTATGTGTGCATGTGCTTATTCTAGATCTGAATTGGTAGAGATTTGTTGTGTGTTTTGCTTTGATGTTGACTTGAATTTATTCAGTTGATAACTTGTATAAGTAGGAGAAGCTTAACCGGATTAACAAAAATAGTTTCTGCATAAGAATTAAGGTTCATAAATTTCTGCATCGTATCAGAGTGATTGTAGATTTAGAAGGGTCACCAGCTGAAGCATCTGAAGGATCTAGCTGCAAAAAGCAGCTGGAAAGGCAGCAGAAAAGCAGATCTGAAGGGACAATGCAGTTTTCAGGAGGAGATTCACACAAAGGGAAGGGTGACGCTGTCCAGCGCTGTGTCCTAGCAAGCCCGCACAATTATTGCGCAGAGGCAGCTCAAAAACAACACTGGTTAGGTCTGAAGCTAGCTAGTGTGGTTCAGATCTGAATCTGTCAGATCCAGAAAAAGTCTGCAGAAAAGTTGCAGAAATTCAAAAGAGCTGGTGGGGTTAAACTTATGAAGTTTTTAGATTTCTAACCTTAGCACAAGTGACAAAGTTTGGGAAGAGATCAGCTTCTCAAAGAGTTTCTTGCCAAAGGAAACTTGCAGTTTGGTCAGAGGATCAAAGAAGAAGCTGAATCATAGTTGATTTGGTAGATTTCCAAGGAGGGAAATCAAGTGTCAGAGGGAGCAGAGGGTTCCCAGTTCAAAAAGGACCCTAGATCCAAGATCTCTAGCATAGAGAAGAGGAGCTCCAACACATTCTGAGCAAATGGCTCCTCATGGACTACGTGATCAGGATAGGCTAGAGGGCCTCTCAAACTTTTCGATATGGAAAGCTAGATCCTGATTGTCCTAGAGGCATATGGTCTAAGAGATCATGCAGAGTAGACCCTGGCCACGCCAACAAATGCAGATCTCCTAAGGAAGCATAGAGAAGCTGCTGGGCATGCCAAGCGACTGATAATGGATAGTATCAAGGATCATATTGTGCCACACATTGCTGAGAAGAGGACAGATAATGAGATGTGGAAGGCCTTGACTTCCCTATATGAGGGAAAATCAGTCTAAAGAAAGATGTTGTTGGAGGCCCAAATGAGGTCATTCATGATGACCAAGGGAGAA
Organism: Pinus albicaulis; assembly: GCA_034641835.2. Taxonomy (NCBI): domain Eukaryota; kingdom Viridiplantae; phylum Streptophyta; class Pinopsida; order Pinales; family Pinaceae; genus Pinus; species Pinus albicaulis. The sequence goes on from CM076571.1 coordinate 667,904,801, forward strand.
GACATCAAGCGTTTCCTCTTCAGATTGCAGTCAATCAGGGATCAACTGACTGCAACGGGTGCAACCGTAGATGATGCAGAGATAGTCAGGACTGCCCTCAATGCAGTCACGGATGAGTGGGAAACCTTTGTCCAAAGTATCTTGGGTAGAGCGGACCTCCCAGATTGGGACAGCTTGTGGTCGATCCTGCGGCAAGAAGGACGACGAAGGTTCACTAAGAAGCAGCACAGCCCTGCGTTGAGCAAGGTTAAGAAGGAAGAGGAGGAAGATGCAGCCTTGGTATCGAAGAAGCAATCGAAGAAGAAGAAGGATCTTTCTAAGATCAAGTGCTTCCAATGTGGTGAAATGGGACATTTTGCTAGCCATTGTCCATAAAAGAAGGACAAGGAAGCATCTTCTTCCAAAGCAGCGGTTGCAGATGATGGGTCAGGAGATGAGGTAGCCATGAGTGCTCATGAACCACGGAGTTGGGGTGACATGGACATGTAGAGGAGCTACATGGAAGTAAGGCGGGATCCTTGAGTAGCTCATCTCTTGGATCACAAGCGAGCTATGACAGCCTTAAGATAGTAGCGGGACAAGTGGAGCAGTGGGTGCATAGATCACAGATGAGGCAGAGGTAAAGGCAGATCTGGAGGCTGGGAGGAGCAGCGCAGAGCATAGCAGTAGAAGCAGTAGCAGCGCAGAGGCTGATGTGACTTCAGCAGTGCTGCTTACGCAGTGTAGAGTTGCAACAGCGCAAAGAACTTCAGAGGGACAGCGCATTGCAGCAACAACATGATAGATTTCAGCACAAGGAGCTGATGTGACTTCAGTAGTGTAGAGGGAGTCTGATTATGCAGGTAGAGTTGTAGCTGTGCATCGTTCTTTAGATGCCAGCACAGATCTGTAGCCTATGGAGCTTCAGTGATGAGGATGTAGCCCATCTGACTTGTCTGTCAAAGATTGGGTAGGAGATTCAGTTGTTTCTCTCAACAACTGAAGTTGCAGTGCATCAGATCAACAGTGGCAATGCTATGAGTAGCACAGATGAAGCATATTGAGAGGGAGCTGCAGTACAGTGGTTGCAGTGGCAGTGGCAGAGTCATGGGCAGCAGTACAAAATGGCAGCAGCAGTGCAGAGTTGAGTGGCAGGAGGCCAAGCTTCAGCAACACAGAACCAATTCCCAAAATCATGTAATGCATGAGTGTGATGTATTGCTAGAGCACACCCTTGATGCTAAGAGGGAGTGTTGAGATTTTGTGTATTTGGGGTAGCATCAGTTGTGCTCTAGGTCCCAAATTTTGAGGAAGGACTAGAGTTCACCTGATCCACAAAACCCAGAAATGGATTTGGGAAATTTCATCTGGTTTAGGAGATATTAAATTAATTAATTATTTTAATGTATTTCCTAAGTTGAATTTTAGGAAAATAAAATAATTAAAGTGAATTTAATTAAACATGTGATGAAATTGTCTTAAGTCACACGGATCAAGTTTTCTTTTAATCTTAGCCATTGATTAAAGATTTAATCTTGGTCGTTGATTTGTCAACGAGAAAAGTATAAAGGAAAGGCTTGGGGTCATTTGTAAGACACACAGAGGCAGAGCACTGAAGCTAAGCTGAGATTCTAGGACGGGGTTGCTAAGAATTCTCAAGTGTTTTAGTTGCAGAGAGAGGAATTTAGACCAAGGGGATGATCTGATCCTGGGGTCTAGAATACACAAGAAGTAGAGAAGAGATCAGGAAAGACAACGCAGAGGAAGGTGGCAGCAGCAGCGACAGATGACAGTAGCAGCAGCAACAGCAGCAGCAGTAGCAGCAAGGACAGCGTGATTTTCAGGAAACTCTTCAGGGGTTACGCAGAGACCCTTAGGGGCAGCTTAGTGATTGCGTCACCCAGTCTAGGGTAACGCAGTCCCTTCAAGTGACATCGCTGAGCATTTGGAGGCCTTCAAAGTCTGACGCAGTGTCTTTCAGTGGTAGATCTGGGGTTTCTAGGCCTAGATCTGGCTGAGTTTTGTAAATCCCGTTTGAGGGTGTGGATCAGTCAGTATTGTTGGTCTTAGATCAGTCAGTTGCTGTAGATCTAGAGTTTTCTCTGTAGGGTTTTCCAGATCTGGAACCCAGAGTTGTGTATTCAGAAATATTCTTAATAATAGAGCCCTCCAGCAGCCAGAGACCAGTTTTCCCACATTGGGTTTTTCCAGGGACAGTTTGTCCAGAAATAACTGTGTCACTTTGTCTATGTGTGCATGTGCTTATTTTAGATCTGAATTGGTAGAGATATGTTATGTGTTTTGCTTTGATGTTGACTTGAATTTATTCAGTTGATAACTTGTATAAGTAGGAGAAGCTTAATCGGATTAACATAAATAGTTTCTGCATAAGAATTAAGATTTAGAAATTTCTACATCCCCCAGGGTGGGGGATGCGCCCTGACGCTCCCCCACGTCCCGAGGACAGGGAAAATCCTGGGGAAATGTTTCCCCCACGTCCCCTTTTTGGGGAAACTTGGGGAAACTCCGAGGGGACGTTTTTCAATCAACGAAACATGACTCTCTTGAACGGGGACGAGGGGATGCCTGGGGGACACAAGGGGGACGCCGGGGGGACGCAAATGCGTCCCCCATTTTTTTGCCTAATAATTTTTATCAAACATTAAAAATTAAAAAAGAAATGCAAATTTAAAAATATGACAAATTAAAAAATGCAACAAAAATAGAAAAACTTAAACTATATTAAAACGTCAAACTTGTTAAAACTTAAAAATTAAATTAAATTAATTAATTAAGTTATATTAAAATTTAAATAAAAATTTAAAAAATGAAATTATATTAAACCTATATAGTATAAGTTTATAAGTTATAACTTGTTAAAACTAAAAATAAAATAAAAAAGTAGTGTCGTTGTCATTGTCATATGATGAGTTTACTTTTAATCGTTTTTGAAAATTTGATGTGCATTGCATAATTTGAATTTCAATTGTCAAATGATGAATTTATTAATTTAATTTAGAAGTACCTTGCATCATGCCAAATGATGATTCATGAATTTAGATGGAACATTGCATAATGTCAAATGATGGATTCAATTTAGTAATTTACTTTTAGAATCTAGATTTATAAATTTAAATTGTAATGTAGAAATGTCAAATGATAATTCATAAATGAATCAATGATAATAGTCTAATATGCAATGATGATCATATTTATTCTTTAGATGTACAATGAATAATTATTAAGATTTTCTATTTAATTTTTTCTTTTAATTAAATTTTTAATAATTTATAATTTTATAATTTTTATGACTTTGATGTCCCCCCCGTTTCCCCGAAAATTTCCCAAATTTTGGGGTTGCTTATATACGTCCCCCTTGTGCGTATCCCCGCTTCCGCGTTTCCCCATCCCGGAAACTCGGTGGAACATTGATAAACCTAGAATAACCCGCGAAGGGTTTGGCCAAAGCTTGACCTTGAAAATTAGCCCTCTTGGGCTTGGCTCATTGAACTGCTGGGCAATTTAGACCTCTTGATAATTCTGCTGCTGGATCCCATCGAAATGCCTGGAAAATCCATGTTAGAAGGAAGGCTCCAAGCCTTCCCACCAAGTCTCCTGCAAAAACTCCACTCACTCCCCAACTCTCGGAGTGACTCCATCTAGGGACTGCGCAGCGTCTGCATTGCTGATGATGGGACTGCGCTGTAGAAGAGGCTCACTGCTATTAAACTGATAAAACTAAGGTGAAGAACCTTCCTTGGGCTGGCACTCGAAGTCCACTAAAGCAAAGGTTGGGATCTCCGCTCGAAGACACTCGTGTGCTAAACAACACATGCAGACTTGGCTCACTGCTCAAGCGTACTCTGTCAAAAGACAATTTTGAAATAGATGAATGAATGACAAGAATGAGCCTCATGCTTACTTTTTGTCCAAGGCTTCCCAACGTTCCCTTGGGCCCCACCTCATGCTTCTAGCCTCCAATACGCACCAATGATTGCATTGCCTCCATATGGGCTGCAGTTTCTCCTCATTGGGCCCCATTCTCCACTAATGCCGCAATATTTTGCCTCAACCTAATTTTTTAAGGCCTATAGTCTCCTAAGTCTAATTGTGGGCCCCCAAACCCACATTTCCTAAGTCAAAACTGTAATGATATGAAAATTGGCCAAAATTAATATTCCGGTTGTTGAAAAGTGTAACTAGGATCAGTCTTCATATTGACTATGTAATTATGTATTTATATAAAGTGGAAAGACAAAGATAATAAAATGTATTTTTGTTGTACTTGCTTCATGGATTTCATGAGCAAGATTTTATTATAGGTCAATAGACTTCTTCTTTATGTATATTAGGATTCATCTTCTAGTTATAAATGTAATTAAGGGTCATAAATATGAGGAGTCTAGTCATCAAATGCTCCAAGACCTTGTCATGTCCACCCTCATTAAACGCTGGAATAACTGCACTACATGTTGGCCTAATATACGGTGATGAAGTTGACTTACTAGTTGGTTGTATGGTCGGCCTCAAGACATGAACTGTGCCATATATATATCCATAACCTGTGACTCATTTGACATGAAGAATTGCAGATTGCTCTGAAGAAGATTGCGGATTTCAGAGAGGATTCAAGTGCGGGTTAAAGGACAGAAAATTGTGGATAACTCTAAGTCTATACAACGTGATAAAGTTTGGCATAAGTGTGGGTTAAAGGACTAAAGTTTTCAGCTTGATGGTACGTAGAGAGGCTGAAAGCTTTAGTCCATCTTAGTCCCACCTGGATAGATTGCCCTGGTTGGGAATCTAATCTGTGGCACCGTGTGTGCCTAAACTCTTCGTAGTTCACGTGTTTGATATCTTCCATGTACTTATTTACATATTTGTATTTATGAATACCTCCCTAGTTAAGAGGGAGTGTTGAAGAATGTAACTAGGTTTGGTCTTCATAATTGTATTTGAGTCATAATGAAATGTATTTATCAAAAGAAAGAAAATTAATTTTTTTATTATTATTAAAATGACTTATTAAAGCATGGGTTTCATGCTTAGTTCATCATGTTCTAGGTCAAAGTCCCCATTGAGGACTTCTAGGTTTTATCTTGAGTCATTAGAGTCATTGCCCATTTTATGAGACCCTTCTTGGGCTTTTGAATCATATAAAAATAATAATTATTGAGTAAAATAAGTCATTTGTCATCTCTACACCAAATTGGCCCTTGCCTGATGAAGTCTACCTACAATAGGGAAATTCGACCCATAGAAGAGGCTATATATAGAAGTGCAGTTTGATCCATTTTGAGGCTATATATAGAAGTGCAGTTCGATCCATTTGTTCCCTCACTCAAAAAGTTTGATACACAAGAAAGAGGAGTAGAAAAAATGCGAAGTTCAAAGAGCGTGACACAGAGCCAACAGGGCTCACGCAGTTGTGACGCATAGCCAGAGAGGGTGATGCAGTCACTTGAGCAGCTGCGTTGGGGTTTCTGTGAGGTAGATCGGGCAACCATCCAGCAGATCGATTTCTGAGCCGGGAAGGCTCACGGAGAGGGTGACACAACCATTAGGAGAGGTGACGCAGTCTTAGCACAGAGCTAGTTGCAGCCATCACTGCATAGCACTGGGGACTGCGCAGTCACCTGTGGGGTTTCTTCATTCTGCTGCTGGATCCGCTAAAACATCTTTCTCCGAATAGAGTTACTTTTGCCGAGGATTTTCTCTGTTTGGTGAGCCGGATTTTGCACCCTAGATTGTATTCAGAATTCTGCATAATAATATAAACCCTCAAAACTGCTGCACCGGTTTTACCGCATTGGGTTTTTTCGGGGACATTTGTCCGAAAAATACGTGTCCTTTGTTTGAATGCTTTACTTATTTTTCAGTACTTGATCTGTATATTTGTGTAGGCTGCAGTGTATTTGCATTAGTAGTTTTACTGAATATTCAGAAAAATAACTTGTAATTTAAATAAGGCAAGTAGGTAATGCAAATCAGATTTACTATTGTAGGATTTTTGTTTAGATTCAGAAATTTTCACATGGTTTCAGAGATGTTGCAAATCAAGTATATTTGAAGCCATCAGCGAAGAGACGAAGAGAAAATTTTGTTGCAGGAAAGCAGTTGTCCCGAGTGATAGCGCAAATCCAGAAGAGGCGAGGAAGGGTGACGCAGCCCCCAGAGGGGCTCACGCAGAGCGTGCGTCAGCCAACTAGGGTGACGCTGTAGCTGCGCAGAGGCAGCGCAGTGTTTAGGTTTTGTGCCTCTGTCTTTTCGGTTGCCGTGGCTGGAAGAGCAGTTCATTTTTTCTTCAAGAGTTGCTAGTGGGGCATCGTTTCTGTTGGTGCAGAACAGTGTCTAGTGGGGTTGTGGCAAAGTAGAGGGAAGCAGTTCCTCAGAAGACTTCTTGCCAAGAAGTCTAGATCCAGTGCTGATCAGCAGCAAAGAATGATCGAAGAGGGCTGATTCGACATTAGTTGGCAGAAGGATTTCCGTGAAGGAAATCGAGTTTTATAGGGAGCTTGTTCCTTAAAGGGTTTCTAACGCCAAAGAAACCCAGATCCGAGTTTTGCTAGGGCAGTAACAAAGAGGGAGAAGAGAACCAATTCGACATTTTTTGAGTAGAGATGGCAGCACGTGGACTGAGGGATCAGGACAGGTTGGATGGAGCATCCAACTTTGTCATCTGGAAGGCTAGGATCTTGTCAGTTTTGGATGAACATCGCATCAAGGATCATGTCTTGCATGTAGTTACTGTTCCTGTTGATGCTGATCCTCTCAAGAAGTACGAGGAGGCCCAAGCGAAGGCAAAACGCTTGATCATGGACAGAGTCAAGGATCATGTGATCTCACATATTTCCGAGAACGACACGGCAAGGGAAATGTGGACTTCCTTGACCACCATGTACGAGGGAACCTCCGTCCAACGAAGGATGTTTCCTGAGAATCAACTTAGACTGTTTCAGGTGCAGAAGGGAGAGGAGATTGACCCCTTCCTTATCAGATTGCGAGTGATCTGAGATCAGCTGGCTTCCGTAGGAGCTACACCAGATGATGGACTTATGGTCAGGACTGCCCTGAATGTAGTCACAGAAGAATGGGAAACCTTTGTCCAAGGTATTTTGGGCAGAGAAGCTCTTCCAATTTGGGAGGAGATGTGGGCAACTCTTCGACAAGAAGAGATCAGAAGGTTGACGAAGGCGGGAAGCAACAGTACAAAGATCAAGATCAAGAAGGAGGAAGAGGAAGATGTGGCTCTTGCATCTAAGGGACAACATGGGTAGCAGAGAAGGAAGAAGAAGGACCTCTCGAAGGTTAGATGCTTCAGGTGTGTTGAATTGGGACATTTCGCCCCACAATGCCCTCAGAAAAAGATGGGGAAAGAAGATTATGATTCGAAGGTTGCTGCAGCAAAGGACGATGATGGAGATGATGATGATGTCACCATGAGAGCTCCTGTGCCTCGGGAGAAGAGGTGGGGCGACATAGATCTATAGTTCATTTGAACTTCAGTGAAAGGGGGCAGGATCCTTGAGGTGCCCAAACTCTTGGATCACATACGAGGTACGGGAGCCCTTAATGACGGTAGTAGGATGACTGGAGTCAGTTGGTGTGAGGAGGATGGAGCAACAATGGCAGAGCTAGGACGTTGAAGGCTGAAGCAGCGCAGAGCAGAGGCATCAACAACAACATAGTGGTTGATGGACTTCAACAACGCAGTGCAGAGCAGTAGCAACGCAAAGCATCAAAGGGTCAGCGCAGAATTAGTAGCAAAGGGAACTTCACCATCGAAATGCATCCAGATTGACTTGTATGTCAAGTTTTTGGGTGGAACTTTAGTTGCTTAACTCTCAACAACTAAGTTGCAGTGTAGCAGTTAGCAGTAGCAGTGCTATGGGCAACATGATGCAACATTTGAGAGGGAGCTGCAGTACAGATGAGGCAGTGACAAGTAGCAGTGTCATGAGCAGCAGTAAAGAAGGTAACAATGCAGTAGATGAGGGGCAACAGCCGAGCATCAGTAGCGCAGAGGACCGATGCCGTGGATTAGGGTGATGCTTCTGGGATTGAATATTGCTAGAACACATTCTTTAAGAGGGAGTGTTGATTTTTGGGTAGCATTAGATGTGCTAGCTCTGAAATTTTGTGGAGGGGCTAGAGCACATGAAATCTCCACGACCCAGAAATCATTTGGAGAAATTCCACCCGGAGCTTAAGTTATTCAAATAATTAATTATTTTAATGGGGACCCTAAGTCTAAACTTAGGGAAATTAAATAATTAAAGTGAATTAATTTAACATGTGGGTGAGAATGTTCTAAGTGACAAAGATCAAGTATTTTCTAATCTTAGCCGTCGATTAGAGATTAGATCATGACCGTTGATTCATCAATAGGAAAAGTATTAAAGGAAGGCTTGGGCTTAGTTGGAGAACATACATAGAGACTGAATTTAGAGATTGAATTCTTCTGACGGAGCAGTGCTCGGACGAAGACCAGATTTGAGTAATTCAGTGCAGTGAGGGGTAGTTTGGCAGCGTGATTTTCATCCAAGGTCGAGAATACAATTGCAGAGAGGCAGATCAACACTAGGAGGGACAACGCAACTCAGAGAGGGTGATGCAGAGCTAGCAGGGCTCACGCAAGAGTGATGTGGAGCCAGAGAGGGTGACACAATCACTTGAGTCGCTGCACTACGGTTTCTGTGAGGCAGTTCGGGCAACCATCCAGCAAATCGATTTCTGAGTCGGGAAGGCTCCCGAAGAGGGTGACACAGCCACTCGGAGAGGTGACGTAGTCTCAGCGCAGATCTACCTGCAACCATCACTGCGCAGCACTGGGGACTGCGCAATCACCTGTGGGGTTTCTTCATTTTGCTGCTGGATCCGCCAAAACATCTGTCTCCGGATAGAGGTACTTTTGCCGAGGATTTTCTCTATTGGGTGAGTTAGATTTGGCACCCTAGATTGTATTCATAAATCTGCATAATAATATAAACCCTCAGAATTGCTGCATCTGTTTTCCCACATTGGGTTTTCCCTGGAACATTTGTCGAAAAACACGTGTGTCCTTTGTCTGAATGCTTTACTTATTTTTTCAGTACTTGATCTGTATATTTTGTGTAGACTTCAGTGTATTTGCATTAGTATTTTTATTGAATATTCAGAAAAATAACTTGTAATTTAACAAGGCAAGTAGGTAACGCAAATCAGATTTACTGCAGTAGAATTTCTGGTTTAAATTCAGAAATTTTCACACTTCATATACACATAATTTGGTAATTGCTTGATGAAAAATAATTTAATAAAGAATTAAAAGAAGGCAACATAATTCACAAGTAATTATCAAGAAAGAGGAGTCAAACCCTAATTCTACTAGCATCGATTTCTCAACGCTGTCCACTTACCTGGCTACAACAACCTTCGAAAAAAATGCAACCTTATAGGGTAAAATTAAAAAATAATTTTTGAACATGAGGCCTTCGCTAAACAAGTCACATGGCATACCAATTGTGTTACACATTATTGCTTGACATGTTTCAATTGAGATTCCAAAAGAGGGCGAGGGACCCGAACCTTTGGCATCAAACTATGCAACAGATATATATGTGATAAAAAACATACCTCATCAAAATCTTTCATGGCTTGATCTACTGTATATGTATATGTGGCCAATCCTACACCTCAATTGAATCTTACGACACTTTTACATGTGGCCAAAACAATGCTTTCGTGCATTGATTCTGTCTTTTATATGCATTTATGTGCGGCTGAAGTAGTGGCTTATCGGAATCCTCCAGAGTCCGATTTGAAGTGAATTCACGTCTCTATTATAGATATAAACGACTTTCTTGTTTATTAAGGAATTCTACGTTGCCTGATCTAAACTAGATGCATGTCACACATATGTATGTATTCATAATAACATATTCGCGCCTAATTCCCAAGCAAAGGTTCTCCCCGCACCATGCCATTGACTTGACCACGTCGGGTATAGAGAATTCCTTTACTTCCACAAACTTCCGGCTTCCCAAGCATAAGGGGAGGCATCCATGGTCTTTCCAATGTAGGAAACTAGCTCAAACTCCGACAGCGAAAGTCGCAGTCTTTGCGAATGTAGCACATCCATGCTCATCACTGCCTTCTTCGCAAATCCAACCACGGTTCTCTCTAAGACGTATGCCTCAGTCATAATGCCACTTCCACCGCTGTCATCCAATGGTATGTTCTGTTTGGACATGGATTCTATCACGTAGATTCTGAGAGAACCGTTGATGCATCCAAACAAGAGTCGACATCCCCATGAGCCCACACTTTCAATCTTGGCAGGGAAAACCTTCTTCATTCGCTTCCTCCATGGAACCTTACTACCCTTTTCGAAGATGACCACAGAACTTGCGATGACAGATTTGTTGCTCATTATTCTGATGTAGCTGCCCTTCAAAGTAGCTCTGATTCCATGTTGAATTTTCTACAAGATTGACAACAGAAACCAAATTTTCTGATCTGATACTTACTACCTAATGATCTTTATCAATTTATCTTTTTGCGACTGATATCATTGAGCAATTATACACAGAAAATCTGAACTGTAATGCAGTGAAAAACAGTAAGATCATAAAGAGACAGCCATGCACAATAGAGACAACGATGTTTTCTCTAGGAAACCCAAACTTGGGAGAAAACCCAGCATCTCTCCTTCTAGGAGAAATTTTCTTTAGCAAGGTTTACAAATCCAAATTGTCTAGAAATTTGTGCCAAAAATCCAAGTCCAAACTTCAGTGAAATTTGTCATCTATTTGCTCCCACACATGGCTAATATAGAAGAGAGATGATGATAAGCGAGTGATCAAATGAAGTGTCACATCATCTATATATATACAAGTCAAATCGGTGCATTTATGTCAAGGGACACACCCTTGCATGGTGGGGCCGACTTGTCCCTTTTGAGCCTACATGAAACCCAAAATAAAATTTATTTTATTTTAATTTCGTTATTTCTTAGAGGCCGACTTGGGAGGCCTCTTGGCATGCAGGAATACCTCCCGATGCTACACAAAAGTCAACATTAAACACCCTTAAACATGGTGTAAACACTTTTAGAGTAACCCCAAAAGTTAGCCTTATTTACAGGGGAAGTGTTTTCATAAATACCAATTTGCTCGTTTTGCAATTCAACTATACTTGCCATCTGGAAATCTGAATTCGCTGCAGTCTCAAAAGGGCCCTGGAAAGGAACTGTTGCTCAAATGTCATTCTCTTCCCTCAAGGCATCACACCTCACCTTGTCGAAACAGAGATTGATGCTTTGAGTATGTATTTGTATATTAATATATTTAGGGATTGCTGTTTTGAGTGAGGTTTTCTGTTTCCTAAGCTACCTAGGTTTAGGTTAATCTTTCTGAGTGCAGAGTCTGTTTACTATGGTCTGAAATTTAACATTCTTTACTTCTGCCTCTTGTGCTAGCACCACTCTCTTCAAATGACAGGCAAATATATTCTCAAGGAGATCCATCACCACTTTTCTTTTCCTGCTTTATACTTGATGTCTTGTGCCAAAACGGTACACTCCATTGTCATCTGCAATTGTAATATCAGAGACCCCAAAACAACCTCAATGGCAATGTCTGAGAAGATCCTCACTTCCCATAATGAACAATGAAATCTGGGACAAACTTATGATGTCAAAATGAATAGATTACTAGTTATCAGTGTTCAAAGATGGATTTCTGATTTCAATCACTTTTTTCCTTTGTTCTTGTTGATATGCATTTAAAAGACTTTGTAGTATTTACTATTTATGCCAACTAATGCTCAATGGTCGAAATTTTAGATTGGTCAGACTCCGGAGTATATTATCATTGATTACCGATATTTTATGACTGACATAGTTTCTTATACAAGGTGCCAACAACATGATTCCAATGGAACTTTCTCTGAAGATAGCTGACAAGATCAGAGCACATGAAAGATTTGCTGTCTATGTTTTGATCCCCATGTGGCCAGAAGGCATTCCAACAAGTATTGCCATGCAGCGGATTCTTTACTGGCAGGTATATTTGAGTTAATCAACTCTGATGTCAGAACTTTGTGTCAAAGTGATCTAAGAAAAATCTCAAGAGTTGAGATGTAAAATATATAGGTAGGCGGCAAGAATAGCTTAAAAATGCTGAATGTTTGGTTAAGAGTTTGATCCTAGGAACCAGACAAAGATGTTTTCTGCTTTTTTCTCTTCCATATGTCTCTGATTGTTAAAATTTAATTGGTTTGACCCAAAAGAAGTTAGGTTGAATTCTCATTCCCTTGGACACCTTTTGTCATGTTGGCATTGAATGCTGATTTTCCATATTGACATTGAAAGTTCTATTGTTGATGTTTCATGTTCCAAACATATGACTTGTGGAGGAGCTTAGGATGAAATGTGGATTATGTTGTTAGCAAAGTTTGCCTTAAGAAGACAAGTGGAAACCTTTTTCCATTCTTTGTCTCATCAGACATGACTTTTATGTGAATATGGTGGAATTGGGTCTTGCAGAAATTGCTTGAGTGATCAAACAAAAACAAATCAGGCCTTTTTAGAGAAGATATATTCTTTCAGATAAAAGCATCTGATTCTGGATGTTATCTATCTTCTGAATAGGAAACCTGCTTACAGTCCCAGTCTTAAGTTCAATTATTGTCTGGCTTTCCTTGACATTATAAAAGACAGAAGAGATTGGTAAAGTGAGGTTTAGATATTTAGCTTGAAGGCTGGTTTGGAAAGGAGAGTTTTGAGGGTTCTGTGGTGCTGAAGGTTTTGCATGAGTCTTGTCTCATTAATGCCTGGTTTATCACAGCATTACTTTGCATGCTTTCTGAGTGAGTATTTCCCACTAGTTTTTATGCCTAGTGTCAATCCATTCAGGGTGGTGAACCAGGATGATGGGACGGATATTTGAGATGGAGTGGACAGAGGGTTTGGAGTTTCCCTCTGTTTCGAATGAAAGTCTTCTCATGGAATATTTGGGGTATTTCAAACAACTATAATAAAGCACTTCATAGACCAGTGTGGTAGGCATTGAAGTTTTAGATGTGTTACGTGCACAAGAGGTCAAGGTTACTAGTTTTTTCTTACGAATTTGTTGAAGCTGATAGTGCTAGGGTTTGAGAGCTTATGTCTCCTACCACGATTAAGGAAAAACTGGTGTAGTGATGTTATTGCATTAGCTCACACACTGCATCACTTAGTGGGGTGTTGACCAGACCCAAAGATTGCTTTGGGTTTTAATCAACTTACATGGTCATTCTTTGGGACTTTTTAATATCAATGCATCAATCAATTCCATTGAGAGGGAAGCCTTTTGGCGTTGGATAGCAGGGGAGTTACTAGAAGTCAATTGGCTGGTTTGCAGGGGATTTAACTTGGTAGAAGCCAAAGAAGATAAAGAAGGCACACTCCCTCATGATTGGAACCCTAGGGAGTGGGAGTTCCGGTTCATGATGCACTCCATATCAGGTCCATAAGACATGATGTATATGAGAAAAATGATTCATCAATGGATTGGTGGTAACTGTAGAAATTTTTGAATCCTTACACTTTATGCAGAAATTAGTACTGTTAATCTGGTTATGCTCCTCCTACTTAGACAAGTTATTAACTGAATAAATTCAAGTTAAAATCGAAGCAAAACACATAACAGATCTCTGCCAATCCAGATATAGAACAAGTTCAGGCACACATAGACAAAGTGACAATTATTTCTGGATAAATAGTCCTCGGAAAAACCCAATGTGGGAAAACCGGTCTCTGGCTGCTGGAGGGTTTTATTATTAAGAATTTTCTGAATACAACAAGCCTGGGTTCCAGATCTGGAAAACCTGACAGAGATATAATAGATCTACAACTCACTGGCTGATCTAGGGCCAAAATAATGACTAATCCACACCCTCAAATGGGATTTACAGAACTCAGTCAGGATTAGGGCCTAGAAACCCCAGCGCTGCCCTTGAAAGCCTCTGCGTTAGCTTCTGAAGCCCCTCTTACCCTCAGCGCTGCTTCAGAAGAGACTGCATTACCCCAGACTGGGTGACGCAGTCACTACGCTGCCCCTTAGGGTCTCTGCGTAACCCTCTGAGGGTTTCCTGCTGAAAATCACGTTGTCCTTGGAGGGACTGCACTGTCCTTGTTGCTGTAGCTTCCCTTCTCGTCTGCGTTGTCCTTGAGCTGATCTCTGCCTCTTGTGTATTCTAGACCCCAGGATCAGATCATCCCCTTGGCCTAAATTCCCCTCTCTGTAGCTGAAACATTTCTGAGTATTCTTAGCAAACCCTGCCCTAGAATCTCAGCTTAGCTTCAATGCTCTGCCTCTGTGTGTTTTTACAATTGACCCCAAGCCTTTCCTTTATACTTTTCTTGTTGAAAAACCAATGACCATGATTAGGTCTTGAATCAATGGCTGAGATTAAAAGAAAGCTTGATCTGTGTGACTTAAGACAATTTCATCACATGTTTAATTAAATTCACTTTAATTATTTAAGTTTCCTAAGTTTTAACTTAAGAAATACATTAAAATAATTAATTAATTTAATATCTCCTAAACCAGATGAAATTTCCCAAATCAATTTCTGGGTTTTGTAGATTAAGTGTACTCTAGTCCCTCCACAAAGTTTGGGAGCTAGAGCACAACTAATGCTACCCCAAATACATAAAATCTCAACAATAACTTTATCCAATTGTAGAATAGGAGAGAATAGAGTCCTAAAACGTCTTGTTGCCACCACATTTTTAGAGAAAAATTTCATGTTTGACAATCAAGGGTCCATATTGTTCAAGTAATGGTTGTGGCCACCCTCTTTGACTACTAGTCCATTTTTTTCAATAATATTTAGGGTTGGGGAGGAGGGGGGCCTGCAAGCCGTGCATTTTGAGAGCTCATTACCTTCCAAATGCTTCATACATGGATAATCCCACTTACCTATATAACATCTATCAATTGTAGAACTTGATTCCTTAATCCAATGGGGATAGAGGGTGGATTCATTAGTGATTCCATTGCTTGGACAACCTTGTTTTTGAGGGACTTAGGGAGGGAAATTGCTACTGTTAGAAAGAAGTGTAAGAGGGAGTTTCCAAAGCCATTAGCATGTGATCACAACTGAAATCCTTTCTACGAGGACTTGTAGTGTTGTGCAACCAATTTACATTATATTTTGAATGGTCTATTTTGCAATGGAGTATTGTGTGGCTCTTGTAGGCACACAATCTACCAATCTTGTGAAAACTTCTTTTAGGCCATGTGACTAAGGATTACTAAATAGTGAGGTAGAAACTAGTCTCAATGTCAATAACACAAGAAAGGATAGTGATAATGATATGCATTCTCTAGGTTGTGGAAGCTTAAAGGATATGATAGTAAAATGTGGAAGCGAAGTATGTGGGATTATGCAAGGAGTTAAGCATTGTAATAAACAAAATAACAACCGAGGATTTTATAAAAGTGTTGACAAAGTGTTTGATGAAATTCCTACAAGGGATTTCTGAGGTGTACGTTAATTTTTGAGTGCTTTTTCTAACAAAGATCAGGCGAAAGAGTTTGCTAGGAAGTTTGAGATGGAATTCACATTTATTTCCTACCTTGTGGACCTTACTAGTTGGTGTGTGTCTATTGGATAGTGGAGCCACATGTCATATGACAAGAGCATGAGCGTTGTTTGATAGCTTGAGAGATTGGGATTCATAGATGCATGTGGAGTTTGGTGTTGATACCGAACATGTAGTGAAGGGAGTTGGGACAATGACATTCCAGCCTAAGTTAGGAGGCATGCTGAAAGTGAAGGATATGCTATGGGTACTAGAACTCAAGAGAAGTTTTCTCTGCCTCCATGCTAGAGAAGAAGGGATTTGTTGTAGTGTTCTAGGATGGACAAGCATTGCTAAGATCCATGGAATCTAGCTCTAACGATGGCCATGTCACTAGAGTTAGAGAGAGCAACTTTTATAGGCTAAAGGGCCAGCCTAAGTCACCTGACACGGGGATTTAGGATTCGATGGACAGGGGATTCGAGAATTGGATTCAGGACACAGTGACCCCCAGAATAGGACATGTCCGGATACGTTATATATTATTTTATTATATATATATATATATTCAAATTAGATATTTTTTACACAAATTCATACAAATTCATTGATCCAAACATAGATTTAAGATCTTAGATACTCATACATGATACATTGATACATTGATAGTAGATACATCATACAATTGTCAATCATACATATTATAATTTACAAATTTACTCAGAAAGACAAGATAGTAAAATATTGTAGTTTTCTCATTAAGTCATCATAATCAAAATGTGTTACATAAGTACACTGCCAATGGCAAATAGAAATAGAAAATACAAGACAACTACAGTCTACGAGTCTACAAGACTACAAGCCTGAAGCCTTAATGAGTTAGAGTCAATGAGTCATCAATCCTCATCATCATAATCAGCATCACTGTCCTCATCCTGATCATCATGCTTACCACTGCTTTACTCTGCTGCATCCTGCTCCTCTGTCATCTCTGCATTTGCTGGTGTGGAGGAGGACGCTTCTACTGTATCGGCATCATCAAATGTGACAGGCTCTAGCACTGATGCATTGAGATCCAAGCATAGTTATTAAAACCGGAACCAGTGGACCTAATGAACCGGGTTTCGAACCGGAGCTGGTCTAACCGGTAGCAGTCAGATCTCAACGAACCGGTTTTAGAAAAAATACATTAAATAATTATTTTTTAATAAAAAAAACTATTTTTAAGATTTGCAACCATGATTCCAAGCCAATAGAGACAATATGCAAAGTTTGCTCATTTATATACCATGCAAAGGTGAATATATCAAAATGGCACCGAGTGCAATACATATCATTGAAAAATACATAAGCAATGAGGCTCCAAATGGCCCATAAAGTCCAAAAACAATGCTACAAACTATGAGGCCATTGGCCTAATACAAGACTACACATGAATGATGATCAATCATCAAATTCATCATCGCTTCTAGACACAGGATCAACATCGGTTGCTACATAGACATCATCTGGATCAGAGTTTGAGGATGCCTTAGCCTCAGGCTCATCTGCAACCTCAGTACCCCTGCCACCAATAATAATAGAAGTGGACCTAATGGAAGCACGAGTTACTCAAGGTGCATGACTAGTGATGTCGACATGCCTCCTCAATTCTTATTGATTAGATTAAGAAAACGAAAAACAAGAAGAAATGGTATTTCTCTTACTATACCAACTTACACAGGCAGTGTGGAAAGAATTCTCCTTTTCCTTTCAACTCTTTGGCTTCTCTGCTGTCATTTTAGTTTGGCAATCTTACAATATACAGGTAACCCTGAAAGAGTTGCTGCCTAGCGCCCATTTAAGTGACTCAAATGCAGGTTTGGGATCTGATGATTCATGGATTGCAAAATAGATCATATAGTTGTTTTCATAGACATGGGAGGAAATGCTTGAAACAACATTTTACCAAATTCTAAAATTTGGAGTGGTTTTATCTGTTCTTTTACATTTATAGTCTGCTCCCATCTATTTATGGCAATGAGGCAGAGGCTGCATGAATGCAAAATCTGTGACTGAGAACAAGTTTTGGGCACCCGAGATTTTAACTAACAAACTATCAAGAGTACATCCATGGATACGAATAACAAGCCTAAAACCCTCACATGCATTGTTGGGTGGCATGCAGGCTCAATCTTCTCATATCTTTCCACTCAGAGATCTGCAGTTAGAGATCTCCTCTCTTCATCACGATCCTACCCAGCAAGTTGACAGTTGTGTTTGTGCTTCTTGTTCTTCAAGAGCTACAAGCTATCTCTTTTCTGTTAGCTAACTTTTTTGCAATCCAAAAGAAATTGCATCTGCTGTGTGACGTTGTCTTCTCGAAGGGGCTCTGCCCAAAAGCTGACTGTGACATTGCTTATGGGATTGCAAAGGCAAAGTCAAGTGAAGCCCCCCTTGCCCTCCTGAAATGGTAGCACAAACTTGAGCATGGGACACCTAACCGACCGGTTAGGTACGGAATCGGCCGGTTTATGCATTAACCGGCCGGTTTCGTACCTAACCGACCGGTTAGGTCCGGTTAACCGGCCAAATTAAGTGAGACCCTCCTCTAAACCCGGTTGCATGAGCGGTTCTGACCGATTACCGGTTCAAACCGATCGGTTTTGATAACTATGGATCCAAGTTGGCTAATGCCAACTCAACACTGCTGTCCAGACCCATATCATCAAGAAAGACATCCCACATCTTTGTCTTTCCCTTCAGCGAATCCTCCCTCTGCTTGTAGATGAGACGAAGGTTGGTGTGCACATACACCATTGTCTCTGCCTTGGATTGTTCAAGCCTGCTATTCTTCACACTATACAAATTCTCATATGTGCTCCAATTCCTCTCGCAACAAGAGGATGAAATCACCTGAGAGAGGAGCCTCATGGCTAACTGCTGTAGAGGAGGGCTTGTTGCCCCATGATTTTCCCACCAAGAATAGGGCTTCTTAGCCCCCTTGTCTCGAATCACATCATAGCCTGCAAATCGCCCAGTGCCAGTGGAAAAATCTGCAAAGGCATCCTCCACCTCATCAAGGGATGCCCTCTCCTGAAAAATCCTCCTGAATGCATCTTTCCTCCCCTGTGAGATTTCACCATCCATGTGAGGAGGGAATTTGCGGGAAGGTCCACCATTCAGCCACTCATGGCTGTAGTATTTTGGGTTCAAGGAGTGAGCCAAACAATGTAAAGGTGTGCAATTCTTGTCCCATCTGCTGACAAGAATATCCTGTATGCTGGTGAAGAAGGCTCTGGCGATATCTCATACTTTGGGCACTGACTCTGTAAAACAATGGTCCTCATAGATTCAATCATGGAATCCCATCCCTCATAAACCTCTCCTAGGATGGGTTGGTCTGTATCTGCAAATCGAAGCAAGGAAATGATAGGCTCCATGATCTGAATAACTAGATCTACCTTCTCCCACCAGATATCATCCAACACTGTGTCCTTCACTTTCTTTGAGGCTGCTTGATCCGTCTTTCTCCAAAAAGACGAAAACTCTGAAATAACCATGGCCCCAAGAGCCCCAAGAGTGGTCTTGACCTCCCTCAATCTCTTCAACATGATGAATGAAGAGGCAAACCGTGTATCCACAATCTTCAACAATGATAGATTGGTGTATTCCTTGTAGATAGTGAGGGCATTTGTATGGTTTTGTACAAAGTTGCGAATATGCCGTGCATCCTCAATAATGGCTCCAATCCAAAGCACATCAGAGGCAATAGATTTCATTGCCAAGTTCAATGAATGGACAATGCATTGTGTCCAAAATATTTGTGGATATTTTGCTTCCACAATCATGCCAACAACCTTGTAAACATGTGCATTATCTGTAATGATTTGCACACAAGAATCGACACCTGCATCTTCAATAATTTTAATAAATAACTCACCCATATATTGTGTATCCTTGTACTGTCCAAGTGCATCCACTGATTTCAAGAAAACTGGACCATTCAAGGATGACACCATGAAGTTGATGAGTGGGTGGTGTGCTGGATCTGTCCATCCATCAGAAACAATGCTAACCCCAGATGTTGGCCATGTTGATTTAATAGGCTCAAGCATTTTGTCCACCTCTTTCTTTGCCTTTGTCAACAATGTGGTTCTGAGCTTCTCTGACTCAGGAGGCACATACCCTAATGGAGCCCCATGACTAAGAGCTCGACACATCTCAATAAATAGAGGTGACCGTGCAACATTAAAGGATATGAAGTTCTGATAGAAAAAAAATGCAATGGTGAGATCAAGCTCTTCCCTCTTCTCTTTTTGAAAAATCTTGTCCATTGGACCAACTGCAATTGTCTTTCTCTTTGCTAATTGTCCCCTACTAAAACTCTCAAAAGGGAACTTGTTGCTGCTTTTCCTTAAGAATGGAAGGGGGTCATCATTCTTGTTTTGTTTTGATTTTGATGCCACAATTGCCGCACCAACAAATTGCTCTTTCTCCAATTCCTTCCTCTGTGGTGATTCAACCGTTGAACAAGCTTGAATGCCACAACCTGGCAAAGCCAACAAATGAGCTTTCACACATAAATATGTGCTAGTGAAATGGGAGTTGCAAAAATTGCATTTCCATGAACAATTGCCTCCTCCCTTTGCCTTGCTGCCTGGCCCTGCCTCTCTTGTCACATATTTCCACAATGGGTATTTGGGGTCATGAGTTTTTTTTCCCTGCACATTTGAAGCTGTTGTTGCAACCCCACTTCCAATAGATGGAATACTTGCAGACCTTGATGAAATAAGGACAGAAGGGGCATCTCCAATGGAGACATTCTTCCCCTTTCTTTGCCCCTGTCTTGTTGTCCTTGATTGAGCCATGAATACTGTAAAAAATAAACAAAAATGACCAAATATATAAAACATATGCACATGCAAACACTAACAACAAACTAAATGCAAAAACATAGAGGGACAATGCACTTACCGGATGCTCGAATCTCTTTGAAAAAACTCCCTTTCTCCTTGCTAACCCTTGCTCCTTGCTCACTTCACAAACAAATAACTGTGAGAAAGAATGGTCGAAATCCGAGTTTTATAACTGAAATATCGCACTTTTTCGCTGGTCAAATTTGGCTGTACAAGATTTGATCGTGTCCTTACAAGACACGATGGGGATTCGACGTGTCCTGTACGGACACGATCGAATCCTGTGAAATGGGTACGGATTTGTATGTATCATATCCGATACGACGGATTCAGGACACGTGGGCCCCACCCAACGAATCCGGTTTCTTAGGGGCCAACCTATATGAGCAATGGCAAGTATTGGGACAATGATAGAGAGTAAGGAGCAGGAAGCTCCAAAGGTTGAGTAGAGTAGAGAGAGCCAACCTTTAGGTTCAAGTAGGGAGGACCAGTGAGCAGTTCCTTCCAAGTCTGTCAAGAAGGTCTCATGGTATGAGATGAATTTACATGATGATGCAGGAGGCTTCTAGGAGCAAGTTCAAATGGAGCATGTTTTTTAGGATGATTCTGAACCAAGGGGAAAGGAAGGATTCTAGTTCAAAGGGATTAGCCATGGCCACAGATGCAATGTTGGACATTGTTCTACGATTGGAGCTAGTACGAGATGGTAGAGGTACCTCCCTTGCTAATAGGGAGTGTGATGTTTGTAGCTCGGGTAGGTATTTCTGCACAGGCCTAAGTGTCTGGGCGTGCAAAAGTTCCCGAATGGACCCTTGAAACTTAGTAATTACTTTAATAATTAAAGTAATTCCTTTTATAAGAAAAAAAGTGAGTTTAATCTAGTCTAGTACAAAGGTTATTTGCATTAGTAAATTAGATGAATCTCAACCATCAATCTCAAGTGAGGTGATATCTTATCTTAGCTGTCATTCACTTTGGAGATTAGGGTTGTGGATTCAATTATAACTTAAGCTTATAAAAGAAGGTCTCGACCAAGGGAGAAGACACAACTACACCCGAGGGCACAAGGCATTGAGAGAGACATTTCCATGATGGGTGGAGAAAGAATTCTACTCAAGTGTGCTAGGTTCGAGGAAGTTGCAAAGGGGGAAACAAGGAGATCCAAATCAACCAAGTCTAGGGCGTGATCAACTAGATCATATTCAAATTTTTGTATATATTTTCCTCCGTTTGGGCCATTTTCCCAATAAGTGTTGGAAAAGTAACTAGGTTCGGTCTTCATTATTATCTTTGTACTTGTATCAATTTGTATTTCATGTAAAAGAAGAAAAATAATTTTATTTATGCATGAGTTTCATGCTTAAGTATATAGGTCAAGCATGTTCTTGATGCTCCTAGGGTTCAATGAGTCAAAAATAGTCTTTTTCATATGTATGAGACCCATTTGGGCAATTTGTAATGAGAAAGAAAAAATAATTTTGAGTCTAGAAAGATAGAATGACCCCCAAGATCAAGTCGACTCTGCCAGTGAAAAGTCGGCCTAAGAGAGGCCTATTCGACCTCTCGAGAAGGGTATATAAAGGAAGAAACTTCGACTCTTTTGGAAACACGTCACAAGTTTGGTCAAAAGCAAGAAGAGCACAGATCAAGAAAACAAGACAAAGACAAAGAAAATAAGAAAAATATGATTTTATGCTTGGATTCTCTCACACGTGCGAAACTAGGGTTTTTGGATAATTGCAGGAAGCGGAGGATTGTAGGTTCGAATTGCAAACCTAAGATGGAGGATCGAAATTTTGACTTGGAGGAGACTTTGTGAAGTTCGACCATCTTTGAATTGGTAAACTTTGATCTGTTTGAGGAAGACTTTTGTGGGGCTGACTTGGTGCTTGGAAGAGGTCTTGGTCTTCAGGTCTTGGAGGTCTCATTTTGATTTGATTCTATAAGAAGAGGATTGTTTGGGTTTTCCCCAATTGTGGAGTTTTTGCCCTGGCTTGGAGCCTATATCTTGTGGTCTTTGTGTCTTTGTGATCTTCATGTTTTGGTAATTGTTTGATGAAGAAGTAAAGCTAAATAATATAAATCCAACAAACATCACAAGTAATTATCAAGTAAAGAAAATCAATTTTTATTTCTAAACACATTGATTTTCCAACATGGTATCTGAGCTAAGGTCAAGAGAAGGAGGTTGAGGATCACATCTCTATGGCCTATTTCTGTGTCTCTCATTAAATTTTAGAAGCTCCTATGATGACTGTAGAAACTTCTCATATCATCTATTGCTCGCTTTAGAGCTCGAGGCTCATTTTGACTCTCTATTCTCTGTAAATCACATGATGGTGACTCACATTCTATAATCATTACATCAATGGCATTCATATTGAACAAGATTCTGTATCTCTTGTAGGTACAACAATTTAACCTCTGTAACATGAAAAAGACCTTGATTTTAACTCGCTAATGATTAACAATATGGCTTATACTATGTAATGGATTAAATATTGGTTCGCTCATCTTTGAAAGTTTACAATGGCTCGCTACATCTTACAATGGCTGAAATAGCATCTTTGTGGACTCATACTTCTTTTGCTGAGGCTACATTTATGATCTAAAGTTCGCATTCCTTGTAGCTACACTCGTGTGGTTGTCATCTGTGGTTTGCATTATACTCTATGGCTTGCAAATTGGGGTTCATGTGGCTCGTATACTATGGTTTGTCATGATACAATGACCAATGTGTTGAGAAATCCAAGGAGGTGGCAGTTAGACGATTTCTCTTATTATGACATTATCTTGTGATGTTTTCATTATTATTATGTGTTCTTTCGATTTATCCTTTCTTATCATCAAGACTAATGCCAAGCTATAAATAGAAGAGTACACAAGATGTAGGCACACTGCCAGGGAAAAACCCCACTCTTTGGGGAAAACCCTGTCAAAATTCTTCCTTCAGTAGAAGATGAGACGACCGAGACCCTTGCAAACTAGATGAGAGACTCCTGCATTAAGTCATCCTTATTCTTCCTTTCACTGTGTTTGCATACCAAGATTTACGTCACTGTGTGAGCACGAAATTCTTGTCACACCGAGACATCATCATTGTGAGACCTTATCACTGTAAGGTCACCGAACTTGGATACCACCGAACTGAAATTGCATCTTTTTCACCTAACTGTGATGTCATCGAAACTGTGAGACTCTTCTCACTGAGATAACACCGAACTGTGATAGGTCCTTCACTGTGGTAATGGCATCCTTCGAATTGTAATAGATCCATCACTTCGAACTGTAATGGCATCCTTCTCACTGTGATTACATTGAACCCTTAACACTGTAGGATCACCGAGCCCTTAACATTGTGATAGCACCGAGCTCACAATACTGTAATAACACTGAGCCCATAAATATGTAATAACACTGAGACTGAAATGGCACTGAACCTGTAATCACAGTGATAATCAAAACATGTCTTCTAAGATAGCACTGAGAGCATTCTTGTGATTCTCGAATTACAGAGATAATCCGAACTTCTTGTCTGTGGTCTATGCGAAGTCCTCACACTGGTATTTATATTTCTTCATCCATCATTAATGAGCCGACATGACCATGTGAAGAGATGTGTCCTTATATTAGGCCGACATGCATTCTTTGAGGGAAGCCGACTTGAAGACTTGATGAAGAGACCGAGTTGAAGACTTTTGCTGGAGAGGATGACTTGATGGAGGAGTCCAAACAATAAATTGACTTTGACTCAATCCTAAAGCCTACTGTTATCACTCTCCCCAACTTCCCAAGGCTGAGAAAGGAGTGGAGAAAGGTGACCACAAAAACCAACTTTTAGCCAGGTAGCTAGCTCTACCTAGACCAAAGAGGGCTCTCTGTATGTCACTTTAAAACATTCAATGAATGGCTGAGTACCATGAGATTTTAGGCTAGATATATATATAAGCTTTGAATGAGTAAGTTTGATTGGTAATTGGTATAACAGCTGCCATGGCAACAAGAGCCCCACCGAGATTACTCACTTTCGCCCAACCATCGAATAATCCCAATTACGTTATTAAAGACAGGATGTATAACATTAATATAACTAATGTGTATAACAAAAACGGCAGCAATAATAAAACAGTTGTTAACATCTCTTCTCATGAGCTTAATAAAGAAGAAACGAAAGTCCTAGAAAAAGGGTTGAATGTTGCCTTGGCCCCGTGTCAGATTTCTAATGAAGAGATAGTATGCAGCATTGAAGATGGTATCAAGAACTTTGAAGACAAGGATAAAGATCTAATAAGGCAGGAATGTGCCATTATCCTCAAAAAAGCAAGACCCCCCAAAAGCAATTTAAATAAAGATAACTGAAGGCTATTAAAAACCTTAGGCAGAATGACAACATTGTAATACTTAAGGCTGATAAAGGAGGGGCGATAGTGGTGATGGACAAAGAAGAGTATATTAGTAAGATGAGAGACCACCTCTACAATAGTGGTAGTTATAAGAAGCTTAAAGGAAACCCAATTTCTAAGGTTATAAGAACCATCAAGAAAGCCATCAAAGAATCTAACCTGGATGATAAACTAAAAAAGCGCTTTTCACCGGATAGTGAAATAACCCCACGTATCTATGGAGCACCAAAAATTCACAAAGTTGGTGCCCCACTGAGACCTATCGTTAACACTATCGGGGCTCCAAATTATGAATTAGTGAAATACGTCACCAATACCTTAGCACCTCTAGTAGGCAAAACTAGCTCATACATAAAAGACTCCAAACATTATGTGGATTTCATTAGAAATGCTAATCTGGAACCTGGTGACAAGATAGTAAGTTTTGATGTGGTCCAGCTCTTTACAAAGATACCCTTAGATGAAGCCGTTGAAGTTGTCAAGGAAGTTGCGGATCCTCAGACTGCTAGGTTAGCAGAAATCTGTTTGCGCTCAACTTTCTTCACATTCTAAGGAGAGATTTTCGAACAAACATCAGGAGTAGCCATGGGGTCTCCACTATTCCCCAAAGTGGCTAATCTCTTCATGGAAAGATTTGAAAAAAGGGCCCTTGACTCGTACCCACTTAAACCTTAATTCTGGATTAGATTCGTGGATGACACTAGTGTAGATTGGCCTCATGGAGATGAAGAGCTTAAAAAGTTCCAAGACCACCTTAACAACTTATCCAAGGATATACAGTTTACCATGGAGGATGAAGATAACTATTGCATTCCATTCTTGGACATACTACTCATTAGGAATAAAGATGGTTCCATTGGACATAAGGTATTTAGAAAAAAGGCACACACAGACTATTATATCCACGCTAACTCACATCATCATCTAGTGCAGAAGATGGGGGTACTCGTGACTCTTTTCACGCGAGCCTTCAAAATTTCCGATGACAATCACGTGGAAGAGGAAATTGCTTACTTAAGAAAGGCATCACTAATATGGGATACAGAAACAGGGACATCATCAAAGCCATACAAAGAGCCAGATCCGGAAACAAAAGAAATCCTCATGATGAAACCCTCAAATCTAAAGCATACCTCCCTTACATCCAAGGGGTCACCGACAAGCTAGCCAAGGTTCTCGCTAAAAATAATATTGAAACCTCATTTAAGCCGCTAATGACAAGCAAACAAAAGATGAAATCGGTCAAAGACAACCCTGATCCACTCCAGCAGAAAGGCGTTTACCATATAAATTGCTCATGCGGGAAATGTTATATTGGAGAAACAGGAGGATCTTTTAAGATTAGGCTCAAAGAACATGGAGCTGACATCAGAAATGGGAGAACCAAAACCTCGGCTCTGGCAGATCACTCGAATAAAACTCTCCACCACATCTACCTAGAAGAGGCTAAAGTGATTGCCAATGAAAATCACTATTACAAAAGGAAAATGCGTGAGGCGCTTGAAATCATCAAGCATCCAGAAAACCTCAATAGGGATGGAGGTTTAGAAGTTAGCAGAAATTGGGTCCCCTTATTTTCCCACTCTTAAACTAGTCCTTTTCCTTGTTGTCACCCTTGGCTTCCTCTTCATTTCCTCTTCATTTCCCTTCACATCGCCTCCCTCCCCTGCCCTTCCTTAAACCTAGAAATAATCCTGTATGGACTCTTCCTTTACCTTGAAAAAGACACCTTGCTGACTCTCCCCCTTTTGTCTTTTTTCCTTTCCCTCTCCAAAAAAAAAAAAAAAAAAAAAACCCGTTCCTTCCCCTAATATTATTCCCCCTTAAACCTTTACTTATATCTTAATAAACTATTAGGAATTTGAATCTTTAGTATTAATTTTTAATTACTAAACATTATTAGTAATAATTAAGAATTAACTATTCCTAATTATATATTATAATCAAATTGGCCCCCGTAATACTAATCTATAGTCACTCACCTAGTATTAACCACCCTTAAACTTTTATATCTTTCTTATAGGTAATAAAGAATTTGATTCATTAATATCAATTTTAATTATTAAATATCATTAGTAATAGTTATAGTTAACTATTCCTAGTGATATTAAAATTAAACATGGGCATTAATTTTTAATAGGCTTTACTTTTAACATAAACTCTTATTAGATAACTTTAATTAATCATTGTTAGGAATAGTGTGCTCTAATATTATCTCTAATCAATTAATTTTAGCATCCTTAAAGTTAAACTTTTACCTTTTTAATATAAACAATTTAAATATATAACAAAATCCCCCTTATAAAGAACTCTTTATGTAATTTATTACATAAAATATTTGAATTATTATTATAATATTAACAATTTATTAATAATGCTTATAACATATGACCTCTTTGGGATATCTTATCCTTTTTTAAGTATAATTAATCTCTAATAAATTATAAGGAATTTAAGCTAACAATTTTAAATTGAAAACTTTGCGAAAATATTAGAAACATTATTTAATTTATTAAATTATAAAATATTGATTATTTTATGGTTGGTCGGCCTACCTCATGCACTCCATTGGTATATTTATGATATCTAACCTCCTCTCTTTTCGACAGGATATGTCCTGATGATGGGTCTTGTTTTAGACCCGAAACGTAGACGCAAAAATGCACAATATGGAGATTCTGAATTAAGCAATTCAAAACTCACACCACAGAGATCTGAAATCTGTAATTGGTAATTGGGATGCTGTATAGAAATAAGAATCAGGGAACTAAGGCTGATTTCAAAGGTTAAATTGCAGAGAAAAAGATCAGGCCAGGTAGGTATACTATTGAGCATACTTAATTTGTCATTGTGTATAGGGCTTGAAAGAGAGGAGTCTGAATGAGCATTTAAAATGAATTCATTCATCAGGAGAATTGACACATCTATGAAAATCTTAATAAACAGAGCATAAAAATAATGATTTCTGTTATAGACTAATAAGATTAACATACATAAACTATAATGGAAATGGAGTAACTGAGAGGAAAACAATGCTCAAGAGTAATACCACAGGAATCTCAGAATATTTGCTGCAACATCCTTGATTTCATTAAAAATATTTACAATAGCTCCACTGTGATATCAGAGTCTTGAACTCAACTATCCAACCTAACAACCAACAACCAACCCCTTCTTTATTTATTTTCTGTTTATTTATAGATTTTACAATGAGTCTGCCAGCAAGGCTAGACCTTCAGATTCCTCTCACAACAGATATGCTAACAAAAGACAGAGTAGGAAGAGAAAAAATAGAGGTTCTGCTATTTTTAGGAATGTGAAACTTATTAGAACTCTGATAAAATTAATCACATTAACAGACTGTCTTCGAGCTTTGAGGAGGCACTGTTATTTGCTGATAGATGTCAAATCCTTTAATACCATGCTGCCTGAAGAACCTGTAACTGCCCCTTTAAATCTTGCATGTGCTGCTTTTGGAAATGTGTTGATATATTGAGTAATGGTAGTGCGGGTCCTTTGGAAATCTGAACTGTTGTTCCAGAGAAAACTCTGCCGCTGTTCCATTCCTTTGGCTTTATTGGACTTGATAGGGTTTTCTTTTGTGGTTATACTTTAGTTTTGAAAATAAGAAACCCGTGTAAATAAGTTTAATGGAAGGATTGGAGGTGTGAAGGCATTTTTTAAATCTAAGTTGCACGAAATGGGAAAACGGAAATGAGTTTCTGAAACGGGAAGCGAAGCAAAACACGACCTGCCCAAATTTTGGAAACGGGGAAACGCGGTATATATATATATATATATATATATATATATATATATATATGATAATTTAAACTTATATTAGAATCTAGGACATTTAAGAAATGTTATGTGAAATCATATAAGTTTAAAACATGCATGATACATGATAAATTCAAAGCATAAACTATTACAAGTTACAACACATTTACTCATGAATGATAACAGACACAATGAAAATAGCAATATCGGAATATCGGATTGGTGCTCTTGATTAAATACGAGTTCCATACCCTACTACATGACAGAATACGATGGAAACGTTGCAATCACCCAATCCTGAAATTCTGAAAAAATGATAAGTCTGCTAGATTTTGAATGAGATCTAAAATTCTACTTTCTCCATATGAAATCCAATGAGGTCGGAACCACTCTCAAACATCCTGAGTCATTTCATGGTAATGTTAAAAATTTAAGTAAATGAAGATTACGGAGAATGTCACTTTTACTTTAACAATTTAACATTACCATGAATCGCATATAAATACTAGGGCCATAGGCTTTAAAAAGCCATCTAGAAGCACCCATAAACGATTAGAATAATATTAAAAACACGAAAACCGAAAAAAATAAAAAAAAACCAAGTAAAAATCGCTTTAAAGGGAAGGAAACGCTGCTGTACGGCCGTGAAACGCGTTTCCAGCCGTACTGGTACCGTTTCCCTTATGGCCAGAAACGCGTTTCCCGCCTGTACGGTACGCGTTTCCTCGTTTTAGTTTTGTTTCTTGGGTGAAACGGGCCTAGGGCCAGCATTTCCTGCAACTTAGTTTTTAATGAATTATTGATTTTTTAGAGAAATGGAGTGAAGCAGGAAGAACAGTGAAGGAGACATGTTGATGTGGGCCAGCAGGAGGAAAAACCTTTTATATATCGCAATCGGAAGAAGAGGGTGTTGGAGGAGCAAATGGACTTTGTGTTTTGCGATTTGCAATATCGCAAATTGAGGAGTCAAACTTATCACATAGCAGCGGTCAAACTTTATCACATTTCGGGAATGTAGACTTATTGCATTTCGGGGCTTTCGGGACTTATCGCATTTCGGGGACATGAACACTTATCGCATATCGGGGATCGGGGAAATGGAGCATGTAACATGAATGGATGACAATAGAAATTGCGATATGCGATATGGAAGGTGACGTGGCAGGGAAAGGTCCCACTTTAATATCGCAATCGGGAAAATGGGAAGGCAAAAGTAAGTGGAAGTAATGCAAATTTGCGATTTGCGATGGAGTAGGTCCCATTTTAAAGGTTTTTAAAGCGGAAAAAAGGAAATGCGTTAAGTAAAAAAATATCATAAAGTGCCCGAAACATAAGAGAAAGGGTTTTTAAAGTGATTTGAAAGCTACGAAGCATATCAAAGGGAATGATGGGTCCTACCATTATCGCATCGGGAAATTTATGAAGCGGCAAGTGAAGGTGGCAATGATTTTTGCGATATGCCGATTGCGTAAAGGTAAGGGGTCCACAATACATTTAAGTGTGGTAAGTGATATCATATATAATATATGATATATTTAAAAGGTTTGCTGTGGAGTGGCGGAGCTGCGGTAATATAAAAAGATATGTGATAAGGCTGTTTTGTGGGGGGCGGAGCTGCTATAAAGTCCCGAAAGCATAATATAAAATGGATTTAAAGGGTTTTAATGGATTTAAGCACTTAGCTTTGGGTCTTAGGAAAAATGAAAGGGTAAAAGGTTTTTTATATACAAAAAAAGGTTAAGTATGAATGAAATAAAATTGGCTTTCCCTTCTATAAACTTTGATAACCTTAACCTCTTTTTCCTTTGACACTTGAAATGATATGACCTTGAAAGTGATGACAGCTATGGATGAGATGAGGGAGCAGCAAATCAGACCTGAATTCTTTCAGTGACCAAAATTTATTTTGAAAACTTGTTTGAAAAGAACAAATTTTGACTTGTGCTTCTAGGAAAACAACTAAATGAGAGCTATTTGATCACTGATATACTGACATTAACACCTACAATGGAGGCTTGACCTATAACCATTGACCCAAGCATGAAACCCATGCTTTAACAAGTCAATTCAACAATAATAAAATTCTTTTCTTTTGACAGATATATTACATTTTTGACTTCAAGTACAATGAAGACCGAAGCTAGTTACATTCTTCAACACGTTGATTTTCCAGCATGGTATCAGAGCTAAGGTCAGGAGAAGGAGGCTGGGGATCACATCTCTGTGGCCTATTTCCGTTGCTCTCATTAAATTTTAGAAGCTCCTGTGATGACTATGGAAACTTCTCAAATCATCTATTGCTCACTTTAGAACTTGAGGCTCGTTTTGACTCTCTATTCTCTGTAAATCACATGATGGGGACTCACATTCTATAATCATTACATCAATGGCATTCAGATTGAACAAGATCTTGGATCTCTTGTAGATACAACAATTTAACCTCTGTAACATGAAAAAGACCTTGATTTTAGCTCGCTAATGATTAACAATATGGCTTATACTATGTAATGGATTACATTTTGGTTTGCTTATCTTTGAAAGTTTACAATGACTCGCTACATCTTACAAATGGCTCGAATAACATCTCTGTGGACTCATACTTCTTTTGCTAAGGCTACATTTATGATCTAAAGTTCACATTCCTTGTAGCTACACTCCTGTGGTTGTCATCTGTGGTTTGCATTATACTTTATGGCTTGCAAATTGAGGTTCCTGTGGCTCGTATACTATGGTTTGTCATGATACAGTGACCAATGAAATAGTGAGATAGTGATGACTTGATACTCATGTTGTCAAGTAGCCTTGGTTTATATATGGCAAGGATCTTCTTAAGAGAACACATGGCTCGCACCCTATACATGTATAGTGTGACACCGAGGCTTGATTAGCATGGCCTGTATATCCTGTGACAATAATAATGCTTGACTATATAATCCTTCTAAGGCCCGCATTCTACAGTGGTTTGTATGACTCTGTGGCCAGGCATTCTATGATTTATATCTCTCATATGTGGCTCACATTCCTTGAAGATGTATTCCAGTGGCTCGGTCTCTACAGTACATTTACTGTGGCACGTTATAGTGGCTTATTACAATGATCACATATACCAAGCATCAATGCATCTACAGTGGCGTTAACTCTATGAGAAGTGGCATTACCTCCATTCTAATGCAACTTTTCTAGAAAACTTGTAAAGAAGGTTCAAATTCTCAAGGAGTAAGCTGGGTTTTGCATTATGAAATCTAGTCATGCTCATGGAAGGCTTGTTCTTGCAATGAAGCAGCGAAGTTTGAAAGAAGATCATCTCTGTGATTGAGCCAAAGATATAGGAAGCCTCGCGAAGTCAAGGAGAGGGTCTGTTTGATGTGTTTTCTTCTTGTGACTGTTAGGTTGAGTAGGTAAGAGCTAGCAACAAAGGAACAAGGTGCATTCTGGGCATGTTTTGTGCAGACTTCATGATGCAAATTTCTCTAAAACTAGGTTGAAGTTTCTGTTTTGGTATAAGAGGGACGGAGCCCTAGTTTAGGGCTGATCTGAGATCTGATCAAGTTAGAAAAACAGTGCGAAATAAGGCCTAAAGGCAACACAAAAGAGGAGGATCTGTTGAGGAGAATTTGTGAAGATTTGAGGGAAGATATAAGCCCTAACTAGTGCCACGCCAGACGTCAGAATCTAGCACAGCCTGAGACTTTAAGAGGCAGCAAAAGGAAGCTAATTAAGGTATGTTGAATGGGTCTTATGTTGATGTTTGCTAGTGGATAGAAGGTCCAAGATTGGACAGATTGTTGGAGCATCTTGTGGCTGTTGGAGGACAACAAGCAGGTGTTCCTTGTGTGCCCTAAGTGAAGATATGAGAAGGACATTTGGTTGAAGTCGAGAGTGTTGGTTTTGAGCAAAAGGAGGAGGATTCTCATAGTCAAGAAGGAACGAGACTTCTGTGTAATTGCAAGTTGAAAGAAGGGCCTGTTTTGGAGTTCGAGTTACCTAGTGGGATTTCCAAAACAAGGTCACATCTCTCTGTGGAAATTGTGTAGGAAGAGGATCCTTTGGTGAGGATTTTCTGTTGTATTTTGCAAGTACAAGAAAGCCCTACACAAGGTAGAATTGTGCAGGCTCAGATCTATGATTGTTTAGAGGGCAGACTCGAAGAAGCTCTTTGTACAGTGAGCGCAAGAGCTATTGGGCAGATTTGTGAGAACCCTAAGGACAGTGAAGAAGTGGACATTCACTATCAAGTGGGTTATGCTTGGAAAACCTTATGATAGTAATCTTGGAGCAACCAAGTCATTATTGAAAGGCAGTTTGATTGGTGCCCTAAGGACTGTTGATTTGAAGCAACAATAGAATAGTTAAAGGGATGTGTATAGAAACCCTAAGGACAGTCATCTAAGAGGACTGGCAAGCTGGTTTATTTGAAGACCCTAAGAGTTGGCTATTTTGGAAAGATGATAATAGCAACTAAAGGGCAAAACTATTTGAGTCTATGGAGCTGTGTTGACTGATAGAGATTGATTGGAAAGGTCAGTCAAGTTGTGTTCAAGGTTGATTGAACAATAGATTGGCTAACCTTGTACCGTGATAATCAGTCAGTTAAGGGAACTGTGTGATGGACTATCTTCAAGGCAGGAAGCAATGTAGTGCAGGAAGTAGTGTTGGACACAGTTCAGGATGCAGTAGGTGAAAGACCTTAAGTATAGTGTTATGGACTGTTAGAACTTAGGAGGCAGATTTGGAGCCCTAGCTCAAGAAGTTGCAAGATGAGCAAACTCCGTGATAAGAGGGCTGGTTGAGGAAGCTACAACAATTGTAGGTAGCTGATGTAAGGGAAGTATGAGTACTTCCGACACAAGCTGAGGGTTGTTGATGCACTCTCCCTATTTGAGAGAGAGTGAGAATGGATTTCTCCTCTCGGGTTGAGAGGGAGTAAGGTTGGACACTGGTGCTCCTTGTGTGAGGTACTGTGATAGATTAGGTTTGATATCCTGGAGCGAGAATGGATTTCTCCTCTCAGGTTGAGAGGGAGTGAGCATGGATTTCTCCTCTCAGGTTGAGAGGGAGTAAGGTTGGACACTGGTTCTCCTTGTGTTAGGTACTGTGATAAATTAGGTTTGATATCCTAAGTCAATTACATGGACATGGATAAGGAGAATGGTGGGTTGAATAAGCATCTTGGACAAACATTCTTGAGTCATGTACTATGATGGAGACCCTAAATCAAGTACATGGACTTGGATAAAGAATGGTCCAGTGGATAGACATTTCCTTGAGGGAAATGGTCCGGTGGAGGACTTACTCGAGTATTGTAGGTGGAGTATGTACCTCGGTGAGGCGGGTATGGTGTCCCATGGAATGCCTCCTAACATTGTGCTCTAAGCTTGTGGAGAGATAGAGTGTACCTGTCAAGGCCTTGGTAATGTGACAATGTTGGATATGATGATATTATCATTATTGATGCTTATCATTCTAGATCCCTTCTTATGCGAATATTTCAACATGATATAGACCCGTTGAGTCATTATGAATACCTCCATAGTTAAGAGGGAGCATTGGAAAAGTAACTAGGTTTGGTCTTCATTATTATCTTTGTACTTGTATCAATTTGTATTTCATGTAAAATACAAATGGGTTTCATGCTCAAGTCTAGGTCAAGCATGTTCTTCATGCTCCTAGGGTTCAATGAGTCAAAAAGAATCTGTCATATGTGTAAGACCCATTTGGGCAATTTGTAACAAGAAAGAAAAATTATTTTGGAGTCTAGAAAGATAGAATGACCCTCAAGATCAAGTCAGCTCTGCCAGTGAAAAGTTGGCCTAGGAGAGGTCTATTCGACCTCTTAAGAAGGGCATATAAGGGAAGAAACTTCGACTCATTTGGACACACTTCACAAGTTCGATCTGAAGCAAGAAGAGCAAAGATAAAGAATACAAGAGAAAGACAAAGAAAAAGAAGAAAAATATGACTTTATGCTTGGATTCTTTCACATGTGTGAAGCTAGGGTTTCTCGATAATTGCATGAAGCCGAGGATTGGAGGTTCGAATTGCAAACCTAAGATGGAGGACCGAAACTTTGACTTGGAGTAGACTTTGTGAAGTTTGACCATCTTTGACTTGGTAAACTTTGATCTATTTGAGGAAGAATTTTGGGGGGCTGACTTAGTGCTTAAAAGAGGTCTTGGTCTTTGGGCCTTGGAGGTCTCATTTTGATCTGATTCTAAAGAGGAGGATTGTTTGGGTTTTCCCCAATTGTGGGGTTTTGCCTTGGCTTGGATCCTATATCTTGTGTTCTTTGTGTCTTTGTGATCTTCATGTTTTGGTAATTGCTTGACGAAGAAGTAAACCTAAATAATATAAAGCCAACAAACATCACATGTAATTATCAACTAAGGAAATTAAATTTTAATTTCCAATTGATTTTACAACAGTAAGGGAGTAAGTAAGTTTTGATTAATAAAATGAAGAGCTGTTGATTGTGCAAAATTTTGTGTGGATATGTTTACGTGAGATTGGTTATTTATTGCTTCTTCTGAATATTTTGTTAAGAACTAATCCGTGCTTTTATTTAGTAGACATAAATGTGGTAGGAATTAATTGTCATGTTGTTGGGCTAAAAAGTTAACATATTTTACATTGTCTTGCTCTTCAAAGATGCTTTGTCAAACCATATTTGGAAAGGCTATGTTTTTATTCTTGCGCCTTGTTAACCACTCAAGTTTCACTTGAAGACTTGTCAACGACTCCATGCCCAAAGTACATTTCAAAGCATTCATTCATCATCCGATCATGCCAACATTCCAAAGTTCATCAGTCTTGTATTCCAAATTTTGCAGCCTTGCGGGGATTATGTAAAAATGTTCTAGTATGATGAAAGAATGAATCATGTAAAAGGCCTAGGTAGCTTAGGACTTTGCTACAAGTGAGTTCATTCTACGGAGTTTTTTTTCCTCGGTCCATTATTTGTGTTTTTCAACACTTATAATCAGTTGAGTTTTTCTCCTAGATATACCCCAAAGCTAGAGTGTGACTTGATGGTAGTATTAGGTGAGTCCTAGTGTCTAGAATTAATATATATTACCATACAAGATCATCTCTAAAGTCTCGCAGAATTTGGTTGAGTCTAAGTGTCATATTTTAATTATTAAATTTCCCACTAGTCGGGACAATAAGTGTTGTCTATAGAAGTTTTAGGGGGTATGAGTAATCAAAATTAGACCTCAACACCTCAAATTTTTATCTAGACACACTTTGAGGGTGGAAAAATGATTATTTACCCCTCTAATCCCATTTTTTATAATTTTTGGCAAAAAATGATGAATAATTAGCTAATAATTAGCCAAAAAATAAAATGGGAAGAAAATAAAAATTTCTCTCCAAGTGAAAATGATAAAAAATTGAAGTGGACTTTCCCAAGAAGAGAGTCAAGTCAAAAAGTGATGGAATCTCCACTCATCAAGGATGTTGTGATCCATAAAAATTCATTGGTCCTCTAGAACAACTAATGGTCCAAGAAAATTGATTTTTTTAAGGGAGATGGACCAAGTTTGTTGTTTGAATGAGAATTTATCGAGGAAAAATTAGGGTAATATTTTTGAAAATGGTCCAAACCCCTTTGACATTAATTATCGACTCCCATTCTTTATTTGTGCAAACCACACTTAGAGATTTGCGCAAAGTATCTTGGAGGGTTTG
The DNA here is from genome assembly GCA_034641835.2 of Pinus albicaulis. NCBI lineage: Eukaryota > Viridiplantae > Streptophyta > Pinopsida > Pinales > Pinaceae > Pinus > Pinus albicaulis. The sequence continues at coordinate 667,941,097 of CM076571.1, forward strand.
AATTTACTTGAGGAGACCTAGCCGTTTCTCATGGAATCAAAGACGTTTTACCTTGGATTATCACTTGACACTTGGAGAGATGCAACAGAGAGGGCAAATACAAGAATAAATTCATTTTTCTTATTATCAACAACATTAGACTCATCGTACCTGGAATTTCTTGACCTCTTGAAATGTTGCCCATTTCCACCACGATCAGAGGGAGCCTTCCTTTTTCCCTTGAACCTGTTGTTCCTTTGATTGCCATTCCCCCTGGAGTTGTTGTTGTCATCATCCCTGGGAGAGTCCCTTCTATTAGGGCACTCTCTTGCATAGTAACCAAACTTGTTACAAGTGTAACATCTTCCCTTCCTTTGGGTCCCGCTCTTCCATGGTTTTGATTTCTCGGACCAACATTGTTCCTCTTCTTTGCATGAGCGGTGAAGGCAGTAGGGTCACCTCCATTTCCATTAGAGGGATGATCTCTCTCCGTCATTCTTGTCTCCTCTTGAGTGCATCTCGTCAATATTTCATCAAAATCAAGAATCACATTATTATTAAGAATAGTGGTATTGAATACATACCAATCACGGGGGAGACCTCCAAGCGCACTGAGAAACATTTCTCGATCACCTATTTCTTCTCCAATAGCTAGGAGATTGTTCCTGATATCAGAGAGCCTCATAAAATAGGATTGAATGGATTCATCCTTGCCCTCCTTAATGTTCTTCAATTGATCCTTGAAGAAAAGAACTTGATTAGCATTGCTAGCCCTGAACATGCTAACCAGCTTATCATACATCTCTTTAGATGCACTCAACTTAGAAATGTAAGGAACTAAGTGCTTATGAATAGAATTCCGGATAATCATCTTTGCTTTGATTTCCCCTTTTTTATACTTCGTCTTTGTGGCAGCAGGTGCATTTGATAGAGGCTCATGAATCTCGCCCTGCACATAGTCCATGAAACCTTGATCTTCTAATGCCAAATCCAAGGACATCTTCCATGCATGATAATCAGACTTATCAGTCAATTTATCATCAGACTTGAAACCCTTATAGGTTGAGGAGGCCATTGGTCTTTGATAGGATTTCTTCATCAGTGATTGCTTTTCACACTAGCTTGGGCTTTGTCTTCACCTCTGCTCTAATTCCATGTTAAATTTAGACTGACATAGTATGTTCTATGCTTAATGCAATTTTACTTCAATCTTTCTTAGGCCTGATTCAATTTAGCAATCACATAAACATGAAAGTAAAATTATGATAGAACACAAGAATAGATCAACAAAAGACAAGCCAATAATATAGATCAGATTTTACAATTCTTCTTGTCCAACAAGGAGATAAGATAATGTGCGTTATGACAATCAACAAGATGCATCAACCAACAAAGTCTTTCTTAACATCATATCAGCCAACCCTCCAAGTGTCACACAGCCCTCAAAGACAACTCATCAGAAGTCAACGTTGGTCAATAGGAAGTCAACGCTACAGTTTTAGGGCTTCGGTCAAAGTCAACGTTCAACCTCAATTTTTGTGCCCAGCAATACGGCCTTCAAAAATTGGAATTTCTGCAAAGTTTGGAGGTCAAAACACCAAGGCTTGACCACAATCAATGTTGGTCATTGCACCAGTAATCAGCCCTAAAATAGTCCGCAAATTTTCCCCGCTGCAGCTCCGCACATGTGAGAGAGAGAGGCCTCCAAAGGCTAATCGAATCAATCAGATCAGAAGAGAGAATGTGTGATGAGTTGATGAGCAAATGATCTTCGAGTCTCTCCAATTTATATCCATCAGTGAGGGTGTGTGACACATCTATGAGGCTTGTGAGCCTACATTATAAATTTGGCTGATCTTGCACATGTGTGGAAAATAAAATCAAAATATATGTTCTAGTCATCCAAACAAAATGATCCTTAGATCAATTTTGCACCTCTCCGAAAGAGGAATCCAACAAAAATATGATCATCATCATATGAGTAGTGCAACCTAGAGTTTGGACCTAGTTGCCCAAAATTAACACTCATCCACTAGTAGATTCAAATCTAGATGAGACAATCCAAGACCCTTTTGACCTAGACAAAGACCTCCTCCAATCACCAAGTTAACCCTTCCTCCTTGTAGATGACCCCTGCCAAGGTCTCCAAGTGTCAGCTTCTCAGTTGCAACTTCAATCTAGAATTTCAACCCCCAACTACAAATTTTCGCTCCCTAGCTACAAAATTTTGGACCTGCAGTAGATTCAGAAATTTCGACTCCAACAACACTCTAGTAACTTCACACGTGTGAGATAGAGATGCCCAAAAAACTCGATCTTTGACTTCTCCAGCTTCTTCCTTCTCTCTCCTCAACTTCGCTCTTCTTTTTCTGTCTCTTTCTCTTGTAGATCGAACTTGTTGAGTGTGTGCTTCAAATGAGTCAAACTGCCTTTATATATAGCCTTTTTGTTGGGTCGAATAACCCTAATCCAGACCAACTTCATGAGGACATGGCCGACTTGGTGTGGAGGTGACAAATAACTCTTTTGTCCCAAAAATAATTGTTTTTACATGATACAAAAGACCTAGAAGGGTCTAATAAAAATGACATTGACTCTATTGAATCAAAACAAAATCTAGAAGCTTTCAATGGAGGCTTTGACCTAGAAATCATGACCCAAGCATGAAACCCATGCTTTAATAAGTCAATTTCTTTAGTAATAAAATTTCTTATGAAAAATACAATTATGAAGACCGACACTAGTTACATTCTTCAGCACTGGTTGGAGTGGGAAAGAGTTCTAGATAGGGATTTGGTAAATTTTTCCCTGTTGGGTTTCACCAAATATAAGCAAGCCTTCACGGATGGGATTTGTGCTAGAGAAAAGCTTCTAGATTGGGATCGATTATAGGGTTGTTGTGTCCAAGAAGAGATTCGCAGACGAGCTCAATCTGGGTCTCGTGTTAAGACAGAGGAAGATGAAGAAAATTTTGACATAGCTAGCAAAGGGGGGAAGTCAAAGAGCAAAAAGAATAGTGGTGGTGGAGAGTCAAGCTCCAAGGGCGTGAAGAAGAAGAAAGATCTTAGCAAGATCAGGTGCTTTTCATGCCACTAGTTTGGGCAGTATGCTAACAAGTGCCCTAACAGGAAGAAAGGGTCCAAGAAGGGCCAAGTAGCGACCTTTGCAGAGATAGACGAGTTCTCCTCTCATTTGAGGAGTTTTCACTCATTGCTTGCATGGCAAGTTCAGTGACTACCAATTTATGGTATGTGGACAATGGTGCATCCTGTCACATGACAAGGAATAGGAACTACTTCAACAAATTGTCAGAAAGGGACATGCAATTTGACATTGAGATGGGAAATGATGGGAATTATTGGGTCAAGGGCACTGGTACAATCCGATTTGAGAGGGAGTCTGGAAAAACTCTGTATCTTAGAGATATCCTTTACATATTAGGGCTCAAGAAGAACCTCATTTTAGTTTTAACATTGGAGGATAAATGGTAAAAAGTAACCTTCAGATAGGGTAGGGTTTTTATAAAATCCTCAGACTCCAAGGTGGCTAAGCAAATTGGGTTTAGGCATAAGAGCCTGTATAGATTGCATTTTGAGACAACCACAACATTAACTAGCAGGGAGTTGTGACTCAGGTAGGGAGCTTGGGGAGTTATGGTATAGGTGCAAGGGGCATCTGCACCATGGAGCGCTAAAGATTTTCAAGGAGATAATGACAGGGCTGCCACAATGCAACATGGATCAACATGAGGTGTGCAAGGGTTGTGTTACCCATCACTTGTGGGTGACCCCTATAGGAGAAATTTTCTCCTAGATTTGTCTTTAGCCGATAGCCAGCAGCCCCTTGCAACCACCAGATAGCTCCATGTGTCACCATTCTTTGCCACCCAAGCCAACCATTGTGTGCCCTCGCCCATCTGTTAGATTGTATGTTTGAAGGTGGGCCTTCCAAACCCGAAGATATGGATTTTCATTACGTAATTGGGTGTTTATGCTTGCTTTTCTTGGACACGGATTAATGGGGGGATTCGGCGAAATGAATGGGCTTGGATTGTACTCTTGTTCCCTTGTCCCAACTTGGTGGTTAATCTTGTATCCTAGTCCCATGGGATCTCCTTTATTGGCTCCTAGCTTTATGAGCGACAATACAGGGGAAACCTTGATTTTGGTTGCATGGTCCCGCTTCCCGACACCATATATCTTACTCCCCTTTGCTCATTATAACCCCTTTTCACATTTTTCCCATCTGTGTCCACATTTGTCCATTGGGTCCATAAGGAGTTAGCCTCCCCCCCCCCCTTTGTCCACACCTTGGACGGGCTTGGAATGATGCCCTGGAGGTTGATGCAACTAAAAATAAATTTAAAAGCATAATTTGGCCGCTGATAACTAGAAATGTACCATAAAATGTAGAAGATGGCCAGGACATGGAAATTTACCGTGTGGATAAAAGCCAAACACGAGCTCTACCCCCTATCATTATGGCCATCACCCTAGTTCCTAGGGCCCCTTATGTGTGCCCCCTGCATCAAGAAAAATGGGGGGATCCAGATAGACGTGAAGTTTGAGGAGGAAAGGGCCTTGAGGAAGTCCTTAGAGCATGAGCAAACTACTATATAGGAGGAGGAGCAGCAGGCTGCCAAGCAGGAGGCTCAACCAACACCACAGATAATAGTTGAAGATGTTGATGGGCAGGTCGAGCAACATAAAGACGAGGGGGACATGCAGTTGGAGGGGGGAATGGAGTCCACTCAAGCCGTGACTTCAACATAGGGAGAAGGAGAGCAAGATGGGCAGAGCAGTTGATTAAGGAGGCGCAAGAGCGAGTTAGTGCTCTTAGCACATCAGTTCAATAGAGCAGACAACCACAAAGGTACATAGGATATATGGCACTTATGACAGAGTTGTTGGATGCCAAGTCTTTTAGTTACCAAGAGGCAACCACTTAGCATGTGTGGGAAGATGCCATGGTGGTGGAGTATGCCTCCATCATGAAGAATGATGTTTGGGAAGCGGTGCAGAGGCTAGAAGGAAAATCTGTGGTAGTCTCTCGCTGGTCCTACAACATCAAGCATGGGGTTGATGGGAGCATTGAAAAATATAGGGCAATTTGTGGTAAAGGGCTTCTCGCATGTATAAGGGATTGACTATGACGAGACCTTTGCCACAATGGCCATATATTCATCTTCCAGGACTATTATAGCAATTACAACTCAGATGGGGTGGAAGATCCACCAAATGGGTGTTAAAACTACAATCCTGAATGGGGTTGTTGAGGAGGAGATTTATTGAGTAGCTAGAGGGGTTTGAGACATGCAACAGAGAGACACACGTATGCAGACTCAAGAGAGCATTGTATGGGCTCAACCAGGCTCCATGAGCATGGTATGTTCGAATAGACTATTACCTTAAGGGATTGGGCTTAACCAAGAGTGAAGTGGACCCTAAGTTCCAACCTCTACTACATTGTTGTTGGAGGTGAGCCGCTTATTCTTGTGTTATATGTGGATGATTTGATTTTGATAGGTGCAAATAAGCTCATCCAGGAGTGCAAGAGAGATCTTGCAGGCGAGTTTGAGATGAAGGATATGGGGCTTGTTACCCACCACTTCATGGGTGATATCCCTAGGAGAAATTTTTTCTCCATGAGGGTCCTCAACCGACAACCAACAGCCCCTTGCAGCCCTCAACTAGCTCATTGTACCATTTCTCCACCACCTAAGCCAACCATATGGTCCCTCATCCATCTGTATTGATCGTATGTTTGAACGTGGGCCTCTCGAACCTAAAGGTATATCTTGTCATTTGGTAATTGAGTACTGGGTTTACTTATCATAGACACTTCTGGGCATGGATTGATGGGGGGATTCGGCGGAAAGAGTGGGCTTAGTTTGTGCTTCTGTCCCCTTGACCTCTTTTGGATGTTACCCTTGGATTTTAGTCCTGTGGGATCTCCTTTACTGACCATTTGGTTTTAGGGCGATACTACTTGGGAAAGCCCAACTTTGGTTGCATGGTCCCGCACCCTTATCCACATATACCATTTCCCTTCTATTCACTATACCCTCATTCATCATCTCTCCCACCTGGGTCCACATTTCCTCATTGGGTCCACATAGGGTTAGCCTCCCCATTCCCTTGCCCCCACCTTGGGCCAGGCTTGGAAAGATGCCCTAGAGGTTGAAGCAGTTGAAAAGAAAAGTAAAAGCATAAATGGCCACATTCAACAGGAAAATGTACCACAAAATGCAAAAGATGGCCAGGACAAACATAATTAGCATGTGGGAAAAAGCCAATACATGAGCTCTACCCCATACCCATGGCCATCACCTTGGTTCCATAGGCCCTAGATGAGTCTCCTTTATCATTCAGGAAGCCATGATTGTCCCAACCCCTAGAGGGCAATGAACTGCCCTTCCAAAAAGGGGGTAATCATTGCTATATCTTACACATCATGCTCTTATCCTTTGAGCCCCGAGAAGCTAATCAAAGAAAAAAGGCATATAAAGAAGGGTGGAAAAATCAAGGCCGGGGCACCTCATGTACCACGATTGCTCCCTCCTACACATTACATACCCACGTGTGGGATTCCCTTTCTCTAGCTACCCTTGTGCCCTAATATGTGGCCCAAGATTGCCCCTATCATTCCCTATTCCATTTCACCTCTTTATCACATGCCACCACCATTTGAGGGATGTACGTTGGACATACTATCCCCTCTAAAGGTAGAAACCACCTAATAAGGTATTGGCTAACCCCCTTTGGAGAATGGATACATTAGCACATGCTAAAGCCCACTATGGAAGGGCATGCCATTATGAAGTGTCCACTTGTTGTCCATGGTTTGTAAGCTCTTTTACCAGATTACTTTAATGACTTGTTGTACTGGAAGGCTAGGAGATGCATTGAATCTTATGTAGGATTGTAGATGGTGTCCATTTGGGTTTGGTCTCCCTATATGGGGTCCTAACCCTCCAAAGGGCTACATTAGGACATATAAGGTGTGTGTAGAGAGCCATGGGCCTCTACATCAGTAGACAACACTCCATGTATCCCCAAAGATGTTCAGAGATTGCTAGAGTTCCACCTTTTGGATTAGGAAGATGCATTGGGTACACTATGCCCAGCCGGCCCCATAGGTGCACCTCACACTTGGCAGGTGTCCCAGGACTTGTACGATGACATGGAAACATTCATTCCATCATCTGAGCCCTTACAGATGGTCTACAAGCATCTTCAACTCATATGGAGACCCACGAGGTCATTGGTGTGCCCCCACGCCCATTGGGAGCACCACAGGTTTATTGTTTGGAGAACAAGGGGCCATCACCTTATCCATCATTTTCGAGGATCCTTTTCATTATTATGGCACTTATGGACCTCATCAGGGCTCTTGGAGGGTCCTACGACATGCATAGATTATTATTTGACCTCTGGAGAGGCTTATTATTCTATTTGTGAGCTAGTTTGGTAGGCTTGTCACCAAAAGTTAGTTAATTTGCACATTATTTTATTTTTAGGGGCTAATGTAGTCCCATTCGAACTCCTAATGAGTGTATAAATAGGAGTTGGATGGATTCATTTGTACAATCACTTGAATTTGGATCATTCTCTCATTAGAGAACTTCACACTTTTTCCTTGGTGGATATTTTTGGATAATGGATGAATTTTGATGTGTGGATTCACTTCTTCTTATCTTAGAGCTTCTTATATTGCAAATGTGATGCTGGTTGGATATATTCTCTTACATGTAAGTTGAATTTTAATGCTATTTTCTTTCATTTTGCTGCATACATTGGTTATGAGATTTTCACTATTTTAGGGCTAATTGCTGCATGCATTTACGGCATCAATGTGGAATTATGTTTCTATGTAGCTTATCTCTATATATGAGCCATGTTGTTGAATGAATTGTCCTAGAGATCGAGTTATCTCAATAAGCCTCTTCCCTTTGCAACGAAGTATAAATGCTTTTAGGGTCACTTTTCTTCTCTTGCCCTTAACATTGGACGAAGTCGACTTTGAGAGCCTCCTTGAACAAGAAACGAAGTCCATCTTCATAATTCTCCTCGACTCCATATCCCCAAGAGGAATTAGGCACTGATCCATCAAAGGGTATTCATTTAAACCATATTTTTCACCTTTTTCCTCCCTCTTTTAGGTCTAGCCACATTGGTTCACCTAGGGAATCAATTTCCCTAGAAACTAGCACTAGAAAAATTTCAGTCTCCTAAGCTCTATTGTGTTGGTGTGTCAAGGTCTCATTCGAATTTGAAGAGATTTCGACAGTGGGATTGCGAGATATCTCAAGCCCTAGGTCCAAGATCAAAATTTTCCCTAGTGTTCCCAAGGCTAGTACCTCATAGGATCAATTTGACATCTTTAGGTGAAAATTCTTGTTTGCTCCTTTCCCCTTGCCTTGGTCAGGTTAATAATATTATCGATTGCTAGACTTCATCCCCTTAACTTGGGTTGGGTCCACTTGTCCCCGTGTGGTCCCATTTTTTATCAAAGACAATTCATCAAGGGGAACTCGAGAATCCAAGTTCTTTAAGGATTTTAGAGATTGGGAAACTCCTTTTCAAGTCATATTCCTTTAACCTAACCCTCAAATCCTCACCTCTTTTCCCTAGAAAGTCTTGTATCTTTCTTAAAGAGCATGCAAGTTTGATTTTTAATCCCATCATAGGGAAAGGGTATCTAAGGTCACTTCACACCTATTTATTGATCCATCCTCTACAAGTGACTTCCTAACTACCGGGTCTCCTCCCATCGGTGAAAGTCCGTAAAGAGCAAGGAGTTATAGCTGCGGTGACAATGGGCTAAGTCTCCATCATTGCCCTCGACCTAGTAGTTGCCCTCTTAGGAGTCCCTTTTAGGTCCCCTATTGGTTTGAGTGGTAACATTTCTGGCGTTGTTGTCGGGGACACGAGAAGTGTGGTTTGTTGCTGTTACGACATATTGACATATCATTATTGGCGACTCCATTGGAAGAACGAAGCCCTAGTTCCTCATTGAACCTCAAGGTCGATGCAGTGTTTTAAAACTCTGACTCAGGTTCAGAATCAGTCGAAATTCGACTTCGACTCGGTATCGACTCGGCCGGTTCGGTTTCAATGACTTGGTCTTTGTAAAAAATACATTAAATATTAATTTTTTTTATAAAAAAAACAATTTTAAAGATTTTCATTCATGTTTCCAAAAACAAAGCATTAGAATATAGACAAAAGACAACATATGATCAAAGTAGGCTCATGAATATATCCATTATATCAAAATGGCACCCAATGCACTGTCCAGTACATACATGATATAGAGATCAGAACGAAAAACATAACCAAGGAGGCTCTAAATGGCCTCTACAACAAAACATGACTAGTCACTACTGCTAGACAAAGCAATATCCTTTGGCTCAGACTCTGAATCAGAGGGGGAAACCCATGGCCACTCCTCTTCATCAAGATCCTCTCTTCATCAAGATCCTCAACTAGAACTGTAGCACTAGCATGTTGAGCCTGAGATAGAGGAGCTATGCACTTGCATTGTGGCTGACTAGAGGAAGTGCCTGCGGCTGCAACTGGAGGACTTGGGGCTAGGCCTGCTACTAGTGGATTTGCATTTAGCTGAGCATCTACCTGTAAATTGAAGTCCAATCACACATCAATATCCTCATCAGAGTCATCTGGTGGACGAGTCTCCACTACCCAATCTGATGTTGGATCAATATCATCCAACACAATGGGATCTGAATCAGGTCTTTTATTCAGCGATTGGTTGTGTCTTAGTTGGAGGTTGTATTGGACATAGACTAGATCATTTAACCGTTTTTGCTTGAAACGGTTTCTCTTCTTCGTGTGAATCCTCTCAAAGACAGACCAATTGCGCTCACACCCAGAAGCATTGCAAGTTTGACTCAAAATGCGGATTGCAAACCTCTGCAATTCAGGACAATGTCTACCAAATACCTCCCACCATTGTGCTGCAAAAGACATAGTTGTGTAATGTGTTTCAGTTAGCTCAACAAATTATATCCAACTTTCAAATTATAAACAAAACTACAAAATAATAAAATATGAATTTGAAAATTTAAATTATTTGTTTACCTGGCTCCTCTGATTCCCTTGCAATCCTTGTAAGGTTCTTGCTAAAGGTACCTGTGGCTTTGCTGAAGATAGTGATCTGATTGTGTATCAACAACTGTTCACTCTCCTTGGTGATCATGCAATCATTGCAGTCAATCAATCCATCTCTAGCCTCCCCAGTCAAAGCTCCTTCTGCCAAATCTTTATAATGATACCTTGGGTTCAGAAATACCCATCCGCATGTATAGGGCGATGGAGTTGATTGTTCCATCTTTGATCAATGATTTCCCAAATGGGCCCATACTTAGTCACTCTTTCCTTGTATGTTGCCTTTATTTGCTCCTTTACTTGATCCATAGCCTCATAAATGAAGCCCATAGCCAATCTTTCCCCATCCACCAACCGCAACACCTTAACCAGTGGCTCAACAACCTTCACAATCTCTGCGGGCTTTTTCCAAAATATTTCTTCTTTAACTTTCTTTTTCACATCTTTGTCATCCTGTGTGTGAGACCATTGACATTCATTCCACTCATCACTGGAAAACACTTTTTGCAAGTTTCTATGTTGGGAAAACATAGATTGCAGTGTCAAAAAATGTATTGCAAATCTAGTGATGGAAAACCTAATAATATCCTTGCCCCCTGTGTGTTTCCTCATCAGGTTCAAAATCCATGAGTGATTGTAAATATATTTTGTTATGCTTTTGGCATGCTCTAAAGTGTTCTTGATCCAATCTATTTTACCAGTATTCTCAAGCATGAGGTCTATGCAATGTGCATTACATGGGGTCCAAAAGATGGTTTTGTGTTTTTCCTAACATTTGACCAAGAAGAACATAGTTAGAGGCATTATCTGTGATGATTTGAACAACATTAGCCACCCCCACCTCTTCAACAACCTCATCCAAAAGTTGAAACAACAAGTGTGCATCTTTCACCCTATCAGATGCATCAACTAATCTTAGAAACATGGTTCCTTGTGGGCAAAAGATAAGAAAGTTTATGATGGCACGGTTCCTCTGATCAGTTCATCCATCTGACATGATGGTACATCATGTTTTTGCCCATGAGTTTTTGAAATCTCTCAAATATTCATCAATGGACAAAATCTCTTTTTGCAAAAGAGATCCCCTTAACTCATGCATAGTAGAGCCTTTGAAGCCCTTTCTGCAGCATATATGGCATCAAACATAGGTTCATAATATGGTGAACAAGAAGCATTGGAGGGCATATCAGCATCATACCACCATCTAGCTATGTAATCGCAAACAATTTCTCTCAATTCTTTCTTCCAATGCTGATCTAAAGTGGGCTACACTTTACCTCTTTTAGCTTTAGAACCATGTGCACTATCAAAGAGAGAGGAGGGTGTGTAAAAACTTTTGATAGTACCCTTATTTTTCATTGTACCCGTATCCTTTTCTTAAATAGATTCCAAAGAGGGAGGAACATAGCAAAAGGGGTTTGATGCATCAGTGCAAGGGATAGATGAAGAGCCCTCATAATCAAAATTGGGGTTGGCAACCATCATGTGTTTTATATTCTTCTTCCTCCCAATTTTAGCCTCTATTTCTTTTTGCCTAGCTTTGTCTTCCTCAAACTTCTGAAATTGATCTCTCAACTCCTCCTTAATTTCCCCAATTTCTTCTATTGGTGCTTCACATGGAGTAATTTGGCCTCTTAGACCAGCCAAGTGTAATTTCAACCTATGAATGCCTCCTCCACCCCCTTAATTTTTCTCTTACAAAATTTGCAATGCATTTGATCATCAACCATCTCAGCATATGCCCAAGCAACGTCTTTCATTCTAGGGATCATTTTGGACTGATACTTGAACTTGGAAATGAAAGGTTTAAATTTGAAAATGAAAACCAAAAAAAACTACTCATTCTATGTTCATTTCTTTCACAAAAATTTATGTTTTCAATTTCTAGATTTGCAAAAAAAAAAAAAAAAAAAAAAAAGCAAAGGAAGATTTTAGAAGTGAAAATAAAAATACCTCTAGGCTCTAGCCTTTGTAGCGACCACTAGTCGTATACGCAGCAAAAATATTAAAATACTTAGTAAACAAAGACTTCCATTGTAGGATAGAAATTGTAAATTGTATATTGTATAAAATAATTGTTGATAGGATGATTACAAATGAGAATGAGGGCCCACTTATATACCCTAGGTAGGTGCCCTTTCACGAATGGCTGTCTCTAAGACATGCCTCTTCATCACTAACTAACTAATCATTAGTTAATGAATTATTATTTATTATTACATTTACATTTACATTTATTATTATTTTATTATGAATTATATTCATAACATAGCCTCTCCCTTCAAGAAGCTTTGTCCTCAAAGCTTAAGAACATCTTCTCATCTCTGTACTTTCATCTTTGTCGATATAAGACGATATGATACTCTGAGTGATAGACAAAACTGTCGTACTGAGAACGGATCAGACCATCCTAGATTGATCTTCTGGGGTATCTTCTGATCTTTGGAGATGTGTGGTGAATAGTTATCGTATGACTGGATTCTACAAGCTTCAGTGTCCCTAGGAACATGAATTTGTTGTTTATTTTATGAGTGATACTGGTACGTAGCTTGATTAGAAGTCTACTCTTGTGATTTGGATGTCAATACATAGCTCCTTTGGTTTGGTTTGCCCTTATCATGTTTGTGGTTGATTCTTGATTTCCTTCAGGAGTTGTTGTTGTTGAGTGGGCGATTGAATCATCAATTGGGATGTCCAACGTTTGAACTGCAGCGTTTGCACATGTTTTAACTTCTCTAGATTTGTTTTCTTCCTTACTTGTGATATTGACTGGATCAGTATTAATCCCTTTGCCTTCAACTTGGACTGAAACAATTCGAGACTTCGATACTACTTCTTGAAGTTGTTCTAACTTGTCATTTAGTGATTTCTTGTCACTTTTAAGCTTCTTTATTTGTGTAAGGCTTGATTATGATTTCGTAGACGTGAAAGTTCACCATTTTCTGAATCGTTGACTTTGTCCTTAGTATCATCCTCTTTATCTTTTAGATTTTTTATTTTCTGTAATAATTTTTTATTAAAGGTTTTTAGGCACAAATATTCGTTTTCTTTTTCTGATAGATTCTTCTTCAGTTCCTTATTAGAAATTTCTTTTTCTTGTTTTAGTCTTTGTTTCTTGACCTTGGACTTTTTGACCCGTGAAAGTAATTTCTCATTGTGGTCCCTTAGACGCCAAATTTCTTTGTTGCTTTCTGTTGATTTTTCATGAAACCGATCTTCGAGATCTTTATATTTATTTTCTAATGTTTCGCTCTTTTGTCGAAGTTTTGTGATTTCTTCCTTTAATTGTTTTATTTGCATCTGCTCATTGTCTTGTCTTGATGTTCTTCTATACTAAATAATCTTCCACACCTTGGACATCTTAAGTGCACTTTTTTGAATATATGTATATCCAATTAAGTTTAGACAAGTTGGACATTTAGTCCAAAATAGTGATTCTTGTGTGGAACTTGTCTTTTCTTCCTTCATCATTTGCAAATTAGGCTCCATTTTCCTTGACTTAGTAACTTTCCTTGGTAATTTATTATTATATTATTATTTGTAATTTTAATAATCTTTTTTCTATATAAAAATTATATTCTCAACACCTTTTAATAAAATATCCCTATTCCTTATAATACTTCCTTTATATAACCTTAAATATAGCCTTCCTTTAGTGATAAGTTCTTTGACTAAGTAAATTCTAGTTTTATTTTATATATATATATATATATTTTTTTTTTTTAATGATAGTTTTTTTTTAACTCTCCTTTTTTTTTTGAAAAGTTACAACCCTGAAACGTGACTATTCACCTCTTTGGCGTATAGTATAAAATATATGTCCACTTATGTGCCTTGGACTCAGTTAATTTTCTCCACGTAAAAAGTAAAACTTACCATTCACATAAGATGTTTTGTATTCCTTTTGTTCTTCTTTTACCTTGAAAATACCATGGGCAATTACCATGGGTTTCTAAAACCACTAGCTTGTAAACCATTAATGAAGAATCAAAATAATCTTATCTACTCTTCCTTCTCTTACGTATAGTTTTTTTATCATGCACTTTTTATCAATAATGTAGAACCTTTTATTTTTTATTTATTTTTATTTTTTTGGAACTATTTTCTTTTAATTTTCTTTTTTCCTATTAATTTATTTCCTTTTTTTTAACTTTCCTTCTCTCTTTTATTTTATTTTATTTTTTAAAATTTTAATGGCAAAGGCCTAGCAAAACGTAAAAACTCCAAAATTTAGTGTAGCAAATGCTTCAATTGTGATTGCAACAAGGTTGACGAAGAGTTGATGGCCAAAGGCCGGAATCAGCCAATGTGGCTTCGATACCAATGTAGTGACCACTAGTTGTATACGTAGCAGAGATATTAAAATACTTCGTAAACAAAGACTTCCATCGTAGGATGGAAATTGTAAATTGTATATTGTATAAAAGAATTGTTGATAGGATGATTACAAATGAGAGTGAGGGTCCGCTTATATACCCTAGGTAGGTGCCCTTTCATGAATGGCTATGTCTCTAAGACATGCCTCTTCATCACTAACTAACTAATCATTAGTTAATGAATTATTATTTATTATTACATTTATATTTATATTTATTATTATTTTATTATGAATTATATTCATAACAACCTTGTTAAAATTGGACAACTAGGTCCAAACTCCGGGTTGTACTGCTCAGATGACGATCCCAATATTTTTATTGGATTCCTCTTTCGAAGAGGTGTAAGATTGATCTAAAGATCATCTCGATCGGATGAGCAGAACATGTACTTTGAATTTATTCCACTTATGTGCTAGGTCGGCCTGGAATAAAATATAGACTTAAATGTCTTAAAGGACGTGTCACACACCCCCAAAGATTCCTATATATTGGAGAGACTTAGAGTTCATTTAACACACATTGTGTGGAGGAATTCTCTCTCTCTGGAAGGACTGTTCTATGTTTGGGTTGTTATAGGGTTATGTGTGTCACGCTTGGCCGAATGACCTATTGGAGACTTTGCTGGTAGAAGCATCCTACTGATCGCCGTAACGCCACGTTTCATAATCTCTGTTTTGGCTTGTCTTCCATCAATCTATTGATATGTTCTATCTGCTTCAGTATATTGTGCCCTAATCTGAAATGGCATAGAACATGTTCTAATCTTAACATGGTATCAGAGCTAGGAGAAGACAAAGTCCATATCAGGTCTGTTGGGGCTTATTGTATAGGCTGAAAACTCTGTTTGAAAGGAGCCATAAGCTACAGCGAGGCTGTGTGGTAGGTCGCATGCCATACCACCATAGCAAGTGACAGCGTGGGTAGTTTTTGGCGTTGTTCTGTGCCCTAACCTTCAGCGTGAAAGGCAACATTCTCTGTGGCTGTTCATAGGAGCATCAATTCCTGTAACAATGAATTATTATCTTGAGGTAGTGGATATATTCCTGTGATAGCGAGGAGAAGTAAGGGTTTAAAGTAATCAAGTATTATGTTTAAGGTAGCGAGGGCCCATCACATCAAGTTAAGGACATATTCAAGGCAACAAGGTTTGTTAGAACGTTGTTTTTGGAGTGTGAGTCCTGTGTAGAACCATTTTTGTAGAGCAACTTAAGAACAGAACAACGAAGGCTTTAGTGGTTCTCCATGAGGGTTCACGAAGGTTTGAAAGGGTTTATCTCAGGATTTAAGCCTCCGATCGGATCAATAGTGAGACTGTAAAATTGAAGTGCAATCACTGTGCCTTCTCTATCTACGACAATTTTCTCTTTGGAAGCCCTAGAATTAAGTTCGCTGTTATTGAATACATTCTCATTTGATATTTTGAATTCATGACAGGCTGTGGAATCTTTCGTTGATAGGCACAGCTGGGATCAAACCAGTTTTTTTTATAGCATGCTTCCCCATTCTGCTCCATAAGATCTTTGGCTTCAAGGAGGTCTTTTAGTCGTCTGGCAGTGGCGGATGGATCGCATAGACCTCCGAGCATTCCGCGAATGCGATCGTAAATCGATCGAGAATCTTCTCTTGCCGTCTGGGGTTTTGTTTTCGTCAATCTTTGCCGCAGACAAAGAGAATGTGGTTTGCTATGTGTTTACATCCGAGCGCTTTCTGGTGTGATTCGTCCCATGCTTCAGCCGAAGAAGGATGTGGAGCCAATCTTCGATGTGCGGAAAATATTCTGGAAACCATAGCAATGTTGGCGCAAGGTAAAGAGTCACCAGGGGCCGAAGGGTCTAAAACACTGAGTCGAATTGAAGACGTTTTTTTTTTCCTCTCGAGATTTTCTACGTAGACTGTCGTGGTTCCTGAAAAAAAAAGGAACAAATTTTGCCTTGACAGGAAAAATTACAAAAGCCTCATCGATGAGAGCGTTGAATTGCACCTCACGATGAAATTTTTACAGCTTCTTTGATGTGAACAACCGTATAGAGGGCATGTTTCTGTTTAAAACACTTGGCTTGATAGACGCTGGTGGCTGAGGTGTCGAAATAAATTGTTCGGCATGTGTATTGTCGTCGTATATTGTGGATACAAGAAAAGGAAAAAAAATCTCAGGTTCAGGTAAGCATCTCCGTGGAGGCTCAGATCACTAGAGCTTCATCATGGACATCTCTGTAGATCAACTTTGGTCGATTGAGTGGTAGATCGATTGCTGGAGCGGGTAGCGAAATTAGGACAGGATCTTGATATGAGGATAAAAAAATGACCTCACTGTTTAGTGAATAATACCTTGGAACACATCATATAAACAATGATTTGTTGTAGAAGCTCTGTGGACAGAGCTGGTTTTAGATGTGTGGATGCCTCTGTGAAACAACAGCATGAAGAAGTTTGAAAGAAGTGCGGATAAGGGTTGTGTACAACAGTGTTAATGTGTTGGACAAGACAACATTAAAATGCGGATTAAAGGCTACCATCAGCAGTTAACGTCTGCCAAAAAAGGTAAGTTTGGATTTGCTCTATGTCGTTTTAATGCCCATTTCATGTTCTGTCTGGGATACAAAGGTAGCTGAAGCTACGATAGCCTGTGGAAGATTGCTAGAAGACTGTTTTCTGGGCAACAAAACCATCATGACTAGGCTGCAGGCCTGTAGGTGGCATTTTGAAGGCCAAAATAAAATAGAGGTGCCTCCTCACATTACAAGGTCACTAGGGATGCAAGGGAAAGAAGTTGCATCATTTGAGGTATGTTTTGGGCAAGAAGGTTGGGTTGTGTGACTAAATATTTGCCCATGATCATTCTTTAGAGACTGTCTCATACCAAGAACTTCAGCCCATTCATAAGGCACCTTGCCTTGCCTTGGCTGCAGTTTTAGAACGTTGTCCAATGACTGGTTAAGTGGATGGTACAGTCTGCAAAATAAACTACAACAGTGCACAGCAGTTTCAGTGAAGCCTTTGAATTATTGGATAGTCCTTGCAAACCATCAGGGACAGAAAATAAATAAATTTTTCATTCAAAAACGCTGAATGTAAAGATTCCGGGCACAGTTTATATGTTGTGCACTATGGTTAGAAATCAAGATGAGGCATGTTCATTGGTAATGAACAATATTGATTGATGTGCACTTATGACTATGCTAGATTTGCATAACGGAAAAGTATCACACAAAGTATGGACTGACATGACGAAGGGTAAAATTCTGTGACTGGAACATCTGTTCCTAGATCTGTGCAATTTAGGAGACAAATTGCAGAACTGAGATCTGAAGACTTGAAGCCCTAGATCAGTCAACTATTAATTGTAAATCTGAAATTGAGAAGCAGTGCTGGATGAGATGCCAGATGTAGTAGATGAAGCTCTCAAATGCAGAATTATGAAAGAAAGAATCATGTTTGGACTCCTAGTTCTGTGGGTCATAGTAAAGAGGGCTGGTTGAGGAAGCTCCAGCAGACCTGCTCAGATTAACAGGACTTCTAACACAAGCTGAGGCTTGTTGATATATTCTCCCTGTTGGACAGTGACATAGATAGACACCTATGTAGCAATAAGCATGTGACAGTAGCAGTTTCACATTGGAGCGTAATGGTAAAATGTGCTTTTGCAGCTTTCAGACACATTGTTGGAATCTTGAACCATGATCAGCAAACCTTGTTGGATGGCTGTGATTGTAGGAGATTAAGTACCCTTTCCCAAGTTGGTGTCTAGGATGCCCTCATTTAAAATAGATGTCTTCTCTCTCAAGGGAAGCTGGCATTAAGAGGGAGAATACATCTGTATATGCTCCTGAGCTAATATCATTGATGAATGAATGAAGATCCTCATGGCTCAAAGACATATGGCTTCAGAGGGGAAAATTCCGGAAGAAAACCAAGAAGCCATATAAATACCTGGGGTATCTAGCTGCCATGAGTACAATATGAGCCTGGATCATTTGAAGAAGTTGTAAAGCATCAAATCTGCTAGGATGCGAGGGTGATGTCTGGGATATGGTTCCTAGACCATAGAACATAGCTGTTGTCACCTCAATATAAGATCAAGCATGGATCTGATGTGTTGCCTGAGACTTCTCTAGGAAGGCACTGATTATTATAGCACCTATAATCTATTATTTCCCTTGTTGATACGCGAGGATGGAAACTTCATCAGATGGATGGAAAAATCGTTTTTTTTTACATAGTACGGTAAAGGAAGAGGTGTATGTAGAGCAACCTCTGGGGATCGAAGTCCAGAATCGGGACACCCATGTTTGCAGGTTGAAGAAAGCCCTCTATGGGCTGAAGCAAGCACCCAAAGATTGGTACGAGAGGATAGATAGCTACCTGATGAAACTGGGCTTCACTTGTAATAGCTGATCCGAACCTTTACTTCAAGGTTGATAGAGAGAAATAGAGAGAAGCCTCTCATTTTGGTGCTGTATGTGAATGACCTCTTCCTGACAGGTGTTGACCCTCTCATTCATCAATGTAAGAGGTAGCTTGCTGCTGAGTTCGAGATGAAAGACCTAGGACTGATACCTAGGCTCGGAGGTCTGGCAGAGACCTGGCAAGATTTTCCTTTCTCAAGGAAAATACATTATGAAGCTTTTGGTATGGTGGACTAGAAGTCTATGTCAACACCGATGGAGCTCAACTTCAAGAAGTTGAGTGGCAGCGCTTCTGGGCCCGTGTTAGCAAATCCTACTGAGTATCGTCAACTCGTAGGGGCACTGATGTTCTTAGTAAACAGCCGTCCGGACGTATGTTGTGCAGTGAACACTTTGAATCAACACATGGTTGACCATAACATTCACTGGGTTGGTGCCAAGAAACTCTTGAGATATCTCTGAGGCACGATAGACCATGGGTTGAGATACACTGCTAGGAGAATGACACTCCATGGATATACTGACGCTGATTGGGCTGGCAGTGTGGTGGATCGTAAGAGCACATCTGGATGCTACTTCACAAGTAGATCTGCTTCGGGCAGGAAACGAAAGTCGTTTGCCTTGAGCACCGCTGAGGTCGAATACATTGCAGCATGTATGACCCGTTATGAAGTCACTTAGTTGCGAAAGCTCTTCAGTGAGCTGTTCGAGCATGTGCTAGATGCCATTGTTATCCTTTGTGATAACCAGAGGGGGATTCATTTGTCATAGAATCCTGGGTTCCACGATTGATCCAAGCATGTTGATGGCTGGTACCACTTTATCTAGGATATGGTACAGCGAGACACCGTAAGGCTCGATCATATAGGAACTGATGAACAGGTTGCAGATATTCTCACAATGCCCTTGGGGAAGGTCTTGTTCCTAACCTTCCGTGAGAATCTTGGAATCATGGAACGACCCTATTCTGAGGGTCTTGTTGGACGATGAGCTCTGGGAGCTCCAAGGGGGTTTTGGGGATAGCTTAGGTGCTATAAGCAACCACAGGGCTAGGCTTGCCGAACCTAGTTGGGGTGCTTCTACCCCACCGTGATGACATTGAGATGATTTACCTCTCTCTGATCTGTGCCCCCGTATGCATCCTACCCATGGAGTTTCAGACTCATGGGAAGTACCTCTCATTTGGCCAATGAGGTGGGAAAAGTGAATAGAGACCATAGCAAGACTGATGGACGCATTGGAGATTGCCGTACTCTCTATGTCTAGGATGGCACGTGTCCAACTACTTGATCTGGGATCAAGATTAGCGAGGTTTCAGACCTCCAACTGACTTCAGGTCAGTGAAACTAACTTCGGGTTAGTATATGACTCTCTTGAGTCCTAGTGAGGAGGTTTCAACTTCAATCCATTTCTGGTCAACCATCTCGGTTGGTATGAGACTCTTTTCAGAGTTCACAGAAGTTTTTCCATTCTGGTCAATCACACGGTATGATGTCTTTGTGATCGACTCCATTTCTGCTGAAAGAAGAGCAGAAGTCAGCATGGATGATTTACCAGAAAAGTTTGAGCTGTAATTTGTGGACTGGGAGTTCTCCATGTTGAGAGGGAGTGTTAAAATTGGACAACTAGGTCCAAACTCCGGGTTGTACCGCTCAGATCTTCGATGACGATCCCAATATTTTTATTGGATTCCCTTTCTTAGAGGACATTCAAAAGATTGTCTCATGAATCTAGCAGGAATATGCATTCAATTTATTCCACTTATGTGCTAGGCTCACCTAATGTAAAATATAGACTTAAAATGTTTTAAAGGATCCACACACACCCCCAAAGATTCCTATATATTGAATGAGTTTCATTTATACACTTTGTGAGGAATTTCAGATGGACTGTTCTATGTTTGGGTTGTTCTGGGGTTATGTGTGACACGCTTGGCCGAATGACCTATTGGAGACTTTGCTGGTAGAAGCATCCTGCTGATCACTGTAACGCCACATTTCATAATCTCTGTTTTGGCTTGTCTTCCATCGATCTATTGATATGTTCTATCTGCTTCAATATATTGTGCCCTAATCTGAAATGGCATAGAACATGTTCTAAACTTAACAAGCCTCCTCAATGTTGCTCCAACAAACCAACTCCTTAATGCTGTTCCAATGAATGCCCAAGAAGCTCCTCTCTGTTGTTCCAAAGATTGGCCAAGAGACTCCTCAAAGCTGCTCCAAAAACTAGCTCCACAACTCTTCACAAATTCCTCACAAATGTTCACTCAAATGCAATGAGATAGCTGTGAGGAAATGAGAGGGGTTGGGTAGCTTTTATAAGATTGGGAGGGGTTAGAGGGCATAGAGGGCATACCAAAACCCAAAAAACCATTTGAAATCCGATTTGGGATCCATTTTGGGCCGTTTGTGGGGTCCGCGGCCGACTGTTCATGGCTTGACCGGTCTAACTCAGACTCGGTTGAGCTTACCTGTTTGTGACCGAATCGGTCGAGTCGGTGACCGGCTCAGCCAGTTCGGTCACAAATCGGCCTCCAGACCGGTTTTTCTACCGAGTTGGTCCGGCCAGGGGGTTGGCTCGGTCGGCTTGACCGATTTGGAGTTATTCTGATGATTTTTAAAACACTGGGTCAATGCTTGTAGGGTGAAGCAAGCATTTTTCTAAGCATATTTGAATACACCCTGGCGACTGCTACTTATTTTTCATGCATATCTCAAATAGGTTGTCTTTCTTTAATAAATTTCCCGCTTTGGACATCGCTAGCATCCTTGGGCACCGTAATCATGTCACAGGAAGGATGGTACGTGGGGTGCTCGTATTTGATGGTGATCAACTCTCTGCAATTGACCATGTAGAAAGATTTAATGCACATGCTTCAAGAGAGAGTGTTCACCAAGATTTCCTTATGTTATTGTTCATGGGATCTCTCGGTGGTCATAGTTCATGGCTGCGTGATCATGAACCTAAGAGTATCTCATCTATTGAGGAGTTCACTGATGGCTTTCTAAGACATTTTCAAGTACACCCTGCATTAAGCATCCAAGAGGAAGCCTTCATTGAGCATCATCAAGACATTGAGAATGTAAGTAGTGGGCAGGTAGATCAGTCCTCCTGGGGTCCACATGATGAAAGGGATGATTTTGAGAACACATGTGTTGGGAGGGATGAATCTATGGAAGGTGAAGTTGAGACTAACCTTACCTTTCTCGAGGATATTACTTTTGATGTGTTAGTCATCAGTATTTTTCAATATCTTTAGATGACTATAGATTGGTTCTAGATTTCTGAAAACAGCCTTCCTTGAATATTGTGAGTTTCAGAAATCTCACTACCTTCATTATCCTTATAGAAACTTTTTCACTATTCTATCAGTTTCCCATTTCATGGTCACCTTGTTGCTCCAACAAACTCTTCATAAGCTTATACCTCTCATTTTTACCCTCCTTCCCTTCCTATAACCTCATTGGCCTATTTTTCCCCTGTCCATAAACTCCACTTTCCCTCTAGGGTTTCCTATAGCCTACTCATTCCCATGTTCCCCAGGTTCCTCAAGCATTGATGGTCTCAAAACTATCTCTGTAGGCTCTTTAGATAAGTCAAGTACATTGGATTTTGGATCTTCAATACAACACTTTTGACAATACTCTGTTTTTCATGAAAACCTTCGAGTCAAATCCTAGTGAAAATCAAGTCAAAGGACCCTCCCACTAGGTCATTAGGGTTTCACATGTTGTAAGGTCATCATTGGATGTTTTAGGCACTGCTTTTCCTTTGCTAGAATCTAGCTCAGATGTAATGGAATGTCAAGACATGGTTATTCAAGAAGGACCTAAAAGATTTCCAAAGAAGACTATCCCTTCAGTTCAGAGTCTGCACATGAGGAAAATGGACAAACTTTGGCACTTCTGCAAGAGTGTTGAAAGGTATATCGGCAGAAAGTACTGATAAGGTAGGTGGTCTGCTCCTGAATGAAAACAACTTACAACAAAGTAGAGAAGAAACACGTGGTCTTGTAGGCAACTAGGGTTATGAACTTGATGGTCCAGTTGAGTGCCAAAAACAGTGATCACTTGCAGAAATGACATAGAGGAAGCACACAAAGCCAAACATGAAGAATGTCTATCAGAGACTATTGATGAGATTTGGAAAAGGTGAGGTGAACTGGATAGAAGTGAATGAACTTGAAAGGGCTATAGAGAACTTAGAAGACAACACTGATGATTGCTGTAAAGCACGCTAGACACCTAGGGTTTTGGGAAAGTGGCCAGAAAAGTTGAAAGATAAGTTGAACTCCATGGTGAAAGCAAAAGAGGATTTGGAAAATGCCACTATGTGATCAGATCCCAAACTTGTCAAAAATGAGCTTGTCATGCCTAAATGAGCAAAAGATGAGTTGAGCTCCAAGGTGGGAACAAAAGATGTTTTTGAAGATGCTGCTATATGACCAAATCCTAAAGTTGTCAAAATCAACCTGACATGCCTAAATGAACAAAAGAAAAGCCACCTCAATGTTTTCAGTAACCTGCAAAGCAAAAGTGTTAAATGACATCAATAAGAAAAGGAAAAAAGCTTTTAAACTTTAGAAAGTGGGTTTTCAAAAGATTAAATCAAAACTTCACTTGGCTATAAAAGCCCATCAAACACTTCAAGGGAGTCATTTTTTCCTTCAAGAGATCAAGGGCATTCAAGGAGAGGAAAATTTGTGAGTTTCAAGCCAAACTTGGACGAATTTTCCTGGCGTTGCGCACTCAGCTTGGCGCTGCGCCCTTGAAAATTTACCCCACATTTTACACTGGCGTTGCACGCCTGGAAGTGAGCGTTGCGCCCTTGGCAGAGCGTTGCGCTCTTGCTCGACAGACTCAGTGAAGTTTTCCATTGGCGCTGCGCGCTTAG
Source organism: Pinus albicaulis (assembly GCA_034641835.2). Classification (NCBI taxonomy): domain Eukaryota; kingdom Viridiplantae; phylum Streptophyta; class Pinopsida; order Pinales; family Pinaceae; genus Pinus; species Pinus albicaulis. The sequence continues at coordinate 667,964,887 of CM076571.1, forward strand.
GACTGGCGCTGCACCCTCAGCACTGGCGCTGTGCGCTTGGCCAGGAAGGGTTTCTAAGCCTTAAAACCACTAAAACCACTTCAAAACCGTTTCAAGTTTCCTCCAAATTCTTCTAAAGCACTGGGAAGAGGTAAGTACCTGACATACACTCATCTTCAAGCAATTTTGGTGTTTTCTTAATGAATGAAATCAAACCCTAAGAGAAACCCTAAAATTCAAGCTTGAAATCATTGTTTGAACCTCATTTCATCTTCCTAAACAGAGTGTTAGTGATAGATAGGGTATTTACACAGCTGGAGGGTTGTCATTGAGTTGTTTAGCCTCTCACTCATTCTCATACACCTAAACCCTCACCCACTTATCCCATTCACTTGCAACGCTACCCTTTCATCACCATCCCTTCATCTCCTTTCCATTTACACTCCAGAGTTTTATAAAGGCAGAGTTTACAATGTCAGAGGACAATGGCAGTGATGTGGAGGCCCAAATACCAAGAAGGCATGATCACAAAGGAGGAAAGATCAATAGATTTGAACCCCTCAGTACAAGAGAACTTATGTCATCTCCCCTTACTGTTTCATGTTTTAAGCATGTAGGATGCTTTGATTTTTGTGAAAAGGTGTAGCAGGTGCAAAACCACCCTGAGCTAACTAGACTCTTTATCATTAACTTGCATGACAAGCAAGTTAACCTTGTAGGGGTCACCTTTGAGTTATCTACAGATGCCATTGCCAATGCCACAGGCATACCTAGTGTAGGGGAGAAATGGTTTAAGCAAGCTAACCTTGACATGAGTTACTTTGAGCCATACCTTAAGCCTAGGTATAAAGACCACAATAAATCCATCTTTCCTTTCTCTCACCTGCTTGATAGATATGCACCTATGATGAGAATTATCATGAAGTATTTCAAATGTGAGGGAAGGTTCTCCCGTCTTTACTCATACCACATTAGGCTGCTTATGCATTTTACTAGAGTGAGGATGCTACATATACCATATTATCTCTAACGAAACATTGATAAAATGTCATACATAGTGCAAAAGAGAGACTGTCCTCAGCAAATGCAAAGCTTGTTTCATCACTCACTAATCAAAATGGTTGTTATGCACCAACTACAACAGAAAGACATTCCATGGGAGACCTTGATTGCCAATGAGGTGTTCATTTCTCCACAAGCCCATCATCAAAAAAATGTCCCCTCATCATCCCATCCTCCAGAATCCACTCTTCCATCACCTCCTGCTAATCATACATCTCCATCCACTCACATTCCTTCACCCCATGATGATCCTCCTTCATCATCTTCCCACAGCCTTTCACCCTCATCTCATGAGACAACATCAAACAGTGATGGCAGTGAGACAGATGGCACTGAGATGAGTAACATTGAGCCTTTTCCTTTGACCTACCAGAGGGGAAATAGACATGTGTTTGCTGTCCTTAAGAGGCAAGGGGCCATGCCTTCTACATCAACAAAACAGCTTGACAAAGGTAAGGGGAAGGTTACAGAGGATGTCATTGTTGAAGAGGAAGACAAACATGAAATTGAACAAGAGTTTCAACTTATTCACCTTAACAGTGATGATGAAAATGAGGATAGGATTACTAACATGCTGCTCAAGAGAAAAGATGCCCAGATTAGAGAGCTACAAACCAATCTTGGTAGGGCTAAAAATGTGATCAACTTCCTTGAGGTGGAAAACCAAGAGTTAGAGACAAATAAAGCCATCAGTGAGGTCAGAGCTATCAGAGCTCGGAAAGAGGCTGGAAAGGCCAAGGCAAAGCTAGATGAAACCTTGGGCACTCTAGATGACCTTGAGGATGAGGAAGAACAACTTCCTAGGAGGAGGCCAAGGACAATTGGTTTGAAGAAGGCTCTAGCCCGAGAAAGAAAGCAAGAAATAGCATTGGCAGAGTGAGCTGCTTGTCATGGAGATCAGCTATGATAGGGAATCTTGGCTAGAGAGAGCCAATGTACACCTAGAGGATCAACTTGAGAAGGTACAAAGGAACATTAACATACAGAAGAAAATGGCAAAGCATTATGCCATGAGGAACAAAATTGCAAGGGCCAAGCTCGAAAGAGCCCTTGCAAATATTCAAGTCCTAAAAGAGGCAAAGGAGAAAGACAAGCTAGATATCCTTGCTGATGTATCCCTTCAAGCTTCCCATACATGATCAGCAAGTTAAAATCCAATTTTGACACATTTTTGTACTTCTGAAATTTTGACAGTTAGCCAGCATAAAAGGGCACTCAAAAGGGTCAAAAACAAGCAAAAAATCACCTTTCTGCCCTCTTTTTAGCACTGGCGCTGTGCCCCTAGCAGTCTTGGCAAAAGTGGTTTTTGACTAAGCAAATGGGCCCCAATCTAGAAACCAAAGGTATATTTGGAAACTAGACACGACAGGCTTTCCAATGAGCTATCATGTAGCTCATTTGGACACAGGGAAGGCCTCCAAAACTTAGCTGCAACTCAAGTTATTTTTCCAGTTTTGGCGCTGTGCCCTTGGCCTGGCGTTGCGCGCTTGAACCTTGCTGCTGCGCCCTTGCCAGAAATTCAACAAAAGACACTTGGAGATATTTTGAAAGTTATTGAGAGGCCTTAAAGGTCAAATGATTCCCAAATTAGCTCAAAGGTTAGCTTAGAAGTTATTTTTGCATTTATGAGTTTGGGATATTTATGCCTTGGGCCTTGCGTGGTCTCATAGGACAAAAATGACTTAAATGTGTAATTTATGACATTTTGGAACCCTAGCTAGGGTTTTGCTCCTCATTTGCAAGTTAAATATTGCATGGAGGCTTCATGTTTATTGTTGGTTTTTTATTGAGATGAATACATAGACTTGGAGTTGTGAAGAAATTGGCTTTGGAGTTGTGTGATTGTTTTTGGATTAAGCATCAATGGAGCAAGCACCTTCAAGCACCTTCATAGGATTCATGAACCTAGTTAATGGTGATGTTGCTCTAATCTAGTTATTGTTTCCTTATGTTCTCATATTGTTCCATCTTTTCTCTTGCATTAGAATAGAAATTTTAGGCTAAGATATGCTGTTAGAGGCACCTTAGGTCTGTCTGCTTCTATTGCTCAAATGTTTTCCTTTGTTAGGTTTGATTAAAGAATTTTTTATTGCTCTTTAATTCCACTTAGCTTGTTTGTCTTCAAAATGATTAAATAGAGTCAAGCCAAAGAAGTTTATGGTATGCCCTGTCCTTTGGTATAGCTTGAATCATTGTTTTCTAGGCTTTTCTTTGAAGTTTGCTTATTAGGGTTTAGGCTAAAGAAGTTTATGGTATGCCCTGTCTTTTTGTCTATTTTGAAATGGTTACTTTGAAGGTCTTTACAGTTTGATTAAGGAATTTAGGAGTTCCCTGCTCTTTAATCATTACTTATGTGCTATCTTGAATGTTTTCTTTCTCTGAAGGTAGATAGCTAGAGAAGTTAGGAGTTCCTTGCTCTCTAGGGTTTGTTGGATAGTTGTTTTAAAGTTTACTTGATAGAACTAGGTCAAAGAAGTTTATGGTGTGCCCTGTCCTTTGATTCTTTCTTGATGCATAGTACTCTTATATACTCTTCTTGTTATAGTTTATGTTAAAGGATTCTTAACTGCCATTTAAACCTACTACATTCACCATTTAATGTTCATTTCACACTCACTTAACTTATTGAGATCCATTTGGCTTTGTTAACTTACCCTATGAAACACCCTTGACCTATTGTTGTACTTTTCAAGACCTTTTGCAGACTCCATAGCCCAATGGTTTAAGTTTCTGTTACTCTATCTATTCTTCTTGACAGCCAACCCAACCAAACAAAAGAAAACAAACAAACCCTATCAATTTAACTAGCCTAAAATCAGCGTCCTAACACAAACAAGTTATATCTTTTACTCAAATATAGAGAGAGCCCTCTCTGAGTCCAGGAAGGCTAGGTCCTAGGACTCCAAAGTTGGTTTGATGTGATCTTTGTACATTTGGTCTTGTCAATCTGACAAATTACAAGGACCTAACATGATGATTCTCCTTTGGAGAACCTTGAGGAAGGTGATCCCATTATCCCCTTAGAGGATGACATTGGAGATTGCTTCCACATTGAAAAGGGGAAATGGGAAATTGTTTGTCCTCAATTTGATTGTGCTCCCATTTACGACACCGACAAGGAGGATGAGGATGAGATTAGTTGTCCCTTTATCTCAGGCAATATTTATGATGACATATTCGTTAGTACTCTTGGGAAGGGGAATCTTTATTTTCCCTTGCATAAAGAGGGGCAGTTGGAAGTGATCAATTTTCCTTTTAGGAGAGACCCAATATTTGATACTAAGGAAATTGATAAGGCTCCCATCTCTCTGAAGTATGATTCTATGTTCAAATCACTTGAGGCTTTAGATTATGATGTTAGGGAAGAGAAACCCGTTGAATTTAATACTTCATCCTCCCTTTTGCCTATTGGTCGTCATCTTGAGTCTTCATCAAGTGATTCCCTCACTTCCTGTCACATGATCTCAAGTGGCAGTGAGCCCTTTCCCCCTTCCAAGCATAGTGTCAAGAATGAGCCCCTCATTGATTATACTTTATCTCCTTGGGCACCCCTTCAGGATCATGATCAATCTATAATTTCCCCTTTCCAGTGTGATCATGATGGGCAACATATATGTGTTTCTCCATCTCATCTGTGTACCTTTTTTACTAATCATAACCTTGTGGAGGCCATAAAATATGACATAAATGATAAGGATCTTCATGAAAATAATATGCCCAAGATTTCCATCCATCAAAAGTTTATGAGCCTAATCATTGGCATCTCTATATTTTGGTAAGAAGAGATGATCTCACAGATTGGATTCATCCTTTTCTTACCTCTTCTCACATAATCATCCATGTGTGGGAATCCTATTTCTCTACCTCCCATCGACGTTATCATCCATGTGATTTTGTCCACCTTTACTTTGACATTTGCTACATGAGTAATCATATAGGCTGGTATGCTTATATTGATTTGATGATTTGTTGGTTGCATTGGCTTTATGATTAGACTTAGTATTAGTTTTGTACCATATGCATGTTAGGGTAGGATGCATTGCATGCTGATTTTCTCATTAGAACTAACATCATATGGTATTCCTCATGGTAGATTAGCTGCATTTAGATTAAAAGTGCATATGTTTGTTACTTGCTGATTTTATGGCCTAACATTAAGCATGTGTGATCATAAGACACCGTGAAAAACATGTTGCCCCGTGGGTTTAGTCATTGAGATGTGCATATAACAGGTCTACGGTGACGAAGAGATTGTTGGAGTTCTCGTGACCTCTTTTTCGAGTAGCTTTGCCCACTTCTTCGAGAGATAACGTTTTAGTTGGAGCCAGATGTTACCCACCACTTATTGGGTGATATCCCTAGGAGAAATTCTTTCTTTATGATGGTTCTTAACTGGCAGCCAACAACCCCTTGCAGCCCTCAACTAGCTCTTTGTGCCATTTCTCTGCCACCTAAGCCAACCATGTGGTCCCTCAGCCCTCTGTATTGATCGTATGTTTGAAGGTGGGCTTCCTGAACCTAAAGGTATGTCTTGTCATTTGGTAATTGAGTATTGGGTTTACTTATCATGGACACTTCTGGGCATGGACTGATGGGGGGATTCAGTGGAAAGAGTGGGCTTCGTTTGTGCTTATGTTCCCTTGACCTCTTTTGGATGTTGCTCTTGGATATTAGTCCAGTGGAATCTCCTTTACTAACCATTTGGTTTTACGACAGTACTACTTTGGAAAGCCCGAATTTGGTTGTGTGGTCCCACTCCCTTATCGACATATACCACTCCCCTTCCATTCACTATACCCCCATTCATAATCTCTCCCATTGGATATTAGTCCAGTGGAATCTCCTTTACTAACCATTTGGGAATCTCCTTTACTAACCATTTGGTTTTACGACGGTACTACTTTGGAAAGCCCTAATTTGGTTGTGTGGTCCCACTCCCTTATCGACATATACCACTCCCCTTCCATTGACTATACCCCCATTCATAATCTCTCCCACCTGGGTCCACGTTTCCTCACTGGGTCCACATATGGTTAGCCTCCCCATTGCTTGCCCCCATGATCTAAAAATGGGTTGGATAACTTGTTATGTTTTTCAAGAACCTCCCACTCATTTAAACAATTTAAGATCTAGCTTATTCTTGACTGTGCGGAAATGAATACTTGAAATTGGTGTATGTTTTTTTAATTGTTTAAGTGCTTTAAGAACATTTGTTTTTGCTGATATTAAGCATGTGCAACAACCATAAAGTGCAACAAATAAGTATCAACACATAACAACATATTTAATATAGGAGTTCACCCGAATATCGTGGACAGATTTAATATAGGAGTTCACCCGAATAACGTGGGCTACGTCTCCTTGAGCTTATGTCAACTGACTTGGCTCTTTGGGATTATGATGAATAAATTCTTTTACAAGTAAATACTTAACTCCAATGGTTATTTGGGCTGTACCATAGGGTTTAGAATACCATCATACCCCTGGGATGGTTGTCATCACTCTGAGGAAAGAACGTCGGCTCCCTTAGACTTGATTTCTGTTGTCGGTGCCTTAAGCTTCCTTGAGCTTCATTGTGGCACTAAGACCTTAATAAATCCTTTTTTGTCCCTGAAGCCTTCTCTACTGTCTCCAGCATATATCAGACCACCAAAATAGACTGATCATTTGCTCAAAATGAGCTCTGCATCCCCAATCTAGGCCTCCATCCACTATTGGCCCTAGGCTGCCTGAAACTTCCTTGTGGCTTCTTGAGCTCTAGAAGTCTCCAAATGACTTTGCAAATCCCTTCAATGGATTCAAAATGTAAAAAATAGTTAGAATAGACTATTCACTTGCATAAATTGGTCTCCGGCTGATCCGATTACGCCTCTAACACTTGGTGGCACCCCCCTGGCTCTGGGTTCACTGAAAACTTCTCTGAAGTATCTTGGCCTTCAAAAGTCTTCAAAAGCTTCTGCAAATCCCTCCATTAGATTAAGAAGGCTCAAAATAGTCTGAATAGGCTACTGGTTTGCTGAGAATGGATACTAGCTGCTCTGAATAGGCCTCATTCTCTTGCTGGCACTTGGCGGCCCTGGCTGCCCCTGGAACTTCTCTGAAACATCTCGGCCTTCAAAAGTCCTCTACAGGCTCTGGAAACCACACCATTAGTTCCAGAATGTCTGAAACATCCAAAATTGACTATTGGATTACTGAGAAAGGCCTTTAGCTGCCCTGGCTAAGCCTTTTTCTATTGTTGGCCCATGGTGGCCCTAGCGACCCCTAGAACTTCTCTGAAGCTAAACCTCGCTCAAAAGTCCTCTGATGGCTCTGGAACCCTCACCAATGAGTTTGGAGTGTCCAAGAAAGTCGAAATTGACTATTCACACTCTCAGAATGGTCGAATCTAGCTCAAGATAGAGCCTAAACAGTTTTGCCCAGTAACTCCTAAATCAGCGCCACTAAAAGTGGAGGAACTGCACTTAACTGGAGATAAGTTTGGCAAACCGAAAATTTTGGAGCGCGCATCTATTTCTCCGCCAGCGATAACCATAGAATTTATTGTGACCGTTGCATGTGATAGGTCTAACTACGGAGACTTCGGGAGTTTTAACTGTCGGTTACAATAAATGCCGGAGCTTAAACTGTAACATAAAACCCGCCATGTGTTAGTCAGAACTGTTAGCGATTACGTCTTTGTTGTCGGAGTTAACATTAACCATAACATTAACCGTGGCCATGTGAACCGAACTTCATGACCGCTCGTGATTTTGTAAACGGTTTGCACACCGGTGGATAAGCCTTGGTTCCTGGGCTAAGGTTATATGGGGAGGGGTTGGCCCCTCCGCTCTCCCGCATGTTAAACTATTCAACGTTAAATTAAACACGTATACTCATATGGTTAAGTAACAACCATAAAGGAGATGGTTAAACGCGTGTGTATGCGGGTGAGAGGTCTCGGGGTCGCTCCCGGCGTCCCAAACCAAATTTTGCCACTCCACTCTTGGGCCACGTGGCAGCCTCCGGTCTTGCCACATGGCAGCTTCTGATTGGCCGAAAACCACAATGGTCCATCTTGTCCAATAACATGCTGACACTACAATTATCACTGGCCCGGCAGGAATATTCCGAGGAATATTCCAGGAATATTCCCTGGAATGTTCTTTTTTTTGAATTTCCAAAAACCCAGTCAAACCTGGTCAAAAGCCAAAATTTGCAGTTTATGGGACTTTTCAAATCGCGATAACTTCTTCATACGATGTCGGTTTTTCGAACCGTTCGCGGCACTAGAATCAAGAAGATGAGATCTATCCGATCACTCAGGTTCGATACACTTTCGAACACTTTGAATTTGAGCCATCACTTAGGTCTTTAATCCAAATCTGATCACACCTCCCCATTGGGAATCTTTTGGACCCCAAAAGACTGATTACCTGATCTGTTCAGTAGATGAGAGTATAGCACCCTCACATTTCTAGCCTCCATACACTTTGCCTTGCTTGGCTTAGTGCCTTTGAACCCAACTCGAAGGTAGTCAACACTTCCCTTCTTAGATGCTCTGGTCCTCCTGTCAAGAATTGTCTTCCTTGCTCATCCAGAAATTTTCTGGCGAGAAATTTATAGAAGGTAGCTGAACATCATGTCCTTGGTCATCGATCAAAGGTGGCTCAAACAAACATAAGTTTCTAACAGAAATGCATACATGACTGAAATTTGCATATGTACAAATGAATGTATGTCTTACTGAGTTAAGAAGTCAAACCACTTCTTACCAAGCCACTTCCATGGTGATTTTTGCTGCTAAAAGTCTTCTTCATGTGAAATATCTGTTCTCACATCAATGATAAAATCTTTGGTTCCAATTCCGCCAGTGTTTTTATCCTCTTGCTTCATGTGCTTGGGATGATTAGTTGGATGCAATGTCCAACATTGGGAAACAAAATGCCCCCTCTTCTGGCAATGTGTGCAAGTCTTTTGCACCTTTTGAGCAAGTTTCCTTCGCTTCAACTGTTTCCTATATGCCTTCAACCTCTTCCATCATTTTGAAACATCATGGTTACACAGACCACAATAGGAACAACAACTCTTTCTTCCATTCAAGCATGCAAATTTGTCATGCTTATCAGAAACATAATCAACTTGACTATGGGAAGAATTATACCTCAAATGTTGCTTTGCATGTACATTTTTTTTACCTTCTTGAGGAGATGAACTTGTAGAGGTTCCAGCTTTCTTCAAAAGACTAACATCAGTGTTCATGTCTTGATAGATGTCAGAACTCATATGCTCGCCATAAGCTGCATGTCTACACACATCTTGTTGCAACATAGGCTTCAAACAATGGCAATCAACTTGAAAACAAACTTGACATGTTTGTGGTTTAGAACATGTAACAAAAGTTCTTTTTGAAGTTGTCTCAAATGCCTTCATGGATGTAGAGTTTTCGCCATAAGATTGAACATATCCTAGACCAAATTTCTTAGGTCTTTCCTCAACCAAAATATGATCAATCATGCCTTGTGCATGTTTGCCTAAACCCTTGCCTTCATAGCCCATTTTTAACATCAACTTGGACCCTATACCTCTAGTGTGCTCTTCAAATGAACCTACACATCTTTCTGAAGAGGAATTTGAAGACAAATTTGAGTGATTTACCTCTGCTTTAAGCATGTGTTTGGTTAAGGCCTCTTGGGCTTGATGGAGTTGCATCTCCATCTCATGCATTCTTTGAAGAATTTCTTCTCTCTTGCTTCGTAGCAACCAATTGCTCATGAAGTCTAGTGCTTTCCTTTCTATCTTCAAACATAATTTGCACCCTATCCTTCAGGATGTAGAAGTCTCGCTTCATTTCTTCATCGAAGAATCTTGTGAAGGAGGAGGATTTTGAAGCCTCACTTGATGAAGTTGTCATCTTATGTCAATGAACTAAAGAACTTCAACAAAAATTCACAAAGCTTTCAAAAACAATTGACAAAGCTTCTGAACAAAAAGGCTGTAGAGTCAAGATCTGTAAGGACCTTAAATTTTGATTTTCAGAATGCAAACACCATTCATAAAATTTGAGAAATGTAAAGCTCTTAATTTTCAAGATTTACAATCATTCACAGAATTCATACTACACAATTCCGAGTGGGATTTTTGAAGCAGAATATATACATCAATTGACAATTTAATACTTACCTGGAACCGTGTTTGGAGATGTTCCTGATTTTCCATGGCTCTAGCTCCCGTTACCAAACCGCCGTTTTTCCTCCCAGCCTATCTGAGGTCAACCTCTCCGGTCCCCAGATCCAGAAGACAAGTCTTCTAGCCCCCGTGCCCAAAACTCCAAGAACAATCGAGAGCATTCCATAACTCAATTAGAACTCTCAAACTCACTGCTCATGAACCACGCAATTAGAACTCCTTTAACAGCATCCGGGTCAGTTTTCCCCTTCACTACCCATGCTCATCAAGTTTACCCCTCTTCCCTTTTTATACACAAACTCCATTCCTGATATTTATTAGAATATGATCTTTTAATAAATATCTTTGAAAAATATCTTAAAAATATTATATTTTAATAAATATCTTAAATTAAACACGTATACTCATATGGTTAAGTAACAACCATAAAGGAGACGGTTAAACGCGTGTGTATGCGGGTGAGAGGTCTTGGGGTCGCTCCCGGCGTCCCAAACCAAATTTTGCCACTCCACTCCTGGGCCACGTGGCAGCCTCCGGTCTTGCCACATGGTAGCTTCTGATTGGCCGAAAACCACAATGGTCCATCTTGTCCAATAACATGCTGACACTACAATTATCACTGGCTCGGCAGGAATATTCCGAGGAATATTCCAGGAATATTCCCTGGAATGTTCTTGTTTTTGAATTTCCAAAAACCCAGTCAAACCTGGTCAAAGGTAAAAAAATTGCAATTTACTGGACTTTTCAAATCGCGATAACTTCTTCATACGATGTTGGTTTTTTGAACCATTCACGACGTCAGAATCAGGAAGACGAGATCTATCTGGTTGCTTAGGTTTGACACACATCTGAACACTTTGAAATTTAAGCTATCACTTAGGTCCTTGATCCAAATCTGAACACTCCTCCCAATTGGGAATCTTTTGGATGCCAAAAGACTAATATACATGTTCAGTAGATGATAGTACAACACCCTCACATTTCCAACCTCCATACACTTTGCCTTGCTTGGCATAGTGCCTTTGAGCCCCAACTTGAAGGTAGTCAACACTTCCCTTCTTCGATGCGCTTGTCCTCTTGTCAAGAACTGTGTCTTCCTTGCTCACCCAGAAATTTCTGGCGAGAAATATTCATAGAAGGTAGTTGAACATCATTTCCTTGATCATCGATCCAAGGCGGCTCAAACAAACATAAGTTTCCAACAAAAATGCATACATGACTGAAATTTGCATATGTACAAATGAATGTATGTCTTACTGAGTTAAGAAGTCAAACCACTTCTTACCAAGCCACTTCCATGGCGATTTTTGCTGCTGAAAATCTTCTTCATGTGAAACATTTGTTCTCACATCAATGATGGAATATTTGGTTCCAATTTCGCCAGTCTTTTTATCCTCTTGCTTCGTGTGCTTGGAATGATTGGTCGGATGCAATGTCCAACATTGGGCAACAAAATGTCCCCTCTTCTGAAAATGTGTGCAAGTCTTTTGCACCTTCTTTGCAAGTTGCCTTCGCTTCAACTATTTCTTGTATGCCTTCAATCTCTTCCAACATTTTGAAACTTCATGGTTACACAGACCACAATAGGAACAACAACTATTTCTTCCTTTCATGCATGCATATTTTCCATGCTTAACATAAACATAATCAACTTGACTATGGGAAGAATTATACCTCAAATTTTTCTTTGCATGTCCATCCTTTTTACCTTCTTGAGGAGATGAACTTGTAGAGGTTCCAGCTTTCTTTTGAAGACCAACATCAGTGTTCATGTCTTGATAGCTGTCAGAACTCTCTTGCTTGCCATAATTTTCATGTTTACAAACATCTTGCTGCAACATAGGCTTCAAACAATGGCAATCAACTTGAAAACAAACTTGACATGTTTTTGGTTTAGAACTTGTAACAAAATTTCTTTTTGAAGTTGTCTCAAATGCCTTCATGGTTGTAGAGTTTTCGCCATAAAATTGAACATAACCAAGACCAAACTTCTTAGGCCTTTCCTTAACCATAATAGGATCAATCATGCCTTTTGCATGTTTACATAGACCCTTGCCTTCATAGCCCATTTTTAACATCAACTTGGACCCTATACCTCTTGTGTGCTTTTCAAATGAACCTACACATCTATCTGAAGAGGAAATTGAAGACAAATTTGAGTGATTTACCTCTGCTTCAAGCATGTGTTTGGTTAAGGCTCCTTGGGCATGATGGAGTCGCATATCCATCTCATGCATTCTTTGAAGAAGTCCTTATTTCTCTTGCTTCATAGAAACCAATTTCTCATGAGGTCTAGTGCTTTCTCTTCTATCTTCATACAGAATTTGCACCATATCCTTCAGGATGTAGAAGTCTCGCTTCATCTCTTCATCAAAAAATCTTGTGAAGGAGAAGGATGCACGATTGTTACTAGTTATCGCTGTCCATCTTATGTCAATGATCTAAAGAAATTCAACAAAAATTCACAAAGCTTTCAAAAACAATTGACAAAGCTTCTGAACAAAAAGGCTGTAGAGTCAAGATCTGTAAGGACCTTAAATTTTGATTTTCAGAATGCAAACACCATTCATAAAATTTGAGAAATGTAAAGCTCTTAATTTTCAAGATTTACAATCATTCACAGAATTCATACTACACAATTCCGAGTGGATTTTTGAAGCAGAATATATACATCAATTGACAATATAATACTTACTTGGAACCGTGTTTGGAGATGTTCCTGATTTGCCATGGCTCTAGCTCCCGTTACCAAACCGCCGTTTTTCCTCCTAGCCTATCTGAGGTCAACCTCTCTGGTCCCCAGATCCAGAAGACAAGTCTTCTGGCCCCCGTGCCCAAAACTCCAAGAACAATCGAGAGCATTCCATAACTCAATTAGAACTCTCAAACTCACTGCTCATGAACCGTGCAATTAGAACTCCTTTAACAGCATCCGGGTCAAGTTTACCCCTCTTCCCTTTTTATACACAAACTCCATTCCTGATATTTATTAGAATATGATCTTTTAATAAATATCTTTGAAAAATATCTTAAAAATATTATATTTTAATAAATATCTTAGATTTATTAAAATATCTTAAAATATTATATTTTAATAAATATCTTAGATTTATTAAAATATTATAGTCATTAATGTAGATATTATAGGCATTTATGGGGATATTGACTTATTGACCAAGTCATTTATGGAGATATTGACTTTACTTAATTATTTTAAGATTTATTTATTTATTTTGAATAATGCTCTACCACGCATACTCATATAAGAGTGGTACATGCGTTCAGTCTCTAGCTTGATGTTCCATCATATCTCGGTGAGATAAATGCATTACGATATTCAGTTCGTTACTCTAACTTAGTTAGTTTCCATACTAGCAGGTATGTATACTAGTGCAGTACACGTGATACATGCATATGTAGCTATCATATGCAGGTCTCATATGCATGCTAATATTTCTAAGTTCCATATAATTCGAGTTGGGTCGTTACATACACCCCTCCTTCAGAAAACTTCGTCCCGAAGTTAAATTTTATGTCGTATATCATTAATTATATTAGTGATTAATATAATCATATAAGGTTGGTGTATCATAGTTAAATATGTGAGAACACTTTTAACATTTATGTTTTGATCATTTATTGGTTCACCAATTTAGTAGTCACGTTTTGCCTCAACAGTATCCCCAAACTATTCTAGAATCATCCTATCCTTCCTAATCTCTTCCGCTTCCATCCTATCCATCCTCTACAGGAATATGCCATGGCATTAGTTTTACTGATCCATCCATAGACCTTGAAGGTAGCAGTGTCGATTACGTGGACATGATTTTTGTAGGCATCCGGCAGTCATCATCACACGTCTAGGGGAGCGTGACTCGCACAGTTCTCCCATGACCCCAGGTATTGGAGGATAAACGGTGGGCAACACCTCCACCCCTCCCAGTAGGACCCGGGTCAACACCCTATCAGGAAATCTCAGTGCATCTCAATTGTTCTTGGAGTTTTGTCATCATGCAGTCGGTTTGGTAACGATATTATCTGCAATTTAAAACACTTGTCCACAAATTATAACATATGTATCAATATGTTCAAAACAAATTGTTACCCATATAACAATTTCTACACATTCCAAATATGTTGCTATCTTTGATATTGATACTTGAGTTCATATAACATACTTGGTTAAAACACTTGTCCACATATGTATCAATATGTTCAAAACAAATTGTTACCCATATAACAATTTCTACACATTCCAAATATGTTGCTATCTGTGATATTGATCCTTGAGTTCATATAACATACTTGATTAAAACACTGGTCCACATATGTATCAATATGTTCAAAACAAATTGCTACCCATATAACAATTTCTACACATTCTATAATAGGTCTGTAAATTCATTTTTACCCTGAATAGTCAAGTGCAATCACTCTTTTATTTCTATCTCATCATTTACGTTGATATGAAAATTATAGATACTATATCCACAACATAACTCTTAATTTATATTAGTATCCCTATACCAACAATGTTTAAGCAAAACTTTCTTGATATTGGCATCCATGTACCAGCAATATTTAAGCAATTTAACATATTCTCACATGTCATAGTACAAAATGATAGTCTTAAGTATCCATCCAAGGCAAGATAAGATTACTCATAGTTATAAATGTCATATAGAATAATCGAACATGGATATACAAATAAGGAGGTAGTCACTATTTTCTATACTCTATTAACCGATTAATCCTTATAAAAGTCACAGGTTGAGGCTTTAAATCTAAATGGAGGGATGCTCCAACCTTTATGATTGCATATATAGAAACGAAATGATTCGAAACAAGAGCACAAAACACTTACTGTTTAGTCGAAGCATGATCTAATTTCTTGATAAAAGTTGATTAAGAACTCTGAAACACAAAACTACAAATGGATCCAACCAATCTTTTAATTCTTGTTATTTATTTGTCTTTTAAGTCTAATTATCTTTGATCTATAATCTAGATCCTAAGAGATAATAATAACATTAACTTCTTTATCATGTTATTTCAGCTCATCTTCAGCCAAAAATCTAGCAGTCAAGGAGTAGGGTTTTGCAGGACTAATCATTAGGGTTATGTTGGAGATGCAGGAAGAGTTAATTGACTACTCTAAAGATCCCTTAGTGAGAGGTTTATTTTCATAGAAGGAATTTGTCACTACTTGAAAATGCATTATTCACTTTGCATTATACTAGGTCCACTAAGAGTTTCATGTTTTCCAACAAGATGTCAATTGTTGACAACATATAATTTCCTCTTTTAATAAGAAATTCACAATTTACAAGATATGCATAGTCACATTATTAGTACGTTACAGTTTTGTTGTAGTCTCTTTACTTGCAAGTTTCATCATCTAGAGTCTTAACTCTAGCTAGGATATTACTAGTTTTACCATCATTCCTTAAACCATTGTTTCATTTTTATTTTATTGACTCATTTAATCCGAACACATAACACAACATTGATCTATCCTTTCCTTATTCCTCACATTAATCATTTCCTCATTAGTCCTTAGGTCTCATCTCATCACCAAATGTATCTTCTTTTCTAACAGTGTATAATTATTACCCTTAATATTTGTCTTTAACCATTTTCCCAGTTTATCGCTTGCTACTCTTAACAAATTAGGAGTGTTCACAACTCCTTATAGGTCATTGTTTTGTCCCTTACCAATCATGTTGCTCATATCCTTAAGACAATTCTTCTTGATAGAAAACATCCCTTCACTTTCTTATACCAGATATCCCGAATATTCCATGTCTACTTTAATTTGAAAAAGAACATATTATCAAATTGACTTTGTTTTCTCATCTCTAGTCATCATGGTTTTCTTTCCTTCTCTCTTAATGCATAAAATTATTACACTTGGAAAGGTTGTTACTATTCTCCAACTTGGGTAAGACCCTATAAATAAATTTAGTAACGTAGATATCAAATGTATTCTACTTATTATTTCAGGTTTTAAGGCATCACGGGATAGAATTCCCTAATCATTCTCCAGGATGTCCATAATCCATGGATATAGTTAGTCACTTAAAGAAAATTTTATAATGCGACTCTTCCATTATAGAGAGAAACTATTATAGATGTCGCCATGCACATAAATTATCCTCTAGTTGATCAATTTTATGATAGATTCACTCTTTAATCAAATGTCATTGACTTCTTATGTTGCTTTGTGAAACTTTCACTCACTCACCTTTGGTGCTATTCTGTCGATCTCAACATTTTAAATTGATTATGATAACTAACATTTATTATCATCATCAGAAGTTTGTCATTTCGTTCTTTTCTCGTCCTCCCTAGGTATTATATTGACTATATTATGGTAACAATGGAGATCAAACTTTGAAGTGTTCTATTGCACTCTCTTGGCAACTATATCGTCTTGTTCTAATAGTGTGTTTACTACCTTACAGGGTGGTTTCCTACCAGCTTAACATATGTTTTATCCATTTTGTCTTCGTTTGATGTGTAACTTTAGTGAACTATACTTGTACTCTCAATTTGATTACTCATGATTTCTCCCAACATTTCTTGAATAGTTAGAGTCCTCTTTCATTTATCATTTTACCTCAAACTAGCTTAGCCTTTTATGTGGTTGTAGCTTCATATCTAATGGTCTCGTCATAATGTCCATAGTCATGCTTTCATTACCATTCTTCCTTTCTTCAAGAGTTAACTTCTTTGGGGCAACTTTGCCAACTAATCTTTATATATTCCTACATAATTACCATGAATCATCTTATATAGTGTCATAATGTTCCTAATTTCTCTTTCCTAAACCACATCGTTTTTCTTTCCATGAAAATTCTATGTTGTCGTATTATTTCGTTTTGGACATCGATATATCCTTACGGTTGTAAATGGCTAATTATCTGTTTTATCAATGATATAATGGTTGAATTTCAAAATGTCCAATTTAGTGAATATTCAGCTATATTAATTTAAACCTTCACTCTACTCCTTAAAGCACTTACACATATCCTTGGATAGTAATTAAAGTATTAACATAAGAAAACGGTATAAAAGATATTTGCATAAATTCATATCATCAATGGTTATAGCTATCAGCTAGTAAGATGTATATATGGAAATCTCAACGTCATTTGAAAAATGAATTGTTTCAATTGCATAAAAACAATTAGGATAGTTTCCATTCTAACGTCCAAAAGTTTACAGAAAAGTTTGATGTCTAAAGTGATGTTAATGTGTCCATTTTAATATAATAATTTGAATGTACTTCAAACTCTGCTTGCATGATTATAAAAAAATTTAAACTTCATTGAATACTATGTAACATTGAATACGTTATCAAGAATGACTCGGAGTAATACATCTCGGGTTCTATTAGGATTGTTGCTATAATTATGAAAAATAAGGTGGTGATATCCAAGAATCAACATAAGATCTTGGGAAATGGTTAAGAACTAAACATTTCCCATGGTGATCATTCGTCCTAGCACTTTCAACCTAGTCGAACAGAGTCCTACATTAACTTTGCATTCCTCAACACTTAAACCTATAGACTGAAATTCTCCTAAAGACATTTCTACCTGTCTGAAATCGTTTTATTTATAAGCTGCCAACCCACATCTATTTAATGCATATGATAAAATAAAACTATTAGTAGCTCCAAAATAGAATTTTAAGTTTTATTCCATTGATAGTACCTGAAGATTCCACAACAATGGGTTGATGCACTGCCTGATTATTGTTGACTACATCATGGGTTCTATGATTGCCTTGAGTATTTGATGATGGTTACCACATTCTAACCATAGCCCTGATTCGAGGATTTAATCCCTATAAAAAACACTCGGCTTGACGTTTGTCAGTATCTGGATAAGGAACATATTTTACCAGCTCCCTAAACCTCATCTCATATTCTTCTATTGTTTTATTACACTAGATTAAATGCGACCTCCTTGTCCTAATCCAGGATATTCTATGCATAATACTTCTTTAGTAAAATGCAAGGGCTTTCATAGACTATAGTATTACTTCGTCATATTTGACCAGATGTTCTCTAGTCCTAAGAACAATTCTATTATTATTTTATATAATGGAGAGCCATTGAGCATATATTCACCATCTGGAATATACCACAGGATTCCCTTCACCTTATTTAATTAATCTATTAATAAATACACTAAAGTCACTAATAACTTGATCTTCCTTTTTTCTGTTAGTTTACAAACTCTCCCAAAGTAATTTCCTATTTGCAATGAACTGATCACTTCTTCTGCTACATAAGGTTCTGAAAGATTCAATTATAGAAAACTCAAAGTTGTGGATAACAAAGCAACAGATGAGGAAGAGAATTCTTTGGATTGATTATAATTCTAGGGTTCAAGACCTGACACCTTGGTAATGTGCGATGTTTCCCTAGATCATCAACTCAAGGCAAGACAAATCAATTTAATAGTTATTATAATTTAAATTTTCAATCTATTCAAAACATAAATTCATAGTCCAAGGGTCTTGAATAGACTGTGATGAGGTGCTTTGTTTAAGGCACTCCTGGATGTGAAGTCATCGGTACAATTTTCCACCCTGATCTGGATAATATATTGGACATGATGAAAATATAGTCCCACCAAGTTTAAAAATACATTTTCATAAATCTTTTTTTTTTTTTTTTTTTTTTTAAAATTTAGAATTGTAATATATTCAAAATACAAATACACTTTCATAAAAATACCTTTTCACCCTCCCTTTTTTTATTTTTTTATTTTTAATAAAATTTATCTAAATTTTTAAAATATTCAATAGGATTTTATTATTATTATTATTATTATTATTATTTTTTTTTTTTTTTTTTTTTAAATACTAAAATTTATATGTATAAGACTCAACTAAACCTTGACTAAGCTTTCACTGAAGACTATAACTTGCAACTTGAATATATATAAAAATCAAGAAATAGACTTGAAAATACTTACTACACTCCTCGAACTAATCCCATGCTCGAATATCAACTAACTTGCTTTTTGAATAATAATAACTATAGGAATATATATATATATATATATAGCTAAATCTGCAAAAAGGGTTTAATATCTCAATACACTTTCCAATCGAAGGTAAGCATATGGGTGGGTCTATGTCACCTAACATTTATTTATAATAATGAAACCTTTGAGAAATATATATATATATATATATATATATATATATATATATATATATATATATTAACGAAAGCATATTGGAAATAGACTTTACCCAAACGGCATTTCGAACTTTCATTTCCATGTTCCACGAAGTGGTATACTTTAAGCTATCTCGAATAACTTTCATTTGGCTTTCAATTTCACGGAAAAAATAAACGCAGACTTCGAACTCCATTTCCCTGACTTTGCCATTCGACCTGGTTAAGAGAAATACATGAAACCTCTTCAACGAACAGTGGCCACACTAATTAATGCAATGGTCTCCAGTCGGTGGTAGTCCTTGGCAGCGGTGAGCTTCGTCTTGCAGCCCTCCACCTGGCAGCGCGGCACCATATGCGTTCTTTGCATCGCCGACCGCTGCTACTTGGCAGCCGGCACGCAAGAAGACGGCGAGTCCGGGAATTGCTTTCACCGCCTCAGGGCTCGACCTCGACCGCCCTCTAAAATAGCAAATTTTGAACAATTTGAATATACCGCAATAGGTGAAAATATTCCGCTATATTGGTAAAATATATCGTCAAAGGCGCGATAATTTGTCTTCGCTTTTTTTTTTTTTTGGATTGATCTGCTTAAGAACCCGCTGTTCAGGTATTGGAGAAGACCACAATCGAGGGTGCCGGTTGCGCACTTCTCGTTTTATTTTTAACTGAGTCTACGACTTAGTGTTCTTATCTTATCCATTTAATGCAAAAATTTAAATCAGAGTCCAACCAGCTGAGCACATTAAACCATGAAGGTTTCAATATTACCAGCTGTTGCAAGAGAGCCCCGATGCCTGGCAGACGTGCTTAGGCTCCACCGCATCGAAACGAAGAAAGGGTCTCGCTTGTAGTAGTGGGTTTTCCTCCCATATCTCCACTCACTCCAGCCATTCTTTGCAACTCGTTTATGAAATATGACATAAATTTGCTGCAACGCCCTGCCTCCATTTATTATTTGCTTTTTTTTAAATCACGCAGAGTCAAATTTAGTTTGTAGTCAGTTTGGCTAAAGTTTTGTATCTCGTAGAGCCTCTAATTGGCAAACAAAGTGACTGCATATAAAACCCTGAAATCGTAGGAATAGATGGACAAAAAAATGGCTCTGTTTTCCCAGCTACTACTTCATATATTTTTATATCTTCGTCGCTCACCCTCCGGATCCTCCAGCGAATGGTTCGTTTGTACACGTTATATCATACATATGGAATTTAGCTGCAGGGGGTCCAAGTCTTCATTGGCACTTATCAGTGGCTATCATCCTCCTTTTTAGGAGCAAGCTGGTAGGAATTGGAGGGCCGTTTCTATTCAAAAGAGCAATGAATGAGTTGGCAAATGGGTCTACCAAGTTACAGTCTGAATACTACATTTATGTAGTAATATCTCTGCTTATCCTTTCTTCTTTAACCAAGGCAATCAGTTGGTCGAAGAATAGGGGTTTACCTTCTTCAACACATCTTGTACTTGGATTTATCATTTCATCTAGATAAAAGTTCTGGTGTACTATTGTGGATACTTGAACGAGCACAACGTAGTGTCATTCATATCTTCTGAGCTGTTGTGTTTACATTCATTCCTACAGCCATTGAATTGATTCTAGTTTGCGTACTTTTGTAACATCAAGTAGGTGCAGCTGTTGCCGGTATTGTCAAAATTACAACAGCTGCCTCTTTAAGTTGGATAAGGGCAAACAAATTTGAGGAGCATGTTTCAGGCAAGGCAATTGATGATAATTTGAAGGCAGGCGGGCAAAACATGGAAATATCTTCA
This sequence comes from Pinus albicaulis, assembly GCA_034641835.2. Lineage (NCBI taxonomy): Eukaryota > Viridiplantae > Streptophyta > Pinopsida > Pinales > Pinaceae > Pinus > Pinus albicaulis. Next base: position 667,986,065 of record CM076571.1, read on the forward strand.
GGGATATTTAATGAAAGTGTTCTTTGTCTCACTCTGAAATCGATGCTCGATAACACCATTGCTTGCTTTCATCAACTCTTTTTATGCATTTCAAGCTCATCTGCAGTAGTGTTTTGAACACCCTATATCATTGAAACTGGCACTGAGAGGATTGAGGATTTCTGCTGATAAATGCGCCTCCCTACTCATACCTATACCTATTCTCTTCTTGTGGTCTATACAGGTTCGAATTCCACTGCTTTCACACACCGATATATACAGGTTCGAAACCCATGGCTTTCACACTGAGATCCGTGGCTTGTTCAATTCATGTTGAACTCTTGGGACGTTAGGACAATAGGGTTTTACATGTCTTGCTGTTTTGCTGTTTTTTTTTTTTTTTTTTTATATACGAAATCCTCTCACTTCTACCTCCGGTCCTGTAAGTTTTGAAAAGGATTGATTACCTAAAACTGTTATACTTATTTTCGAATCCACTGTATATGTTAAATCTTAAAATTTTTAAGTGATTGAAGGTGTGTTAAGGTTGGACAATAATAAATTCGACATCGATGCACAGCAGAAAGAAACTTCTGGCTGTTGGACACCACCTTCTGTTTATTAAACCGTCTGCCTGAATACAATATTCCTCATTTTTTTTCTTTTAAATCCTTCTGCATAGGCTGGATTTCCATTGCGTTGCCAAAACTTTTATAAATCTGTTCTGACTGCACTTTTACAACCATAGAAGAGCTGGTAGTTTAATTTGTGAACTCTGCCTAGACAATAGTGAGATTGACCGCTGAACTGTGGATGAGTTTAAAAATCTGTCATAAGCATCGATATAAGTTCTGTCTTTCTCAATTTTCTGTTTAGGAGATAAATTATGTATCAAATAACAAATCCGTTGTACTGTTTAGTTATCAAGGCTAAACATGACTATCCTAGAAAACAGAGATTTTCTTACTCTGATACTAGCATAGATCAACAAGAGATACTCTAGAAAACCCAACTTTTGATAAACTTTTCACGCCACAGTCAGAAAATTACACAACGTGTAAGGCCTATAAGGTCGAAAGGGTTTGAAACCTCCTCTGATACCATGTGTAAGGACCTTAAATTTTGATTTTCGGAATGCAAACACCATTCATAAAATTTGAGAAATGTAAAGCCCTTAATTTTCAAGATTTACAATCATTCACAGAATTCATACTACACAATTCCGAGTGCGATTTTTGAAGCAGAATATATACATCAATTGACAATCTAATACTTACCTGGAACTGTGTTTGGAGATGTCCTGATCTGCCATGGCTCCAGCTCCCGTTACCAAACCGCCGTTTTTCCTCCCAGCCTATCTGAGGTCAACCTCTCCGGTCCCCAGATCCAGAAGACAAGTCTTCTGGCCCCCGTGCCCAAAACTCCAAGAACAATCGAGAGCAATCCATAACTCAGTTAGAACTCTCAAACTCACTGCTCATGAACCACGCAGTTAGAACTCCTCTGACAGCATCCGAGTCAGTTTTCCCCTTCACTACCCATGCTCATCAAGTTTACCCCTCTTCCCTTTTTATACACAAACTCCATTCCTGATATTTATTAGAATATGATCTTTTAATAAATATCTTTGAAAAATATCTTAAAAATATTATATTTTAATAAATATCTTAGATTTATTAAAATATCTTAAAATATTATATTTTAATAAATATCTTAGATTTATTAAAATATTATAGTCAGTAATGTAGATATTATAGACATTTATGGGGATATTGACTTATTGACCAAGTCATTTATGGAGATATTGACTTTACTTAATTATTTTAAGATTTATTTATTTATTTTGAATAATGCTCCACCACACATACTCATATAAGAGTGGTACATGCGTTCAGTCTCTAGCTTGATGTTCCATCATATCTCGGTGAGATAAATGCATTACGATATTCAGTTCGTTACTCTAACTTAGTTAGTTTCCATACTAGCAGATATGTATACTAGTGCAGTACACGCGATACATGCATATGTAGCTATCATATGCAGGTCTCATATGCATGCTAATATTTCTAAGTTCCATATAATTCGAGTTGGGTCGTTACAAGATCTTCTTCAAGCAGCCTTTTGCATACAAACCCTCTTGTGCTTCAAGGATTGCCTTGAGGTCCTTTGGGTAAGGAAGATGCCTTCAACCCTTCTTCCTTCTTGTCCTCTTCTGGACTTAGCTAACAATAGTTTTTCCCTTCACCTCTAGCAAACTCAAAGTTGTAAGCAATTGTCAATTTGCAAACAGTTAAATTCTTTGCACTGTTAAACACCTTTCAAGTCGAACAAGCAACCTAGTGCTATGTCAAACAAGCAATCCTTGCTCTGATACCATCTGATCTGAAAATGGGTTGCATAACTTGTTATGCTTTTCAAGAACCTCCCACTCATTTAAACAATTTAAGATCTAGCTTATTCTTGACTGTGCGGAAATGAATACTTGAAACAGGTGTAGTTTTTTTTAACTGTTTAAGTGCTTTAAGAACATTTGTTTTTGCTAATATTAAGCATGTGCAACAACCATAAAGTGCAACAAATAAGTATCAACACATAACAACTAATTTAATATAGAAGTGCACCCGAATATAGTGGGCTACGTCTCCTTGAGCCTATGTCAACTGACTTGGCTCTCTGGGATTATGATGAATAAATTCTTTTACAAGTAAATACTTAACTCCAATGGTTATTTGGGTTGTACCATTGGGTTTAGAATAACATCATACCCCTGGAATGGTTGTCATCACTCTGAAGAAAGAACCTCGGCTCCCTTAGACTTGATTTCTGCTGTCAGTGTCTTAAGCTTCCTTGAGCTTCACTGTGGCACTAAGACCTTAAGAAATCCTTTTCTGTCCTCGAAACTTTCTCTACTGTCTCCAGCATATATCAAACCTCCAAAATAGACTGATCATTTGCTCAAAATGAGCTCTGCATCCCCAATCTTGGCCTCCATCCACTATTGGCCCTGGGCTACCTGAAACTTCCCTGTGGCTTCTCGAGCTCTAGAAGTCTCCAAATGGCTCTGCAAATCCCTTCAATGGGTTCAGAATGTCAAAAATAGTCAGAATATACTATTCACTTGCATAAATTGGACTTTGGTTGATCCGGTTACGCTTCCAACACCTAGTGGCACCCCCTGGGTCTAGGTTCACTGAAAACTTCTTTGAAGTATCTTGGCCTTCAAAAGTATTCAAAAGCTTTTGCAAATCCATCCATTGGATTCAGAAGGCTCAAAATAGTCCAAATAGACTACTGGTTTGCTGAGACTGGATATTGGTTGCTTTAAATAGGCCTCATTCTCCTACTAGCACCTGGTGGCCCCTGGAACTTCTCTGAAGCATCATTTCAGCCTTTAAAAGTCCTCTACAGGCTTTGCAAACCACACCATTAGTTCCAGAATGTCTGAAACATCCAAAATTGACTTTTGGATTATTGAGAAAGGCCTCTAGCTGCCTTGGCTAAGCCTCTTTCTGTTGCTAGCCCCTGGTGATCCCTAGAACTTCTCTGAAGCTAAACCTCGCTCAAAAGTCCTCTGATGGCTCTGCAACCCTCACCAATGAGTCTAGAGTGTCCAAGAAAGTCGAAATTGACTATTCACACTCTCAGAATGGTCGAATCTAGCTCAAGATAGAGTCTAAACAGTTTTGCCCAGTAACTCTTAAATCAGCTCCACTAAAAGTGGAGGAACTGCACTTAACTGGAGATAAGTTTGGAAAACCAAAAATTTTGGAGCGTGCCTCTATTTCTCTGCCAGCGATAACCGTAGAATTTATTGTCACCGTTACATGTGATAGGTCTAACTGCGGAGACTTCGAGAGTTTTCAATGTTGATTACAATAAATGCTGGAGCTTAAACCGCAACATAAAACTCGCCATGTGTTAGTCAGAACTGTCGATGGTTACGACTTTGCTGTCGGAGTTAACGTTAACCATGGCCATGTGAACCGAACTTCATGACCGCTAGTGATTTTGTAAACGGTTTGCACGTCGGTGGATAACCCTTGGTCCCTGGGCTAAGGTTATATGGGGAGGGGCTAACCCCTCCGCTCCCTTGCATGTTAAACCATTCAACGTTAAATTAAACACGTATGCTCATATGGTTAAGTAACAACCATAACGGAGACGGTTAAACGCGTGTGTATGTGGGCGAGAGGTCTCGGGGTCGACTCTTGGCGACCCAAACCAAATTTTGCCACTCCATGTTATTGGACAAGATGGACCATTGTGGTTTTCGACCAATCAAAGGTCGCCACATGGCGGCCTCTAGGCTTGCCACGTGGCGACCTCTGATTGGCTGAAAACCACAATGGTCCATCTTGTCCAATAACATGCTGACACTTGTAACAATATGACTGGCCCAAAGGGAATATTTCGAGGAATATTCTAGGAATATTTCAGAGAATATTCCAAGAATATTCTAGGAAATATTTCAAGAATATTCCCTAGAATATTCTTTTTTTGAAGTTCCAAAAACCCAGTCAAATCTGGTCAAAAGCCAAAATTTGTAATTTACTGGACTTTTCAAATCGCGATAACTTCTTCATACGGTGTTGGTTTTTCGAACTGTTCGCGGCGCCAGAATCAGGAAGACGAGATCTATCTGGTCGCTCAAGTTCGACACACTTTCAAGCACTTTGAAATTTGAACTATCACTTAGGTCTTTGATCTAAATCTGATCACCCCACCTTGGATCATGCTTGGAACGATGCCCCGGAGGTTGAAGCAGCCGAAAAGAAAAGTAAAAACATAAATGGCCACATTCAACAGGAAAATGTACCACAAAATACAAAAGATAGCCAAGACAAACATAATTAGCACTTGGGCAAAAGCCAATACATGAGCTCTACCCCATACCCTTTGGAGCTTGGAGACATTAGCGCATGCTAAAGCCCACTATGGAAGGGCATGCCATTATGAAGTGTCCACTTGTTGTCCATGGTTTGTAAACTCTTTTACTCGATTACTTTAATGACTTGTTGCACTGGAAGGCTAAGGGACGCATTGAATCTTATGCAAAATTGTAGATGGTGTCCATTTGGGTTTGGTCTCCCTATACAGGGTCCTAACCCTCCAGAGGGCTACATTAGCACATATTGGGTGTGTGTAGAGAGCTATGGGCCTCCACATCAGTAGACAAGACTCCATGGATCCCCAAAGATGTTCAAAGATTGATAGAGATCCACCTTTTGGACGAGGAAGATGCATTTGGTACACTATGCCCAGCTAGCCCCACAGGGACACCACACACTTGGCAGGTGTCCCAAGACTTGTAAGATGACATGACAACATTTATTCCATCATCTGAGCCCTTACAGATGGTCTATAGGCATCTTCGATTCATATGGAGACCCATGAGGTTGTTGGTGTGCTAGGTGCCCCCATGCCCATTGGGAGCACCACAGGTTTATTGTTTGGAAAACAAGGGGCCATCCCTTTGTCCATCACTTTCGAAGATCCTAATCATCATTATGGCACTTATGGACCTCATTAGGCTTCTTGGAGGGCCCTACGACATGCATAGATTATTATTATACCTCTTGAGAGGCTTATTATTCTATTTGTGAACTAGTTTGGTGGGTTTGTCACCAAAAGTTAGTTAATTTGCACATTATTTTATTTTTAGGGGCTAATGTAGCCCCATTAGGTAATTCGAACTCCTAACGAGTTTATAAATAGGAGTTGGATGGATTCATTTGTATCATCACTTGGATTTGGATTATTCTCTCATTAGCGAACTTCACATTTTTTCCTTGGTGGATATTTTTGGATAATGGATGAATTTTGATGTATGGATTGAGTTCTTTTTATCTTGGAGCTTGTTATATTGCAAATGTGATGTTGATTGGATATATTCTCCTACATGTAAGTGGAATTTTAACACTATTTTCTTTCGTTTCGCTGCATACATTGGTTATGAGATTTTCGCTATTTTAGGGCTAATTGCTGCATGCATTTACGACATCAACGTGGAATTATGTTTCTATTTAGCTTACCTCTATGTATGAGCAATATTTGATGGATGAATTGTCCTAGAGATCGAGTTATCTCAATAAGCTGCTTCCATTTGCAACGAAGTATAAATGCTTTTAAGGTCACTTTTCTTCTTGCCCTTATCATTGGACGAAGTCGACTTTGAGAGCCTCCTTGAACAAGAAACAAAGTCTATCTTCATAATTCTCCTTGACTCCATATCCCCTAGAGGAATTAGGCACTGATCTATCAAAGGGTGTTCATTTAAACCATATTTTTCACATTTTTTCTCCCTCTTCTAGGTCTAGCCACATTGGGCCACCTAGGGCATCAATTTCCCAGGAAACTAGCCCTAGAAAAATTTCGATCTCTTAGGCTCTACTGCGTTAGTGTGTCCTTAAGGTCTCCTTCGAATTTGAAGAGACTCCGATAGTGGGATTGCGAGATATCTCAAGCCCTAGGTCTAAGATAAAATTTTGCCCTAGTGTTCCCAAGGCTAGTACCTCATAGGACCAATTTGACTTCTTTAGGTGAAAATTCTTGTTTGATCCTTTCCCCTTGCCTTGGTTAGGTTAAGAATATCATTGGTTTCTAGATTCCATCCCCTTAACCTGGGCTAGGTCCACTTGACCCTGTGTGGTCCCATTTCTTATAAAAAACAATTCATCAAGGGCAACTCGGGAATCCAAGTTAAATAAGGATTTTAGAGATTGGGAAACTCCTTTTCAAGTCATATTCCTTTAAGCTAACCCTCAAATCCTCACCTCCTTTCCCTAGAAAATCTCGTACCTTGCTTAAAGAGCAATTAAGTTCCATTTTTAATCCCATCCTGGGGAAAGGGTCTCTAAGGTTACTTCAAAGTTCACACCTATTTGTTGATCCATCCTCTACAAGCGACTTCCTAACTACCAGGTCTCCTCCGATCGGTGAAAATTCGTAAATAGCAGAGAGTCTTTGCTCTGGTGACAGTGGGCTAAGTCTCCATCATTGCCCTCGACCTTGTAGTTTCCCTCTTAGGAGTCCCTTTTAGGTCCCCTGCTGGTTTGAGTGGTAACAAGGATGATGCACTATTTCCTTGGGTTGGATGTTTGGCAGGGAGATGGGAAGATCTTCTTGGGGCAAGGCAAGTATGCCCTAGAGGTTCTAAGGAGATTTCACATGCAGGATTGCAGACCCATGACCACGCCTCTAGTCACAAATTGGAGGAAGGTTGACACATCCAAGATGGAGTTAATAGACCCCACACTTTACTGACAATTGATAGGGTTGCTTATGTATTTGGTAAACATGCTACCATACATATGTTTTGTAGTTAAATCTTTGAGCCAGTATCGTCGAGCCTATGAGAGCACATTGGGTTGCTACCAAGCGCGTATTGAGGTATCTCAAAGGGACAATAGAGTACAGATTGTCGTATAGACAGATTGATGGGGTGAAGATTGAGGGCTTCACTGATGCATATTGGGCAGGGAGTTCCACATACAGGAAGAGCACATTGGGTTGCATGTTCGGTGTTGAATCAACAACTATTTCTTGGTTTAGCCTAAAGTAGAGATCTGTTACATTAAGCCCAGCTGAAGCCGAGCCGAGTACATGGCTGCCTATCTGGTAGGGTGCGAAGCTATCTAGTTGAGGACGCTGCTCGCGGGCTTATTTGGACAGGAGCTAGAGCCCACTATGATACACTATGATGATCATAGTTGCATCAAACTCTCTGTGAATCTAGTGTTTCACAACCGCTCAAATCAGATCGACATACATTATCACCACATCAGGGACATTGTTCAGAGAGGTATAGTTACACTCCAGTATGTACCAACAGAGGAGCATACAACAAATATTTTGACCAAGGCTTTGCCAAGGAGCAAATTTATTTACCTTAGAGAGAAGTTGGGTGTAGTACAGAACACCTTCCTCTCTAAGAGGGAGTGTTGATTGGAGTAGAGAAGTAAGGGTTCTGCCTACTTAGGTGCCAAGGCTAGCAGAGGGACCCACAAGACAACCATTTAACAGAGTATTAGTTTATTTAACTATTTCTTAAAGTTAGACGTAGGAAAATTTAAAATCCTAAAGTCAACTAATGATTTAATCTCAGCCCTTCATCAAGATCTAATCTCAGCCGTTGACAGTGATTATGGGGCTTAGGTCGAAATATAAGAGGAGATAGAGGGAAGTGGCTAGTTCTTTGGGCATAAGCAGTGTGTGCCAGATCAGGGAAGGGAGAGACTAGGGTTTCAGCAGATCACAGAGTTTCAACGACCAAGGAGAGATCGAGGGAGGGCCGAATTGCTCTAACTCAGACAGCCTCAGCACGACCATTCTGCTCGCACGTGTATGCAGAGAGACAAGGCTGTGCTCAGATAGGCTGAACTCCATACGGTAGAACAAGTGAACAAAAGGAGTTCGATTTTCTTTGGGGTAGCTGATCAGTAATTTTCTGTGGTGAAAGGGAAGTTTTCCCTTGCTGTAAATTTTCTAAAGATTACCTTTTGCTGAAGATAAGAAAAGACACAGTTTGCAGGTTTTCCCTGAAGTTGGGGTTTCCTGGGTATATCTTGTGTTCTATGTGTTGAATGATTTTGTGTTCTGATTTATTTATTTTTTCTGTGTATGCTAAGTTAGAAAACTCAGTGCAGTTGTAATTTAAGTTTTCAGAACAGCTGTTGTTTATATTTCTGGTAGCTCACTTAGAAAATTGCAAATCAGTTACTGGGTTTTAAGGAAAACTGACATTGTACACATTATTACTACAATAGAAGTTTAAGAAGCATTTCACAAAAAATGGAAGAAGTATGGTTATTTGTGTAGTGTCATATAGACAACCCCACATTTGGCTCCAGCCTCCGCCATATCATTCAATACCCTTGAACTATTCTGACTTTCTAGATCCTTTGTTCTTTCTGAAAACATAAGAACTTGAATTTGCAGTTTTTGTTGCTTTTATGTGTATGTTATATATTTCAAAGATTAAAATCCCCATGCATGGTCCTCTATAATTTGTTGTTCTGGAAGATATATCTTTCTGTTTTTGTTGTTCAGTTTGTCTGATTCAAGGAAGGATGTGCAACAGTATGATTTGAGGTAACAGAAGACGCTGATATTTTTCCTTCTGCCCATTGAAATTCCTTTATTCATTCAATACCTTAATCAATTTATATTTAAATTGGACCCATCGATTAGGATGTTGAAGTGTCTTTGCTTAAATATGTGAGTGATTGTCTCTTAAGCACTTATTTGGCATTGCAGGGACAGACTATGCAGATGATGTACGAGACTATTTTCAAGGCTTTGGAAGAAGTTGGTCTTGAAAAGACATATCATCCTCAAGATTATTTGAACTTCTTTTGTCTAGGGAATCGTGAAGTAAGAGATAATAACGAAGCACCTTCTAAAAGTGCAGTTCCGGAAAACACACCTCATGTAATTTATCTTTTTTTTTTTTTCTTCTTCTTCTTTTATCAACCCTCTATATATACAGTGATCTGTTGTCATCTTTTGTTTATAGGCCTTTGTAACAGTTTTACTATTAGATACGTGAACTAGAAAATGGTTTTCCTGTGTAATCTACAGAATATCATTTAGTTGAGTTGTTTTCATTTCAAGTGTTGTACTGCTTTCAAAAAGTCTTGAGCTTAAAATTGATGAGTCTTGACTATTAGTAATTACTGAAATTAAAATCATATTATCCTTTTGGATGTCAACTCTTTCAAATTAAAATTTCTGAAATATTCAAATTATATTGATATTCCTTGTGGCAGGCTCGAGCTCTGAAAAATTGCCGTTTCATGATTTATGTCCATTCAAAGGGTATGATTGTAGATGATGAGTATGTCATTCTAGGATCAGCTAATATTAACCAACGTTCAATGGAAGGTTCAAGAGACACCGAGATAGCTATGGGTGCATATCAACCACAATATACATGGTCTAAAAAACAAGAGCATCCACATGGCCAGGTGAATGGCTTAAGATTTTTTTTCTTGTTATCATGCTTTGATATTGTCTGTTTATGTTCCCTTCAGTAACTGCTTTTCCCTGCACTTGCTCCCTCCCCACTCTCCCATCCTGAGCATACATTGAAGCACCCTTACTTGAGGTTATGCCCCTTGCTGTTGAAATCAAAATTGCACGAGCAGGTCAGCGATAACTATAATGTGTATGAGAAGTGGTGAGCAAATTGAATTTAGCTGGACTTTTGTGTTAATAGAATATAGATAGATTCAAATCAGTTCCTGTCTTCCTCGAGTAAATTTTCCACAACCACTTATTTCTATAACACTATATTGCAGTCTTTTAGGCTTCATGCCTTCACTTCATTTCTTCTGGATTGTGCTGTTTTCATGATTCATGCGATGTATGAATTGCATAAAATGACGTCACATACAAAGAACAAGGGATTTTTGGCATCATTTTATATTTAAATTATGTTCAAGCATGAATAGTTGACATCATGTTTCGTATTTTCCATTGCAGGTATATGGGTATAGAATGTCTCTCTGGGCAGAACATCTTGCGGTTATGGAGAATTGCTTTCAACATCCAGAAAGTTTAGAATGCGTACGGAAAGTTAGGGATCTCTCTGAAAATTATTGGAAGCAGTTCAGCGCTAATGAGGTCACAGACATGAAGGGTCACTTCATGAAATACCCAGTAAAGGTAGAAGCAAATGGAAAAGTGAAACCTATACCTGGATGTGAAACTTTCCCCGATATTGGGGGAAATATCCTTGGGACACTTGGGACACCTGCCTTTATCCAAGAAAACCTAACTATCTGAATTTGTTTTCTCGAAGTGGGATACATCATTGGAGTTATTACCATAATCCATCGAGATCCAAAACATGGAATTCGTCAGAATGCTTTGCTCCATGCTGCACACTTATCTCAATATAAATATTTGTTGTTCTATCAAGGACATTAGATTTGGGATAGCCTGGACAACTTTGCTGACAAGCTTCATAGGTTGACATGCAAGGTAAATTTGGTATGGGCGAGATGTTTATGCATGTTTCGTCTTCCCCATTTCTTAATACAACTATTTGTTTTCAACTTTATCCCTAAGATGCGGCAACAATCTTGAATATATACCGCCATTTAGTCTTTTGAGTTTAATTTTGTATAATATATTTGCCTAATCTGATAATTTAAGTAAAGTTGAATATTTTTGCTCAGTAAGTTTCCGAATGACGATTCTCTCATGAAAAACGAGTTGCATCAAAATTTTTTTATTATGGTTATTTTTTACATAATCAAATTTAAGTTTTGGCATAAATATTTTATAAATAATTTGATGTATATAAATTTTTTATATTTTAAAATTAAAATTAATATATATTTATTTATAATTATTATTATTATTACTATTATTATTATTATTATTTTCAAATATGAAAATGAATCTCATCATTTATTATTAGATAAGTTGCAATCATACACACACACACACATATATATATTTGTAAATTAAGAAATTCTATTGACTATTCTTTTTCAGGGTTTGCCATTGGGAAACTAAATCATCGACATAATGATAAGTCTTTTGTCCAAAAATAAACATTTAGGATACAAAAGTTGCTGCTATGGAGTGTGTTTTCCATGAGTGCATATATATGCAAAAAAAATGAACATGCTAGCCAAACCAAAATGACAAAGATACTGCTAGTGAGAAAGTTGTCTTGCGGGAGTGCCAACCATGGTGAAAATTCAAGGTAATAAAAACTAGAGTGATAAATTGCAGACGTAACCTAGAAATTGAGGTGAGAGGAAGCACCTGTGTGATAACCAAAGGAAGATTGTTCAAGCGCCGGAAGCTCTGCACCATGGATGTTTTTAGATTGTCACTGTGATTCCTCGTTGAACCAAGAGAGCCAATTGTGGAAGAGTAATATGCCACAATACAACGGGAGGAAACTCACGTCATGAGCAAAGGATTTACAATATCCTAGTAGTCACTCTCCGCACTGAGATATGCATCCACTGCAAGAATAGAATTCCAGAGGACCAAAATGACTCCAAACTCACTTAGATAAGAGCCACCAAATCTTCATACAACAGAGGTTCAAATTCAATATGATGGATGTCTAGGTCAGGGGGACCTGGACAGTCCTTACTAGCGAAAATGGAAACAACAATACTCCATGCCCACAAGCGACAGAGGAGGGTGGAGAGTGACTTCACTGCGTCTGGAGGATTAGGAGACCAAAAGGGAGGAGTCACAATTAACCAAGGATTTTCCATATAACTTGCCTTGAGACTTGCCTTAAGGTGTGAGCTGCTGAGAGTACTCACCATATTAATTGGTATCATGAGTGTGGTCAAGTGGAGAGCAAGCTGGTCGAGCCTCTCCCCTTTGATGATTAGGTGACGGTGGGCTGCATGCTTCCTCTTGCCTGACACTTTTAATGTGTTGACCACCTTGAGCAGGGATGCAATCATTATTATTATTATTATTTCTTTTATTTCTTTTTAAATACGAAAGTGACAAATCCTCTCTCTCTTTCTCTCCATATATATATATATATATATATATATATATATATATATATATATATATATATATATATATATATATATAATTTTCTTATATTATATCATAAAAATTATATAAAGCTCATCATTTTCCCTGCTCATTGCTGTTGCCTTTTGCAAGGGAAGCTAGACCAACGATAGTGGAGGCGTTTTACCAATATTTTATCCATCAAAATATTCAAAATTATAGCTATTGTTTGAGCTATCCTATGTCTAGACATCTGTTTGAGTACATTGTTAGAATTGTTACGTATCATATGCCAGGTGGAATTGGCCATCTATCTATCTATGAAAATGAAAGAAATTTTCTTAATCCAAAACATAAAACAGAGGACCTGTGCATGCTTCATTTAGCTAGGGACATTGTTGGGGTTGGATCTTGCACACTTGGGCCTATTGGAGATTAACGCTTGCATTGAAGATGTACCTCGATATGTCCTAGACAAGCATCTAGGCTAACCAAGCAAGAGCATTGATGATGTTGAACCCTTTAGATTTCATTAAGACAAGCAATTATCTCGTCGTGGTCCTCATGTTTTTCCTTGAGGAGTCAACCCAATAGAGTTTTCATTTGCCAATGAAGGGTAGAGTTAAAATATTGACTTTGTCATCCCATGGTGTGGTTAAGGTCGAGGACCCAACCAACAACTTCAGCTTGAATTTCAAAGTATGAATAAGCCTTATGGTTATGGTGGTCAAGGCTTCTAATTGTTGAATTTCTTCTTTAATTTTGGGTGGCGTGACAAAGTGGAAAATTGCAGCAATGGCTCCTTTGACTTTTAAAAGGACATGGGGGTGGGCTTTGGTCCACTTATGTGTGCATGTGTCACGAAACCATTTAATATGGTCTTTTGGGGTGCAACCACATGTTTGACCACTACCTCAAGGTGCCCCCATGGCTCCAAGGAAGCCCTCCTCGGGATTGAACCTTGCCCAATGGTGAAAAACTCCTTGCTTTCCACTATTGGATCTAACCCATTTGGGAAAAAAAATTAATCTACTTAAAAGATTAAAACTTTAAGTTATAATCACCTTGGTCTTGTTAATTTTTTTTTCTAAAGTTTATATGAATTTCAACCATTTGCATAATTCTTATTATGTCCATGCTAAATTTCAACAAGGACATTGAATGTATGGATATTTATCTAGGGTAGGGGTGATTAGGATGTAAATGTTAATGTTGGTAAGGAACTCGATCCATGTGTAACATTGTTTACATGACAAGATAAAAGAAAAGGCAATATAAAAAAAAGGTGTCTTTAACCATAGAAACTAGAGATATAAGCTCATTTTTTAGTAGCCTTGTGATTTTACAAGTTTTTTTTGAATTGAACATTAAAACAAATCGAGAGGGAGAAGAAATTGCAATGTTATTCAAATTAAAACTTCATCTTCTATATATTAGCTTGTTCTTCTTGTGCCTTCCTCCCATTATCATTTCATTGGCTAGGATCATGTGTTAGAAATAAGTAGACTTGAATTGCTAATATCTACAATAGTTGGGTAAATTATCATCTCTTAGGCTTCCTTGATTCATTCTATCATAGATGTTGTTGACAGATAATAACTCTCTCAAACACAACTCACAACTTTCATCGTATTGTGGTCTTTAAAGAGTGACTCTTCCCAACAAGTACCTCGAGCCTCCCTTTCAAGACCTTCAAAGGCTTACCAACTCTTGTTTTAATGATGCTCTTCTTAGGTGAGCCACTATATAAAATTGAGTAAGGTATTATCTACTTAAAAACCTGGACTTGCCTACTAGAGCTATTATCTCACCAAAGATTGGGGCTTGACTTGAGCTCCCTTTCACTATGTTCACATCTAGGACCCATTTAGCTCATTTGAATGAATTAGCCACCTAAGTGGAATTTAAATGGGGGGAGTAAATGTTGGTACTTGAGGTTATATTGGTTCATCAAGCCTTTGGTGCTTCTAGAGAGTTAATCAAAAGACCGACTAACATGAGACATTCAGCTGAATGGTTGACTAGCGAGGCAGTTGATTGAGTGGTCGACGAGTTGGTCAAGTAATCAACTAATGAATAATCAATCGAGTGGTTGACTAGCGAGATTGTTGACTGAGTGGTTGAAGGAGCGATCAGGACAATCAAGTCAACTTAGATAGTTGATTAGCCAAAGAGAATTGGGTTGACTAGAATAGCCAATTGGTCGATGAAATAGTGTGGATTTCACATAAATAGTAAGAATTGTTGCACTCATTTTTGGATTGAATCTTCCACAACTAAAGGAAGTTTGTTAGATTTGGACACTATAAATAAAGGACCTTATGGGTCAAATATTGTATCGATTTCATTATTATCAAATCATGCATTATGATGTTCTGATCATAGTGCATTATGCTTAAGTGTTATGTCGATGTCTTTAGACACCACTTATTATCTTGGAGCATAATTACTCTTCTATTTCTTTCTTTTGATTTTGTTTTCTGATTTCTATTCTTGGGTTCCGTATATCCCCAACCAGAAAGTAAGTACTTTGAACTAAAGGTGGAGCCTTTCGAAGCCGAGTGATGTGGTGTTATAACTATTTATTGTTGGTAATTCTTCAATGATATTGTACAAGGCTTGTGTGAGGGGGGAGGGATGGCGAGTGGTGTAGTTGCTTGATCAAAAGGGAGAGGAAATTGATGATTTTAATCAAGGGCTATGAAAAGTGTTTCTCACTTGCGAGGGAGAAAGAGAGTAAGAAGTGGTGGAGAGGGGATCCCCTCCATGAAATTCTCAAACAAATTGATAAAGCAATTTAACAACTAAGTTATGGGGAAAGAAATGACCAAGCGATAGATACATATATTTGCTACCATGTGCATATATTGTTAACTACTATGTATGTATCTAATTGGAGCAATGGGTACATGAAGTCAATCTCAACTAGGCTGGTAACAACACTCACTAATACCTACTGATATGTATGGGCCCTTTGTGGATGGAATTGGATATAAACCCACAATTAGAAAAGAAAGTAGATGTGTGTGCACAAGGTAAAGGGTCACCTTTGGACTCTAGGGAGGGAAAAGCAAACACCCATTGACACAAAGGGAGTTTCTAGCACTCCAAACTACGACAAATAATTGGTATATGCTCCCTATCCTCCTCCGCAACTTTTTGGTTGGACTATTTTCCAACATAGCTTTCTTGTACTTTCATTCTATGTTTCATGGAATGGCTAAAAATGGGTGTCACTTAGGCATGGATGTTTTGACACCATACCACATTATATTCTTTATTAAGACTCTACATGAACATACCATAAATGCACATCTCTTGTTATTCCACTAACCTAATGAACATTTGTTAGCATCCATTTCAAGTCCTTTGCTTGAATATGGGAGATTTGAACTACTAACTTTTCATATTGGAGCCACAAAGGGAAAATGCTCATGATGTAAGGTGCATGAATGAAATGGCTTATTGTGAAAGAGGAAACGTGTATATCTACCACATCCTTTACATTGAACTTATAAGTAGGTGACCATTCAATCCAGTATAGAGGGTCATACACGAGGGTGTGCTTGATTCACCCTGCCTAATAAAGGTGCATGTGCATGCCAAGAATGTTTTATTTCCTTGGATATACCTGGTGACAGTTCAAATTTTCTAGTTGTAGAAAGAGAAGCCATGGGTTCATTTTATCACACTTTAAATGGGTGAGAGAAATTATGGGTTCATTTTGTCACACTATAAATGGCTGAGAGAAATTAATCATGGGTTCATTTTGGCTATAGATGGGAATTCGATTGTAACTACTTATTAAAAAAATATTTTACAAAGGGCATGGGTGTTGTTATGACGGTGTTTACACATGTCGTACTAGAAGAGTTTTATGCTCACTTGAGATAAGTTCCTTGATGTACCTACAACTAGATAACTTTTTATTATCCTTGCTGCAGGCAAGTGTATAACACATTCGATAATGCATCGACAATGAATTGTTTCGGTGTTTGACTAAAATTTAAAATTCATCTTGCAGTGTCTACATTATATATATATATATATATATATATATATATATATATATATATATATATATATATATATATATATATATATATATATATATATATATGCGTCGACAGTGAATTATTTTGGTGTTTGACTAAAATTTAAAATTCATCTTGCAGTGTCTACATTATATATATATTATTTGAAATTATTTTAATTTTAATTTTCATTGATTTCATTGGCTGAAATGGCTTGGGTCTTATTTTGTAATCATTTTTTTTTGAAGCTCGGCAAGACTACATCTTCATCATGTCCAATATATAACCCCAATCGGGGTATGGAATTGAATGAGTGACTTCACATCAAGGAGTGTCTTGATAGAGCATCCGATCACCGTTTATCCAAGACCTTGTGAGCCTTATTTTGTAATCATTGCAATCCTAGAAAACTTGCAAATTACAGGTATGACACTTGTCGTCAGAGCATTTACATCGTAGCGATTTACATATCTTGTTTCACTAGTAACTATGCATGTTTTTAGTTCACACAAAGGATTTAAATGATGTCTCACATCAACCTATCACATCACTGTACCCGTGCTTCAACAGTCTACTCCAGAGTCAATTTTATGATATTTACAACGTATTAAACATGAATCCCAACTAGGGATCTAATTTTTTCAAACTTTGATTTAGTTTTAAAATTACTCTACGAGTCCCACAAGTCGGGAGTTGGGTCTCTCTTCGTCTTCCTCTGTGGCTCGGCTCCAATGCTCGACCTATAGCTAGTCGGGGTCGGGTTTCTTACTGGTCAGGAGGTCAAACTTTTCAAGTTCTTGCGTAAATATTGAGCTCTACTTTTCTTTGCAACCAACTGTTTCACTGGTGGCCCACCAAAGTCATTGGAAATGAATTGCTTAATTTCTGCTGTCGATCCTTTAAAATGTTTGTTGTAGCGTTGCTTCCTCGAATTGGAATGCCAACATACTCTTAAATTTAAAATATTCGATTTTGCACCATATTTGTTTCAATATAATCAACAATTTATATAGGTGCATATTCCACAACATGATCAAGTTTTGAACTTAATGTCTCTACGTAATAATAATCTCTCTGTGATTATATTGTAGTGGCACTATATGGCACACTTGAAAAAGTGAAAGCATGTAGGCTTGTTGTAATGGTCTATGTAGATATCAAAATAAGTTTGTTTTATGTTATTTTTTAAATGGTACAAATTCATTTGGAAATGACCTTTTCTCCAATAAGAAATATTGATATGTTCACTTCAAATTTTGTTTGAATTATATTGAATGGATAACATTATTAATACAGGTTTTGCTTATAATTGTTTAACTATATTCCACTTGTTTTAAATCTTCTATACTTTGAACTAACCTTTCAGAGAATTTTGATTGAGAAATTCTAAATTGAATTTATATAAATAATTATTTTTTTCCCACATTAATATACTTGAAAGAGTTATGAAATCAGGAAGATATCAACCAAGTTCTAATAGGCCCCTCTAGTGGCCTGTTATAGTTACCTAGGATTCCCCTGTCAGGGATATGGCAGTGAACGAAGACCACAAATCTCAATACTCAAAACTAAAGCCCTTTGGATGGAATTAAATTTTGCATGGTTTCCTAGTCCTCACTGGGGATACCATTTCCCTTTTGTAAACCTGCGATACAAAGTTTATCTCATTCCATGTGTTCTCCAAGTTCACTTTCCACACACACTCCCTTTGAGTGACCTCTTGATGCACGACATGTCAGAGGTATTCCCTTAATTAAATTGAACACAAATATAGAGATCCATTAAAAAAACACACAAATTGAGTTAAATATACGTCGAGTGCTCAACCCAAATCAATTTACGAGGTTGGGGTTGAGTCCTTAGTCGGAGGACAGACCTCCTTTCTCTTTTGGGCAAATTCAAATTGGTCACAGACCTGACTTCTCAACGAGCTCGACTAGACCGACAGGTCTCACCCAGGTCAGGGTCAGTCGCTCTTCTATGCGCTATCTATGTAATGGTTCGTTGTGAATGTTGACTAAATATTCGACCCACAATGTTAATTAAACCGATTACCCATGTTGACTCACCTCTGCTTCGACTAGAGTCAACTCTAACTAAATTGACATTAACAATTTCAGTCAAGTCCACGGTGAAATTTCCATATTAACAAGGCACAAACATTAAATGACTAAGAATTAAGATATATTGACTATTTTTGTATTTCAATCTAATCAATTGAAATAAAATATCAACTACACTAAAAACTAGTTGCTAAATTCAATTAATTAACAATCATTATAATGAATATTAGAAAAAATAAAATTAATATTTTTAACAAAAAATAATAAAAATAATATTTAATAAATAGCTAACCAATCTTAAAACTAATAATATTATATTTATATTTTTATAAAATAAATAGTTTCATGGTAAATGTGTTTTATGTTATAAATATCATTTAAAATAAAAATTCTTAATAATCTTTAATAAAAATATAATATTTTCCATCTTAAAAGAAGACAATGAAGTGTTCATATCATTTCTAATAATAAAACGATATTGACATAATTTCAAATAATAAAACGATGCTGACAGTAAGTATAATAAAAAATATTCAACATAATTTGCAGCCACAATTTATATTGCAAGGAAATTTGAAGTTTCCTATAATTAAATGTGTGATGACCCTCGTTCATTAAAAAGATGTTGCTTATTTCTTTTTCTATAATGAGAGAAATTTTATTATATGTGAAGTTTCTTATAATGAAATGTGTAATGCATCTCATTAATTAAAAAGATGTTGCTTATTAGTCGCTACCGTCCGCACATGGCAGGGACTATAGTAATCGTTTTTAGGCTTTGCATTAGTTCTTGCACAAAAATCAAGTCAACGAATTCAATTTATTATAAAGTTTTCCATTTATATTTAAAAAAACACTTTTCCATCTACTAGTGAGCTTCATGTAATTATTGTTTTAACCAATAGGCAACTTGGAGGTCTTATTTGGCCTCATATCGAGGCAAGACCTATGAAAACTTAGCGTAAATGTGAATTGATACAAAGTTTTTCAGTTTCTATTAACTAATGCTAACATTAGTTAGCAAACATTTTATGTTGTTAATTAATAGTATATCTTGTGGAGGGTTTAGACATGGCTCCCAAATGTTTAAACACCATATGTGCATGTTCCACTTGGCTTACCTCGGAACCCTCACCTGTATGGTGGCTAGCTGGCTAGATGCCTTGAAGGATGCGTGGCAGTGGCTGTGAAATCCTCGTTTGAAGACGAAGATAAGTATATTCGTTATCTGCATGTTCCACTTGGCCTAGTCTCAGCAGCAACAAAAACAAATTTCTTTTCTTCTGGGCAATAGTCTCAGCAGCAACAACAACAAATTTTTTTTTCTTCTCGGCAATAGTCTCAGCAACAACAACAACAGATTTATTTTCTGCAATAACAACCATATTTGTTCCAGATTTCTTCTCTGCAATTCTTAGAATTGTTGGCCTTCCCTTTTTTTCTCTCGCTGATTTCAGTTGTGGTGGGATGGCGTTTTATTTTGGATCAAAGCCATGCATGATAGTGGCTCAACAAAAGAAGGCCTGCAAAGACGAGAGCAAAATCCAAATTCGAATAGCTGAGAAAATTATGAAACCTAACAACCTTGTGCTAGACCCTTTCTCGAATCCTGTTGACAATAATTGGTACGAGGTAAGGAATTATTTGTTTGGACTCTTCCCCTTCAGCTGGAATTTTCTATTTTCCTAAAGCCAAAAAATTACCCTTCATGATATTACAGTCCTGCATCTTTGAGGCAACCTAATACCTTGTTCCAGGAAGCTCTCTGATAATTCATGAGCTGCCTAGAACAAAGTATTAGGTTTCCTCAAAGATGCAAGACATGCAGGACTATAATATCATGAATGTAATAAGATGGACTATAATATCAAGAGATTCAATGTTGCATTTTAAGATATTTACTAGAGAGACGGTGGTTGTGTGGGACGTAGGCTGGAGATGTAGGATATCATCTAGCAATTCGCACGGGCTTCAGATCGACAACACAGACTGGACCCTAGTACAAACTACAAAATTCTACCAATTTGAGCATCAATAATGAAAGGCTGCGATCCAGTCTGTGTTTTGCAAAAGTCGCTGAAAGCCATGCTCCATAGATTTGACTACAATGGATGAATTCCCATTGATGTTGTGGTCTGAATACAACAATCAAAGATTAGTGACCACTACAAAAAGTAAAGAAAAAAATTGGTTCCAAGATGAACCCTGGAACCTTCGCTATGAAGAAGAAATTCGACAACCAATGGGAGAATGCAGGCTAGGCTTTATGAACTGATTTATTACATTATTTAGAACCATCACCAGTTTTCTGGCTGAATGAATTGGTTGGGCATAATTTTTCATATGGTTTGAAAGGAAAAAGGCTTTCTTTCAAGCAAGCAATCCAAAAGCATGAAGGGGACAGAGACAACCAGCATGCAAGCAAGCAAATTGATTGGTCTCAAAAAGGAAAAAGGCTTTCTTTCAAGCAAGCAACCCAAAAGCATGAAGGGCCCGACGACAACCAGCATGCAAGCAAGCAAATTGATTGGTTTCAGAAAGGAAACAACAGAAAACGACAATGCTAGAAAGCTCAAAATGGGTAAAATGAACAGAAAGACATGGTAACAGGATCAACCGTGATTGATAAACCCTACTCATGAATCAAAGTAATTAAGTAATCAAAACATAATGGAAGGCAATAGGCAATTACCTCATGGATAACCCAGAGAGGACATTGCCACCGCCAATCTAGATAATCATATTAGTTCCATTCTTCTAGCAGCGGTAGGTCAGCATGAGCCGGGGAGAAATTAATTCTAATTTTAGAGATAAGAAAAAGAAATTTTACATGAACCCTCGTTAATCCGGACCAGGTGGGTGGCTGACCTGAAGAGAAGATGGGTTTATTGCCCGCTTTGATCTAGCAATTTCGCCCTTTATTGGTAGATTTGTGTGTTTTTTTAATCTTTTATCGTCAAACTGTAAATCAAACTGCTTCAGTATCACTCAAGTGACATTCTTAAATTCAGGAAAGGAAGGATACCGTGCGCTGAAGGGACTACTACCAACTCAGATGCACTAGACTACAAAAATCAGTAGTATATTATATAAGTAAGAGCCTCACTGGACCTGACTTAAGATACGTTCATGTCTAAAAACTGGCCTTGGCGCTTGCTCGAACATGATTTTAGACCTGCCACTGCCGCTACCCTATACAGCTTTGATGTTGCCACGTTGTTTTGTGCACTCATTGTTGGTTAGCTTTCAATAGCTATTAACATGATTTTAGACCTGCCACTGTCGCTACCCTATACAGCTTTGATGTTGCCACGTTGTTTTGTGCATGGATTGTTGGTTATTGTTATGAGTTGTTTACATGGAGTAATATTTTTGTTTGCACATTTTCTTTAAATTGTATCATTAGGTTGAGTATAATTTTCTATTTATTATTTAACAAATGTGCGTAGAGGAATAATTTTCTATGCTTCTTTTGATTTTTAGTTCTCATCATGGTCATGGTCATGGTCAAGCTCATGCCATATGACCACAAGAAAAAAAGAAAAAAAGACAAGATTTGGCGTGATTTATTACTCAACTGAAATCCAAAAACAATGAGAAAGCTTAGTTTCTTACAAGACTGTATTCAAATCATAACCTATATTGAAATGAAAGAATGTAGGAAGTTATTGCTTGGAAAATGATTAAATGCTATCCAATATTTTTCTTTGGAACATAGGTTGGCATTTTGATACCTGACTAAAACCTTCTTTGTAAAAGGCTAATTCCTGTCAAATGAAATTAAAGGTAATGAGAATTACTTATTAAGGCTATACTTTAAGAGGCAAAGTGGTTCTAAAGTTTTATAAGCTATTATGATACCACTGCTCCTGAGACAACAATATAGAGGTATGTGGGTGCTTTGTCTTGCAAGAGAATTTATTGCCCACCAGGGAAAGACCCAGCTTGAATTTTTGATACCTAGATCAAGTAGATCAAAGCATAAGGCTTACTTCCATGCATGCAAAGAAAGTGGTTTTTTGGAAAATTAATGCCAAACTTATCAATTGTAGCAAGAAGTTGTATGAAACTCCTTGGAATAAATAAACTTTATCAAGTACAAAGAGAAATAAATACTGAAGAACCTTCAAACGAATGCCATTTGGAAGGGAGTTGTAGATGCATCTCTGCTGCAATCTTTCAGTTCTGCATTTTAGAGAAAAATAATTTGTGATTTGATTTTGCAATGTATATGGAAGCTGGTTTCTAGTGGAAAAGTTTGAAGTTGTTGCTATCATGTTTCTGTGCATTGATTATAACCAGAAAAAGCCATTAGAAATTAGAATAACACTTGGATTGTTCTAAAAATTACTAGTAAATACTAAATATATATCTGGTCTGGCTTGACTCTTCGACTGGGAGATCTGTCATGTTTCCAATCAAGTAAGCAGTGAGACCCAAATTCAACATCATGTAAAGAATATCAAACATCATCTCCTTTGTATTTCTCACAGTGCAGGTATCCATAACCAACACATAGACAACTGGCAAAAATCGTGGCTCTACAGAGTGGGATGTGGTGATTTATATTTCTCTACATCCATTCAATTTAAAAAAAATTTAACAAGTGTTGGAATGCTTATGCTTATTGCCATTATCACATGATTATTGAGTTCTATTTGCTCCGAGGTCGATATGATACAACGAACAGAGAACCAGCACTTCGCACAGATAAATATTTAGCTTTTTTTTTTTTTTTTTCCAGAAAGAAAAAAAACGTTGTATATTATATATATCAGTGCATAAAACATGTCCTTACATTCTCAGCTGTATATAAGCGAGAAAATCATCATATCATAGCCTTTGAAAACAATACCCCTTCTAATGAGGAAGAGGCCTTGTAAACATAGGCAGAGAGAATTTCGGGAGGTGAAGGACCTACCCCATCATATTAGAACATATCCCTGCAAATTATCCAAAAACTTGACTATATGATAAAAATATATAGGACGTAATAAAAAGTGTTAGTGTAACCACTGTGTAAACTTGTACTGATTAGAAAACTGGAGATTAGCAGCATATGAATTTGGGAAAGAAAACTTAATGATAAGGTTCATCCAAATCCATTTTAATGTATTCAGGCTCGCTTGTGATGAAAACTAGCACAGATAGCATTTGCCCCAATCGCAGCCCCTATATCCCACCATTCTGGACAGACCTATATGTGGTGTGCAGAAATCTAAAAACCCGAGGACCACAGTACATAGTAGAATAATGGGATCATCTCCGGTTCGAAAATCAACAGGAATCCAAAACTGGGTAGAAGTGCAAATGTCCTGGCACCTATGATGATCAGTATCTTTTAGCAAAAAGAGAAAACTGGCTCGCTTGCAAAATCAAGCTCGCTTGAAACAGGGCTAAAGTGATTAAGGGATAGGAATATATGTATCCCAAATTTGATTGCCATCCCTGAACTGTTTGACCTACAAAAAACCAATGTTAGCCTTGATTCCCTGTTTTGATAAACGATCTTCACGTGTATTGTTTTCTCTGTATATATGGCTGATAGATGGGCAGTTTAACCTCTGCCATAACCTCTGTGTCCTTTGAATCCAACCCCGTAAGTCTGGATATATCAAGCTGATGCTATTTGTTATCCATCCAATGACAAGCTTGGAATCTCCATATATGCTAACATTTTGTAATTCTAAATTGTTGGTAGCCAAGAGGCCCCCCCATAAGGCCATGATCTCTGCTTTGTTGTTTGTACCTGACCCACCATTCCAGAATATGTGGAACCTTTCTCTTTGTGACAGCTTTATCCAGGCACCGCATCCAATAATTCCCTCCTCACATGCCCCATCAAAAAATATAGCAGGGATGGATATCTCATGTGGTCGGATACGGTGAGAGCCATCCAAAATCTTAATTTGTGGAAGAGGTTGTTCATCAATCCATCTCATGATAGCAGAATATAGCAGATTGGTTTCAAAAGGCCTACCTTAAAAAATGAGCCTGTTCCTGGCGATCCAGACCTCCCAAATGTAGAAAAAAGGTAGAGATCAGAATTTTCCTTTCAGCTTGTCCCATTCAAGCGAAACCGAAATGAAGTCCTGCGGGTTCCACGAGGGATCAATAAGATATGGGCCGAACAGCTTCCACAGGTTTAAAGCCACTGGGCAGTGAAAAAAAAGGTGTGCAATGGTTTCCTCATCGTTGCAACATATAGCACATCTGCCCAGTCCATATTGCCCCCGCTTAATGAGACTATCCCAAGTCAGGGTTTTCCCCTTCCAAACTAGCCAACCAAACAGTAAGATCTTGGTAGAAATTTTCGTACGCTAGAAAGGAGAGAAAATCGTAGTGATCTGTTCCGTATATAAAGAAGAATTAATGTGCTGATATGCATCCTTAATAATCACTGAATTTTCTTTAAGAGGCCCATCCCAAATTATTTGATCCCCGCCTTGGCCATAACATAGTCCGGCATTTCTTAAGGTATTGAGAAAATTTCACCATTCATCAGCATCCATACCTGCTAGGCCCAATTGCTGGTCTTTTTTATATACCGAAGCACCAAATATCCAATAGTGAATAGTCTGCGATAGGAGGAATATTCCCCGATGAGCAAGGTGATGAAGAAGGCGGGCCGAAAGACCGGATTGTTGTGGAACACATAATATATTCTTGAAACATAGAGGAATTCGGCAATCATCCCTAAAAAGCCAGGTCAATCTCTTGGCCACATGCCCCAGCACATTTTTAAAACTCCTCCATATGGCTGATATAGCCCGAGGAAATGAAAACTCATTACAGAGTAATTGATGGAGGGCATCTCCTTCTATGTATTTGCATCTGATGATAGCATTCCACATACCATGTCCTTTGATAACCCTCCAGAAGGATTTAACCAGCAAAGCCTTGTTAAAAACCCGCGCATTCAGAATGCCCCACCCATCATGCACTTTGGGTCGACATAAAACCTCCAATCTGCATAAGTGATATTTTTGTGTCAAACTGGATCCCCCCCAAAGAAACTGGGCAATGATTCTGTTAATCATGACAATAATCTGATCAGGAAAATAGTACAGATGGCCCCAGTAGACCATCAGCTGTGAAAGAACAGCCTGAATCATTATAAGTCTACCTCCCATTGACAACCATCTATGGGTCCATCTGTTAATCTGCACCTTGAGCCGATCAATCAGCCACATCCAATCCTTATTCTTGTAACCACACGGCTTGATCTTGAAACCAAGGTATGTAAAGCCATTTGATGCCAACCTACAACCGACTCCCAAGAAACTAGCAATGAATGAAACTTCTTCCATATCTCCGTATTCAAAGATGAGAAAAGATTTTTCTTTGTTAACAACTAATCCGGTCGTTGTTCCAAACCTTATCGATCTACTTGCAGAGCCAAAAAAAAAAGTACTTTAACGTGTTGCCTATCCAATTTCATAACATCCACTACCTCTTGGCTGGGACTTCTGCTCTGCAACTATTCTTATTTCCTTTTCTATAATGAGAGAAATATTTTTATATTAATTTATAGTTTGTTGTAAAACAATATTATTTGTAAGAAGCAATATGGATGTTATTGGGTATGTTGTAATTTCAATTTGCAATATGGTGTTTTTGTCATTTAACTTCTTAATTTATTTCCAACAATATTTATGTCTAACAATGTGCATATTATTGGATTTGTTTTTGTTAATATTTTTTCACGAGAAAAATTATATACTTACTATTCATAATAGAATCAAAGTATGAAGTCAATTTTCAAAGTAATTCTTGGTAAAAAAATTGATGAGTGACAAAATTAGCATCAAGCATATACAAGTATTCTATCAATGTCTTTGTTAACCTATGTTGCTTGGATCTTGAATACAGAATTCAAGTTTGTCTTATAATTATGATTTCCAATTTTTTTTTTTAATATTTTTTTTTATAGATAAAAAAGTAAATTTTAAAAATTGAAAAATGGTTTAGATGAGTATATTAACTATTTTTGGTATAAATTCATATAAATTTAAGATTTATCAATGATCAAAAGTAATCAAATATTTTAAGATATAAGTTATTATTATTATTATTATTATTTTTTATGTTTAAAATTTTAACAATTGATCTT
Source organism: Pinus albicaulis (assembly GCA_034641835.2). Lineage (NCBI taxonomy): Eukaryota > Viridiplantae > Streptophyta > Pinopsida > Pinales > Pinaceae > Pinus > Pinus albicaulis. The sequence goes on from CM076571.1 coordinate 668,012,758, forward strand.
ACTCCACAATTAGTAGATACAAAATTAATACTAGCACAACCACATTTAATTAATAAATATGGTTGATATATTTTGATAGATGTATATAAATCACATACACAATCACATTAGTCAAAGTAATTAAAAAGCGTCAATAGACACTAATGGTATAGATATAATATTAATATTCATATTGATAAATATATAGTAATTATAATTAATATTATTATTTAATAATATTATTCATTAAAAATTTTATCATTTTTTTGGTTTTTAAACTCATGTGGTGATCATTTTTTAAAGATCTTTCTGTAATTGAGAGTTCTGTAATTATTTTTTATTTTTACTGTTAATTTATTATTATTATTATTATTTATTTAATAAATTAAATATTATTATTTTACAATTTATATTATTTTTTGCTAATTAATTTAACCAAAAGGTTTTATATTAAACCCAAGGATTAATATTATAAACCATATGAATATTATTATACCCTAAGGATATGAACCCTTAGATAAATAAACCCAAGAGATTGATATTATAAACCCAATGGATAATAAATCCAAAGGATTAAAACCCTAGGGAATAATATTAAGCCCAAGTGATTAATATTACAAACCTAACCCAAAGGATTAAAACCCTAGGGAATAATATTAAGCCCGAGCGATTAATATTACCAACCTAACGTATATAAAAACTAAGATAAATATTATAAATCCTAAAATAATCAAGGTTGACCATGATGAACCATGGTTCATTTTCATATTGAGACAATCTTTGTCACAATGCGACATTCGATGATGGTTGACCATGATTGATTTTCATCTGAAGACAATCTTTGTCACAATGCCACATTGGACCATGGTTGATTTTCATATTAGGAAATATTTTTCAATATATGACGTTGAACCATGGTTGACCATGATTATAAACCCAAGGTATTTATATTAAACCCAAGGATAAATATTATAAACCATATGCATTCTATTATACCTTAGGAATATGGACCCTTAGATCAAAAAACCCAAGGGATTCATATCATACCCAAGGGAATAATAAACACAAGGGATTAATACTAAAACCAATGGATTATAAACCCAAGGGATAAATATTATAAATCCATCGTATGTAAACCCTAAGATAAATATTATACACCCTAAAATAAACCTGGTTGAGCATGGTTTACCATGGATTTTCATATTGACACAATCTTTGTCATGATGCGACATTGGATAATGGTTGACCATGGCTGATTTTCATATTGAGACAATCTTTGTCGCATTGTGACATTGGACCATGGTTAACCACGTGATCATGATTATAAACCCAAGGGATTTATATTAAACCCTAGTATTAATATTATAAACCCTAGGAATAATAATATATACTATGAATATGAACACTTAGATTAATAAACCCAAGGGAATAATAAACCTAAAGGATCAATACTAAAAACCCAAGGGAACAATATTGAACCTAATCGATTTATATTATAAACCTAAGGTATATAAACCATAAGATAAGCATTATAAACCCTTAAATAGACATGGTTCACCATGGTTCATTTCCATATTGAGACAATATTTCTCACAATGCGACATTCGACCATGCCTAACCATGGTTGAGCATGATCAATTTCCATATCAAGACAATCTTTCCAATGATGCGACGTTTGAGCATGGTTGATTCTCATATTGAGAAAATATTTCTTACAATGTGGCATTGTACAATGGTGTTGTTACGACAAGAGCAACCTCATTTTCATTATTATTTGAATAAAAAAAAAGGAAAAAAAAAAAAAAACTTTTTTAAAAAGAACCCCTTATTTTTGTAAATAGTTTGTTTTTTCAAAAAATCTTAATAAAAATTAACATAAAAGTTTTCTTTTTAATAGAAAATATGGAAGTCGAATTTCGGGCCTATGTATTTGGTAAAAACACAACTCTTATTCTTGACCTTCAAAATTATTACTATAGCACTGTTGGGCTTCATACTCGAAGATATTAAAACAAATTTCTTGGCAGCTGACCTCCCGACTCCCGAATCTTGATGTCCGTCTTACTCCCAACCTCCTTACCCGAACTCTCAATCCCTGACTCTCGACTCTTGACGTCTATCTTACTCTGAATACACTACACGTAGGTGTCTAGGTCACCCTTACCATAAAGTTATATGTAATATCATCCCGACTTTCTACTACCCAGCTGGCTTCCGCGACGACCTTCCCCAACCTACGAACATCTAAACTCGCCTCGATTTTCAAATGAAAACAATTGAAATTTCTCATCAGTTTAATGAAAAATTAACACCTTTCATGGGAATTTATTGTTGCTCATCTCGAGGGTTTAAACAAAATTTAGCAAGTTTCCTCCTTTCCGCTTTCTATTTTCCAATGTGTTCTTCACACCCTACTTACACTGCTTGTCTGAAAATTATTTGTGATTACAAAGAAAGAAGTTCAAATTCACTCGAAGGATTCTAATTTCTAGTAAACATGCACTCTCATAAGTAATTCCATTAGTAAATTCGATATTCCTTACAGAAAGATCAATTGTTTTTAATTGTTTTTCGGGACATAAGATGGGTAAGAAAGGTAAATTTACCACATCAAAGCAGTGTATCCAACATATTAAGGAATGAATAAAGGGAGCAAAAAATTCAAAACCATAAGATTACAATCTCAACACAGCTATGATTTCCGACACCACCTTCAAAACTGAAATGGTAGGTACGATGAAATGGGGAGAAATTTATAATTCTTTGAGAATAGAAGTTTTTTATATTAATAAAATTTAACCACAGAGAAAAACACTCAATTTGAAAAAAATACAGGTACAAAACTACATAGAGTTGCTGCAAAATCCAAAAAATTTCCTTACTATGACATTATTGCATGGGTTATGGGACATGTGCATAATTATACCTGCACCATAGTATAGTACAATAAAAATGTTATAGCCACTTGGAAACCATAAATACTTTCAAAAATTTATAAGCTTAGTCCTCCTGAAGTTTTCTTAACCACTCAGTTTTTGGATAATTTCAACAACACAGTATTCAAGAACTATGAAAGGAATTATGATAAAGTTGCTAAAGATTGGTTACGAGAATATAGAGAAGGGTTCAAACTTAAGTCATCAAAATAATATCTTGTTTCCATTTTCAAAAGACCCATTAGGTTCCTCATCAAAATTTTGTCTTGACTATATGTAGAGAAAGACATTGAGCATTGCAAGTTGAAATGGATGGCTTTTATACATAGTCTACTCAATGATTCAAAACGTTTCAATTGGGATGATATTGTTTCTCAAAATTTAACAGATGCCCTAAAGTTATCCATTTTATCTACTCAGGGATATGAATAGATGTTTTGCATGTCATCCTATATTATGGATATTATAATTGCTTATGTTTTGTTTCATTTGATGAAATCGAATTACCCACTTGATCATCTACTTCCTATTCATAATTATGCCCATATTTTGTGGGAAAGTAACTTCAAAATTCATTTTTATGACATTTGTAATTATGTGATGATCCCTTTCCATGAAATTATGTTTCGAAAAAACCCTCCTAGGGCTAGTCAAGCCCTTAAGGAGGCGTTAGAAGAAATAGGAGACTGGTTTGTGGAATTATGCACATATATCAGAGTATATGGAAGTGAAGCTGACCTTCATCTTCTTCCTAGTTATATTCCAGAGAGGATTTCTGTAAGAGAGGTATGCAATCAAACTACCTTGACTGATCAAGCTCAGAAAACAAGCAAACATTAGAAGAAAATATGGCTGAATTTTTCGATCAACTTTGGAAAAAATTGCCTCAAGGATCGAGGGCATGCATTTAAGGACGCTGAAGAACTAAAACATGTTTGGTTTTATTCATTGCCCCATTATGATTATGATCCTAGAGGAATCATTAATTAACATTATAAGGTTGTCAGCTTCATCAAAACCTTCACACCATAAGCCTTTTTTTGATGAGATCTTCATTGCTATTAATAATTTTCAGAAAGCTTGTGAAATAGGACACCTATTGATTAGGGAGGATAGAATTAAACTGCAAGAGTTTAGAGAAAATATTTATAATTAATTCCTTAAACAAAAGGGTCTTCATACTAACATTCGAATTGAAGAGATGAAATCTCTCGAGATTTTGAAATACAATTTCAATCGCATTATTTCATACCCTCTTTCCTCTTTTGAAAAATCGTAGAATCTCAAGTTGAAAATGTTCCTAATGTTTCTTTAACAGCTTCAAAGACAAGCACAACCAATGAAAAAAATATTTAATAAAAAGAGCCAGATAAACCAACAAGGTCAAAGGAACACAAAATTCAAAGATAAAAAACAACAAAAACTAGAGAAAGAACATGTAACAGAAAAATAAAGTTCCTCTGCCAAGAGTACCATTATTATTCATGGTCCAGACGACATCACTCAAGCAAATACAGAGTCCAAGAAAATTGATGAGCAAGTAAAAGATATGTTGATTCATACAAATAAAGATGAACAAACTACTAGCACACTTCAGTCGTCATTAACTGATTTCTTTGCTGGAGAAAAAGAGTTCGTTGAGAAACAAGAGAAAACTACTGAAATTTCCATTCCATAGACTTCTCATGACGCTTCCATGACTCCTATTTGTATGGAAATTCCTTTGGATTCTTTTTTATTTAAACCTATGACTGAGGTTGAAACTGTTCCATCCTTGACTAAGTATTATCTTAATGCTCAAACTAAGTCATTTGTGAGAAGAAATAAGAAAATAAAGTTTGAAAGTTTTGAAACCATTTCATAATTCAGTTGGAAATCAATAGGAAATGTAGATGACAATTTTGAAGAACCCTCACAGGATCTAAGAGCCTTTTTCAATTATAATCAATGCCACGTTGGTGAACTTACCACGACCTATAATAACAGTCTGTAGAAGATCAAAGGTTTGGAAAGAGAAATAGAAAACAATAAAGCATTCAGTGAAGAAAGTTGGAAAAATTGTTCCACAACTCTTGTAGGAGGGTTCATCATTGCAAGAGAAAACTTACAGAATCAGTTTCAAAATGAATTTAAACTCAAGCATTCAACAAAGATCCTTCCCCAGATGCGGGTGACATGACGCGAATGTGTGGAGCCAGTTCTTCCCATGCACAGGCTAACAAAGTCCTACATCGCCAGCTCTAACCTGATGTGGAACCTCCTCCTAGCAATAATTTACATGAGAACCCTGATGCACCTGATCTTCTGTCATACACTGAATCACATGCAACCCCATGTGAACTGTCCCAACTCGCATATGCGAGCGTGTCATAAAATCACACAACATCTGTGCTTGTGGTACATGTATTCAAAAGGCGCGGTCTTTGCTCATTTTGTCATCCCCATGAAGCTCTAGTTGGCCTCCATATCCTTCTTCGCCTCCTCCCTTGCCATTCTGTTGTTGCCTCAGTCTCACCATGCGCTCCCCCAGCTACTCGGTTTCCCTCTTGCGTGCCACCATACTAGTGCTAGCCCATTGGGAGCCTACCCTGTTGTTTCTCTCTAGGCCGTGCACTCCACGCAATGTCCCCCCTGGCTGCGTGCCCCCCTCTAGAATTCCCCACCTCTACGGATTCAACCCGCTCCGTGCTTTCATAGGCAGGCTCCCTCGTTGCATGCCCCCCTCCTACGCATCCCCCTGCTACACAGTTTTCAATTGCGCACCCCCTGCTCAGATTTTTTGTTGCATGCTCCCCTATTGAGCAAGTCACCGCACTTAGACCGACCTCTCCCTCTCTGTCGGTTTACCCCCCTATGGCTATGCGTCAACACCAAAATACCATCAAGGGTAGCCAAAGAGGCGCGTTCTTGGGTCTCTATCAACACGACCAGGACAATCGTTTGGAATCCATTGAGGGCTCCTCCTCTAGCAGCCGTGACAGGGAAGCACCACAGCGGTCTGAGCACACTCGGGATGAGATCGCCCTAGCTCAAGAGAATCAAAGGGGTAGAAGGGGCTCCAGGAATTCCACCATTGAGCACTCTTAGCAACCTACTCCTCGCAAATATGAGCCTCTCCCAGTTCAGGAGGCCTCGGGGGAGGACACTGATGTGTGGATCATGGACTCGAATGGAGTTTGGACACGTGTTCCTCATGCTGAGTACATAATCGCTCCCATCCTATGCGCAGATGCAACAAAGCCCCCGCGTGTGCCTTCCACTGAGGAAGAGGCCACTGCGCAGGAATATGGATGCCACATTGAGGAGGAGGACCCTGCTTCAAAGGATGATGAAGGAACACCATGACTACGTGACTGCTCGACTCTTTTCTGTTTTCTGTTATTTCAGCACATACTATAGATCTTTTTTTTTTTTTTAGGTGCCACGACACACCTTGTAAATATTGAATGTTTGATGCTATTAAGGGGTTGGTTTCCTCCTAGGAGGCAGCCCCAAACCTGTGCTATTTTTAAAGAATCGAAGGTTGGGATTGGTTAAGCATTGCTTACCATCTCAGCCTGATGCCTCTGTAAATTTTTACTTTGAATTAATATAGTTTAGCCTAACTTACCAAAAAAAATCATTCCACAAAGATCGAGGAAATAAAAAATGCGCATGAATACCATAATAGAAAATTGAAGGAAGAATATGACAACATTGAAGACATAACCAAAGAAATGAAGGAAGAAATTGAAACTCTTAGGTCTCAATCAATTCAAAGTCATGAAGTAAAATATAGTTTGAAGGTTTTTAAGGTGCAAGCAATATAATTTAATCAAATATTGAGGAAATACCAGGCAAAGTTTTATAAAAAAATGGATAAAATTTGCAAATTTTATCAAGATACTTTGGATCTTGAAGAGATAATTGAATCTTTAGTCGAAGAAGATAAGACATTAAAGAAAAAATTACATCAATTCTTGAATGGGAAACACAACTTCAGCTTGAGAACGTTTCTAAAGTCTCTAAAATGGATAAAATACTAATGTATGCTTCTTTGAATCAACGGCATTTTGAGGCCAAAGAAATAAAATAATGCATCAAAAGGACCAGTTAACATTCTTTGTCAGTATGGGAGACGAGAACAAATTTTATAGAAGAATTCGATTTATCATAATCCAAACCATTAAAAGAAAAAACATCTAGGTCAATGAAACACCATCTGAAAGGAAGTACTACAGGTGACCAAAAATTGATAGATGGCCTTAAAACCTGGATTGAAGAAAATTTTCAGTGACATCTGCAATTTCCCTTTGAGAAAATCAAGTTTATTTCTAAAATTAGAATTAAATAAAAAGAAAAGAAAATATCTGTTTAGAATCTTTATCAATGTGCCAAGTCAATATCAATCATTTTCATTCTACCCACTTCTCAACAATTTCTAAACTGTTCTCATATTGGGCTAAGTATAACGAGATAAATGCACAACATCTGCTCAACATGGAGAAAAAAGACTATGACGAGGAGGACGAAGTTTGAACAACCTGACATATTTTTCTGGAGAAAATACTGTAAACAAGGATTTAATTTTTAGAAGAGGTTTTTTTTTTTATTCAGAGAAAATCTTGCACATTTTGTGATTTAAGACATTTAAACAAACTTCTTTTATTTTCATAAGTTATGTTGGGAAAAATACTAAGAGGGGGGGTGAATTGGTATATTAAAACATACATAACTTTTTCTTTTCTTATTTTGATTTTTGTACGCGACTATACTGAAGTGAACTTGCGTATATACATGGATTTTATGTAGACAACTAGCGTATATTCAACGAACTTATGTTTCAGTTAAATCTTCATATGTTTATCTTAAACTAGTGCATTTGTGATTCATCAGACATTTGATAAGCAGTAAATATGTGCAGTAAGAACAAAATATAGCATCACACATAAGCAACACACATGAACACCAAAATTTAAGGTGGAAACCCAATGTGGGAGAAAACCACCATTGTTTTCATCTCTGTCTTCAATTTTATTATAATGAAAACTTCTTACAATCTTGTACTGGCACAGATTCATACCAGCATGTAGGAACCCACCTGCAGAAGGCTACAACCTTCACTCGTTTTCCAACTCCTACTGGAATGGAGTATCAACCCCCTAATCTCATTTACCAATACCCACTGGAAGGGAGATCCAACCCCATGATATGATCACGAGCTACTACTAGCAGGAATCTTTGAATTCCTCACTTAAGGCTCCAACCCTTAGCACCATCGTGGACTACGTTTCATAAATTTTCACACTGGATCCACTTGCTTCAACACATTACAACCTGTAGGCTAATTTTCATCAAATTTTCAGACTGAACCCACTACCATCTTTTAAGCATAATACCATATATCAAAACTAAAACTTATCATTGTATCAAGTCATTCAACTAATCACTGAATCGATGAATCAAATAACCATTGAACAAATCGATCACTGAACCAAAAAATCACTCAACCAATCACCAACTCAAATCAATCAACCTCTTCTTAAACATTCAAAACAATGAGATCATTGTAACCAGAATATAAGTACTAAACCCAAAACACTGCATCAACATACTGAAACAATTGTAACCCTGATCAATCAAATGACATAATATATACGCTACTTTTTTAAAATAAACCTGTGTATATACACGATTTTCATGAATGCAACCCGCGTACATATCTCAACATACCAAATTATGAACTATTGTCAATCTGAACTAGATAATGAATTACACACATACATAATGGAACATTTTGTCAAATCACAAATATCTGCACCGCAAACAGTTAGTTGCATCATGGACATTCTTCAACAAATCAATACTTAATCAATTCAACTTCGAACATCACTATTAAGCCTAGATAAACATGAAGACTTCATCGATAGACAACATAAATACAACAATATTTTATAGAAAGATCATACATATTACTCAGCAGAAACCTTATCTTTCATACGCGCTTTTCATAAACCATTTTCACTTTTATACGCGCTTTTTAGGAAGTAAACCCACGTACAGATCTACCCATACTACAGAATCGATATGCTACTACTCAAAAGAGTATCCACGTATATGTGCACCTTACCAGAGACAAACTAGCGTACAAATCTCCAATTTTCAACTCATAGTTGTGTTGCATTTCAAAACTTCAGACATACCTAGATCACAACATTCAAATAAATAAACACACATCAGATCACTGATCTAGCTAACCCACAAGTAGATCATACAATACATAGTCATTTCAGGTCTACTGAACCTGATCCATCATTGTATTACTAGGTGCATACTTATAACCACTCATCAATAACCCATACCATGCAATCATACTTCAGATCGAAGTATTCACCAATCACCCTCACACATGCACACTTATATCACTCTGATTTTCACCTCCTTTTATAACTTATGCCTTAGCCAATACCACAAGTCAAAACGAATGTACCAATTGTAATCCTTGATGGGATCAAATAGTCGTTACTCCACTCAATATTGTGGGCAAATACCATGGTAAGGACCCTTGGTATTTAGTAAACCATAGTGTGTAAAATGTACATGACTTTGCTTCATAAAACCTGCATACATACGCGAATTTGCTTCACAAAACCTGCATATACACGACTTCTCTTCATCATACCTTTGTATGTACATAGTTTTTCTTCACAGAACCTGCGTATACACGACTTCTCTTCATCATAACAACATATGTACATGAATTTGCTTCATAGAACCTGCATATACTTCCTCAATCTTTACCTTCATCACTCCTTTGTCACTGACTGATATTTATTTCTCTGTCGCATTTAAATTGGCATGTAGATACATTCGTTTGACATCTTGATCAAGTAGGTTGTTATCAAAATACAACTCATCGAGTAGGTTTCCATCAAGGACAACACATTAGTCATAATGCCAACAATATCCCACTTTGGAATTGATGGCAACCACTTTTGTGTTTGGTCACCACAACCTATATATACATGTAAAACATATCAATCTAAGCACCAATACTTTCAATTCAAACACCAAGTTACTCTCCCCCTTTGACATCAAGGGCAAAGGGCTAACCAATGTTGGATGAAGGATTCTCTTTTCTTGTGGAGACATGAGCATTGTAGATCTGATCTGCCCTATATACTGACCATGCTCCCCGTGAGCACATGTTGAATCTTCTGAAATATTTTTAATGAAGTACACGATTCTATGACTTAGCTGAATATGAATTTTCCTATCGCCAAGGCCTAAAACTTACAACAATCACCCAACCAAGTGGGGTTACATATTTGACTCCATCATATCATCAACTACCCAAAAATGGGATTACATACATAATTGACTTGACCCTCAATAGTCCAAACATGACTGAATATTACAATGATTACATCATAGGTCTCTTCATTACCTTTACATCAAGACATAGATATGATAGTCATAACCAATACCATAGACCACTATAGTGAGGTATCAAGAAAATGATAGTCATCTGCAACAACAATATACTGAATAGTATCTACACCATAAGTATCTGTCAGCAAAAAAATGAGTAATTTTCAATATCATCAACCTATGACCAAGTCTACAATATCAACATCATAATATCTTTTTGTAGAGATCAACTATCAACTCATTCTCTTGACCTCATCAAAGACACTTGATTTTTCCCTTTGTAGGAATAGCCCCAAACCATGTTCATGAAAGAAAAATATGTGGGAACCAAGAATATCATCATGAAATAAGATAGAGTAGTGAATCATCATATCATAGAGCATGAGTAAACACCATAAACATGCATCAACAACATATGTGATAACCAATCAGTAAGATAAGACAATGTAGCCATGTCTCCAAGTATCATCCAACAAATGTAACAGAAGCATATCAATAACCATGTCTTCATGAACCTTGCAGCAACATCATATTATGGCCCCAACATGCGAGAAGAATTATCATACCAGAAACACTTCATCAATAATAAATATGTATCAACCAATCATCCCTGTGATATATTATCACCAAGGTCTTCATGTTTATATTCATTCCATTTGCAGAATCGCGATGTAACATGTGTAAGAATAAAGATCATCAACAAAAATATATGTGCGTTCTTTCCTCATATCTGAATCATTAGTCATGCATCGACTCCACGTGTGCAGATAAAGAGAATCTTCTACAAATTTGATTAGGGCTCATCCATAATCTCATCATAACAAATCCATGTATCATGACAACAACATAACATCATTCGAACTACTACATGAGCATCACAAGTATTAAATAATAAGCAAACATAATTCCAACAACGCATCATTAGCAACAAGGCTAATTCTCCCCTTGAACTTGTGCCAAAAATATACAATCAAGTTTGATCACATCAACTCATACAAAAAAAATCTCATAAAAGCATATTCATCAATCAGTAATTTTATCAAAGCATCAAGGTCATGTTGTACCAACTCATAAATCATCATAACTTAATACCACTTATAAGTAGCATCAATAGACTATAACCATCAATATCAGAACATGAAAGCTAAATACTAGTTGTCTGAGGCATATCATGGTCTTTTCTCTAGTCTGTCCCACTATTTCTCTATCAAAGAAAACATACATGGTTGACTGTATAGAAACTCACATATATACGTGACTGTCTTTCATAGGATCCAGGTATATAAATTGAAATACTGAAACTTCACAATTTCAGCTCCCCTTGAGCCTGTACAATTTTTACCTGTCTTTTGTTATCACATCAGATGCACTATCAAAAATATAAGCAACCAGAATTATCAAAACCACCATGGGAATCATAATCAAGATAACTTATGTATTTCTCCCCCTGAGATTATATATCACTGATTCTGAGGACCTAATATTCATCTTTTTCTCTTATGAGGTCATGTACCTCACATCACTCCTGCAGTCACTATTAGCCATATTCTTTCAAGAATGATGGACTACAGTGGGAACTGTCTTCTTTTAGCCTGGATTTGAATCCTCCTTATATCTGCGATAATTCAGATATTCAAGCACATATAATTTGTCTGTGTTTCTATACCCTCTTTATATGACCTTTCCAATTTATTTATCCATGACCTTGTAATTGGTTGATGTGAACAAAATTACAATTCCTTTATCTGCCATTTTTTTTAGGCCTTGAACTAATAAAGTATCAAAAACCTTTTTATTTTTGTTAACTCTGGCTCTTCCTTTTCCCAAAACGTTTTCTGGAGTGCTACTTGAAAGAATAACCTTACCATCTCGATTTTTCTTGAGAGACTCCATCTTACTCTTATCACTAGTCATATGATGAGAACCTCCACTTTCTTTGTACCATTCATTTCTATTTTCAAATGCACAAAGAGAAATACCACATCTTATCTCTTCTTCTTTCTTCTTGTTAAGGGAAATGTTGGTGGATCGATCTCCTTTAGTCCTTTTGTCATCAACATTCTTATCTGATTTATTTCTAGGTTTATTTTTGCATTCTTTTCTATATGGCCAAACATGTTACATGCATAACATCTTATGTGACCAGTAGTGGAATCATAATATTTTTGTCTCATGTTCCTTCATTGCAATAAATAGCTCTGTGACCAAATATGTTACAAGCAAAACAATATCCCTTAAAGAAACCTGAGTACCTGGGAGCTTATGGTATTTCTGTGGAGCAACTATTTGTCTGTGACTGAAACAATCTGCTTTTGTAATTGGCTGCAACATGTCCATAATTATGACATATATAAATAATTCAATATTATTTATCATAGGAGTGAATCGATTGACACTTCTATAGTTAGGAGTGAATGGTTTCCTTTAAGGATTCATGATCCTTGGTTGTTTATTAGGTTGGATGTTTGTCTCTTTAAACACTTCACGTTTTGCATTGTTATCCTTTGGATCTTTAGCACTGGCTTGTGAACTAGATTCCCCTTTAACATTTTCATGAAAACCAATACCAAATGTAATATAGGGAGACCTTTGACTACTAAGAATATTATCCAGAATATTAGTACTATCTTGAAATATCAAATATATATATTTTTCTTCTAATTTACCTTTTAACATGTTTACCTCAACCTCCATTCTTTGGTACTTCTTTTCCTTTTCTAGATACTGCTTCTTCATACCTTCTTCAACCCTTCTTCCTTCTTCTACTTTATCTTTTAATTTGAGAATCTCTTCTTTCAACCCATTTTCTTGTTCTTCAAATTTTTGAAGTAGTTCTTCATTCTGCTTATCTGATTTTTCAAAATCTTCTTTTAGAGAGACAATCTCGACTTAAACACCTTCACAATACTGGTTAGATTCCTTAGAAATATTTACTAATTTAATATAATCCTTGTTATCATATGCGTGCAACTTGTCTTTAAGATTAACAATCCTTTTCAAATAAAGATCATAAATTTATTCTAACCTGTCATTTTCTGAATTAATATCTCCATCCATCATTGTAAGAGATGCTTTAGGGATAGAATTACTTGATGAACAATCTTCCTCTGTGATTTCTTCATGGATTGATTGTAGCTTATCCCATACTTTCCTTGAAGATGTATAATGCATAAATTTATTCAATACTGAATCAGATATGCTACAAAATATGTCACTTAATGCCTTATTGTTCTTTTTCACTTCCTTGTATTATGGGGGAATATTGGTGTATCCATTGCATACTAAATACCAAACATCACGGTTCATTATATTAGACTTCATATTTTCTTTCCAGTGTTGATAATTACCTTTGCTTATCATTGGTATATCTACATTGACCTTTTTTTCTAACTTGCCTTGATCTTCTGCTTCTAGAGGCATTATTTCTTAATCTAACTTCTCTTGAGAATGCTTACTTTCACGTTTACCCATGAGTGAAATTTTATTTGTGTCACTGTCATCATCGCTATAAATATGGCATAGACAAGGAAATGGACTACAATTAGAACAAGAACCCATACCTGCTAGTTCTTTGTTACCGTCTTCTTCATTCCTGATCAATAGAAAACAGGGTTCTCCCAAACTTAAATATTTTCTAACATCAGTAATTGTCACTACATCTGATATATCACTATCACAACAACTGGTTTCTGAATCATTTCTTTAAGCTAATTTCTTCATTCTAATCATATTGACGGATCTCCTTCAAGCGATCAAGCTTCTTCTGAAGAACCTGCTCTGATACCAATTGTTGGGAAAAACACTGAGAGGGGGGTGAATGAGTATTTTAAAACATACATAAAATTTTTATTTTATTATTAAGATTTCTGTATGTGACTATACTGAAGTGAACCTGTGTATATATGTGGATTTTATGCAGAAAAATAATTTATATTCAATGAACTTAAGTTTCAGTTAAATATTCATCAGTTTATCTTAAACTAGTGCATCTGTGATTCATCAGACATTTGATAAGCAATAAAAATTTGCAGTAAGAACATAATAGGGCATAACCTATAAGCAACACACATGAAAACTAGGATTTAAGGTGGAAACCCAATGCGGGAGAAAACCACCACTATTGTCGTATCTGTCTTAGATTTTATTATAATAAAAATTCTTACAATATTGTACTTGCGTAGAATCATACCAGCACGTGGGAACCCATCTGCAGAAGGCTACAACCTTCACTCGTTTTCCAACTCCTAATGGAAGGGAGCTTCAACCCCCTGATCTCGTTTACCAACACCCACTGGAAGGGAGCTCCAACCCCTTGATATGATCACCAGCTACTACTGGCAAGAAGCTTCGAATTCCTCACTGAAGGCTCCAATCCTCAACACTATCGTGGACCACGTTTCATAAATTTTCTCACTAGATCTACCTGCTTCAACACATTACAACTTGTAGGCTACCTTTCATCAAATTTTCATATTGAACCCACTACCATCATTTAAGCACAATACCATATATCAAAATTGAAACTGATCATTGTATCAATTCATTCAACCAATCGTTGAATCGTTGAATCAAACAATCACTGAACCAATCGATCACCGAACCAAATAATCACTCAACCAATCACCAACTCAAATCAACCAACCTCTTCTTAAACATTCAAAACAGTGAGATCATTGTAACAAAAATATAAGTACTAAACCCAAAACACTACATCAACTCACTGAAATAACTGCAACCCTAATCAATCATATGACAGAATATGTACGCTACTTTTCTTAAAAAAACATGCGTATATACGTCATTTTCATGAATGCAACCTGCGTACAGATCTCAATATACCAAATTTTGAACTACTGTCAATCTGAACTGGACAATTAATTGCACACAGACATAATGAAACATTTAGTCAGATCACAAATATTTGAACCTCAAATAGTTAGCCTCATCATGGAAATTCTTCAACAAATCAATACTCAATCAATTCAACTTCAGACATCACTATTAATCCTAGGTCAACATGAAGACTTCATGGACAAACAACAGAAATACAACAATACTGTATAGATAGATCAAACATATTCTTCAGTAGAAACCATAACTTTCATATGCACTTTTCATAAAGAATTCCGCATGTATACGTGCTTTTCAAGAAGTAAACCCGCGAACAGATATTCCCATACTGCAAAATCGATACACTACTACTCAGAAGGGTATCAACGTATATACGTGCCTTACAAGAGACAAACTAGTGTACAAACCTGCGATTTTCAACTCAAAGCCGTGTTCCACTTCAAAACTTCAGACATGCCCAAATTACGACATTCAAAGAAATAAACACGCGTCAGATCATACAATACATATTCATTTTAGGTCTATTGAACCTGATCCATCATTATATTACAGGGTGCATACTTATAATCACTCATCAATAACCCAGATCGTGCAATAAACAGATCATACAATACATATTCATTTTAGGTCTATTGAACCTGATCCATCATTATATTACAGGGTGCATACTTATAATCACTCATCAATAACCCAGATCGTGCAATCATACTTCAGATCGAAGTATTCATCAATCACCCTTGCACATGCACACTTTTATTACTTTGATATTCACCTCCTTATATAGCTTATGCCTTATACCACAAGTCAAAACCACACTTTTGCCGATGGTAATCCTTGACAAGATCAAATAGTCGTTACTCTGCTCAATATTGTGGGCACATACTATGGTAAGGACCCTTGGTATTTAGTAAACCATAGTGCGCAAAATGTACACAACTTTTCTTCATAAAACTTGCCTACATAAGTGACTTTGCTTCACAGAACCTGCTTATACATGACTTATTTTCATCATACTTGCATATGTACATGGTTTTACTTTATAAAACCTGTGTATACGCGAGTTCTCTTCGTCATTCCAATATATGTACACGACTTTGCTTCACATAATGATCTGAAATTGTGTGAACAAAATATTTCATATACAGAGATTGACAGTAGGGGCTTTTACTGGTTATTTCACCTTTACTAGAAAGGATGAAACCAGAAGCTTCTGGCCCTCTTACTGGCTCTGCCTAAAGAAATATAATGTAAACACTAAATATATTTGGCAATGAAAGTATTTGTTTATGTATGCAAAGTATTCATTAACCAAAATTTTATGTGTGAATAAGCAAGTTCAAGTATTCTGCAATGGAAGTAATGTGGTTTGAAGTGAAACTAATAAGTTGTGATCACTGTATAAGTCTGATTGGGAAAAGTGAAATTATGAAAAGTTACTGTTTAATGTAGTAAAATCTGAATATAACAGCAAAAATGCACAACATAACAGTAAGCATTTGTTTAAGCAATTCACCCCTCTCTTGGGCTACCTTTGCTGGGTCCAAAAGCCTCCAAATAGGCTTTTCCCTCTTTCATTAATGCTCAAATTAATTATTACACTGTGTAGAAAGCCTCAAAAGGAAAAATTAGTTGCAAATTCAAAAACAGATGACTGAAATCAGTAAAAATCGATTATTCATTCACCTCCAATGGATGAGTATAGTCCAACACAGCTGATCTTTCACCAAGCCCTGGTGGCTCCACAACCAAAATCGCTGATAAAATCGCTGATAGAGTGCCATGATGGCTCTGTAACCTATCCCAACAGCTCCAGAATGCTTCAATACCCCAAAATAAAAATAAAAATTCGCTTCAATTGGACTTTCCTAGCCAAAGTTATGACTGAAACTGACTTTTGCCCAATTAGGGCTAAAAAGCCTCCACTAATTGTGGAGTAACTACAGATAAGGCCACTAAAATAGTGAGTGGCGCAAAAACAGGCAGAGTCTCCAACTTTATCCATGCGGTTAGGGCTTGTAATAAATATTACGGTTTTTTTTTGTTTTGAGTCGATCACGTGTATGTCGGAGTTTAATTGTTAGAGCTAACGGTTTTGTAAACCGTGGCTTTAATTGTCACCGGAATGACCGCTGTAACGTGACCACCATGATAATTGTTTGGAAAACCATCATATATATATAACCGCTAAGTGATGAACCCACGGTTTCAGGCCACAGTCTTGTGGTGGAGGGGGCTGGCCCCCTTTCGGGCCCCGCCCATAGAAATTTTAAACTTCAAATATGATTTCACGCCGATGATAATTAAGAACTGCTGCCATGACCCAACGGTCGGGCCTCTCCGTTGCCATCGCCTCGACCCGGGGTCGAACCCGTCCACGACTCAAACAAAATTTTACAATGCAATTCATTCAAACTTGGGGCAACGTGGCGGCCTTCGGGTTGGCCACGTGGTGCCCTTTCATTGGCTGCTTCAGAATATTTCGTAGAATATTTTGTGGAATATTCCATAGAATATTCCTAGAATATTCCACGAAATATTTCCAGAATATTCTGTGGAATATTTTTTTTTAATAAAATTTTTTTGTAAAGTCAAATTGGCCATTTTTTTTACTGAAATTGAGAAAATTCAAAGTTGAATAACTTTCTCATACAGTGTTGGTTTTCAGTGTCGTTCACGTCTACAACATCATTTTTCCGAGATCTTTCCAGTCGATCTAGTTTGGAACAATTCTGAGCAACTAAATTTTTGAGCATTTTTCCACAAAGGACTTGATCTCTTGATCACACCTCCCAAATGGGAAGCTTTTGGACCCCAAAAGCTCTCTGAATAGTGAAACTGATAATGTGGAGATTGATTCTCCACTCTACCACCCTTGAATAACTGAAATCTACCCGATTTCATCAAATGGAGCTTTTGAGAAGATGATAAACTGTCTCTGGAATCAACTGATCGACCATTGCTAAATTTACAGAGTCATGATGTAAATTATTAAAATTTGCAGAACAGCAACTGTAATCTGCAGAAAACAAACTTTTTCTACACTGATCAAACTTCCCAAAAGACTTAAAATAACTTTCACCTTGCAAACTGTTCCCATGGTGAATTCTACCATTCTGAAACCAATTTTGTCCCATGCTGAATTGTGTGTCCTTCTTGCTTGCACTGCTTTGATTTGACACTTCATTCACTGCATTGGCTGACCCAAATGGTAATTTGTGCAACATAAAATCATATTTTTTCAAAGACAAATTGTTATTAAACTGAGACATATCATTAGCAACATCATAAAAAGGTGAATGCTCAAAATCTGGTCGTTTCAACATTAACAAAGTTAGACTTTGACTTGCATTAACTAGTCTTTTCAATTGACTTGCATGGAGTAAAGAAGATTTCAGCTTCTTTTTGTGAGCTCTCACAATGTACTCTTTACCATATTTGAACAAGTGATACTTGTTTTCATGGCGATGAAAGATAGCCTTCCTGTCAAATAAATAAGGACTTCCCAAAACAATACCTGAGATATCAAGCGGCACCACATCAAGTTCAACTGTGTCAATAAAGTGTGTAGTTATTGCAAAGCGCAATATGCACTTCCTTGAAACTTGCAAATTGGCATCCTTGCATATCCATCCAAGTGGATAAGGCTTCAGATGTGGAATGGTCTCAAGTTTAAGCTGCTTGACCAAGTCTTCAGATATGAGATTAGCTTGTGACCCACTATCAAACAGTGTGTCAATTTTGGTATGTTTTGAAATTACCCTCACATGGAAGAGCTCTATCCTCCTCTTTTCTTCATGAGTATCTTTGTGACAATTCAAAGAGCTAGAACTGAGAATTATGTCTTGCACCACTTCTTTCCCCTTAATGTTCTTTAAAACCATGGCTATGCTTTTTGTCTCATCTCCTGAGTCTGACCCTAAGTCTTGCTCAACTGTTGCTACAATTTTCTACCTTTTCTTTGGTCTTGTTTTTGTTCTTGAATTTTTTTGGTTTCAGATCAGGATGAAGCTTCCAACAATGATCTTCATCATGACTTGTCTTTGAACAGTTCTTGCAAAAGAACTTTCCTTTTTCTTTTCTTGAATTTGCAACTCTCTTCTTTCCTTTGTTTTTGAAATTACTATCCTCATCAAAAGTATTCTTTCCTCTAGCTTCTAAATGTGTAGCCTGAACACAGACTTCATCTAAGCTGGTAGGATTAAACATTAGAATAGTATGTTGAAGGTAATTGTGCAAACCTCCTATGTATTTTAACAAGGTGTCTTGACTTTGTAAGTCTACCCCAAGTAGAAGTGCTCTCCTTCTAAACTCTTGGGTATAATCTTGCACATTTTGACCCTTAAGTTGCCTAAAAATTTTCCAATTCATAATTTCTTTCTGAATATGAGCAAGAGGATAAAACTGTTTCTTAATAGCAGTAATAAACTCATTCCATGTTAGAGTTATCTTACCATGCTTTTTGATTTCCTCTCTGGTCTTGGCTTCCCACCAAACCAAAGCTGCTCCATCCATTCTCAAAGAGGTTAATTGGATTTTTGTGTCATCATCATGCAAATTCTGAATTCTTAGATAGAATTCCAACTGTCTAATCCAGTTATCCAATTTTTCTGCATTCACATCACCATTAAACATCGGCAATTCAAACTTTACATCAAGCTTTAACAAAGGATTTTTAAGAGATGTTTTTGTTTTGTGTGACTGCTTAACAGAAGTTGAAGAGGATGATGTGGAGGAGGAGGATGACGATGGAGATGAAGGATCACCATTTCCTCCATTCCCTTTCTTAGACTCATCCTTGTCTTTCTTCCCTCCTGAAGAATCTCCTTCTTCTCTTTGGTTTCTAGACCCTTCTCTAGCAATCCTATCATTTCTCTCCTGGTATAGGATCCTAACCATCTCCGTCATGTCCAAGAAAGCTTTTCTAAAGACTCTTTTTTCTTCCTTTGGATCCACTTCCTCATGTACTTCTCCTTCTCTGGAAGACATGTTTGTGGCTGATTCTAAGGCTAATGAGGATGAAATGGAAGGTGGAGATAATGGCACCCTAGCCCTCCTTGGTTGAGGATTATCTTGTTCTCTAACCAATTGACCTTCCCCTCTTTTCAATTTCAGCCTATTAAGCATCAAATTTTGCAGAATAACACAATATTCCTGCACAAATTTCACAAACTTTTAAGCAAAACCTAGAGCTTTGATACCAATCTGATCTGAAATTGTGTGAACAAAATATTTCTTATACAGAGATTGACAGTAGGGGCTTTTACTGGTTATTTCACCTATACTAGAAAGGATGAAACCAGAAGCTTCTGGCCCTCTTACTGGCTCTGCCTAAAGAAATATAATGTAAACACTAAATAGATCTGGCAATGAAAGTATTTGTTTATGTATGCAAAGTATTCATTAACCAAAATTTTATGTGTGAATAAGCAATTTCAAGTATTCTGCAATGGAAGTAATGTGGTTTGAAGTGAAACTAATAAGTTGTGATCACTGTATAAGTCTGATTGGGAAAAGTGAACTTATGAAAAGTTACTGTTTAATGTAGTAAAATCTGAATATAACAGCAAAAATGCATAGCATAACAGTAAGCATTTGTTTAAGCAGTTCACCCCTCTCTTGGGCTACCTTTGCTGGGTCCAAAAGCCTCCAAATAGGCTTTTCCCTCTTTCATTAATGCTCAAATTAAGTATTACAATGTGTAGAAAGCCTCAAAAGGAAAAATTAGCTACAAATTCAGAAACAAATGACTGAAATCAGTAAAAATTGACTATTCATTCACCTCCAATGGATGAGTATAGTCCAACACAATTGATCTTTCACCAAGCCCCGGTGGCTCCACAACCAAAATCGCTGATAAAATCGCTGATGGAGTGCCCTGATGAGTCTGTAACCTATCCCAACAGCTCCATAATGCTTCAATACCCCAAAATAAAAATAAAAAAATCGCTTCAATTGGACTTTCCTAGCCAAAGTTATGACTAAAACTGACTTTTGCCCAATTAGGGCTAAAAATCCTCCACTAATTGTGGAGTAAATGCAGATAAGGCCACTAAAATAGTGAGTGGTGCCAAAACAGGCGGAGTCTCCAACTTTATCTGTGTGGTTAGGGCTTGTAATAAATATTACGGTTTTTTTTTTGTTTTGAGTCGGTCACATGTATGTCGGAGTTTAATTGTTAGAGCTAACGGTTTTGTAAACCATGGCTTTAATTGTCACCGGAATGACCGCTGTAACGTGACCACCGTGATAACTGTTTGGACAACCATCATATATATATAATCGCCGAGTGATGAACCCACAGTTTCAGGCCACAGTCTTGTGGTGGAGGGGGCTGGCCCCCTTTCGGGCCCCGCCCATAGAAATTTTAAACTTCAAATATGATTTCATGCCGACGATAATTAAGAACTACTACCGTGACCCAACGGTCGGGCCTCTCCGTTGCCATCGCCCCGACTCGGGTCGAACCTGTACACGACTCAAACAAAATTTTACAATGCAATTCATTCAAACTTGGGGCAACATGGCAGCCTCCGGGCTGGCCACGTGGCGCCCTTTCATTGGCTGCTTCAGAATATTCCACGAAATATTCCCAGAACATTTTGTGGAATATTCTTTTTTTAATAAAAAAATTTTGTTAAGTCAAATTGGCCATTTTTTTTTACTGAAATTGAGAAAATTCAAAGTTGAATAACTTTCTCATACAACGTCGGTTTTTAGTGCCGTTCACGTCTACAGGATCGTTTTTCCGAGCTCTTTCCAGTCGATCTAGTTTGGAACAATTATGAGCAACTAAATTTTTGAGCATTTTTCCACAAAGGACTTGATCTCCTGATCACATAAACTACTTATAATTCCTCAAACTTTACCTTCATCATTCCTTTGTCATTAATTGATATTACTTTCTCTGTCACATCTGAACTGGATTGTAGATACATCCAGTTGACATCTTCATCAAGTAGGTTTCTATCAAAAGACAACTCATCGAGTAGGTTGCCATCAAGGACAACACATTAGTCAAGTGAAATATTTTTGAAGACCAAAATTGATATTTGAATGCGTATTGAGCTATAGCATTGATTTCCTGTCATCACTTTAATTTCTCAATGGTTGTATCTGGTACTTAATTCTTAACTTTATTCATTTTTATCTGTCACTGATTATTGGGATATTATGTTAAATACTTCTTAGGATATATTACAATTTATTTTCACTATGAAAGAAAATTGTTACATGTTTTGTGATTTCATATCTATTTTATAGTGAAGCCATATTTTCAAACTATAATGCATTTAATTGTTCCAGTTTCCAAAAAATTTATTTTCAAGTAATTTATTTTTGACATTGTATGCAAATATGTTTTTGAAAAAATATTATAAATAAAGAAAATAAATATGTTACAATGATATGGACTTTAATCATTCCTCCTCTTTCTTCATAAGTGTGACATATGCATTGTTTTTCATTTTAGCTAAACGTTGAAAAAAAAAGTGGTGAAATTCGTAAATCATCTAATGATTTAACTCTTAATATTGTTGTAAATGGCAAACCCTGCCTCTCTCTATCTCCAATATCTAGAGTAACTCATTGCAAAGTCATCCCCTATGATTTGTGTATAGTGAAGGCCCACACCATTTTTAAAGGCACATGTTTATGATCCCACCTAACCATAGGTCTTATGGGCACAATTCTTGGACAATTTATATCAAATGGTGGACCCTTGTACTTTTCAAAAATAACTGTAGTGAACACTAGAAGATCAAGCGACTTTGAATCAGGCATATAGAAGATATCTTCAATATATCCAACTGCACCATTAACCAACCCAACTTCAACCCATAAATTACATGTCAACATGACACACTCTCCATGACATAACAACTCCTCATGGTCCAACACATCATCATCATTGTCAACTATTTATGTTCTTTTGGTGCGCTCTCCCACACACCTCGTAACTGGATAATTTAATGATTTAAGCATCTTCCGATTGTGCAGGTTGACAAAATTATTCATTGCAAACAAGTGAACTGAATAATAAAATAAATTCTTTTCATCTGGATGTAAGAAATTTTCAAGAAGTAACATGAGAATATCCCAATCATGTAGAAAAGGTTATGCATTCCTAATATTAGTCAAAACATTGCCAAAAGAGGCTTGTCTAGGATCATCTCCATGTTGCGTGAAAATTTTATCTAAATTCACAACAATATTGAAGCTTTTCCACAACACTTTCCCTATTGTTTTACCTGCATAAAAAGGTTTATCCTTAACAAGAGGCAGCTAGCCAAGGTCACCCACAAGAATCATGGACTTTCCACCAAAAGGAGAAGCCTTGTTATCAAGAAAGGCTTCTCTCAAATGTGAATATATCTGTATAAAAAACCTTGGACCTATAAAGCGCATTTTATCAATAAAAACATATCGGATGTGCCTCATTTCTTCTTAAAACATTTCTAGAACCTTTCCATTCAATGAATTCATATATTTTACAATAATTTTTAAAGTTGAGTGTATTGTTTTTACATGTATATGAGAAGAAAATATACTAGTTGGAGCAAGCGATAATTGTGGACTTCTACCATCCGTTGTAGAAGAAGAAAGAGCACAAGAAATACATTGAATAAGCGAATACTTTCCAATTCCAACCGTTCCTTGAATAATCATTTTCCAAACATCATTGTTTCCAACATCAACAAAGTGGTGTATAATGATTTCAAAAGCAACTCGTTGTTTCTACAATAAAGACGAAGGTGACACTATTGTCTCCCCAATTGAGTTTCCATTGAAAACACCCACAGGCTCAGCATATTTTATAAAGTGAATAGCATGTTCTACAATTTCATTTTACACCATTGTTTCTTGTGAATTATAATGATTGTCATAGTCCCTTCTACAAAGATTGTCAACGTTAGAAATTTCAACATTTTTTGGGGAAATAATCCGGGAAAGAAACTGCCACTCTTTAGAATATCTATCAAAATTATCTCCATGAATAAGGGACTCAACATCTTCTTCATTACTCTCATTTGGTAAAGGTGCTTGATCAACATTCCATGCATGACATCTCAAATTCCTCCAATTCTCAATGACAGTTTCGCTTGAAAGTCCTATATCTAAAGCAATGTCACAAAATGACTTGGACAAAAGCAACTCAGTCCGGAAAAATGTTTCAAACTCTTCTAACTCTTCATTTGGAATAGCATAAAACCACGACCAAACACAAATAATAGAATGCAAATCTCGTGGTGTCCATGGCTCCTGCCTACGCTTAGCATCAAAATTCCATGATCTTGTTGTTTCTATCAAACACAAATGTTGCAAAAAATGGGGGAAGTTTTGATAAACTTGAACAAAATTGTTTTCACCTGAAACTTCATCAGAATGCACCAATAGTTTTTGGAATACTTTCTTGCCAACATTCAAGGGAAAAAAATTGTGACTACACACAACAAGAGGTAGCTTTAGTAATATGGTAGGTTTCTTGTGCTCCAACGTCACTCTCGACAAATGTTTCTACAAGAAACCTTCTATATGCAGATAAGGTGGAAGTGTAAGATCCACTTGCACTTGCAACCCTTGTCAACATTTCATGATAAATTTCATATATTCTTTCTTCCTTCGAAGCATATTTTGCAGTATATTTCAAAAATACATGTCGAGAAACAACTGGTTTACAATCAACATTTTCTTGCCACATTGTCTGAAGATCAACATTGTGAACATTTAAACAATCATCATTATGTGTTGCTTCATATTTGTTTTTCCCTTTTACATCTATGAACATTATGCTCTCATCACAGACCTTCCATGGATCATCGTAATGACATGAAAGGATGGAACCCTTTCTCTATACACAAGAATCAACACTGAATTTTGTGTATCTTTGGACTCTTTTCACCAAATGCTCATAATCTTCATAAGGATTGCATGGAAAAATTTGTGAGATCTTCAAAAGCCAGGGGTCATCATTAAGGCTTAGAGGAACCATGAAATTTCGACGGTGGATGTCATGTGGGTTCCAGGCTATTACATATTTGTCAAAATAGAACTTCGTTGCAAAAACATTCAAAGGGTTGGACGAGTATGGTATTTCAATATTTAGAGCTCCTGAAAAACATAGGAAATCGTGGATGTGTGCTAAATGTCTATGTTGTCACTCATACCTGGAAAAAAAAATAATAAGTAAAGATATATAAACCAACCGAAATAACAAACACATCATTCCAAACCCATAAACAATACAACAAAAATAAATGAGCATGAACATGTACCAAAAGTATTTAGCTCCAAGATATTTTTGAAGAACCAACTCACGGAGTATATTAAATATTTGATGCATATACATAGAAACTATATGCGGGTACTGAATAAAAATTTAAATTTTTTTTGTATGCTCATTTTGTGGATGACAATATGTGTTTGAAGGCATAAGAGAATGCAAGTCAGGCCACTTTGTGTCACCTGCACTTAACGTAAAAAAGAAGAAGATGGGAAACCCAATTGTGTGATCATGTGAGTAAGTTCATAACAACACTTTGTTCAATATGCCCTTGTACCCTTAAGACAACAACCAAAATGCATTAATTTCTCATCTAATTTATTATCAATCAGATACCTGAGCTGTTGGTGCAACTCTTGAATAGTTGTAGGTGCATTCTCATGGATATTATTCTTCAAAAAGAAAGAAGTTTTTCCCTGGCTACAATGCCGCATAATCATATTCAACATGAAATATTTTAAATGAGGATGACTTCCAAATCTTTGATCATAATACCTAAGTATATGCAAAGCATATTCGTGCATTTCAACATTACAAATATGTGTATGTAGCCAATCAACATCACCACTGGGGAATAAAGTAGGGAATTCCATGTCTAGCAACCCTTCAGTATTATATTCGTTGATGGGAGATGTATCAATAGTTGGCAAGTTCACTAGTTCATCGACTCTAGAATCTTCGTTTTCAATGAATCTTCTTATTTGATTCACTTCCTTGAATTTATTAGGCATGCGAGAAAGAAAGGATGATGGATGAGAGTGAAAATAATTAGCCCCCAACGTTTCAACATCCTCATCGACTCTCCTTGTTTCATATAGATCACTATCTACATATTGTAGCCTACTAGACACATCAATAGGTAATTTTGGGAGAGAAACAACATAATCCATATCAATTTAAACATACCTGTTATATTTATCCATCTAAATTTTGTAAATCAATGCATCCATCACACATTGTCTCTTCGCATAACATTCATAATATTTGGAGTCAACACCACATCTTCTGAAAATCAGAAAATCAAGTTGTTTTACTCGTAATGGAAGTTACTTCGCAATCAAAGATATGTCTTGTGGAAATATAATTGTATGCCTGCTATATTTATATTACCCACCACGAGTATGTGTCAATTTCCACATTGGATTTACTCATTCTATTAGAATTTCTTCAACTTGTGTTAAAACTCTTAGAACCTTAGGTTGTTCATCGGGATCCATGTTTTTAAAGAAAAAGAATTGGTGAGAAACTCTCTCTCTCTTACATCTTTTACAGATAGGCCTATCATGTCATCTCACAACTTGTATACTAGGATAACATTCATTACACACTTGACACATTTTCACAATAAAAATTTGATCAATCCTGCATCGAAAGTTTTTATGCACCTCAATCATCTCTCTGCTAAAATGATGGTGAATACTTCCATTTTATCTTCCAAGCAACAATCCAGATTAAGGACGATGTGAAACAACTTGCCCAATTGGAGCATTGACTTGAACATTTGTTTCCATAAAATGTTGGGAGTTCATTCTTCTATTTTGGTTGCATTTGGGATCGTTCTGCTTACATAAATTATAAACCATAATGCTAAAATGAAACATATTAAAAATGGCAAGTTAAATTTCGGAAGTGAACAGTAAGTTGAACAGAGAAAACATATACATTTTCTTTCCAATTGCACCCCTCAAGTTGAAATTGTCAAACCAAAAAAGGTTGCCTTGGTTGTGAATTTATTTCTCCACAATTACTCACTTGAATATTGTTCTGAAAAAAAAAAAAAAAAACATAAAATAAAAGATGCATTTAGTAATTACAATATATATATTGAAATGTACAACCCCTATGAAAATAAATCCACTTGAAGCACCTGTATTGTCCAAAGAGTTGTAGTATGCATGGATTCTATAGAAATAACAATATTGTCTACATAGTTTCTTTGAGAAACGCTTGCTCCCACATTCACAACAGAATGTCGCAAATTATCAACCATCCCAAAAAACATATTACTATCAACAAAAACATTTAATGTTGCTAATTTTTTAATGGCATCATTGTTCCTATTTTCATTATTACATCTCTTCCATCATTTCTATAACACTAACAGTTTCCACTTCTATGAAGGCTCTCTATGTAAACACAAAGTTCCGAAATATGATTAATATCAATAATATTTGAAAACATGGAAAAATTAGGAGATGCACAACATCGACGAAAACAAACAATTCAACAAAATTTTCTTTCCGCAAAACGCCCAACTTTTCATAGTTGCAGTTAAAGAGTTCATCGTTCTCATGATTTATTGAAGTTTGGCAGTTAACTGTTTGAGGTTAAAATTGAGCAACAGATAAAGCCTATATTTGATTTGACTCTATTTCTAGACCAATTTTCATTGGAACATTGTTCTTCACAAAAAACATACAATGATTAATATATTCCATTGAGATGTGTAAATCCTATGAAAAGAAAAAATACTTGAAGCACTTGTTCTATTCCAAGAGAATGAGTGCCCATAGATCCGAGAAGGCTAATGATATTCACTATATAGTTGCTGCAAGGAATTTCCCACCCCACATTGCCAATAGAATGTTCCAAATTCTCAACCATGTCAGCAATCATATTACTATCACCAAATAAACTAGATGCTATAAATTGTTCATTAGCATCATTATGCCCATCTTCCAATATTCCATTTCTTGCATTATTTGCAAAGGACCCTTGGTTCTCTCTTGTATGAACACTCTCTCTGTAAACACAATGTTCCAAAAGAAGACTGTTGTTAGCAAAATTTGGTACAATGGAAAATTTTTAACATCTTCAACATCCATGAAAACGAAAATTTGAAGCAAATTTTCTTCCCATGAAACTACTAATGTTCCCATACTTACGATTAATGACTTCATCATGTTGATTATTTATTGAATTTATTTATTTAGGTAGATACACGATTCTTCTACTCGCATTTATCACATCCTTATTCTGTTGATGCCATTTTCAATAATATTCATCCGCTCTTTCACGTGAACCAGGAGACTGAGGTCTTTTCAAAGTACACTTGCTTGTTCCTTCACTTAAAATTTCTACAACAATTTTTATTCTTTTGTAATTATGATTTTCGATCCTACATCTCAGCTTACATCTTGAACAAGTTTAGATTTTAATGTTCATTAAATTTTAACATCAACTAAATTTCAATACTAAATAAGTTTAAATACTAACAATCAACCTTTCAAATCACAAAGCTATACAGAAATAAACAATATTTCAAATATTGTAATACATAAAGAACCATAAATTACGTGATTTCATATAAGCAAATAGAAAAAGACTCTATAGAATCCATAGATAGATAACAAAAGTTAACACAAAAGTGTATTGTTTGATATGAAAAATAGTATATCAACGCAATTAATCTCTATAAACAGTCCAAATTTCTATTACAGTGATCTTCAAAACATGTCTGGAAATATTAAACAAACATGGCATCCACAACAATATCTATCATAAAACATCTTAAAGTATCAAATACTAAATCATGATATCCATGGGCATTAGTGGTATATCAACAATATAATCTGTATTTGGAAAAAGTGAGAAAAAATTTCCATTTTCAATAACATCATTGAAACTGTTACACAGCATTTTGTCACCATCCCTACAATCCCCATCCCGCACATTGGAGGACCATTTCTGTGACTTATATGAAGTGTCATGCCTTGAAAAAGTGTCATTGCGTCCCTTTCCATGAGGAGAAAATTTCCTCTGTTGACCTTTCCATGAGCAGACCATAAAAAACACAAGCTTTTGGGTTGGCGCTAGTAGACCGTTATGGCCTCGCACCGATAAAGGAAATTAACACTAGGCCCCATGCCCATTGGCGCTCTGTCCCAGTGAGCTACCTGCGCCAAGCTATTTTTGGAATGTTTTTTAAATATAGAGGCGAAGTTTCCATCGTAACTACTTCATGAGCGAGTCATCTTAGGTTGTTCAACTGCATAACCATGAACACCTTCCTTTAGCCTCTTGTTTCCACCTTTCGGGGGAACCTCCCAAAGGATAAGGCCTCCCTTCCACCATTTTTGGGATCCCAACCTCCTCCTCTCCCTCTATAAATAAACCTCTCTCACATTGATGTAGCTAGCTGAAGAGAAATTGCTGAAAATTTTGCTAAAACAGTCTGATATAGCTGGTGAGATAGAGGAGAGAGAGAGACCCTTGTCGAGAGAGAGCTTAAGTTTTTCTTTGTCACGTCCAAATTCTCTGACGAATGCTCGAGACGCGCTTTGACTAGACCCGTTGAAGGAGGTTGCGACGTCAAGGCTCCGGTTTTAATCTATTTCTTTCTCTTAATATATGCATGATTGATGTTTTGGTTCCCGTCTTGTGTTGATGTGGTTTATCTTACACAATACGTTTAATATTCCTTGACTAATTAGCTAGTTATGAATGCAATTATTGTTATGTATGCTGCCTTTGTCCTTTGATCTTTGTGCAGGCACCCGGACACCATTGCTGAAGAATCATGACGTGTTAGGACGAGGATCAGGAGACCTCTGTTGTAGCTACAACAACCGTGTTGGATTACAAGTAGGAAAATCTATCCCAACCCGTTTCATTCGTTAACTAGGAACTAACACATTAGCATGTCCTCTTGCTGCTAGACCCACCCTAGGGCTAGAGGGATCGCCTCTGTTCGTAGAGGGGATTTACCTACACAAAAAGTTGGTGACTCCATTGAGGATCAGTGTGTGGTTGTCGTCTCATTGTTTGTTGGGAGTTTGACTTGTCGAGTCGACTTTGGTCGTTTGATTGATTTTATACCTTGCTTGACTTGCCTGACTATTTTGAATCCTCTTGTTCAGTTCCAGAGTGTCAAGTTTGACCTCTGCTCACTAGTTTTATCCTTTACCTATATTTTTCTAGCTTGCCACATTTTTTATTTGAACAACCGCACCAATTGGTGCTTGTTGATTTTGTTACAGGTGCGCCAACCACTGTTATGCGCTAATTACAGCATGACAGTCGCGGTGAATCCTCTAGGATTTGGTTTGACCTTATTCCTGAGTTTTTGTCAATAGTCCTTGGCTCTAGATTGATTCTTTGCCTTGAAATTGGTCTTTTGAAGTTGTTTTGACTCTGTAGCTTCGGTCTTCTTAGTTGTTTGTCCATTATCTTATCAGTGAAGTTTTGTAGCCCTAGGGTTTCTATGTGTCTTGTTTTGTTTATTCGGCCTTCTCCTCACTGAGCTGGATTCGAGTTATTTTGATCTTTGTCATTTCAATTCACTGGTCGATTGCATTAGTCTTTCTTGATTCTTCGTGTCTTTGGTTTGTTGGATGATCACTTTTGTTTTCGTTTAACTCTCCATTTCATCACTTCGAGCATAGATCACATTGCTCGTTTGGATCGTTTTGAAAGCCTCTTGTTTGCTTGAGAGAGTGCATCATTGGTTTGAGTGCGTTTTTATGTTTATATTTATTTTGAGTTATTCATTTTAGATCTCTACATTTGTAGTGCTCAAAACTAATGTTTGCTTTTCTCTTTAGTGCAATAGTGCATTGTGTGCTTCATTCATCTAAAAAACAAAAAATTGCATTCTTTCGTTTGGATTGAAAATGAAAATTTCTTTTGCATAATTAGCTCTTAGTGAACTAGGAAAGAGCTTTCATTTTCTCGATTGGTTGTATTAGATGCATTAGTGAAATCTTTCTTGTGTTTTCATTAATTGCTACTTTGTTAAAATATTCCTATCCTTCTCTTAGTTAGCATTCATCGAACGGAAATGATGTTCTTTTGCATGTAGTGTGCATTTAGGAATTCGAGATCATATTCGGTAGGGCCTTGAAACTAAAACATTAATTCAATATCAACCTTAAAATCAATTCAATCAATCTAAGGAAGCATTGGAGCCTAACGTAAATATTTTAGCGGTCTAGGCTAGTGATGTGTTCTGGCGTCATTAAACCTAGTAGCTTTCGTTCGCCACCTGGCTTTAGACAACACTAGCACAGACTTATGTTCCCCGTACCATTGTGTATATAAAGGGAGACCCTCATAGGTTCAAATCCTTTATCCACAGGAAGCCGATTTTGCCGCCCTGTAATCGTGATACACCAAACACAACATTCAAGGAGACTACCTGCACGTACGTTAAGTCCTTGGTCATTTCTATTTCATTTGATCACCAAGGTGTATATGGCAGTTCACGGAAACTTGGTACACCCTCTTTCTTAGATTACCTAAGTAGTCATTTCGATCTTTTCATGACTCCTTAAAAAGCGAAAAGATCATCGAGCACTTGTCCTTTCACGCTCATTCAATCTGAAAGTGACTAGAATCATATTTTGCCTGTTTCTCGACTCTTAAAACATGAAACAACAAAGTTTCATTTCAATGTCATAAAATTAACTTCCTACGATCACACGCCCATTAAAAGTTTTCTGCTTGGCTTGTTTTTGTAGTTCCTTAGAGTTTGATCTTGAAACCTCGAATAGGCTATCTCGTTTTACTTCCTATGTTGAAGTATTGTCACAGTGGCGGAACCACCAGTTTCATCATCTTCTCCACTGCCTCCTAGTGATAGTCCTTTTCCTGACGTTTCTTTGGAAACACTTCAGTCCACTAGGTCTGCCGAGTTTTCACAACCTATTCTCCCGAGTGTCTTACCTCTCACTACCTGGTCTCCTCCTGAAGGGTCGGTTGATTTCAATTGGCCACCTCAGGGTGCTTGGTATAGTTTTGGGAGTGAGGAAGAATTCCCTCCTCTCACCTCATGCTTGCCATTATTAGCTGCTGCTATACCCCATAGTCCTCGTCGTATTTTCAACGATCTTACGACCTCGTCAGATATGGATTCTTCCAGTCCTGTTGGCAGTGAAGAGTTGCATGATTCTACAGGGGAATATCAGCTTTTCCCATAATAATTCCCGTATGTCTCCAGTCAACCTTCCCCCCAATCAGCGTCTCTTCCACCTGGTTATCGTACTTTGGGTTAGATCATATCTGGTGTGGCATCCGTGGCACAATCTAGTACAGTGGCTCCCACTGGAAGCTCAATTTTTCCTACATTAGGAATGTTGCCTTCGACACCTATTTCGTTGGCCACTGTTACATCTATCCTGGTCCGACCTACTGTTTGTGTGGCTTCATCTGCACTGGTTGTTAGCACGACTTCATCATCAGGGTCTGATGTTGTTTGCAGGTCTATCTTTATCAATCCCACATTGCTTGTTGGGCCTTTCGTGAGTGGATCACAACCTCGCGTTGAGGAAACCCCGTCTAATTATACGATGCCTATGGTTTCTACTTATACATTCGATGACTATTTATTGGATATTCAGTGACGGTATGCTCCCTCTCTTGATTCTCAGCCGCAGAGTTCCACACCCCAGGGTTCTCAACAGCTACAAGCTCCCGAAAATCCTCCCCATAATTATGATGTCTACGGTAATCCCGTATATTTGCCTCCCATCGATCCTAATCAAGTTGCTTATTTTCCTCTAGAAAATTCCTATCAGACCATTGCTCATCAAGGGTCATTATTATAGGGACAACCCTCGGGTCTACAAGTAAAACCCTTACAGGGACAACCTTTGGTCCAACAGGGACAACCCTTTGGTCCTCAGGGACAACCTTATGGTCCGCAAGGACAACCCTTACAGGGTCAACCTTCAGTCCAACAAGGACAACCCTACGACCCATCTAGTCAACCTCAGTTTCAACCAGGAGTGTCTTATGTTCTGTTACACTGAAATTTGTCACCATGACGTTTTAGTGTCTATATGGGTTCATCATTACTCATATATTACTCCCTTAGAAGTCTACAACATCAAAGTTCCTAAAATCAAGCCTTGCAATTGAGAGAAAAGCTCATAAAACTCTTAAAAACACTTGTACCACACTTTCTCTTAACATTCCTGCGGTGCTGCACCTATTTGTTCTAAAGCATGCGGAGCTAAACGCACTTTTGCTTCATTAAAGGTGCAGACCCCTGTAAAAGGTAAAATGAAGGCGGAAAATAACATTTAGAAGCCCAGTAGTCAAATATGGAAGCTTCTAGAAGCAATTATCTGGTCGAAGGTTCGATCCTATCATGTATGTTCATTTCTCCATTATGGGAGCCTACCCCTTGGTTTATGGAGCTCAATCCCTTCAAAAGAGGATTCTATCCCCTCTTATGTGGAGCTGCAACCTCTTCTCTTTTCTTGTAAATTAAAGCCATAGTGCAGCCTCAAGGGGGGTTAGACTTTGAGAATTTTTGGGGAGAAATGTTGTAGAATCTCAGACTCTCTTAACTGATCATTATGTGGGAATGATTACACACCCATGTGCATTTTAGCTAAGAGAGTGCAAAGCTTGTCAGAGTAAAGGAAACGCCTGTTCCAGATCCCAGAAAGACCTGTACGACATCAAGGCAGACACGTTTGTAAGGTTCTTTCTTCATAAAAGATAATACGAATAAATCCCGTTTTCTCAATGAGTTCTTTAATTAAGTAGCTTTTTTATCATGTTTTATCAATGAGTTATTTAATTAATTAACTTGTTTCTTGAATTCCTTTATCATCTTGATAGATATATATCTCGTGAATTAGTTTATACTATGCAGGTGCTATTGATTTTTTCCATGTTTGTGATTGCAGATCTTTGAAGATGACTCTTTCAAGCGACTGGAAAGAAGATCATTACGAACAGCATTGGACTACAAGTAGGTCTTCAAAACCCCTGTTGTAGCTAATTTTGAATCGAATATTATCTAGAGAAAATAGTTTTTGTTTATCTGTTTGTTGCTAGCTGTCTATAGGACACTTGGGAGGTCTGTCTTGTCAGCAAGAACGACTTATTTGTCCAACAAAATGGCGACTCCGCTAGGGAATAGATCTTGAACTTTGATTTCTTTTATTTTTGA
The DNA here is from genome assembly GCA_034641835.2 of Pinus albicaulis. Lineage (NCBI taxonomy): Eukaryota > Viridiplantae > Streptophyta > Pinopsida > Pinales > Pinaceae > Pinus > Pinus albicaulis. The sequence goes on from CM076571.1 coordinate 668,047,115, forward strand.
CTTGTGAATTTATTTTTTCTAATTTTGATTGGTTTATACTGGCTTGGGTATTTTATCCCTGTAGAATCCTTGACAAATGTTTTAGAATTTTTTTTTTTCTTTTCTTTTCTTTTTGTTTTCTGGTATCCGCACTTTTATTTTAGAAAAATTGCGGGCATCTCTGCTCTTTTCTTGTATAAACAGTGCGAGACCACACCTGTTTACACTGAAACCCGCAGACCCTGTGAAATTTTTTAGAAAACCTTAAAATTATTTTTTCTGGATCAGTTTGTTAGATTCTCAGTGTATACCCAGACTTGTATTTTCTATCAGAAAGCTTTGATTGAGAGTTTACTTCAGCATTTTTAAGTTTTGAATGATTTTCTGAAAGATCTGCATGTTATAGTGATTTTTTATTTGTCTTTATCCCACTCAAAGATTAGAAGCTTTGGTATACCTTTAGATCACTGGTATTTCCTTGCTTTCTTGTTGAGTTTGACTTCATAGCAGAAATTGTTTTATGAGATTTAGATCCCATTTTCTCATTTGCAAATCTTTAAAAAAGTTTTGTTGATAAGTTTGTAATTTCACTTAAAAACCCGTAATTGGATGTTTTTTGAGTTCTTGCTGATCTAAGCAAAGAATTTCTTAGTTAGATAACAAGCTAAGCAAAACATCCTCAAAATATTTAAAGTTTTAATTTAGATTTAGTCTTTAGAATTTTTAGATCTCAAAACTAGTGTTTTTTTTTTAGTTTTGAGTGTTATTTCTAGAAATTGTAGTCTTCTTTTGGAGAAAATTTTGTTTGTAGTTTCGATCTTGAATGATAAAGGGATTTCTTATTGAGCAATTGATAATTTTGAGTTTTCATGAAATTAGATTTCTTTTCATTTATTATTGTTTGAAGGAAAGAATTGTTTTAAAAGATTACATTTCTCAACTCTTTCTTTTAGATATAATTCATCGAAAGGAAAAGAATTGTTTCTCATAATAGATGCATTTTTAGTGTGTTTGAGTCGGGTCACTACATATCAGTTTCACTTTCGCACCTATTGTCCTAAGAAACAGCCTATTAAAAGCAACACTTAAATTAAAATCAATCTAGTAATTTTTATATTTCTAGGGCTCTTTTCCACCAATATAGCTTAGGCTAGTGCCGAGTTAACGAAAGGTTTTACCAGGTTGTTAAAATAGAATATTCCTTTCTTTTGGGACGAGATCGCTGATCGATATTTTGATGCTCTTCAAAATGCACTGACCCATGCACCGTTACTGCATCCTCCCAATTACAACCAAGATTATTTTTTGTACCTCGTCGCTTTTGATTCCACGATAGGAATGGTTCTAGTTCAGGAAGATGAATTCCATGGTGAACATGTGATTTACTATCTTAGTCGCAATTTGCATCCGATTGAAATCAAATATTCACATGTGGAGAAATTGGCCTTGGCAGCCGTTCAAGCTGTCCAACGTTTTCTTCATTACATACTTTTACAAAAAACAACAGTGATTTCTGATTTTAACCCTATGATGTATATTTTGACCAAACAATTGCTAGGGGGAAAATACTCCAAATGGATTTTTATCTTACAGGAGTTTGACTTGGAATTTGAAAAATCCAAATCAAATAAATCATTGATATTTGCTAAACTTATGTGTGACTTCCCATGTACTGATACAGAAACTGTGGTGGAACAACCGATTGCGGACGAATCTTTATTTCTTATTAGTACCATTGATCCTTGGTATGGAGATATCATCGTTTATCTTCAGACCCAATCTTTTCGGCCCGAACTTTCACGGTCACAACGACGTAAAATCGTTTCTAGTCTCAACAATATCATATGGTTGGCAACACACTATACCGTCGTGGTGCGGACTCTGTTTTTCGACATTGTCTCACCCATGAAGAAGCCAAAAAGGTTTTAAATGACTGTCACTCTGGAGCATGTGGCGGTCATATGTCTGGGTATGCCACAGCCCAAAAGATATTGTCCGCTAGTTATTTTTGGTCGTTCTTATTTAAAGATTGTATTTATGCGGTCTGAAAATGCCATAATTGTCAAATTTTCAATCGAAAGATGCGTGTACCACCCGCTCCTCTTCACCCTATAATTGTTGTTGGTCCTTTTGCAAATGGGGCATTGACTTCATTACATGTAACCCTCACTCGGCCAGGGGGCATGGGTATATTATTCTCGCAGTAGATTATTTTACCAAATGGGCCGAGGCGATGCCTACATTTGCGGAAGATGGAAAAATTGCAGCTAATTTCGTGTTCAATCATGTGATTTTTCGTTTCGGTGTACCCCAAGCGATAATTACTGACCATGGGAGTCATTTTCAAAACATTATGATTACCGAGCTAACTGACCAACTTGGCTTGCGCCATGACAATTCTACACCATATTATCTGCAGGCTAATGGTCTGGTTGAAGCGATTAATAAATTTTTAGTCACCATGATCAAACGAATCATCGGAATTCATAAATTGAATTGGCATACCATGCTTTTTCAGCACTTTGGTAATATCGGACCTTAGCAAAAACATCAACATGCTTTACCCCTTTTCAACTAGTTTACGGTTTAGAAGCGGTTTTACCGATTGAATGCGAGATACCGTCACTCCAACTAGCCATAGAGTTACTATCAGCTACCTCTGAGGAGGAAAAATGATTTTTGTACTTAGCTCAATTAGATGAGAATCGGTGCACCGCTGCATTAGCTACCGAGACTCATGCGAAATGAATGAAAGCCCAGTATGATAGAAGTGTTACACCTCATATTTTTTCAGAAGGAGACCTAGTTTTGGTATATGATTAAGCTAATGATAAGCTAGGGGTTGGGAAATTCGAACCCATGTGGCATGGTCCTTATATTGTTAAGCTACAGCGTGCGAAAGGGGCCTATGGATTGGTTGATTTTGACGGGGTCTCTTTAGGCAAACCCAGAAATGGGCTTTATTTGAAGAGATATTACGCTTGATTCTTGTGTGGATATCTTTCCTGTATATTAGTTATTTATTAGCTGGTGTGTTGTAGATTAGAAACGTGTGCCTAGCTTAAGTGTGCTTTTACTACTATTCCTACTTATCTGGATTACTCTTGATATTGCAGATGTCGACGTCTTTTCAAACATACATTGGTTTTGCTAATGGTGCTTGTCGTAGTACACGAAACATTTCTTCCGCAACCTGGGTTATTTATTCACCCTCTGACAAGTTAGTATCTATGCATGTGGTAAGCCTCGGTCAAACGACGAACAATATTGCAGAATATAGCGCAGTTATTGAGTTATTGTTTAAATCCATTTCATTTGGAATTCGGATTTTGATCACTAGGTTAGATTTTGAGCTCGTTGTATTACAATTAAATCAAGTGTATGCAATTAGAAACCCAGTGTTGTTAAGATTATTTTTGAAAGTTCGTCTCTTGGAACAAGAATTTGATTATATTGAGTATCAACACATTCCAAGAAATTTAAACACATTAGCAGATGCAATAGCTTCTAGTGTTATAAACAGACATTTGTGATAATGAAAGCAGTAAATCAAAATAACATTCGATAACATGTTGGACAGGTAACTGGAAATAGTAGTATATCATAGCATAGAGTAGTGTTTCAAAAAATAGTACATCGTCCTCGATCATACGTTCAAAACGCCTTATTATCAGAAAAAAGTGATACAAAAAATGATATGAGTCTATACAGTCGATCTTCCACTATCTGTGGTAATGATCATGATAATATACTACAGCCCATGCCACCCTACTCAGGAATCTCCTGAACAGTCCAGGAACCCCAATGACATATCTCTGCAAGCGAAGTGGAATGTCGTCTATGGTAGTCTCTGGGATGTCCATTGTTAGTCGCTCCAGATGGTGTTCCAAATCAGTAAGGATCTCTGCTGTCTGATCCTCTGGTGGTGGTGGTGCTGCAGCTGCATTCCTTTGCCTCCTCTCGAATGGGCGGAGAGTGACTGGTCGACGTGGACCCACATCTACATTTGAAATTTTTGTTATCATTTTTGGACAATTTAAAAAACAAAATAAAAATTAGAGTTTAGAACATGTCAAAAATGGTTTTTACCTGAGTTATCCCACTGAGCTCCCAGAGGAAGTGGCATATCCTGATCACCGCGGTAGTCCATCCTGGCATAAGGGAAGTCTTCTATCACGAAGAGTTGGTTCTCTAACCAACGGAAATAGGCTGGGGGAAATCTAATAATCTCTGTACCCTCGCTGTGACGGGCCATCAAAGCAACAAATCGAACCATCCAAGGCTCTCAGACTCTTCCATGATCAACTGCAATATGTTGCGGGGCCAGTAGAGGAATCCTCTCTAGAGAAAAAGTAACCACGATCGATCCATATCCGAAGTTATTCAACTTCCCGTTATTTTCTCTAGTTATTTGACCTTTGATATTAGCCAACACTTCCTCGCACTAGTTGAATATGGTGCCTCAGAAACGGTCCACTGCAATCCGCATTTGAGATCCAGTAGCAGCATGTAAAGCTGCACTTCCACGTAACTTAGTTATGGTAAATGAAACTACTTTCAACTCAGGATGGATGATGGTTTTGATATCAATCCGTTTGTCTTTAGAATTTTGAGGTCTAAAATGGGCCTCCTAAGGAAATTATAAAATAATAGTGGAAAAAATCAAATAAGATTTGATGACATCATCAAATTTTAGAGGGAAAAATGGGAAAACTACTTTTTCAACTCATATTTTCAACTTATCTCCCAAATTTTTTACTCAAATTTCTAGCGGGAGTATTCGTTGGATGCGAAATTTAATTCCCCATCCAACGAGTACCCATGTTGCATACTTTTGAGGGGTCCTACTACACGAAAAATGATAAATACATAAAAAAACGTGATTACAATCACGTTTTTTTATGTATTTCTCATTTTTAATGTAGTAGAGTTCATCGAAAGTATGCAACATGGGTAATCATTGGATGAGGAATTAAAATTCACATCCAACGAGTACTCCCGCTCGAAATTGGAGTAAAAATTTTGGGAGATAAGTTGAAAATACGAGTTGAAAAAGTAGTTTTATTATTTTAATATTTTTTAATATTTTTACCCTTTTATTTAAAAAATGGTGAATCATCCCCCATGGTTGACATCATCATCTTGAATCCTATTGGTTGTTATAAAGTTTATTTTTGTTGTACATTTTTCTTAGGAGGCCCATTTTAGACCTCAAAATTCCTCTAATGACTCTAGTTGCAGGCTAGTGACAGACTAGCCACCTGGCCTAGCCCCAAATAGAGAAAGTGGTTCGCCTCTTCTAGACAAACTAGTCAGAAATTATATGTCCTCTAGCTCGATTTCGAGCCGATTACCTTCAATCACAAAACACTGGTCCTGTACATCCCACTTGTTTACCAACCAAGTGACAAGGTCTACTTGGGCTCTCATGCCGCTGATAGCCCAGAATTTTAGTAACCTGCATGCTCTCAAAACTTGTAATGTAGGTGGATGAATCATTGCAGCTTCATCCACCTCCTCGTGTTCACGTTCCCGCCAGTTAAGCATTGTAAATATCCTACAATGAACAAAGCGAAAGATTAGAATCATTTTAAAAAGAAAATTTTGGGTGAATTGGAGAGAAAATGTGTTTTTAAATTCTTCACGGCGCCCCCGCACTTTTTGTTCAGAGATAGTGCATAGCTACGAATGGGCTCTGTACTAAAAGTGTGGGACCACAACATTTTTCTTTGTAAGAAAATGTCAGGGTTTGTAGGTACCATGTGTCTTACCTGCGAACCCTCGTGAGCAGAATTTTGAACCTATTTCTTCCCCAAAAATGAATTTTAAACCCTAAATTAAGGAAATGAATGGATGAAAAGCAAGAAAAATAAAATCTGGATTACTTGGAGAAGACGGTTTTCAATTTGTACGGTTGGCTTGTCCGAATCTTCTCTGAAGCATTTTTTGCCAAAAGCTCTCAAACTTTCACTCTGAACTCAAATGGTAAAAATGAATTTGGAAAACTCCTTTTTATAAGTTTTTTCGAATAAATGAAATTTAATTTTGTTTATTTTTCACTTTAAAGAGATGGGTTTTCAAAATATTTTTATTTTATTAAAAGCAGGTACGTTTAATTTTTTGAGTTTTTGTGCAGAATACCGGATTTTTCGGGTGAAATGATCATTTTTTACGAAGAGTATACTTTTATCACTTTTTCGAGCTCTTAAAAATTTTACGAAAAAGCAAAACCATAGATTCCTCTTTTTAGCCCTTTTCAGACTCTCTAAATATGAAAAGATTGCCGAGTACTTGACTATTCGAACTCGTTAAAGGAAATGAACAGTCATCCCTTTAGTATAAGTTTACCCCTTTTCCGGACTGAAATGGACTATTTACGAAAAAGGTATACGTTGACTAATCATGGTCAATAGAGTTCTCTCCCGCATTATTTTATCCTTTTTCGGGCCTAAGAGACTAAAATTATGAAAAAGAGCACCCATGGAGTTTTCTTAATTTTTTTCCTCTGACTCCCTAAAAATGAAAAACACCGAGTTTCTCCTATACTGGACTCGTTAAAATTTAACAGTAAAGGACCTGTCCATTACAAACAAGAACGGACCACTCCTTCTTAGGGTTCGATTTTAAACTAAGTTTGACTCATCCGAAGGATGAGCTTATAAACAAGAAAATTTTATCCTCCTCAAGCTTGTCAAAAATAAAGAGGTACTTGCCAGAAATGGTGGGGGAAAAAGAGAGAAAATGAATCCATTTTTTACACTTTGATTTAAAAGCAGTATACCACTCTTGAACACGACACTTTTTGTCACACTTCTACCTAGGTTGGGAAAATCCTTTGCCTATTAGTTAATCAAACCACATTGAAGGTCTTCAGCCGGTTTCTGGGTATTAGCTTAGGGAAATTCGTACCAAACCATCTGCAGTGTCGTTATGTGTTCAAGAGGACAGTCAAACAAACCATTCATCTGCAAACATTTGTCTCCATTCGTGTTGACCATCCCTGAGTCAGTCCTTGCAAAAAATTTCTTCAAAACTTGATCTATGGTTTCGTGTCGTGAGCTTGCTTACGACGGATCACTTTCTATCAATGACAACTCATCATCTAGGAAGTTGATCTAGAATCCGTTAGTACCTTGGAATCTACATGCTTTAATGGCAGGTTTCTCGCCTTCGACAACAGGTTGCATCATTGACCTTCGATCGAACGATTCCGTGAAATGTTCGACTTCAGATCACTTATTCACATTTAATGGATTGTACTAAGTACTTTGAGATCCATTGTCATTATTGGTGGTTTCTCTCACACATTTTAACAGTTCACATCATTGACTGGTAATCAAGTGGGTTCTACCATGTTCGACTTCAACACATTTAATCGCATGGATAGAATCGTACTAGTTTGGGAAGCAGAAATGAAGACCCTGGATCTAGTTTCCACCATCCAGGTTGCGAGAAGTTTTATTACTCATTATGCAGTAGACTGTTCATTACAGATGGTTGCGTCCATGCTGTGTCTACAATATTGATGTAATATTAAAATCATTTCTGTATCAGAACAAGTTTAGTTAGTTCTTGATCTGAGTATGGGAATGCCTGCCTCAGTGATGATATATATATATATATATATCTATATATATATATATATATATATAGATATATATATATATATACATATATATATATATATAGATATATATAGATATAGATATATATATATATATGTTTTGCATTGAATGTTTTTACCGGATTTTGACTGGGGTTTCCACAGGCTAATCCTTGAAATGATAAAGCACATCACTCTTCGAATGCTCTCAGGCTTCGCACTTTAGGGGGCAATTTGTTACACTGAAATTTGTCACCATGATGTTTTAGTGTCTATATGGGTTCATCATTACTCATATATTACTCCCTTAGAAGTCTACAACATCAAAGTTCCTAAAATCAAGCCTTGAAATTGAGAGAAAAGCTCATAAAAGTCTTAAAAACACTTGTACCGCACTTTCTCTTAAAATTGCCTGCGGTGTCACACCTATTTGTTCTAAAGCATGTGGAGCTAAATGCACTTTTGCTTCATTAAAGGTGCGGACCCTTGTAAAAGGTAAAATGAAGGTAGAAAGTAACATTTAGAAGCCCAGCAGTCAAATCTGGAAGCTTCTAGAAGCAATTATTCGATCGAAGGTTCACTCCTATCATGTATGTTCATTCCTCCATTATGGGAGCCTACCCCTTGGTTTATGGAGCTCAATCCCTTCAAAAGAGGATTCTATCCCCTCTTATGTGGAGCTGCAACCTCTTCTCTTTTCCTATAAATTAAAGCCATAGTGCAGCCTCAAGGGGGGTTAGACTGAGAATTTTTGAGGAGAAATGTTGTAGAAACTCGGCCTCTCTTAACTGATCATTATGTGGGAATGATTACACAACCATGTGAATTTTAGCTGAGAGAGTGCAAATCTTGTCAGAGTAAAGGAAACGCTTGTTCTAGACCCCAGAAAGACCTATACGACATCAAGGCGGACACGGTTGTAAGGTTCTTTCTTCATCAAAGATAATACGAATGAATCTCGTTTTCTCAATGAGTTCTTTAATTAATTAGCTTGTTTATCATGTTTTATTAATGAGTTATTTAATTAATTAGCTTGTTTCTTGAATTCCTTGATCATCTTGATAGATATATATCTCGTGAATTAGTTTAAACTATGCAGGTGCTATTGATTTTTTCCATGTTTGTGATTGCAGATCTTTGAAGACGACTCTTTCAAGCAACTGGAAAGAAGATCATTACGAACAGCACTGGACTACAGGTAGGTCTTCAAAACCCCTGTTGTAGCTAATTATGAATCGAATATTATCTAGAGAAAATAGTTTTTGTTTGTCTGTTTGTTATTAGCTATCCGTAGGACACTTGGGAGGTCTATCTTGTCAGCAAGAACGACTTATCTGTCCAACATGTTCCTAGGGGGGAAATTTATCCACCACAGGGACAACCTTTTGTGTAACAGCAACAACCTTACGTTTCGTAAGGCCAAGCTTTTGTATAGCAAGGACAACCCTACGGTCCTGCTCCAGGTCAAACTGGTTTTCAGGGGCAACTTGGTCCATCTCAACCATCGGGCCAACCTCTTCCACAAGGGCAACCCAATGTCCCTTAGTATCCAGGGCAACCTGCTCTGCAAGGAAAACCTACCCAACCTCAGCAACCGATCCAAACTGCTCAACCCACTCAGCAGTCGGTTCAACCTGTTCAACAGCCAGTTCAACCTGTTCAACCAACTCAGCAGCCCATTCAACCTGCTCCGTAGGGACAACCTGCTCAACCTCAAGGTGCTACTTACCCTCCTCAAGGTTGATTTCAGGCAGTATATAGTGCGCCCCAAGGTTTCACTTATTACCTTCAAAGTCAATCCCATATGGTGTATAATCCACCTCAAGGAAATGCTTACATTCTGCAGCAGAATCCATATGTTTCTCAGCAAGGCCCTCAATCGTATGCTCAGAATCATTATCCCAGTCCTCAAACCCAGTATGGGCAGAACTATGAGGCTTATAACCCCTATGGACATAATCCTCCAGGACAAAACATATGGGGGAAGAATTTCTCTCAACCTGGGTGGAATGCTAACATTGGTCCTTATTAATGACCTCCAATGCCTTTTAATCCTCAATTTTCATTTCTCGCTACGTTGGAACTGCCTGATGTGTCAAAGTTGAAAAAATATCCAATCCTTCATAACCCGTATTGGTTTCCAGTTCCAACCAAAATTCCTGGTGATTGTACCAAGTTTGAGGGCAAGTCCGGAGAAGACTCCCAAGTGCACGTTATGGCATACCATATTTGGTGTTCCTATAACTCTTGGGTTGAAAATTATATCTGACTCCATCTTTTCCAACAGACTCTTACTGGTGTCGTTGCCAAGTGGTACATCGAGTTATCTCGTGGCATCTTTCAAGATTTCAATTCTTTATCCATGGTGTTTGTCACGCACTTTTAGTTACCGGTTCAATATGAAACCAAGACGCACCTCCTCACATCCTTGAAGCAAGATCGAGCTACCCATATCTCAGATCATATTCATGAATGGAGGCATCGTCACCGTCTAATCAAGTTTGAAATTCATGATCTCCTCCTAACTGATTGGTTTACTACCTCTTTCAGTAGTCCTATTGCTAAGAACATTTCTATGGGGGAATGCATCACTGAGGAACAAGCCATTGCTCATGCCCAATACCTTGATCATGTGCTCTCAGTCCGGCACGTTGTATGATCTCTTTCCTGATGCTCCTAGTCCTGGAACTTCCAAAGCACCGACGACGCCATCTGTTGACGGTATCATCAATTTCGTGTCTTAGAATTCTCAGAAGTCTTCTCCTCCGAATCCTGGGAAGAAAAAATCTACTCCTTCCAATGATACTTCTTCTCAGCCAACCCCAAATTCTGGTAAAACCGCAGAAGTGAATGTCATTCAAGCCAATCCAACGGATAAAAATTCCAAGGGTAAAAATAAGGGTAAAGGTAAGGCCAAATCCGATACCCCAAAACAGGATTCTCAGAAATCTCATGTTGATGATGGTTCACAGTGTAAACCGAAGTATCCTTGCTTGATTTGTGATGAAGAGCACTACACCAAGGACTGTCCTCGACGGGCCAAAATGAGTCGATTGCTCAAAGGCACCCAGGGAACTTTGGCCATTCTTAAAGAACTATTCCCGTCACAGTAGATTCAGGTCGTAAATAAACCTTAGTCCTCTGCCCCATTTGGTTCTCAGGTTTTCATGATGAATGGTTATGCATCTGTTTCTATAGCTACCCGGTCGAAACATTATACCGAACCACGTCAGGTAGCAAAAAAGAGATTGTTGATGGTCCTCCTCCTCCGCCTAGTTTTGGCCCTCTTCAGATTGAAAGGCCCAGTACTGAGCCCGTTGTGCAGCCACCTTCCAAAGGTGTGCTCCGTAAGTCTTCTTACAATTCTAATGCCCGTACTGCTCAACATTACAGTATTATTGAGGATTTGGCTCAGGTGCCATCTGCGATGTCTGCATTAGAAGTACTTCAGAGTTGTCTGTCTCAACGGAAGGCTTTGCTATCTGCGATCACCGGGGTTGATCCTGATGATTCGAGCCTTATCACTTTCGACTTGGAGAATTTCGTCCCACGTCTCCCTCACCATCTTGTGCTCATCATACAAGTTGGCATTAATGGACTAAATATCCATCGAGCGGTCATGGATGAGGGTGCTTCTACGTGCATCATGTCATCTGCCTGTTGGAAAGTTATTGGTTCTCCAGCTTTAAATTCATCTCCAAATGCTCTAGAAGAATTTGATGGAAGGGATTCTAAACCTCTTGGTGTTCTCGCTATTTTACCGATTACCTTAGAAGGGAAGACGGTCAACGTCGAGGTTGAAGTAGTTGATGCCAAGTTCAATTACATCTTCTCGGTCGCAGTTGGACCCACGCCACGCTGTGCATTCCATCCACTCTCTTTCATGTTTTGCGATTTCCACACAAAGGAAAGATCGTTACTATTGATCAGTTGTCATTCTTCACTTATTCTTTCGAGAACAACGTTCCGTACGTGGATCAAATTCCTACGCCTTACGAGAGCATAGGGTCGGGTCTCTTCAAACATCCTGCCCTCATGCGTATTTTTTCTCTTCCTCCACCCAACACTGTTCAAATTAATATGATATCCAGGTTTGACGATCCGTGGATCATCCATTTGCCTAAGTAGATTGATTCATTTGGAGATTCAATGTCGTTAAGTCCAATCGAGATTGACTATTGTGAACTTATTTTGGCTTTGGATCCTCCACCTCCTGATCATGCTCCTTTGGGCATGTCTCTTGATACTTATTCTCAATCCCCTTGGCTCGGTGATTCAGATTCGCCCAATCCCTTGAAAGATTTATTTCCTTCCAATGAGGCCATCGTGGAAACTATGTCTCTCGCGGATCCTCCTTGGGACTTTTAGGGTCCTATAACAATAGGATTCATAATTTTGAATTGGCTCTGTCGAAATCTTGAAATATTGTACATACCTTTACTTTCTGCAAATGTATTCCCATATTTAAAAGATGAAAAGAGGGTATGTCCTAAAAGAACAATCAAAGGACAAAAAGAAACAAAGATAAAATATCCATATATATATATATATATATTAAATATGAACCTCATCAAAATAGATCATGAAAGTGTTGCAAGTTTAAATGCCACTACTTTAGTTTACTTTTTTCTAATCAGATTGTGTGCAGCTTGTTAAAATGCCACAATCCATGATAATAAAACAACTCAAACTTGATTATTCATGCTTTAAATTTCATGTTGATAGATACAGAATAAATATCTAACCAAACTAATTAATCTTGGTAGATCAATAGTTAAAATAGAGAATAATAAGTAGCTCAATAGTTTAATCTGAGCCCTTGGATGAAAAAATGTTAGAATTAGATAATTTCTTGTTTTAAAAGAAAAATGAATAAGGGTTTGCAAGCTCAAATGCACCCATGAAAATAAAGGTAAAAAATGGTAGAATAAATGATGGGTAGGAAGAAATAAGTTTCACAAGGCATGGATAAACATCATTTTGGCATATTACTAATTTCCCTCCCCATAATGTGTTCCAGTACTAAATCCTTCAGTCATAAAGACTCAGAGCATTTCTTCGACTTTTGGTGGGACCGGACCCATGTCTTAATGACTGATTGGCACCAAGGTATTGGTTTCCACCTCATTAAAACCTTGCCCCTTCATAAAAAACCTTTTCCCCTTAACATCACTCATTTTACCCTACTAAAACCCCTTTTCCTAAGTCAAAATCCATATTCACCTTTGGAAAAGTAAAAAACCCTAAAAATGAACTTATCCTAAGTTTTCAAGTGTAAAATGTTAACATTGGGCCTCCACTATGAAAATCCCCCCTAAAGTCATGTTTTAACACTATTCTAAGTGTATTTTATTTCCCGCATTCATTTCATTTTTTAACACTAACCTAATGTATTAATTCCCATTATAAAACTTTTATCTCGTAATAATATAATTCCTTTATAAATATATCCCAACCCATAGTTTTTACTTTAACCTATGATCTAAATTCCCCACGTGTTTTATTATTAGCCTCCGCCTATCATATAAAGCACTGCTGACTATGTATTAAGCTTAGTTTTAATACATAAATCCACTCCCGCCGCATTAATATTATCTCACGCCCCACTCCCATTACCTCGCAGCTTCATCATACACTCTCGATCGTTTGATCCCCATCCGCCAGATCCAATGGCGGAGATTCACCACCGCAAATTTCATAGCGTGATCTTTAACCAAAATGAAATTTGCGATAAAAGCTGTTTCGACATTTTATCTCTCCTCCACGCATCATTTTATTGTTGGATGGCATTGATTCAATGAAAACCATTTACCGTTTTCCACCCGTGTGATAAACCGCTTACCTGTTGACCCCGCGATGCGAAAACCACTTGCTTGCTCCTGCACAAATGCGTTAAAACATTCCTCTACTATGATAAGCCACTGTTCCACTCTGTGCTAAAGGAAATAAAGAAATACAGTGAAAATCCCGAACCATTGTGGTAATATCTGCGCCATTTGCAAAAAAATACTCTCTTCTTTGTGGTAAACTATTATAGCCTCGCACCCATGTATTAAGCTATTTGAGGTTCAAAACCCATATCTACCCTTATGTCAACACCTCTGCGAAACTGCGAGAAAACCCCTGATATGGCTAGAACTTCTTTCATTGTATTCCCTACTCCTTAAAGTCATTACTGGCTTCCGTTCAGACCAGGGTTTTATTAACTGTTGTTTTGTTTTGCAAGTTATTAGCAAAAGGAGAATTTGGATAAAACAATCTAAATACTAGTTAAAGATTTGTTTTACTCCAGGAATTCACAAGGAAATGAGTTCGAATGGTTTTCCTAAAACAAGAAGATTTCATACAGTAGTAGAACAGAATAATGAAATTTGCACAGTGAATGGTAAAAGTGAAATAAGAATTCACAGTGACAGTGAAAACATAACAGTCAAAGAGCATCAGAGTTAAAGTGTATTAGTAAAATTCAGAGTGAAAGTCAAAACAGAAAAACAAAGCAGTCAAGGTAAAACAGTAAAAGTAAACACAGAGGAAATAATGGTTAAACGGAGATGAAAACACTTTCACCAGAAACAATGAAGTTTATCCCAAGTAAAAGTAAAGTCAGTTAAAAGAACAGTAAGGTTAAAAGATGAAAACAGAGTAGGAAGGGGCATTTTTGCAGAAATTTCCTGTTTAAGTCATAGTTTTGTAGAAACTATTATGGCAAATCCAAGATGAATTTTTCAAAAATGAAGGAGGTTTATGTTCCTAATATGGTAACTTAAAAAATCTATTTCACTTTATGCATAGGTATTACAGAATGAGAGATACATGCTCATCTTCACAGCCTTTTGTTTGGACTGTGCAAAGTTCTGTTTTACACATCTTTTGTTAGAGCTTATTTTGAACAGTTGGAACTAAATTTTGGGAAACTGAGAGAGATTTATATCAATAACATATTTATCTACAAAAACCTCTTTCTCTTTTTACATATCTATCTCGGATTGAGATATAAAAAGGTTTCACTAGACTCTAATTTTGCAGAATTTCTTGGGCAAAATGCACAAAGGAAGGAGACAGTTAGTGACTTAGAAGCCTCATCATCAACTAAGAGTTGCTATCAAATTCGAATTTATTTTTTTTTCACCATCAATCCATAAAAATAGTGCCAAATAGATTCATTAGTTTTGAGTGTCATTTTATTAAGTTCTATTTATGTAAAACAGTTTGAGATATTTATAAACCAATCTCAATATTTTTTCAAGATATTCTAGTTTAGAATTTGTATAAATACTTCATCATTTGAAGTATTGAGTGTGGATAAATTGCTAAAGATTTATGTAGTCATATTTTCTGAACTTGAAGGGTTTTTGCATCAAGCTCAAGTCAGCAAGCTGGATCAAAGCAATAAAGCATCATATTTCAGGATTCATGTGTTGGGCCACTTATGTGAAGTACTTTCTCATGTTATTTGTTAATCTTATTATATTTTCCATTCATCCATAAATGTGTTCTAAATTTTAATGTGAAATTAGGAAGTTATATATAAGAATTTCTTAAAATCACTCTGTTATTTACTGGTTTTCATTTAAATGTTTTAGATATCAGGCAGGGGTGTAATTTCTCCTACGATTTCGATTGACCCTATTTCTTCATTCATATCTAGATCAAACAACCCTTAATTTATCTTTATCCTGATTAAAACCACTTCACAAATCAGCCTTCAAAGATCTTGAGTGACTCTGCTATCTTGCCCTGAAAATATTTGACTTTAGACATTGATCATGATCTGTCTGCTTGACACATTGACTCCATTTTCCCAATGGAAACCAGATCTATAACTATCCATCTCAGTAATTGATTTTCCCACCAAACCAAATCAAAACCTCAAAACCAATTTTCCTCATATAACTAGCCTAAAATCAAAAATAAAAACTAAGTTAAATCTTATAGAGAGAGCCCTCTTTGAGCATTAGGAAGGCTAGATTCTAAGGCTTAAAAGTAGGTTTGTGGTTACCTCAATGAGTTCTTTCTTTAACCTTGGGAATTTACTGAGTGATAACAGGGACGATAGTCATCATCGTTCCTTGTTCATGCCTGGCCTTGGGGCCATGTCTACGTGTCTTGAGATTTTTGCTTCTTAGGTTCTTTCTCCTCCACTTCAAATGCCTATTCTGACACATGAAGTTTTTACGGAGAGTAACTTGAGTAATATCACACAAATGATGCCTATCGACATTTCCGTCAAACTGGGAATTTTCAAGAACATCCATATTGGGGTCACTTGTTCTTCAGATGAGGTTGAGGCCTATACCAGCATTTTTCACAAGTTTCACGATGTCTTTGCATGGTCTTACGAAGAGATGCCCGACATTGATCCAAGTATAGTGGTGCATTAGATTCCTAACTATCCTAGTGTGAAGCCTGTTCGCCAGCATCTCCGTCCTGTGCACCCTAGAAAGGTTGCCGCTATTAAGGGAAAAGTTGAAAAACTTCTTAAAGCTGGTTTTATCTATCTGATTCCCTTGATAGAATGGGTTTCCAATATTATTCTTGTAGATAATAAAAAGGGTACCATTCGTGTCTGTGTTGATTACCGTGACATTAACCGTGCTTTCCCTAAGGATAATTATCCTAATCCATTTATTGATCAAATCATTGATGTTTGTGCTGGGAGTGAGATTTTTTCCCTTATGGACGAATTTTCTGGTTACAACCAGATTAACATTCTTCCGACTGATCAACATAAGACCACCTTCATCTGTCCTTGGGGTACTTTCGCTTATAAAAAGCTCCCTTTCGGTCTGAAAAATGTTGGGGCTACATTTCAATGAGAAATGTCATATGCTTTCCACAATATTAAGCACATCGTTCAGCCTTATCTGGATGACCTTCCGCTCATTCAGCTAAGGGTAAAGACCATATTGACCATCTCCGTTAGATTTTTCTTTGTTGTCGATGCTATAACATCCGGCCGAATCCGCATAAGTGCGTCTTCTACGTTGACTCCAATAGACTCTTAGGGTTTATCGTTTCCAAAGACGAGATTCATCTCAATCCGCTCAAAGTTGAAGCTATTATTAATCTCCCTTCTCCATCCTCATTACATCAGCTGCAGAGTCTGTAGGGGAAGGCTAACTTCTTACGTTGTTTTATACCTAACTATGCCAAAGTGGCTAAAGGATTTACGTGATTACTAAAGCAAGGCATCCCGTTCCTCTGGGATGAGATCACCCAGAAGTCCTTCGATGCAATTAAGATGTTGCTTGTCAACGCTCCTCTGTTGTGTCCTCCGAATTATCATCTCGATTATTCCCTTTATTTGGCCGCCGCATTCAGCACGATTGCCATGGTTTTGGTACAAGACGACGATGTTGGTGATGAGCATGCCATTTATTATCTTCCTCATAACCTTCTCGACACTGAAACGCGATATGCACATGTCGAGAAGTTGGCATTGGTTGTTGTTCAAGATATTCAACATTTTTGTCACTACATTCTGTTGTGTACATTGACTGTGATTTCTGACTGCAACCCTATGACCTACGTATTGTCTCATCAATTGTTGGGGGGCAAGTACTCGAAGTGGATTGTCATCCTCCAAGAGTTCGATTTGGAGTTCACTACTACCAAGTCGAAGAAGTCATTATTCTTTGCTGATTTAATCTGCTCTCTCCCTTCCGACTCTACGTCATCTGGTTCCAAGGAACGCATTCCGGACGACATGCTTTTTCTAATTAGCACCCTCGATCCTTGGTACGGTGACATAATCGTATGTCTTCAGATTTCTACCTTTTGATATGAGTTGATGAAGGATGCTCACCGATGCATTCATCATCAATCGCAACCCTATCGTATAGTCGGAGATACACTCTACCGCATCAGAGTTGATTCCATTCTCCACTGGTGTTTGAATCTTGAGGAGGCTAAGACAACCATGAATGATTGTCACAGTGGTGCCTATGATGGTCACATGTCTGGTTATAATACTGCACAGAAAATTATTCATGTTGGGTATTTCTGGCCCACCATCTTTAAAGACTGCATTGTTGTTGTTCGTAAGTGCCATGATTGCTAGATCTATCAGCGCAAGATGCGCGCGCCGCCTTCCCATCTCCACCCTGTCATTACCATTGGTCCCTTTGTGAAGTGGGGCATCGATTTTATGACATGTAACCCTCACTTGGCTGGGGGGCATGCTTATATCATCGTAGTCATTGACTACTTCACCAAATGGGGCGAAGCAATGCTTACACTTATTACTGAAGGTAGGACAACAACACAGTTTATATTCAATCATGTCATTTCTAGGTTTGGTGTCCCTCAAGCCATTGTTACTGATCATGGTTCCCATTTTCGGCATTACATGGTGGCAGAGTTGACTTCCAAGTTGGGTCTGCATCACGACAGCTCAATGTCATACTATGCTCAGGTCAATGGCCAGGTTGAAGCCGTGAATAAAGTTCTTTTCACTATGATTCAACATACGATTGGGATGCACAAATAAAATTGGCATCTCATGTTATTTTCATCCCTTTGTGCATACCAAACCTCAGTTAAGGATGCGACCGGAGTTACTCCATTTCAGCTTATTTACAGTCTGGAAGCTACCCTTCCGATTGAATGTGAAATAATGTCAGTCAAGCTAGTTGTTGAATTGTTGCCAAATACTTCACCAGAACAAGAGCATCTTCTCTACTTAGAAAGGTTGGATGAAACTTGCCACTTTACAGCTCTGGTCATTGAAGCATAGAAAAAGCGAGTCAAATCTCATTTTGACCAATCAGTTTCCCCTCGTTCCTTCATAGAAGGAGACCTCATCCTCCTGTACGACCAAGCTCATGATAAGTTGGGGCAGGAAAATTTCAACCCATGTGGCATGGGCCCTACATTGTTAAATGTGTTTTGCGGAATGGGGCCTATGAGCTTATTGATTACGAATTTCATCCTCTAGATCAGCCTAGAAATGGGTTGTATCTTAAAAAGTACTATGCATGAGTCATTCGTGCATGTTTTGTGTACATAGGTCTTCTTTTCATTTTTGTACATTTTTGGCTTGATGTGCTTTGCGAGCATTTTCCTTCTTATTATATTGTTGCTTATGGTGCAAATGCATATTACCCCTTATGTCGGTTTCACGGATGGTGCTTCCCGTAGTACCTGGAACCTGTCTTCAGCAGCCTGGGTGATTTATGATCCCGCTGGTGAGTTGATAGATCTTCAAGGAATCTGTCTAGGATGAAATAAAAACAATGTCGTTGAATATAGTGTTGTTATTGAACTATTGACCGAGGTAATTACCCTCGAAATTCGTGCATTTATTGTTAAGCTAGACTCACAGCTTCTTGTTCTTCAAATTAATGGACATTATTCAGTTAGAAACCCTCACATATTAAGGTTGTATTTGCATGTTCATTTACTGGAAAGACATTTTGATTACATTACATATCAACATATTCCTAGACGAATGAATGCATCAACTGATATAATAGCTAACATTGTATTAGATAGACATTTGCGTAATTTGTAAAAATTATCATCACATGAAAAGATCTATACAGGAAAATAGATGTATATATATATCGAATGTTTGCATCTTTGTGCATCATAAGTTCAAAAAATATGCGTGTTTCGGTTACATCTTGAGACATCATGTCTCTAAAAATGTGCGGAAATAAAACCTAGGTGTCTACTCGGCATGACGCTCATGATAGCACGTCACTGCCCGTAAAATCCGCCTCAGCAAGTGGTGAACTCAGTTTGACACCCCTGCAGTGTGTCTCTGGTATGCACGAGGAACATCATCGAATCCTGCATAGTCCGGGATCTCACGAGAGATTCCCTCCAAGTTGCGTATGATTTCCTCCTCCTCTCCTCCCTCACTATGAGGGGCAACATAAAAGTCACAAGGGATCCACCTCGCTATCGAGGACATACCTGTAGGTCTCTCTGGGCCAACATCTACAATTACATGGATTTAATGTCAAAACATGCATAAAAAAAAAATCATAATACTCATGAAAATAAAAAATGAGTCTTACCTAATACTTCATCCCAATCCTCTCCCTCTAGGAGTGGGAGATTTGCATCACGAGTAAAATCTGTGGTAGAGTAGGGACAATCCTCCATGACAATTAGTTGTCGGTGGAGCCACTCAAAGAACTCCGGTCTCCAGGACATTTTTTGACCGCCCCTTGACCAAGACATCAGAGCTACCCAACGGGCCATCCATGGCTCATGGACTGGTGGTGTCGGCACTATCACCTCCTGATGCTGAAATATTGGTAGTCGTTCCAAGATGAATGATACCAGAATGGACCCATAACCGAACTGCTTCAGCTTGGTTTTCCTACACTTTGTCAGTTGACACTTCATGTTGAGTGTCACTGCCTCTGCCTAATTATAGATGGTCGGTGCCATGCTATATACAACAAGAAGTAGCTATGTCTTTATGGCCTCGTGCGGCACCTGTGATCCTACAGCTCACGTGATGTTGTGCATCACTACATTTAGTGCCAAGTCTAGAATAGTTTGAATATCCACTTTTCCTCTTCCCGATCGTTTCCTTGCCCCTGGGCACACCCTGTTGATAACCATACTCATGTTCTCCATTGAGGGTCAGGTGTCGGTCAGGATTGGTACTTCCCCCCTCCGCGATAGTTCGGTTATGAAATAAACGTCTGAGACTTCAATCTCGAGATCTTGGTCATGAATAATGAACTTTTCTTGATCAACGTCCCAGACACTAATCAAGTAGTGCAACAGCTCCGGTTGAGCTCTGAGACATGGTGTCATAAAGAATTTCTTGAGCCCGCAATATCTTAAAGCTTCCATGCATCTTTCATTTTCCATGGCAAGTTCATCTTCTTCACTATGTTCTCGTTCTTTCCATTCAATCACCATTTTTCCACTTCACGCTTGCAAAAACATTCATATGACTGTCATTAGCCAAATTCTAAGCTTCTGAAACATTAATTTGGGCCTCCTTGTCTACAGTTACAAGCTAAAGTTGACTATCACAGTTGGCGCGACTATTTTAGAAACAGTCGCACCAATTGGTGCACCCTAGTTCATATTTTAAGGCAATTGGCGCGGGTCCGTGCCCGATACCCGCGCCAATCGCCATGCCCTAGTTTTTTTAAATTCCCCCATAGTTTCACAAATGTGGGGTTGCAGGTAATGAAACTACAATCAAAATTCAGGGAAATATGTTAGCTCTTAGCTGGAGCTGACGGTTTCGAGATTGGTCTTCCGGATTGCCCGTTGTCGTTGCTGCAAAATCACAGTGTAAAAAGGGTAACAATTGCTCACAAGAGGTAAAAGTCAAAAGTAATTATTTTTTACCATTTTTGGGATTTTATAACTTTTCATAACCCTAATTAGGTTTTAAAGCATATTTTTCAATTATTTCACCATGTTATTTCAAGAAATGGGTTTTACGGGCATCTCTTGTGCAGCGACAGGTTTCTAACGTAATGACGATGAAGTAACGAGTTGTATTTTATACTTTTTCAGAATCGGTAAAAACACAAAAAAGCCACTATTGGGGTCATCTTTTAGCTCTTTTCTGACTCTCTAAACATGAAAATATTTCCGATACTCTTGTCATTTTGAACTCGTTAAATGGCTGTGAAACAATATCTGCCCTTTATACGTTTACCCCTTTTTCGGGCTGGGATAGATTATTTACAAAAAAAGAATACCTTAGCCTATCGCAACTAAGAGGTTCTCTCAGACACATTTTGCTACCTTTTTGGATCTATGAGACTAAATACGAAAAGGGACTATTGGAGTTTTCTTTTTTTGCTTCTTTTCAAACTCGTTAAACCCTAAATGACATCAGAAATCGTCATCATGACGTAACTGAGTTCCTCCTTCCTAGGGCTCGTAAAATGTACTAGGATGGATTTTTCCGAAGGAAAAACTTACATGACAAGCATATGATATCCCCTTCAAGCATATTTTCCAAAAATACTTGGGGTACTCGCCAGAAATGGTGGGGGAAAATGGAACTAGTTCTCAATCGTGTTGGCAGTATGCCACTCTTGAACATGACACTCATCTGCATTCGTGTCGGGTTGGGGACATTTCATTTTGTCATTTTTTCCTCCATGGGTTTGGGTAATCTCTTTTGACCTCTCATCTGCTCTTTTCTGCGTCATCATGACCTCAGATCCCTTGATGTCAAAATACTGCTAAATTCAAAGTCGTGTCACTGATATGTTTAAGAGAAGTTTCGGATTGCAGTTTTCAACCTCCCTCTGATCCTCTTTTAGGTCTTGAGTCACTATCATCATGTTCCTTTGTCTCGTGTTGATGATGTGGGAAACATTATGGCCCTCTTTCGACCGGGTCACTTCCTATCGACTTCAGCTCATTATCCAGGAAGTTGATCTAGAGACTCCCTTTCGGTACCTTGGAGCTTGCATGCCTCAATGGAAAATTCTTCGCATTTGATGATAGTTCCACATCATTGGCCTTCGATTGAGTGATTTTGTGGGTGTTTGACACTAGATCATTGTTCACATTCCGTGGATTGTACCTATTGTACCTTAAAATCCATTTTCATTATTGGTGGTTTCTCTCATGCCTGTTAATAGCTTTCATCATTGGCTAGTAATCAGATGACTTTCTTGCATGTTCGACTTCATCTCACACATTCGCATGCTTGAATTTGTACTTGTTCGGGTCGAGATGGAGTGCAAGACCCTGGGTTTTTTCTGATCAGATCCGGGCTGTGGGATATTGTGGTTTATCATGACTATATGCATGACTCTTTTGATTGGATGGTTGCGACCATACCTGAGTCTATTTGTTGATCCCTATTACTGGATGTTTGTGTCCATACCTCGGATCTCAATTTTTATGTACTCTATTATGGATGGCTGCGCCCATGCCACATGTTCATGTATCAGAGACATCAGTTGTATTTGTACTTGCAGGTCTTCGAAAAGCGGTGTTTGCTTCGAACGCGTTCTCATAAAGAATTTCACCCCTCCCTCTCTCTCGGACCTCATGCTTTAGGGGGCATCTGTTACACATAATTTTGTCACCGTCCCTGTAATCCCCATTCCGAATGTTAGAGGACCATTTCTGTGACTTATATGAAATGTCATGACTTGCAAAAAGTGTCATTGCATCCCTTGCCATGAGGAGAACATTTCCTCTGTTGACTTTTCCATGAGCAGACCATAAAAAACACATGATTTTGGGTTGGCGTTGGTAGACCGTTATGGCCTCGCGCCGATAAAGCAAATTAACACTGGGCCCCGCGCCCATTGATGCTCTGTCCCAGTGAGCTGCCCGCGCCAAGCTATTTTTGGAATGTTTTTTAAATATAGAGGCAAAGTTTCCATGCTAACTACTTCGTGAGCGAGTCAGCTTGGGTTGTTCGGCTCCATAACCATGAACACCTTCCTTTGGCCTCTTGTTTCCATGTTTTGGGGGAACCTCCCAAAGGATAAGGCCTCCCTTCCACCATTTTTGGCATCCCAACCTCCTCCTCTCCCTCTATAAATAAACCTCTCTCACATTGATGCAGCTAGCTAAAGAGGAATTGCTGAACATTTTTCTAAAACAATCTGATATAGCTGGTGAGATAGAGTAGAGATAGAGACCCTTGTCGAGAGAGAGCTTAAGTTTTGCTTCGCCACATCCAAATTCCCTGACGAATGCTCGAGACGCGCTTCGAATGGACCTGCTGAAGGAGGCTGCAACGTCAAGGCTCTAGTTGTAATCTCTTTCTTTCTCTTAATATATGCATGACTGATGTTTTGGTTCCTGTCTTGTGTTGATGTGGTTTATCTTACACAATATGTTTAATCTTCGTTGATTGATTAGCTAATTATGAATGCAATTATTGTTATGTATGCTGCTTTTGTCCTTTGATCTTTGTGCAGGCACCCGGATACCATTTTGAAGGATCGCGACATGTCGGGATGAGGATCAGGAGAGCTATGTTGTAGCTACAATGACCGCATTGGATTATAGGTAGGAAAATCTATCTTGACCCGTTTCATTCGTTAACTAGGAACCAACACATTAGCATGTCCTCTTGCTTCTAGACCCACCCTAGGGCTAGAGGGATGGCCTCTGCCTGTAGAGGGGATTTACCTACACAACAGAAACCTTCAATCGATTCCACATGGAACACAAATATTTCTAAGAGGGAGACACCATCGAAAATTGTTGCTGTGCATAACCCAATATGTATATCATATAGCTTTAATTGCACTTCCATGCAACCCAACATAAGCACTTTTCCTTCAACTACATGAAAAGGTAGGTAGCTCAGGCATTTACTATTTATATCCATTGATATAGTATTAAGAAATCTCCATCTAAACCCCTAGTCATCTTCAAAATATTCTAAGCTTCGTCCATTCGAAGCTTCTCCAAATTCAAAAATTTTAATCTCTTCAAGCGACCAAACAAACGTAAAACCATTGTTTACAAAATAAATCAGCTGGTTCCCACACAATCCTAATGACATACATCTTATGTTGGTGATATGAAGAAATGAAAAACCCCACTTGTTTCTTATAAGATCTAACCAATAGATAGTGTAACCAAAGGAAGGGTAATCATCATAATATTTGTCTAAATAAACCCATAAAAAATTTCCTATATGAAAGATAGCCTCCTTTGGGGGTGTTACACCACCAAAAGGAGGTTCTTTCCTTCTCCAAACCATGTCTACACTGGTGCAGATAAAAAAATGTGATTCCATATTTTTGCACAAATGTTTCAACATTACTCAATAATATTTCCATGGTATAAATTTCTCCAACAAAGAGAATAATCCCCACCCTCCAACACTAATACCTCCGAGATTTATAAAGGTATTTGTAAAAGGGTTTACTATGAAAAAATTCTTAGAATCCAAAGAACTTCCAGTTGCACTAAACACAATCATCGATCCAACTGCACATTAAATTTCGTATCTAGAATGAAGAAAACATGGAAAAATCAACGGAGATATATGTCCTATATCATTAAGGTAAGATCCAACGAAGCAATAATGCTCAATATCAATTGGCAAAGATATAAATCCAAATTCTTTGTTGGCACATTGATTCAAAGTAGCAAGAAAAATTGGGTTTTCCAATAGAACACTTCATTCTTTACAAACCAACCGAAATTTTATTAGCACCAATAAAGGAAGCCAATGAAATATAAGCTATAAAATCTCAAATGGTAGAAACTTCCAAACAATTGGATCCATGACAAAATCAACAACTTCCTTGAAATCAAAGTAAATATTGTATGTTATGTTGCAAAGGATAAAATCTTTAAAACTAGTTATCTTATTGAACATGCAAATTATCATATTAACATGCTAAAAATATGCTTCGTGAACACTTGTAAAAGAGAGAAAAAAAATTGAAAAAATTAACATTATTAAAAAAAATTAACATTATTTTAAAAAATGATCATTGTTTAAAAAAATTAACATTTCAAAATAAATATTATTTCAAAAGTTTTTGCATCGTTAATTTTTTTTTTTTGAAATAACATTATTTCAACTAACATTGCTTGAAAAATAACATTACTGGGAAAAAAACATTTTTTCTAAAAATAATTTTTTTATGACAAATGTCAAATGTTAAATGACAAATGTTGAATGTTAAATCGCAAGTTCAATTGAATTGCCATTATTACTTTTTACTTCTCATGATTCTCAAATTCACATTGATTTTATATTTTGTTCAGTTCATCGTGGCCTTACATCTGACGATCTCCTTAACCGCTTGAGACTCATTCATTTCCAACTCTTTTTCTTGCAGAGCCTAGCTCAGTTTGCGACCTGCGACACGATTTCTTTCTTCCACTCTGCTCCACAACCATATTAACAACAACACTATTGGAATCGTGTTTCATGGTTGTACTTTGTGTCTGACAATAGAAAAGGAAAGGCAAACCTATGCCTAACTCTAACTTCCATTCATGTCTTACATTTCTTTCAGATTCACTATGCTCAACACTAAATTACAGTTTTCTTGCAGTATTGTTGACTCATTCATTATCAACTCTTTTTCTCATGGAGCCAAGCTAGTTTTCCAACGTGCGACACAGTTTGGTTCTTCCTGTATGCTCTAGAACGAGATTAAGAATGACGCTGCTAGAACCTTGTTCATGGCTCTAGTCTCTATCTGACAATAGAAAAGGTAAGGAAACCCTCTACCCAACTCTAATTCATGTCTTACATTTATTTCATATTCACTATGCTTGGCACTAAATTATGGTTGTCTTGCAACATTTTTTCTGCCACCGTGATCGTTTTGCAGGGAAATCCTCCACCAAGTGAAGTATAACCGCTAAGCCGAAATCTCTGTGTCATCGTTCATTAAAAGGGGTTTACATTATTCTATTAGGTTTTCATTTTTTTTTATTTTATGCATTATGTTAACACTTCGTTAATCCATTTAGGCTGAAAAAAGGGCTACAGAGGTAACCAAAAACCACTTGTAGGTTAAGGTCCAGTCTCCCTAACCTTGGAGAGGGTTGTCTCGCTAGATCAACTATCAATCACATATTCATAGGATATGGATTTTAGACTAGTTATTAAGATAAGAAGGTAGATGACATAAGATTTAATGAAAATTGTTGGGAGAGAGAAGGCCACTGAAGTATAAGATCATAGAACATTAGGGCATGCATGATCCATCTAGATAACAGAGGTAAGGTAGGCACATTTTCCAAGTTAATTATCAATTGTAGTGATGAGCTCCATCATTAGACATATTTGGAGGGGTTAATGGTCACCTTTTTTCCTTCTTAGATCTCTTTTTCCTACATTTTTATTATTATTTGGTTTTATGATGCTAGTATAGGTGGTGATTAAGGCTAACATAATCTGAGTTCTTAATATGAGGTTGAGGGCAGAAAATCATGAATTATTAGCATTTTTATAAGGATTGTATCATAAATACTTGGAGGAGATAGCAAAGAGAAATTATAGGAGGATTTTCCACCCTTTTTAACTCTCATAGGCAGCCAAAGGATCCCAAATATTCTCTCCAACAATTCGAATTCCAAAGGCAGCCAAAGGATCCCCAAGGATTCTCTCCAACACTTTGAATTCCAGAGGCAGCCAAGCAACTCAAAGAGGAGTGCACCCAATATTTGTTTACTTGGAGTAAAGTGGACTCAATGACCATTTTCTAGGGAGTTTTTGGTAGTTGCCCTATAGAATAAATAGAGCAAAGCTAGAGCTAGGAAGGGTCAGATCTTTGTTGCAAGCTATTGAGCTTTTTATTATTTTACTCAGTGATCAAAATTTCAGAAATGTATGAGGCTATTCTTTTATGAAATGAGCAGACTGATTTCATTTTACTGAGCTAAGTTTCAGAGAGCTAGGCTCATGGGCTAGGGCCCAATCCATGTGTCTCAGCCTCTCTATTGTATTTGTTCTCTACTTTTTATCATTCAATTAGTTCCACTTCTAATAATTTCGTTTATGTTTCAATTTGTTGTTTAGTCTTGCTTTCAGTGTGCTACTGTAGGTTTCATTTTCTTGCAAGTAATAGAATAGAGGAGAAAAACCAAAAATTTGTGGATCAACACCCCCTTCTCATCTTTGTCAATAGAGCTTGAGGAGGGCGAACCTTCCCACGGACCCAAAAACTAATTTCTGTTCACTGTTTTTGAGATTAAAAGTAGAGTTTCATTACCATTTTCCAGTCTTCCTTTGCACTATATTTTTTACGCATTTGTCTATTTTTCGTGCATAGATCAGAAAAGTTGTTTATCGGAATTAATGTTAAAGCCCCCGAGTAGCGCTGTGGTGCCTCCCCACTTCATTTCCCATCTCCCTTCCATCTCGGCTGTTATGCTTCTATTCCTTCCTTTTCTCTTATCGCATCTACCACAACCATTTTAACTTGAAAACCCTCCAAACACTTTAAAGTTTGACCTTTGCCTTTCCTCCTCGAAATTCCCGCTATTGCATTTCGTACTTCACACTCTCCTCTCGACTGCACTATCGCTTTTCTGCCAACCTTGCAATATTGCGATATTGTGAAATCGTAAATCGTAGTTTCTATTGGTTTCCTTTAAGACTTACCACTCCTTTTTGCTGATTGCGATAATTCTCCATACCCATCCACATCGCAAATCACATTTCGCACTTTGCAACCTTTTCCTTTTTCTTTTAATACTTACCGCTCTCGACGCTGATAGCGATATTGTCATCACACTCCGCCACTGGTCCCACCGCCACATCACCCATCACATATTTCACTTCGCAACCTTTTTCTGAGCAACACTTCCGCTATCCCTCCAACTTTGCGATATTGCGATTGCGATATCACATTTCGAACTTCACAGTTTTTATCCCATTTCATTTCGCACTTCGCAGTTTTTGTCCTATATTTCGCAAATTTCAGCCTTACCGTAATCATATTTCGCATTTTGAAAATTTTCCCCTTTTCCTTTAACACTCCCCGCTCCAAACACCGATTGCGATATCGCTCTGTACTCTGCCACCTGTCCCACCGCCATGTCATCCGACTCATCGCAAATCACAGATCACACTTTTTATTTTGTTCCCGTTAACACTTACTGCTCCTGTCTTCCGATTGCGATATCGCTTCGTACTCCACCATCGTTCCCACTGCCACATCATCCGTCGCATTGCACATCGCAAATCGCACTTTTTATTTTGTTCCTGTTAACCTTTATCGCTCCAAACGTCGATTACAATCACCCTCCATTGCAACTCCGCCATCGCACTCTTTAAATCATTCCTCTCCAAAGCATTTTTGCGCCATAATAAATCTTTAATAAGGATTAAACTTGCTTTTTCCACCTCTAAGCCTTGTTTCATGTGTTGATTCCTCCATTAGCACCTTTAGCCTGTTTTCCTCCAATCTACAAGCCACACTTTGTCAATTTTAGTTTATCATGAATAGTTGCATGGTTAGAAGCATGATAGCATGGTAAATAGATTATAGGATAATGTTGATCAGCGATTGTCATTGATGTCAACCCAAGCAACACCAGGGGCTACCTAAATATTGCATGGGAATTTTTACCTACCAAATTAATATATTCTGGGTCAAGAATGCTTTTGATGGTTTCTACTTGTCGAGATGTTTCCATTGATATATGGCACACCACGTAATTCTTCACGGTTTGAGAGATATTCATGTTTGAAGTTTGTAACCCCAGTTAGTGGGCTAAAACCCCATAGGTTTGTGGCATGGGTCATTGAAAAGTCAATAATTAACCATTTTTAAGATCCTAAAATCCCTCCCACGTTCACTTGTTGAAGCCCCTCTCAACCTAAGCATTTATATAAATTATGATCCTCATATCCTCCTCATGCAAGGATTTCGATATCTGAAAAAGGTCATCGTGGAATTTTTGCTCTACTTTTTTTCTGCGAAGGTTCAGAAGCTGAAATTTTTATGAGGTGAAGCAGAAATCCTGAGGAAGCTCTTGTAAAAATTTTAGATCAAGGTGCGCAATATTTTCAGAGATATGTTATGTGGAAGTCAGTGTTTTTTCAGGCTCCTAAAATTCATCTCAAATAAGTGACCTTGGGAAAATCATCATAACTCTCTCTCTGAGTATCGGATTGGAATTATGTAAAAAGTGGAAGATAATGCACGGATTACAGTTTTTTATGTATCAATTTTAGAGCCGAATGAAGAAACAGTGACACGTGGCACACCGTACAGTTTCTCTCTACTGAAACAATCCATAATTAGGGCATTGTGAGAGATTGGACATAACTCTCCCTTGAAGAATCCAAATTGGGTCAGAAATGTGGCATTGGAAAGAAGACTCAAAGGAATAATACAGGGCCAAAAATCACATATTGGGGATTTGAAATAACAGAGATACACCATATTCAATATTGAGCTCCTAGAAAGCAAGAAAAAGCTAGATCATGTGTTGTCAAGGGCTGCAAAGGGCCAGACTTTCTAGGGCAGAAAAGCAAAGCAAGGTGCAGAAGAGGATAGCATGACAAGAGAAGCAATAAAGGTGAAAAACAACAACAATAATTTCATCACATGAAGTTTTCAAGTGGGCAGCACTGCATACAGTCACTATAAAGGTATCATTGTACTAAGTCATTGTAAATACATTATTGTAAAAATTGTACTAGTGTCTATCTACCAAGAGTTGAAGAGGCAGTATCGGGAGGTTTAGGATCATCATTAGGTGGTTGTGTCATAGTTTGGGTTATGGTCTAGTGTGTCTTCTTCTTCTACATCATTCTATATCATTGTAAAGTGGACCATTTTCCCTTGTACAAGAGTCCATTCTTCTTTTATTCTTCTATAGGGTGGTAGGGTGGTGTTAGGCCGGTGCATGAATTCACCAATAGGTTCAAGCTTGTGAAAAATTCATGGTGGTAGGGTGGTGCTGGGTGATTTGTAGCTCACTTGGTGTTGGGGCATCCGTCAAGTTGACTACTGAAGAATCTTGGGCGTTGGAGCGTCCATCCAGTGGGAGCTGGAGAAAAATGCTTTTCTAGATTCTAGGAAGTTAGAGCTTTATTTTCAATTGGAGTTGAATATTATAGAATGATTAGAAAAACATTAGGTGGTTTTTTCCCGGAGTGGATTTCCACCTTAAAAATTGTGTGCATTTGTGTTCCTTTTGTTTACTTCTATCATTATACAAACACTGATAATAATTGAAGATAAACTAATGCTC
Source organism: Pinus albicaulis (assembly GCA_034641835.2). Classification (NCBI taxonomy): domain Eukaryota; kingdom Viridiplantae; phylum Streptophyta; class Pinopsida; order Pinales; family Pinaceae; genus Pinus; species Pinus albicaulis. Next base: position 668,077,347 of record CM076571.1, read on the forward strand.
TAATTAAAAGGAATATTGATTCACCCCCCTCTCATTATTTCCAACAATTGGTATCAGAGCTTGGTTCCTTAAATAACAGTTTAACAGTTGGAAGGAGGTCATGGAGCATACCAAGAATGGTGTACCTCTGTTCAATGAAAATAATTATGCACTCTGGAAAGGAAGAATGGAGGTCTATCTCTTGGCACAAGGTTACAAAGTATGGGACACTGTTCAAAATGGATTTACACCAACCACAGATGAACAAGGTAAGAAGATTTTGGTAAATGATGTAAAAGCAAATAATATTATTATCATTGGACTTATTGAATCTGCTTATCATAAGGTGTTGGTTTGTAAAACCACAAAAAATGTATGGTACAAGCTTGAGAATATATATGCAAGTGATTCAAATGTCAAAGAAGCAAAGCTTCAAATCTATAGAGAAAAATTTGAGCAACTCAGAATGAAAGAAGATGGCAACATTGCTGCATACTTCCAATACGTTGATGAAATAACCAACACTCTGAAAGGATTGGGTGAGCTAGTTGACGAGAAGACAATTATACGAAAGATTCTTAGAACATTACCAGGGAGATTCAACCCAAAGGTATTGGTATTAGAATACAGTGCAAATCTAGACAAACTCAGCAAAGAGGAATTACATGGAGTTCTCATAGCATATGAAATGAGACTTGATGAAGAAGATGGTACTTCGCATATAGAAACTGCATTGGTTGCATCTAAGAAAACCAATCAGGAGAAACAACCTTCAATTGAAAAGACATGCACCTGCAAGTGTGAAGAAAAGGGAGATGATGAAGAATATGCTTACTTTACGAGAAAACTAAAAATTGGTAAGGGAAAATTCAAAGGTAAAATTCTATTGATATGTTTCGGCTGTGGTGAGGTTAGGCATTTTGCAGAAAAATGTACGAACAGAAGTGATGGCAACTCAAAAGAAAAGAAAGGCTTTAAGAAACTCAACAAGAAAGGAAAAAAGAAAGGATCCAAAAGGAACTTACTCTCTAAATAATATAGCTCATCATCCGATGAAGACAGTGACAGCGAAAAAGAAGCCAATGAGAAAGTATTGTTTATGGCCAAGCACAATAAACAAGAGGTATCAAACAACGAAGAAGGGTTGACCATAGAAGAATTTTCTAAAGAGGCAATCAGACTTATAAAAGAGCTCAACGTTGAGAAGATCCATTCCAATACTCTTGAAGAACAAGTTCAAGGTCTCAAAATTGAAGTTGAAGAACACAAATGTATTGAAGAGTCACTTAAAAAAAAGTTGGAAGAAAGCAAACAAGAAAGAGAAGCATTAGAAGCCGAAGTAGTCTCGCTGCGTAAGGAAGTGAAGAAGGGAAAAATTGTCCAAAACTATGCCAACAACTCAAGTGCATTGGAAGAACTCATCAACAATCAACGATCTTACAACGACACAACTAGCCTTGGTTACAAAGAAGAAGAAGCAGGACCTTCGACAACAAAATACAATGAACCTGTGAGATCTTACATGCATGTAGACTTCATTGGACAAGATTCGCAAGAACAGCCTTGGAAGACGATTCCTTGACGAAGATTTCCATCCAGGTACCAACATATTTTTCATGGCTATTGTTATTCATGTGGAAAATTTTGTCATAAAGCTATAGAATGTCGCACGTACCCTAGGAACCAATACAATTCCAGGAGATCCTTCAAATATGAACCTCCTAGGGCTGAACGAAACATCAATAGATTTTAACATTTAAGAAATAATATGGAATGTTACAAATTTCATAACTTTGGACACATAGCCAGAGACTGCAGACTTGAAAATCCTCCAGAAGAATCTTCGAAGCCACAGAACGAACAAACATGGAAGAAGAAGAAGACTGATAATTGTGCTCTCACTCTCAAGGCTCAAAACAACAAAGATGTGTGGTATGTTGATAGCAGTTGCTCAATGCATATGACTGGAGATAGAAGGAAATCTGTATCCCTGAAAGAGAATAAGGATGGAACCGTATCCTTTGGAAATGATGGATCTTCAAATGTTATAGGATCAGGTACCATCACTCTCGGAAGAAAATATGTTATAGCCAAGAATGTTCTATTGGTTGAAAACATGAATCACAATCTGCTCAGTGTTGGACAAATGTGTGATCAAGGACACACAATGCTATTCAACTCCACAAAATGTGAAATCAGGAAAGGCAGGTATGGTAAAATTGTGGCTACAGCAATTTGAGCTCCAAATGACATATATGTTCTGGATGAAGTAACTAAAGCATGTCTACTAACTAAAGAAGATGAAAGTTGTTTATGGTACAAACGAATGGGTCACATAAACTTTGACAATATTGTCAGGGTAAGCAAAAAGGAAGCAGTACGAGAAATGTCAAAAATCTCAAAACCTTCCAACACACTATGTGAGGCCTGTCGGCACAACAAGTAGACAAAAGTCCAATTTAAAACAAAAGAACACTTTGCATCACATCCATTTGAATTGATACATACTTATCTATGTGGTCCTGTGAGAACAAAAGGCTTATATGGAGAATTATATTTCATGTTAATGATAGATGACTATACCAGGATGACAGCCATCAGTTTCCTAAAGAAAAAATATGAAGCATTTGAGTGCTTTAAGATCTACAAGGAGTTGGTCGAAAATGAAATTGATTTGAAAATAAAGTGTTTAAGATCAGATAATGGCAAAGAATTCACTTCCAAATTATTTCAGCAATACTGTGACGAAAATGGAATAAAAAGACAATTTTCAATAGCACGAACACCTCAGCAAAATAGAGTTGTTGAAAGAAATAAGGACTCAAAATTGGATGAAAAATTCAGGGTTTAAGCAATTGATACGAAAGTCTTCATTATCAACTGAAATCTTCTCAGGAATAATTGCAACAAGACCCCATATGAATTATGGAAAGGAAAACTAGCTAATTCAAAATGTTTCAGAATCTTCAGAAGCAAATGTTATATCAAAAGAGAAGATCAAAATTTGGGTAAGTTTGAATCACGTGTTGATGAAGGTATATTTGTTGGTTACTCACGCAAAAGAAAGGCCTATAAATGTTATAATCTAAGACGAAAACAGATAGTGGAGGGCATAAATGTTACATTTGATGAAGGTGATGTTCTAACGAATAATGATGAGGATCTAGAATCTTTGAAACTTGAGACAGAGGCTGAAAAATACATAGAGAAAAATCTAGAACAAGAAGCAACTATCAACCAGGAAGAAGTAAATAATGATCATCAAGATATACCAGAACAACAACAAGAAGCTCCTCCAAAGAGAACAAAATAATGGATACAAAAGAACCATCCTTCAAATCAAATCATTGGTGACATAAATGAAGGTCGATAGCTTCGTTCATCACAACAAGCTCACATTGCTTTTCTAGAAAACTTTGAGCCTAGTAGTTTTGAGGAAGCCAGCCAGAATGAACATTGGGTAGCAACTATGAATGAAGAATTGGATCAAATCGAGAAGAATAACAACTGGGAATTAGTTCCACGACCAAAATATAAAAATGTCATTGGGACAAAATGGGTGTTCAGGAACAAATTGAACGAATATGGATAGGTTACCAGAAACAAAGCAAGATTGGTTTGCAAAGGCTATGCACAAGTGGAAGGAATTGATTTCGATGAAACATTTGCACTATTTTATAGAATGGAAGCCATTTGAACGTTTCCCGCCTATGCATGTTGAAGAAAAATCAAAGTCTACCAAATGGATGTGAAGTCAGCATTTTTGAATGGCGAATTAGAAGAAGAAGTTTACATCGAACAACCTGAAGGTTTTCTACTATCAGAAAAAGAAGACTATGTTTGCAGGTTAAAGAAGGCTCTATATGGTCTCAAGCAGGCTCCCAGAGCATGGTATGCTCGTCTTGATGGATATCTACGTCAACGAGGTTTCAAGAAAGGTACTATTGATAGCAATATTTATGTACAAATAGATAAATATAATTTAACAATCGTTGAGGTATATGTGGATGATATAATATTTGGTAGCAATGATGATCGACTAAGTAAGAATTTTTCTACAAAGATGCAAAGTGATTTTTAGATGTCTTTACTTGGTGAGCTGACATACTTCTTAGGGTTTCAGATATCTCAGCAAGAGAAAGTAATATTTATATGTCAAGCCAAGTACATCAAGGAAATGCTCAAGAAATTCAAAATGGAAGATTGCAAACCCGTCCTTACTCTGATGGTAACAGGTTGCAAATTGAGCATATACAACTCATCTAAGGATGTGGATCAGAGGTTGTACAGATCTATTATTGGTATACTTCTATATGTAATATCCTCCCAGCCATATGTTATGCAAGCAGTTGGACAAGTAGCAAGATTCCAAGTAGCACCAAAAGAATCACATATTATTTCTGTCAAAAAAATTCTTTGATATCTAAAGGGCACAGAAGAATATGGCTTGTGGTATCCCAAGGGTAACAATCTTATTATTCAAGCCTTTACAGATGCAGATTGGGCTGGAAGCGTTCATGGTCGTAAGGGTACTAGTGGAGCAACATTCTATCTAGGTGGTTGTCTCATATCATGGTTGAGAAAAAAGCAAACCTCAATATCGTTATCTATAGCGGAAGTAGAATACATTGCAGTGGCATCATGTTGTACTCAAGTCCTTTGGATGGAACAAACTTTGCAAGATCTTAAAGTACAATTCAGTGAGCCTATTCCCATATTTTGTGACAACACCAGTGCCATCAGCATGTCCAAGAATCCTGTCATGCATTCAAAAACAAAACACATTCCGATCAAATATCATTTTGTTAGAGAACAATTCATTGAAAATAATATCAAACTTGAGTATGTTGGTACAAAAGAACAAATCGTTGATATCTTCACTAAACCTTTACCTTGTGAAGCATTTGAATATCTTCGCCATAAGCTTGGGATTCTCCCAAGTTCTCATTAGATTTTCCTTATTCATAATATAAAGGGGGAGTGGAAGTGTGTACAGGTTTATAGGATGGTTGTGTGTCAAGGGGAGTTACCCTTTGCCATTTATGTCAAAGGGGGAGAATATGTTGTAGGAAGAGGTGTCATGATCGCAGGGGGAGTACTTGTGTTGCCATCAATGCCAAAGGGGGATATTGTTGATTAGTGGTTGTCATTGATGTCAACCCAAACAGCACTAGGGGCTACCCCAATATTGCATGAGAATTTTAATTTGCAAAATTACTATATTCTAGGTCAAGAATTTTTTTTATGGTTTCTATTTGTCGAGATGTTTCTGTTGATATATGGCATGCCACATAATACTTCACGATTTGAGAGATATTCATGTTTGAAGTTTGTAACCCCAGTTAGTGGGATAAAACCCCATAAGGTTGTGGCATGGGTCATTGAAAAGTCAATAATTAATAATTTTTAAGCTCCTAAAATCCCTCCCACATTCACTTGTTGAAGCCCCTCTCAACCTAAGCATTTATATAAATTGTGATCCTCATATCCTCCTTATGCAAGGATTTCGCAATCTGAAACAGGTCATCGTGGAATTTTCGCTCTAACTATTTTTTTACGAAGTTTAGGAAGCTGAAATTTTTATGAGCAGAAGCCGAAATCTTGTGGAAGCTCCTGTAAAACTTTTATATCAAGGTGCGCAATATTTTCGTAGATATGATCTGTGGAATTCAGTGTTTTTCCAGGCTTCTGAAATTCATCTCAAAGAAGTGACCTTGGGAAAATCATCATAACTCTCTCTCTGAGTATGGGATTGGAATTCTGTAAAAAGTGAAAAATAGTGCACAGATTTTAGTTTTCACTATAACAATTTCAAAGCCGAATGAAGAAACAGTGACATGTGTCACGTCGTACAAGTTCGCTCTACTGAAACAGTCCATAATTAGGGCATTGTGAGAGATTGGGCATAACTCTCTCTTGAAGAATCCAAATTGGGTCAGACCTATGGCATTGGAACGAAGACTCAGAGGAATATTACAGGGCCAAAAATCACATATTGGAGATCTGAAATAACAGAGATACACGAGATTCAATATCGAGCTCCTAGAAGGCAAGAAAAAGCTAGATCATGTGTTGTCAAGGGCTGCAAAGGACCAAGATTTCTAGGGAATCAAAGCAAAGCAAGGTGCAGCAGAGGGTAGCATGACAAGAGCAACAATCAAGGTACATAACAGTAGAAATAATTTCATCACATGAAGTCTTCAAGTGGGCAGCACTGCATACAGTCACTATAAAGGTATCATTGTACTAAGTCATTGTAAATACATTATTGTAAAAATTGTACTAGTGTCTCTCTGCCAAGATTTGAAGAGGCAGTGTCGGGAGGTCTAGGATCATCATTAGGTGGTTGTGTCATAGTTGGGGTTATGGTTTAGTGTGTCTTCTTCTTCTACATCATTCTATATCATTGTAAAGTGAACCATTTTCCCTGGTACGGGAGTCCATTCTTCTTTTATTCTTCTATAGGGTGGTAGGGTGGTGCTAGGCTGGTGCATGAAGTCGCCAATAAGTTCAAGCCTGTGAAAAATTCAGGGCGGTAGGGTGGTGCTAGGGTGAATTGTAGCTCATTGGGTGTTGGAGCATCTGTTCAATTGACTACTGAAGAATCTCGGGCATTGGAGTGTCCATCCATTGGGAGCTGGAGAAGAATGATTTTCTAGATTCTAGGAAGTTGGAGCTTTATTTTCAATTGGAGTTGAATATTAAATAATTATTAGAAAAACATTAGGTGGTTTTTGTCCTGGAGTGGGTTTCCACCTTAAAAATTGTGTGCATTTGTGTTCCTTTTGTTTACTGCTATCATTGTAAAAACACTTATAATAATTGAAGATTAACTAATGCTCTAATTGAAAGGAATATTGATTCACCCCCCTCTCAGTATTTCCAACAGATAAGTAGGGTGTGTTTAGCTGATTGGCCTAACTAGGTGCAACTTAGTTTAGTTTCTTTTCAGTCATTTCCTTTTGCAGATTAAATTAGTTTACTTTCTGTCTTTCCTTTCTGCACATTAAATTAATTTCATTTCCTTCATTTCCTTTCTGCAAATTAAGTTAGTTTCCTTTCTTTCATTTCCTTCCAGCAATTCACTTTTCATTTTTTATCATAGTTTAAGAAATAGCACCCTTTCATAAAGCAGAAGAGGATGACATGAAAATAATGCATCTTTTGTGTATATAGCACTGTCACCTCTAGGTTTGTACGAACCCCGGGTTGATAAAGTAGCCCCTGGGAGTTTCAGCACTCTTGGTGCAATACCAGGGCTCACCACTTTTTGGCGTCATTGCCAGGGAGGTGTCTAGTAGATGTTTTGATTTTATTTTAGCATTCTTTTCTGACTTCCTTTCTTTTCATGTCATTTCAGAAATATTGAAAAAATACAAAAAGATCTTATTTTCATGCTCGTAGGAGTAGGAATACTCAAAGACAAATATTACTGAAAACCCCCACATCACCTCCTATCCACCCTTCACTCTTCTTCAGTGGCAGTGAGATTAAACCCCCTATAGGAGAGCCTTCTGAATATTTGATGATCCTATTGGGGAAGAAGAAGAATACCTTGTTTTGACTGAGGGACTTGCTTCACATATCTTAACCATGGCTGGGATCCAGAGAGACTTTCCCGTAAGAGAGGTAGATGGGGAAAATAAGATGAAAAACATTAGCCCCTCAACTCTTCCAAACTTTCATGGACTTACCTCTGAGGACCCTGACACATTTATGTTTGAATTTGATGTTGTTTGTAGGACTTATGACTACACCTCTGATGATCAGAAGTTGAAGCTATTCCCATCCACCCTTAAGATGCATCCTTGCGCTGGTTCATGGGTCTGCCTAGGGATAGCATCACTACCTAGGCACAGATGGAAGAGACCTTCAACAACAAATACAAAGACTACTGTAGGTCCAAGGAAATTAAGGATGAAATATTTAGGATGACACTAGGACCTGATGAAGCCCTAGAGGACTATGAAGAGAGGTTTCAATTAAACTATAAGAGAACCAACTGTACTCTTGATCTTGCATCACTTGTACTTATTCGAGGGATCAGTGAAGAGATGATAGAAACCTTGAATATGCTATCAAGAGGAGATATCTACCAACAACCCTATGAAACAATCAAAATTGTCTTTCGAAACCATTCTAGGGCATTTAGGAAGAAGGGAAGAGCTAGCATGAGTACATCCAATACCCCTTCCTCTTCCACCTTCATAAAACATGATATTGGAAACATGCAAGAGGACTTCAAGAGTTACATGCTGCACACCTTTGCTTTGAAAATGGACACAATGTGGGTCAAAAGGAAGCAAGAGGAAGCAGAGAGAGTCCTGACCATATTTTGTCCTAGATGTACCATGAAGCACCTAAGAAATTCATGTCCACTGAATTTCATAGAGGTTTTCTTAGTCTGTGAGGAGAATCATGCCACAGAAAATTGTCCCTCCTTACCTAGACTTAAAGTTGTATATCAAGGTGGGGAATCAATGCCAGAGCAACTCTTTTTCATCAACCAGAGAAGGCCTCAAGGTCCTCGGTCATATCAACAAGGTAAGCAATGTGCACCTTACTCTTGCCATCACAATAACCAGAGTGCACCCATGCAGCCTTGGTACACCCCCACTCCTCCATCCTGGTCTACACCTCCTACTTGGCCTTACAACCCTTCATATCATCCTCAGCCAGTAAACCAACCATTTCAGCGATATGTTCCACAACAACCTCAGTGGAATAATCCATCCCAAGGGTATAGGCCTCAAAAAATCAACCACCTTCTCTAATGCCTCCACCCCAACCTCAACCTCAGCTTACTCATGATGCTCCACTTAGGCTACCTATACCTGCACAACCAAATCCGAACCTAAACAACAGACAGGTACAACAAGCTCTCAATGGAGAAACATCCCATCCAACTTATGTTGTGGAGATACAGGAGGTTAATCTTAGTTCGAGAAGAGTACTCCCAGATAACCATCCTCCATCTCCACCTGTAGAGGTTGAGGAGGAAAAGGAAGAAGGTAACACTCATATCCAACAACCTCATTTTCTTGAGCGCTTGATCCACCCTAGTCAGCACACCCCAGAGGAGACTAAACTCCTGGGAGAATTGGAAAATTTTGTGTAAAGATACCACTTTTCCAGGCCATTAAGGATGTCCCTATCTACAATAGGCTCATCAAAGAAAAGTGCGTCAAGAAACCTAGGAGAAGGAAGAGATACCGCCACCATAAATGTGGTAGGACAATTGCCTAATGCTGGGGAAGGTGATATTTCCAAAGTACTTGGACCCTGGTAGTCTAGTTGTTTATGTGCATATAAATGGTGCCATAGTCCCCAACACTCTGATTGATCTAGGGGCTGCCATCAATATCATGACCAAGGAAACTATGTTGAAACTTAATCTCCAAGGGACTTTCAGGAAAACCACAATAGTTCTGTAACTTGCAAATCGATCCACGGTAACTCCGGAAGGAATTGTTGAGGATGTTATGGTCACCATTTACTCTTGGGAGTATCCTACATATTTCCTGGTCCTGCAACCAAAAACCAAGTTTAATGGTTATCCTCTCATCTTAGGGAGACCTTGGTTAGCCACTACATATGCTTATATTATTTGTCGGGCCAGAACCATGACTATAAAAAATGGGCATGTGTCTAAACATCTAGTGTTATATCCTCCAGCCTAGCCTTCCATTGATCATGATCTCCCTATATGGTTGGAGGATGAAGAAGATGAGTTATATAACACTACCCCTAGGTGTACCATAGATGTTATTCTTAGAGGGGGAAAGCTTGATGAAGATGAACTCGTCGACCATGTCATTCAAAACCAGTCCTCCACTAACATTCCTCTCGAAACCTTAGTCAAAGAGTTTGAAAGCTAACCTTGGATGGAAGTGAACTCGGTTGAGTCAACCTCTGAATCCACCAAGGCTATTAATTTTGGCCCGTCCAAATCTCTGAAAATCAACCCAAACCTCTTGAATGAAGAAGAGAAGCAACTACGTCATCTTTTGAAAGAGAATCATGAATCATTTTCTTGGGATTACAAGGACATGAAAGGGGTGCATCCTTCAGTGTGAAAACATCATATTTACATCAAAGAAGGATGCAAGCCTGTGAGACAACCCCAAATAAGGATGAACCTGGCTCTGAAGGACATATTCAAGGAAGAGCTCCAGAAACCATTGGATGTAGGGTTCATATATCCTATATCTGACAGTGAGTGGGTATCTCCTCTTGTCCTATTCCCAAAGAAGAATGGTAAGTGGCGAATTTGTGTTGATTATCGAGAACTTAACAAAGCCACCAAGAAATACCATTTCCCTTTTCCCTTTATAGACCAAGTCCTATATGGCCTTGCGGGGAAGAATTAATTTTCCTTCTTAGATGGGTTTAGTGGTGTTGACGGGGAAAAATTTCCTGACCAATAGTAGGGGATCTCCCTGGTATAAAGTCCCAACTAGACTTTAGGTCGTTTGTGATAGGGATCCTATCCAGGTGTAGGTCCGACTACCATTGAATATGCCTTCTCTCAGATGGAGATGTGCCTGGTAGACTTGGTGATGCATGGCTATTCGAATGATACGAAACAAATGTTCGATGATTTCTCCTGTAAATAAAACATTACAAATAGCAAAGCAAGATTCGAAGCATGCAGCCAAAGAAGGTGTTGTTAGCAACACATCATTAGGGTCATGCTCATAAAATCTACTTGACCACAAAATAAATAGTTCTCTATGGTCATAACACCCTTCAATTCCTTAAGCATTTTTCGAAAGATGGAGCGACATTAATAATGAAGTCATTAAACATCCCTTGATGAAACATTCACATACCATTGACACATCCAAAAAGCTTAAATGCACAAATGATGTATGAACAGAAAAACACAGACTAGTTAGTTATAAAAGACAACAAATATATAAGACATAATATTCATAATGCTTTCACACTTGAGTTCTCATTAGATCCAGTGGTGGAATCAAAACATTGATTTGTATTCATTCTCGGAAACATGTATTCCATATGATACAATAATCTCTTCCCCTTTTAGAGTTCTGAAAAAAGGTCCATTACAATGTCCTCGGAGGGAGTAATTATAGAACAAAATTGACCCTTAGGTGGCCCTGACCCTTCAACTTCCTAACCATTGGCATGGCTTGTGACCTAGGTGGTGTTTGCGACTTGTGACTTGGTCCTGACTGTGACCTGTGACCTGTTCCCTGTTGCGACTTGCAACCTGATCCCTGTTGCGACCTGTGACCTGTACCATTTCCTTTGTCAAGGGAGTAGTTGTGTGATGGAGAGGCCCAGTACGTCTATCTGTTGTTGTTCCTTGAGGTACTTCTATCAGGCCTGATAGTATGTAGCCACTGGAGTGACCTGGGGGGTATCTTCTCCTAACCTGTGAAAACACTCAAGAGCGTCCGGGAAAAAAGTGCACCTCTTTACTGAGATTTGATTGGATTGGGAGGCAAGTTTGGTGTAGATCCGGATTGGTGTAATGATGAACTGAACAATTTTTTCCTGTGAGGCCGAGAGGTCCTGGGAATTAGCTGCTTGCCTATGGGTTGCAGGAATGCTTGAATATCTTGGGTCGTCTCTTCCCTTGTCTTTTGGATATCCAATACTCCCAAGGAAGGGATATTATGTACCTTCGCCATCGAATCGATGCCACTGATCAGGTGTTCATAAGCAGACATCACCTTTTCCACATCCTTTACCAGCTTATCCTTGGATTGTATCTTCATTAGTATCTGGAATTTGTCATTCTGCGTAAAAATCCAATCCTTCCTCGGCAGGGTGTCAGGAGCTTGTGGATATATTTCTGACCATTCCAGCAAGCAGCGGAGGCTTCCTTTAGTTATGTAGTTTTCCTTTCAGTCTCTGGTTGTGCTCTTAGCAGTGGTGCGACTCTCTACTTTATAATGAACATTTCCTCGTATACTTGCTTCATGGTAGCCTCCAAAGTAATCAATTCCCTTTGAATAGAAATTGGTAATTTGTTGGCCTGGGTAGTTGTGAAATGAAGCCTTTGAATTTTTTTTCTAGCGCCTTCTTTTCTTGTTCAGACTGAGTTGTCTTCTACTCGGAGGCCTGGAGTCTATTTTGTAGAGACATAATCTCTCTTCTCATTCTACTGATGTTTTCCTTTGTGGCTGTTGCGAAGGCGGTCCTTTCTGATGCAATCATGATTGGATTAGTCCTGTTATCTAGGACTATATCCTTTTCCGTGGTAATTGCGAGGGGCTCGGCCAGATTCCGTGCAAGGCGTTTTCTTTTTTCCTGTCTGATCTTGTGTGTGAACTGGTTGTATGTCAGCCTTTTCAGGTCTAAAATCTCATCTTCCCGTTCCTCTGAGATGCCAAGTTCTGAGAGAGGGAAGTGCACACTCATCATGGGAGTTGTTTGGGGTACCTCAATATGAGGAAGCTCGGTTTGCTCCCTAATCTTTGAGGGTGGTGTCTTGCTTCCCTCTGCTTCCTTGGAAGAGCCTTCCTACGACTTCTAGTTTTCTTCCTCCTTCCTCCTCTTTTCGACCTCCTCTTTATCTTTTTCTTCCTTCAATCTGCATTCAGCCTCTTTCTTCTTATGTTCTTCTTCTTCCTTCTTCTTACGTTCCTCTTCCTCTTTCTTTTTGTGGGATTCTTCTGCCTGATTTTTCTTCCATTCCTCTTTCTGTTGTTTTTTCTGTTGATCTTCAGCTTGCTTCTTTTGCTTATCTTCTTCTTGTTGTCGTACTAGGGCATCTTGGGTTCTTTTGAGTTCCTCCTCCCTCACCTTCTTCTCAGCTTCTTGTTGTGCCTTGGCCTCTTTGTCTCTCTTTTCCTGTTGCTCTTTAGAAAGACTACTTCCCGTATCATTCTTTGGCTTCTTGATTTTGGAAGATGAGGCTCCTCCTATCGGGTCCTTTCGTTTAAGCATGTCAGCCCTTTCTTCCATAGTTTGATCATATTGACCCCCTTGATCCTTACTCAGGATAGCTAATTCTTCTGACGAGGCTTCCCTGTCTTTGTTGTACCAGCTCCTGACTTTCTCTTCAACAGGGCATTCCATTTTTTGGTATTTCCAATTGAACTTGGCCCTTTTGCAATGCGCGGGGACGATCCTTTTGGAATCATATGATCTGTGGGTGAAGGTCACGAAATTAAAACCTTTGGTTTCCTCTACCTCTGCTTCCACTTCTTTGAAATCCTTAACCATGTAGGTGTCGATAGTGAGCGGGAGAGTAGGCCATGGTTTCTTTTTTCCTTTGCTGAGGACCTTGGGAAATCTGCTCATCATTTGGTAACACACCTCTTGTAAGAGTAGTTTATCAATGACAAACTGGGGCAGTGCGTGAGGCACCTTCAATGATTCGAAGACCCTGATAAAATTAATTTCTGCAATGGGAAACCAGTTGGCCACTTGGGGTATTGTTTCCATGGCTCCCCTGGACATGCATGGGGCGTCTTTGTTGAAAATTTTTCTGTAGAGTGTGGGAATGAAATTTGGCGAGATCGATTCTATATCTTGCTTGTATTTGGAAGCCCAGAACACACTTAAGTCTTTTTGGATTGGTCCACCATGATTCACATCCCGTTATGCGACCATCCTTCAAACTGACATCTTGAGCATACTGCGTCTAGAAGGTAGGAAGCCATGTAGAATTCAGACGTGCATCCTTATTTTGGTTCCTGTGCTGCTGATATGTTTGACCTGAGGGTCACTGCTATCAGGTTAGCCCAGTTGAAACAGGTGCCATATGAAGTGATAGCATACATGAGTGGGACCCAAGTCCCATTGAAAGTAGTCGCATCTGGTCGGCCGTACATCCTACACATCATTGCTGCCACAAGTTTGTAGACTTTCCTGAGACCCTCTGTTTTATATTCTTGATCCTTTTTCACCTTAAAATTCTCGGGGTCCTCCCATCATCCCTTCAAGGTCTCTGGTATTGGTACTTCATGAGTGGTTTCCCAATCGACGTTGAAATATTTTTCTCTGGTGGGGAGTACATAGTAGACTTCTGTATATTTCCCCATCATGTTAGTAAACGTCTTCCCTGAGTGATCGCAAATGACCCAGATCCTAGAGTCAAATTTCTAGAGGAACCATTCAATGACCTCTGCACATGGGAATATGGGTGGATGAGCACCTGCATAGTGAAGTTTGGATCTCTTGACCTGAATATACACTTTCCGGTCCACGAGGTCTTCTGGGAACTCAGGATTTGTGAACTCCTGATATACTTCGTACCAAGTCATTTTTTCTCCTTTTCCGAACACACAGGTGGTGTCCCCATAGATAGGGGGTGGGGAAGGAGGCGTGCCTTCTTCTGATATCTCTATATCGATACTCTTGTTTCTTTTTCGAACTGCTGGAGGTCCCATATCACTTGAAGTTGAAGAGATGGAGACACACTCGAGCTCGGCTTCAATATCCCTTGGCATGTCCATAAAACAATCCCATGATAAGACGTATGGAATAATCACAAATATGTTGAGACTGACTAAACTTTCAAATGAACTGACTCCTCAGGTTAGGTCGATGTGAACCCTGCCAACTATTATCTAAAGAAATGGTAAGGTTTGCGACTTAGCGACCTTGCGACTAGGACGCTAGGTCGCACTGGCGTGAATTTCTCCAGAAACTCCGACCTTGTGACTTGGCAATTTGCGACTAGGTCGCAAAGTCGCACATTGGGTGATTAATTAGTGATTGGTGACTTTGCGACTCAGCGACCAAGTCGTAAGGCCGCAAGGTCGTTAAGTCGCAGGATCACGTTAGGGATTTTTTGAGAGGAATTGGAGCGGTTGCGACCCGTGGGGAATGAATTTCAAAGAGGGAAAATATCCAAGGGTGATGGTAAAATATGAGTTTAAAGGCCTTCCTAGGCAGCCAAGAGGGGTGCTTGAAGCAAACTGAGGCAAGGTAAGGCTCAGAGGAGGAGGCAGAGAGAGGTGAGCATGAGGGGGTTGGAAACCTTAACTAGAGGGCTAGTGAGGACCTGGAATGAATCCAAAAGGATATTAATAGGCTAGGGTAGGGGTAGGTGAGGAAAAAATTAATCAAAATAGGAAACAGCAGGAGGATTAGGAAACTTACCTGGAAAAATGCGATCAAGTTGGCTTGTCAGAGGCGTTATTTGCTTCGTCGCGCAAGTCGAATTTGACCTACGCGACCCTTTTATTTATAAAGGGGTTGCACGTGCAATCATTTAATGCAGGCCGCTAAGTCGCAAATCAGGGCTGGTTGAGGAAATATGCAACCTTGTGACCTTGCAACCTTGTGACCTGGAGGTCGCTATGTCGCTAGGTCGCATAGTCGCAAATGTGAATTTTTAAGCCAGGATGTAACCTTGCGACCCCGCGACCTGGAGGTAGCTAGGTTGCTAGGTCACACAGTTGCGAATGTGAAGTTTTAGGCCAGGATTCAACCTTGTGACCCCGCGACGTGGAGGTCGCTAGGTTGCTAGGTCTCATGGTCACAAATGTGTGATTTTATGAGCTTTGCGACTTTGCGACTATGCGACTAGTTTTTTAGAGAAAACAAGTTATGGACCAAACTTTGTTGGCATAATGCATGAAAAAGGACTTTCTCAAGGCTCAAGGCTGAGGGTGCATTAGAATTACCTTTACCAAAGAGATCAGGGGCTCTGAAATTTTAAGATGGGACTAAATTTTGGAGGGTGTTGTAGTGGCTACAACAACATGGTGATTCACTGGTAGAACCCGGGATCTTTGTCGACGCTTCATATTGAGGGGGGTGGGGGGGGCTTAGTGGTCTGTTCCTTTCACCGCTGTGGGTCCCACTACTTTTATCTCTGGCCCTTGCATGTTTTCTCCACCTATTTGCACTGTTCGGGATGCTAGTTCACTGTGTTTTCATTTCCGGAGGCCGGACGAGAGGGGTTGGAGTAACCTCATGGGTTTCAAGGATTCGGTATAATTATTTGGTCCCTTTGTGTTGCTCCGCTGCTAGGGAACATAGTGGTTTTGACAGAGTAACTTCCTAGTTGTCACAGACGTTGCTCCGCTGCCAGCGAGCATGGTCAGTACCCCAGCGGAGTCGTAGTATCACCTCTTTACACAGGAAGCCTTTCTCAATCCTTTACCCATTATTTCATATGCTAATAGCACTTATGTGAATGTGCTCGAGGCACTTATTTTGAATGTTCTCATGGCGCTTATTTGAATGTGGCGAGTATCGCCTTGGGCGAACAAGGGATCCCGACTTATGTTACTTGCAAGAGAGGTTGCTCCTGGTCTGTATATAGGGACTTTTTGGTTTTTCCCGAATATCCTTTTGCCGCCTAAGGTTGGCCCTATTCCCCTTTTGTCTAGTGACATATTTCACCGAAACTTCCTATCATACAATAGTCCCTCGAGATATCATACTAGGCAATCTACTTGCACTTGGTTCCTGGGACTTGGTGGTGTTTCCCCATGGGGGGTCTATTACAGGCAAGCTTAGGCCATTTTGTGTTCCAGGGTCGATTCTTCACCAGCATAGATTTCAATACAGCCTACCAATTGAGTAACTACTACGACTATCCCTGAACTTGAGGTGTTAGGGGAGCAGATTTCCAAGAGCTTGCTCGAAGAAAACTACTTATTGAAACACACAAAACAAAAGAAAAACAACAAGAGAAGAAAAGAAAAGGAAAAGAAACTATGGTACAGGGCATGGTGACGACCCCTGGGGCTGTCAGGTGAAATAGTGCTTGAGATCGTGCCCATTTACCGAGAGGACCTTGGTCCTCCCTTCTAAGGTCTGGAGTCTATATGTGTGGGAACCGACCTTTTCTTTGATCTGGAAGGGGCATGTTCACAGGGCTTGGAATTTGGTGTGTTTCCCCTTATCTTCATGAGATTTGTCCCATTTGAGGACGAGGTCACCCACCTCGAAAACCTTGTTTCCAGCGGACTTCTTGTCGAACCATGGTTTTATTCGGCTCTGGTGGATGGCGAATTTTTCCCGAGCCTTTAGCCTTTCCTCCTCCAGTTTCAACAACGTGTCTATATGGGCTTGTAAGGAAGGGCACAGGGTACCATGTGTTTCTTGCGACAACTGAAGGGCCGGGAGAGATAGGTTGGGAGGAAGGATTACTTCTTTGCCATAAACTATAATAAATGGGGAGGTGCCCAAGGATCGTTTGGGTGTGACCCGATCAACCCATAGGGCGTTGTGGAGGGTGTTGTGTCAGTCTTGATGTTGGGACAACAAAGTAATTTTGATGAAGCGGATGAGGTTTTTATTGGTTGAATCGGCTAACCCATTTCCTTGGGGATAATAGTTGGTGGAATATTTGAGCACTATACCATTTTCTAGAGAAAATTCATATAACTTGAATGACGAAAAATAAGTAGCGTTATCAAAAACAAGGGAGGTTGGAATGCCAAACCTGGTCATGTTGTGTTGAGTGATGAAAGCTATTACCTCTTGATCGTTGATTTGACGCAACGGTATCGCTTCAACCTACCTTGTGAATTAGTCTGTAGTTGTAAGGATATATCGATGCTGCTTAGAGGAATGTGGCAAAATATCCTCGGTCACGTCGAGTCACCACTACTGAAATGGTTCTTCCACCACGACGGACTGTAATGGGGCGGATGATTGTGACTCCCTGTTGGAAAACTTTTGACATGGCAGGCATCTCCCAACATAAGCATGTGCATCTTTTAACAGAGTGGGCCAATAAAAATCGATGTGCATAATTTTTTTAGTTGTGTCATCCCCTGCGTAGTGCCCACCGGCTGGGCCATCATGTCATTCCTTCAGGACCCGTTGAGCCTCATTATATTCTAAGCAGTGTAGCAGGACTCCGCTGTGGTGCTTGTAGAACAACTTACCCTGCAATAGTTGGTAGGATGCAGCCTTCAGTCTTATTACATGTTTCTACTAGGCAGTTAAGGTGGGGTCCATGATACCATGGCCAAGATATTGCTGAAGATCAAGATACCATGAAGGCATGCTTTGCTGAGGTGTACTATTGGCTTGGTACATGTCGATTTCGTGATCCCGACATTCCTCTTCATTGCCCCGTAGTTCTACGCCTTCAGCAGCCATCCGACATAGCCCTTGTCGCTTGACAGTATGTGCAGGCTTGAATTCCAGGTCATACTCTTGAAGGCATGTCATCCAATTGCCTTGTCTCTCACCCATCTCTTGTTGCACAAATAGTGAGCGAACCGCTGGATGAGGTACAAACACTGTGACGTGATTCTTCAAAATATATGGCCTGAAATGTTTGACTGCCTTATATACCGCGTAAGTCTACTTGTCAATATCCGGATAATTCAGCTCGGCACCTTGCAACCCTACGCTCATGAACGATATGGGTCACTTTTCACGGCCGCCATCTTTTTGAGTGAGGACGGCCGCAAGAGATGAGTCTAAGGTGAAGGTATACAAAATAAAGCCTTTGTTGAAATCCAGGCTATAAAGGGCTGGTGCTTCTACGATGGTCTGTTTGATATTATCGAACACTTCTTTCTCAGGGGAATTCCATTTAAAATTTGTGTTCTTCTTGATCATACCTTGCAGAGGTTTCATGATTTGGGCGAAGTTTGATATGAATTTTTGTAGGAAGTGTATTTTTCCGAAAAACGACTACATGGCATTTTTTCTACCTGGGGGAGGAATCTGGGCGATGGCTTTTGCGCGTTCCGGGTCCACCACTATGTTGTCTTGGGTTATGGTGTGACCCAGTAGATTTCCTTTGGAGACTGCGAAGATGCTCTTTTTGGGGTTAAGTGAGATCTCGTATTTTCGACACCTTTTGAAATTCTGTTTGAGGTGGTGTAAGTGGTCAAACCTGCATTTGGAAAATATGGTGATGTCGTTAAAGTATACCACCACACTTTGCCCCATTAGACCCCGAAAGGTGATGTCCATGGCCCTTTGGAAGGTTTCCCCAGCATTGATCAGGCCAAATGGCATGCTTCTGAACATGAACGTTCCCCATTTAGTCCTGAATGTGGTTTTAAGACGATTGGGTTCAGCCACTAGTTTGTAACCTGAGAAACCATCCAGTAATGAGAACATTTCTAACCTAGATACTTCTTGAAGGATCTTCTCCATGGGGGGTACCGGGTAGTTGTCCTTGGCCGAAGACCGGTTCAAATTTCGGAAGTCCATGCATAAACGAATTTCACCAGACTTTTTAGGAAATGGGACCAAGCTTGACACCTAGGTTCAATGTTGGACTTTGAAGATGATGCGCGCGTCCAGAAGTTTCTTCAGTTCTTTTTTGATCATCGGCTCCAAAGTAGGATGTACCTTCCTCAGCTTCTGCTGGAATGGTTTAACTCCTTCCTTCATTGGTATTTCGTGCTAGATGATTTGCATGACATAGGTTCGCAGCTTATCATACGTCTAGGCGAAAACATCTCGGTATTTATTGAATAATTTAGTAAAGGATTTCCTCTCCTGAGGGGTGAATTTGGTACCGAGGTTGACGAATTTTGGTTTTTTTTCCGTCTTGAGATTTATTTGCTGGTGCAGTAGGGTGGAAATTTGCACCTTTGTGTTGGGAGGTCCTCGAAAACAGTTATGTAGGTCAAATATAGTTTCAAGCAACACGACCCCTTTGGGTATGAGATTCCCCTTGTGCTCCTCTCATTCCTTTTGCAAGGCTAGGTCATGATCCTCTTCTTTGATCACGGTTTCCTTGAACACGTCCGCATTAAGCATGAAATCCAGTACCTTCTAATCATCATTAAAAATGTGCAAATTAGTTACATCGTCTGGAACAGAAAGCTTATAAACAAATTTAATAGAGAACCCATCCCTTAGTTGGGTAAATCTAGCGGCAGAATTGGCTAGTGTATCAACTGTTGCATTATGCATTCTAAGTATGGACTTAATACCAAAAGCATCAAAGGCAGAAATCAAATTCCATACCTCTTGCTGATAACCTTTCAAATGCGAAGATAGGCAGTGGATAGTGTTGCATACCTATCGAGTAATGATTTCGGAATCGCCAATTACCTTCAAACAACTAACATTGAGATCGATTACATTCTTGAGGCCAAGGATTAGTGCTTTATACTCGACTATATTATTGGTACACTGGAACTCCAGCCAATAAGATATCAGGAATTTATTCTTTTGGGGGTCTACCAAGATGCAGCCCACGCCGGTCCCGTCATGGGTCTTGGAACCATCGTAGTACAGGGTCTAAACCTCGTCTTCTATTTTTGTAATATCACGGGAGTGCATAAGAGGTGTGCTCAAGGTGGCGACATCTGGAAGTCCTTCTGGTGCGGCAGGGTGAACAGTAGTATCCAGTAGCAGCTCTGACTGGACGTCTTGGGCAACTGGAGATTGAGGGGTTTGATAGCAACCAAACATAGCTAGGAAGCACATGCCCAGCTCTTCTTGTGTGAAGCTAACAGGTTCATTGGTTTCCTCCAGGTCAGTCACTGTGTGTTTCATGTAAGGTTCACTTTCAACCTGGATCAGATTGTTCCTACCCTTGTATGGGAGCTACAGGTGGGACCAGTCAGTGGCAAAGTATCCCTGCAGCATGCTTGACTAATCTCGGCTCAAGAGAAAGTCATAGGCTTTGGGATATCCACGATCACAATATCAATGCACTGATGCACCTTGGATTTTGAAGAGAGGTGAATGAGGAATTTATTCAATTCACCCATAGCGAGGACTTGGCATCCATCAAGCTTAATGATCCTAGCGTCGATTTTCTCAGGTCAGATGTTTAATTTCTTGCATATGGACAGGGGCATAACATTGGTGGATGCACCGGAATTGACGAGGCAGTTATGAACATTAAAGTTGAAGATCTCGAAAGACAGGAGGAAATGGGGTGTGGATCCTCGAGAGTTCGCATTGACAACATTCACGATGGACTAGGGACTTGCTGCAGCTTGGGAGGATGTGGAGCTCATGGTTTTGGACACTGGTGGGTTGGCAGAAGCTTTGAGAATAATATCTCGCTGGTTAGAGATCCAGGAAAGCTCATAGAGGGAAATGTTGGCTCACGTTTTCTTCATATCTTCAATGATGTTATATCCAGATTCTGGGTGTGGGAGAGGTTCAGCAGAGGTATTTGGTGAACCTGATGATAATCTAGCCTTTGGGTTGACTCGAGCAGAGGTGGGGCTATATTTTTCGGGGGCTGTGGTTTGGTTTTCCTTGTTTGGTTGAAAAATATTTCTTAGGAAAGCTTTTCTCTTTTCTTCAAAGGAGTGGTCAGGTACCGGGCCTTTTCTCCTTAGACCATAACTTCGGGGGGTTTGGATTTAGGATCATTGGCCAGGTTTAATCCTGTCATATGGGAGGGTCCTTCTCTGCGGACCACCTCGAAGGTGAGGACAGTGGATCCCATATCCTCATCCGAGGGAGAGGCTTCTTCACTATCTGAACTAGCCTCCTCTTCTAAATCTCCTGTGGTTTGATCTTCTAGGAGTTTATTTACCACAGCACTCATGTTATTGATACACTGAGGGCAAATTTTCTCTGAGTGGGAGGCTTGATGGAAAGAGCAGAAATTATCTTTTCCAATTTCTTCTACGTTGAGGCTAGTATTTGGGTTCGGCGAAGGATGACTAGCCGTGAGGTTTCTCTTCCTAAAGAAAGGTTTTTGCATTTTATTGCCTGAGGTGGAGTCATTTTGTTTCCTCTTCATATTAGAGACTTCATTTATTAGCAGCTTGGGAGATTTCGTGATGCTCTCGAAATCGAAGGGGTCTTTATCCTTGTCTCTAGACTTATGAGTTGAGGGTTGCACTCTTTTTGCGGCCGATTTTGGTTCATCTCGGCCATCATGATCAATGGCTCCTATGGACAACATGTCCTTTTAGACGGCAAGGGTGGTGGTGTAATTTGTTGCCAGGGTAGCTCTAGCTTCGCGTTTCATGAACATGGTGATATCCCGAGGGAGGGCCCCTGCGTAATAATCAATGGTGATGGAATCATCCAGGGCCATGTTCGGAGGGAATTTGTTCAATACGGTGGTGAAGAGTTGGTTGACTTCTTTGATTTTCTCCTTCTTATGGCATTTCAAAGTACTCAACTCTATGAGGAACATAGAAGGATTCTTGTCTATTGAAAATTTTTGGAGGAAGGTATGGCGAAATTGCTCCCAGGAGGAAATGGAAGCGACAGGCGGGGAACAGTACCACGTAGCAGCCTTATTTTCTAAGGTGTGGGGAAAGAGTCAGCATGCTACATCATTGGACTGCACTCTCATCATTTCTAAGGCCAAGTGGAAATTACTTATGTGATCTTCGGCCAACATACCTTTTTCGGGGTCGAACTTAGGGAGGTGCTTCTTTGGGTGTCGGGGCATGTCGTGAAGGGGACGTGGAGGCCTAAAGGATATTGTGCCATCCAATCCAAGGGCTACACTCGTCTAGCCCAATGGTGGGGCGAGATGTAGATATGCCCCATTTCATTCTCGGATTCGCTTTCAATGCCAGATACGGATACTTCACCCTCATGTTGAGATTGCATGACTTGATTTCCTCTGAGGTTTCCCATATTCCTAAGATTTCTCCAGTTACAAAGGAAGGGAAATCTGTTTTTGTTTCGGTTGTGGTGGTGGTGAGTGTGGCATGTATTTTGACCATGTCCATGGCCCCTATCTCCCTGGCCCCTATTTCCCCGGCCCCTTCCATTTCCTCCTCCAGGCGGGTTATTTTCTTGAGTGTTATCATTCAAAGGTTGGTCGGGTTGTGGGTCGGCGTCAAGTTGGGGTTCGATAATTTCAGGGTCGTCCCCTTCAATGTCTCGGGGGCTATTGGGGGGTTTGGATGAATTCCGCTCAATTGCATCTGCATAATCTTGGAGCATAAGACCTATCAGCTAAGACATGGAATTGACCAAAACACCCTGGCGAGTTTGATGCGTTCCGAGAGTCCATGGATTGGCCAGGAAACTAGATTGGAGTTTTTGCAGACCTCTAATGAGATCGTGGGAGAGCGGGTGAAAGGCCCTAAGCTAGTCTGAGGTTACCTCATAATAGGGCGGGTCCTCCTCTGGGGAATTTTCAAGGGCTGGAGGACCAGTATTTTCATATATGATCTCCCCCTGCGGGGTTTGAAACGGGATATTACTTGCGTGGTGGGAGCCTGCCATTCAGGCCCTCCTTCTAGCGCCAAATATGTTGACGAGGAAAAATTGCCTGACCAACAGTAGGGGATCTCCCTAGTATAAAGTCCCAACTAGAATTTAGACCGTTTGTGATAGGGATCCCGTGCGGGGTGTAGGTCTGGCTACCATTGAATACGCCTTCTCTCGAACGGAGATGTGCCTGGCAGACTTGGTGATGCACGGCTATTCGAATGATACGAAACAAATGGTTGATGAGTTCTCTTGTAAATGAAACATTACAAATAGCAAAGCAAGATTCGAAGCCTGCATCCAAAGGAGGTGTTGTTAGCAACACATCATTAGGGTCATGCTCATAAAAGCTGCTTGACCACAAAAGAAATAGTTCTTTATGGTCAGAACACCCTTCAATTCCTTAAGCATTTTTCGAAAGATGGAGCGACATTAATAACGAAGTCATTAAACATCCCTTGATGAAACATTTTCATACCATTGACACATCCATAAAGCTTAAATGCACAAATGATGTATGAACAGAAAAACACAGACTAGTTAGTTATAAAAGATAGAAAATATATAAGACATAATATTCATAATGCTTGCACAGTTGAGTTCTTGTCAGATCCAGTAATGGAATCAAAACATTGATTTGTATTCATTCTCGGAAACATGCATTCCATACAATACAATAATCTCTTCCCCTTTTAGAGTTCCGAAAAAAGGTCCATTACAATGACCCCGGAGGGAGTACTTACAGAACAAAATTGACCCTTGGGTGGCCCTGACCTTTCATCTTCCCTACTGTTGCCATGGCCTATGACCTAGGTGGTGTTTATGACTTGCGACTTGCGACTTGGTCCTGACTGCGACCTGCAACCTGTTCCCTATTGCGACCTGTGACCTGATCCCTGTTGCGACCTGCGACATATACAATTTCCTTTGTCAAGGGAGAATTATGTGATGGAGAGGCCTGATACGTTTATCTACTACTTTTCCTTGAGGTACTTCTGCCAGGCCTAATAGTATGTAGCCACTGGAGTGACCTGGGGGGTGTCTTCTCCTAACCTGTGAAAACACTCAAGAGCGTCCGGGACAAAAGTGCACCTCTTTACTGAGATTTGATTGGATAGGGAGGCTAGTTTGGTGTAGATTCAAACTGGTGTAATGATGAATTGAACAATGTTTTCCTGTGAGGCCGGGAGGTCCTGGGAAGTTGTTGCTTGCCTAATGGGTTGCAAGAATGCTTGAATGTCTTGGGTCACCTCTTCCCTTGTCTTCTGGATATCGAATGCTCCCAAGGAAGGGATATGATGTACCTCCGCCATCAAATCGATGCCACTGATCGGGTGTTCATAAGCAGACATCACCTTTTCCACATCCTTTACCAGCTTATCCTTGGATTGTATCTTCATTCGTATCTGAACTTTGTCGTTCTACGTATAGATCCAATCCTTCCTCGACAGGGTGTCAGGAGCCTGCGGATATCTTTCTGACCATTCCAGCATATTGTCCAGGGCAGCAGAGGCTTCCTTTAGTTTTTCAGTTTTCCTTTTAGTCTCTTCTTGTGCTGTTAGCAGTGGTGCAACTATCTGCTCTATAATGAACATTTCCCCGTATACTTGCTTCATGGTAGCCTCCAAAGTAACTAATTCCCTTTGAATAGCGATTGGTAATTCGTTGGCCTGGGTAGTTTTGAAATGAAGCCTTTGGATTTCTTCTTCCAGCGCCTTCTTTTCTTGTTCAAACTGAGCTGCCTTCTACTCGAAGGCTTGGAGTTTGTTTTATAGAGATAGAATCTCTTTGCTCATTCTGCTAATTTTTTCCTCTGTGGCTACTGCGAAGGCGGTCCCTGCTAATGTGATCATGATTGGATTATTCCTAGTATCTAGGACTATATCCTTTTTTGTGGTAACTGTGAGGGGCTCGACTAGATTCCATGCAAGGCATTTTATTTTTTCTTGTCTGATCTTGTGTGTGAACTGGTCATATGTCAACTTTGTCAGGTCTAAAATATCATCTTCCCGTTCCTTTGAAATGCCAAGTTCTGAGAGCGGGAAGTGCACACTCGTCATGGGAGTTGTTTGGGGTACCTCAATATGAGTAATCTCTGTTTTCTCCCCAATATTCAGGGGTGGTGTCTTGCTTCCCTCTACTTCATTGGAAGAGCCTTCCTGCGACTTCTGGTTTTCTTCCTCCTTACTCCTCTTTTTGACCTCTTCTTTATCTTGTTCTTCCTTCAATCTGCACTCAACCTCTTTCTTCTTCTATTCTTCTTCTTCCTTCTTCTTACGTTCCTCTTCCTCTTTCTTCTTGCGGGCTTCTTCTACCTGCTTTTTCTTCTGTTCCTCTTTCTATTTTTTTTTTCTGCTGATCTTCAACTTGCTTCTTTTGCTTATCTTCTTCTTGTTGTTGTGCCAGGGCATCTTGGGTTCTTTTGAGTTCCTCCTCCCTCGCCTTCTTCTTAGCTTCTTGTTGTGCCTTGGCCTCTTTGTCTCTCTTTTTTCATGTTGCTCTTTAGAAAGACTAATGCCTGTATCATTCTTTGGCTTCGTGGTTTTGGGAGATGAGGCTCCTCCTATCGGGTCCTTTCGTTTCAACGTGTCGGCCCTTTCTTCCATAGTTTGATCATCTTGACCCCCTTGATCCTTATTCAGGTCAGCTGATTCTTCTAGCGAGGCTTCCCTGTCTTTGCCGTACTAGTTCCTAACTTGCTCTTCAACAGGGCATTCCGTGTGTTGGCATTTCCAATTGAACTTGGCCCGTTTGCAATGCACAGGGACGATCCTTTCGGGATCATATGATCTATGGGCGAAGGTCATGAAATGAAAACCTTTGGTTTCCTCCACCTTTGGTTCCAATTCTTTGAAATCCTTAACCGTGTAGGTGTCGATAGTGAGTGGGAGAGTAGGCCATGGTTTCTTTTTGCCTTTGCTGAGGACCTTGGAAAATCCACTCGTCATTTGGTAACACACCTCTTGTAAGAGTAGTTTATTAGTGCCAAACTAGGGCAGTGCGTGAGGTGCCTTGAATGATCCAAAGACCCTGATAAAAGTACTTTCTATAATGGGAATCCAGTTGGCCACTTGGGTTATTGTTTCCATGGCTCGCCTAGACATGCAAGGGGCATCTTTGCCAAAAAGTTTTCTGTAGAATGCCGGAATGAAATTCTGCGAGATCGATTCTATATCTTGCTTGTATTTGGAAGCCCAGAACACACTTAAGCCTTTGTGGATTGGTCCACCATGCTTCACATCCCAGTTATGTGACCATCCTTCAAACTTACATCTTGCGCATACTGCGTCCAAAAGGTAGGAATCCATGTAGAATTCAGATGCGCATCCTTCTTCTGGTGCCTGTGATGCCAATATGTTTGACCTGAGGGCCAAGACTATCAGGTTAGCCCAGTTGAACCGGGTGCCATATGAAGTGATAGCATACATGAGCGGGACCCAAGTCCCTTTGAAAGTAGCGGCATTTGGTCGGTCGTACATCCTACACTCCATTGTTACCACAAGTTTGTAGACTTTCCTGAAGCCCTCTGTTTTATATTCCTGATCCTTTTTCACCTTAAACACCTCGGGGTCCTCCCACCATCCCTTCAAGGTCTCCAATGTTGGTACTTCATGAGTGGCTGCCCAATCTGCATTGAAATATTGTTCTCTGGTGGGCAGTACATAGTATACTTCAGCATCTTTCCCCATCAGGTTAGCAAACGTCTTCCCTGAGTGATCACGGATGACCCAGATCCTGGAGTCAAATTTTTGGAGGATCGATTCAATGACCTTTGCACATGGGAATATGGGTGGATGAGCACGTGCATAGTGAACTTTGGATCTATTGACATGAATATACACTTGCTGGTCTGCGAGGTCTTCTGGGAACTCAGGCTTTGTGAACTCCTAATATACTTTGTACCAAGTCATTTTGTCTCCTTTCCCGAACACACAGGCTATGTCCCCATAGATAGGGGTGGGGAAGGAGGTGTGACTTATTCTAAGATATCTATCTCAGGACTCTTGTTTCTTTTCCGAACTGCTGGAGGCCCATATCGCTTGAAGCTGAAGATATAGAGACACACTCGAGGTCGGCTTCAATATCCCCTGGCATGTCCAAAAAACAATCCCATGATAAGACAGACGACATAATAAAAAATATGTTGATACTAAATAAACTTCAAAATAAACTGACTACTCAGGTTAGGTCACTGTGACCCCTGCCAACTATTATCTGAATAAATGGTGAGGTTTGCGACTAGGTTGCAAGTTCGCTAGGATGCACTGGCGTGAATTTCTCTAGAAACTGCGACCTTGTGACTTGGCGACTTGAGACTAGGTCTCAAAGTCGTAGATTGGGCGATTAATTAGTGATTAGTGACCTGGTGACTTTGTGACTCAATGAACAAGTCGCGAGGTCACATGGTCGCTAAGTTACAGGGTCGCATTAGGGCTTTTTTGAGAAGAATTGTGGTGGTTGCAATCTGCAGGGAATGAATTGCAAAGAGGGAAAAACTCCAAGGGTGATGGGAAAATATGAGTTTAAAGGCCTTCCGAGGTAGCCAAGAGGGGTGCTTGAAGCAAACTGAGGTGAGGTAAGGTTCAGAGGAGGAGGTAGAAAGAGGTGAGCATGAGGGGGTTGGAAACCTTAACTAGAGGGTTGGTGAGGACATGGAATGAAGCCAAAAGGGAATTAATAGGCTAGGGTGTGGAGCGATAAAAAGGGTCTTTTTAACTCCTAATTACCTTCACATTAATTATCAACCCAGGGACGACTTTTTATTTCAAGAGTGTACTCAGTCTGAGGCGGCTATTTACTCAAGAGTAATGTTTTGCAGTATAGTGCTTAAAATGCAAAAGTAAATGAAAGCCGGAAACAAAATCTAATTGGAACAGCAAGAAACTGAAATGTTCTAAACTAAATCATTCACTCAAACAACCATCAATCGAGGATACAGTAGCAATAACTCATTCCTCTGGATATTGGTGCAATTGAAATCAAACCGGAACAAGACAATCAATCTGGGAACGAGGAAGCAATAACCAATGTTCTCTACAGTTGAGAGTCCTGCTTTAAAGCAATTAAAAGGAAATCGAAATTGAACTAAAGCTGTTATTGAAAGTAAACTAGGAAAACTCCTTAAAAGCAAACTCTTGCAATTAATCAACCAAACTAAACAGCGAAGTAAATGGACAGCAAACTTATAATTAAAGGAATTAAACAACGAATCATATTTAATAAATCTGAACAGTAAACTCTAATTAGTGGAATCGAATAACCAACAATCTGAAATGAACAGCGAAGCTCTACATTTGAAATGAACAGCATAACAATATAAGTTGAAAAGGATAATAATCTCTATTATGATGGAAAAGAACAGCCACGCGATTCAATCTCAACTTGTGCAATAAAATAATTCCATAAAATATTCTAACAGCACACTATAAAAACATGAAACTGTAAAATAATGCAATTCAAAATAATAGGAAATAAATCAAACCATCACACAGCAGCAATTGTAAAGATATGATACAAAGCAGCAGCAGCATACTCCACCAGAGGCTGGGCCCTTAGCCGCCAGCGGACGCTGCTGGGTTACTTCAGAATGAAAAGAATGAACAGCAACTCCCAAATCATGTATTAATCAGCAAATTGTGGAATCATTACAACAGCAAAGGCTTGATAATTACAGCATGCAAAAATCCCTATCCTATCATGAATAATCCACCATCATTCTTCATCATTTTTCCATCATTTTTCATCCCCAAATCATCCTCAAATCCTCCCCATCTCTGATCTCTGTTTTCATTTAAATAGAGAGAGATCAGAGAGAAGTTACAATAAAGATAAGTATAACATGATTTCTATTACAAAATTGGTTTGCTTCTAACCATTTGATCAACAAGAACAAGGCGAATTTGGCTTTGCAACTGAGATTTGGAGGACGGCCGCAACAACAAATCTCAGACAATTGTTCTCAAAGAACCCTGCGTTTCTCTTAGTAAAAGCCGAATTTGGGCAAACCGTTCTTTTTTATGTTAATTGGGTCCGTTTTGGACAAAACCCATGTTCCGGATTTTCCAGATTCTGCTTCATTTGCTCGAAATCTCAACCGCAAAACCGTCACTTCTTATTCCAGCGAATTTCTGAGTTGGCACTTTTAATGATCAAATCTTCAATCCGGAAATTATCTTGGAGGCTAAAAATGGTGAATAATGTTACAACTGATTTATTAAAACTATCATTGATAAAATCATGCATAATCATCAATTTATTAGAAATAAAGGAGAATAAATAATATTCATTCATAGAAGCATAAATCATCATAAAATGGATTTATATAATAAATTATAATAAATGACATGATGAAGAATAGTAGAAATGGGTGGAATAAGTGTTCAAAAGTGATAATAATAATGGCATATTAATGGCCCAACATAGGGTAGGGGCAAGTGAGGCAACATTTAATCAAAACACAAAACAGTAGGAGGATTGGGCAACTTCCCCAGAAAAAACGCGATCCATTTGGCTTGTCAGAGGCGTTATTTGATTCGTCACGCAGGTCGAATGCGACCTACGAGACCCTTTTATTTATAAAGGGGTCACACATGCGATTATTTAATGCAGGTCGCTAAGTTGCAAATCAGGGCTGGTTGAGGAGAGATGCGACCTTGGGACCTTGCGACCCGGAGGTTGCTAGGTCGCACAGTCACAAATGTGAAGTTTTAAGCCAGGATGCGACCTTACGACCCCACGACCTAGAGGTCGCTAGGTCGCACAGTTGTAAATGTGATTTTTTAGGCCACGATGTGACCTTGTGACCCCATGACCTGGAGGTCGCTAGGTCGCATGGTCGAAAATGTCTGATTTTATGAGTTTTGTGACTTTGCGACTATGCGACTAGTTTTTTAGAAAAAACAAGTCATGGAACAAATGTTGTAGGCATAATGCATGAAAAGGGAATTTCTCAAGGCTGAAGGCTGAGGGTGCATCAGACTTACCTTTACCAAAGAGATCAGGGGCTTTGAATTTTTAAGATGGGACTAAATTTTGGAGGGTGTTGTAGCGGCTACAACAGGTGGGTACAATCAGATTCAAATCAACCCTAAAGACTAGGATAAGACTACTTTCACTTTCCCTTTGGGTACCTTGGCTTATAGAGTCCTACCTTTGGGTTGTGCAATGCCCCAGCTACCTTCCAAAGAGTTGTCATGAGCATATTTTCTGAGTTATTCCATGAATCTGTCAAAATCTACATGGATGATTTCACAACATATGGGGATGACTTCCAGGAAAATCTCTCCAATTTGGGTAAAGTACTAAGAAGGTGCATTGAGGCATATCTCCTTGAGCCCATAAAAGTGTGAATTCATGAAGAAAGTATGGGTTGTATTAGGATTCTCCATATCCCAAGCAGGAATACAGGTAGACCCGAACAAAATCACTATCATCAAAAGGGTACCTGCTCCTCAAAAGCAGAAAGATGTCAGGAGTTTCTTAGGCTTAGCTGGTTACTATAGAAGGTTCATCAAAGATTTCAGCAAGATGGCTTCATCATTTTTTGGGTTATTGGCCAAATATTCTGTGTTTATTTGGTCTGGTCCTTGTCAAAATGTTTTCGAGCTCATTAAGGAAAAGTTGACTACTGCCCCCATCCTCTGAGGTCTAAATTGGACTCTGCTTTTCCACATCCACACTGATGCATTCGACAAATCTATAGGGGCAACATTAGGACAATTAGAGGACAAAATCCATTATGCCATTTATTTAATCAGCAAGAACTTGTCCAAGGCCGAACTGAATTATATTGTTACTGAGAAGGAGATGTTAGCCATTGTCCACGCTTTGAACGTATTTAGGCATTATGTAATTGGATATCAGACCTTTGTCCACACTAACCATGCAACCATCAAGTTTTTAATTAACAAAGCGGATGTTAATGCTGGGATAATTATATGGTTGTTACTTTTGTAGCAATTTGATTTGACTATTGTTGATAAACCTGGAAAGGAGAATGTTGTTGCAGATTTTTTGTCCAAGTTAGCTCTCCCCGCAGGTGCATAAGGAATGGTGGATGACCAGCTATCATATGAGCATCTCTTTACTATATCAGCACTCTCACCATGGTTTTCTGATATAGCCAACTACTTGGTTGCTAGGAGACTCCCTCTTAATCTTTCATTCATGGAGAGGAGTAGAATCATCAGAAAAAGTGCCCCTTTCACATGGATTGGGGGAAACCTTTTCAAGCTAGGCCATGATCAAATCCTAAGGAGTTATGTGAGGGAGGAAGAAGCTTTTGATATCCTCTTTGAATCTCATGACAGCCCATGTGGAGGCCACTTTACTGCAAATAGAACTGCTTACAAAGTTTTGCAGGCAGGATACTATTGGTCTACCCTTCACCAAGATTCCAAAAGATACACTGATCCGGATTTATGCAGGAACACAATAGAATACAGAAATAACCATAACCATAGATATGCAGCGGAAATAAGGCTTCATTTCATTAATATCAAATAATAGAAATATGCTTACAAACATAATGGAAATAAAATAGCTAGGGTGCTGGTAGCGAATCTCTGAGAAGAGATGTGGCAGCTACAGACCTTTGAACTGTGTTACAATGAGGCTCGTGGGCCTATTTATTATGGAGAAACAATGGAGAACTCTAAACATCCAAAAACCTAACCCTAGGAGATGAAGCGCCAAAACTATGGGCCCCGTTTGGGTAAATTGGTGTTTTAACTTCCCGGGGACGTAACTTCGGCATACTATCTCCGTTTGATACACATGATACATCATTAGAAATATCTACTCGAGGACTACAAATGTCACCACAAATATTGATTCCAAAATGGAATCATATTCGCTGCACAAACGATGCCCAAAAAATGTTGTTTAGGGCCTCAAAACGGCTCCGGAAGTTAAGGACCCGAAAAACTGCTAAAAATAGTAAGTTGTGCCGAAACTGAAAAACTGAAAGAGACAATGGTGGGGCCCCAAGTGGAATAGGCGGGTGAAAACCAATATCCACCTGGATTATTCCTCCCCCCTTAGGAAGCAATGGTCCCCATTGCGTTAAGTTCCTCCATGAGATGAGGAAACTTCCGCTGAACTTGGTCCCTGGTGAACCACTTTCCTTGGTGCAGGAGTTGGTCAGCTTTGACAACCCAATATAGTTGGATATTTTGTTGGCGAGTGTTCTTGATTTGCATGTCCATGATAAAATATTTGGTGGCCTGTTCCATGCAGTCTGGGTTTAACTCTGTTGGTTTGAGTTGTTCTGCAATGTCAGAGGTGTCCAGTAGAGGTGGGAAGTAAGGACAAAGGCGGTCCACATTAAATACTAGGTGCAAACCAAGGAATGGTGGAATACTGAGCTCAAAAGCATTATTCCCTACAGCCTTGGTGATGCTGTACAGCTCGTATCAGAGTGGGCGAAGCTTGCTATGTGGTCCAGTGAGGCGCTCCTTCTGCAAATGTAGCCACACTTTGTCACCCACCTGGAAGTTGTGTGGCACCCGATGTTGATCATGGTGTTGCTTGTACTTAGCATTGGCTCTGTCCAATATGTCATGAACCTGTTGGCGGATGTGCTGAATGCGCTCGATGAAGCTATTTGCTTTGTCAACTTCAGACTGGACATGAGCCACATCGGCCTGAGTAGCCGCAAATGGCATGGCTATGTCAATCGGACATAGTGGCTGGAATCCCAAGCCCACCTGAAAGGGGCTGTGGCCGATTGAGCTGTGGAGAGCCCGGTTATAACTATGTTATACATAGGGGAGGCTCTCGTCCCATTTTCATGGATGCTTTGAATTGTACACGCGCAGAATGTGTACAATCATTCTGTTGACGACCTCTGTCTGGCCATTTGTTTGGGGATGGAAAGATGTGGACTTGGTGAGCTTGGTGTCCAGCATTGACCAGAGGCTGGACCAAAATGTGCTGAGAATCCTACTATCCCAATCTGATATGATAGAATGTGGGATCCCAAAGTGCACCCACACTCATTCAAAGAAGAGTTTAGCAGTGGCTTCTGTTGTGATATTCTTCTTGCAGGCCACCATAATGGCCATCTTCGAGAATCTGTCGACGACCACGAAAACACAGTAATTTCCATTCTTAGTAGAAGGCAGGCCCGACATGTAATCCATGGAGATGGATTCCCAAGGTCGACTAGGGGTAGGTAGCGGAGTATATAGGCCTTGCTTCTTGATGATCGGTTTGGCAATGGCATAAGCAGTGTAGGATCTGATGTGCTTCCCAACATCCTTTCGAAGGTTCGGCCAATAGAAATACTTCTGCAGTACTGCTACTGTTTTCTCGACCCCGAAATGCCCAGCGACTCGACTGTAGTGTGCTTCCCATATCATCTTGGCACGCTCGCTTGAAGGAACACAAAGGTGTCCCAGGTGACATAAAAGTGCATCTTGGAGGTGAAAATTTGGAACTTGCGTACCCCCAAGAGTGCCTTGTATGTGTGGCTGAATTCTGGGTCGCTCTCGTAGAGAAGCGTCCAATCAGAAGTATCGTTCCCACAAGAGTTGATAATGGTGGTGAGCACCACGATTGATGGTCGGCTGAGACAGTTTGCAACATTATTGGTGCTACCCTTCTTGTACTTGATGTTTAAATGAAACTATTGCAGATATGTGGACCACTTCTGATGGCGATCATTCTGCAACTTCCCTTGTGTCTGTATGAACTGCAGGGGCCGGTGGTCTGTGTGGATGATTATTTCCTTCCCCAAAATGTAATGCTTCCATTGTCGACAGGCTTGCACAATGGAATACATTTCTTTGTCATAGGTGGGATACTTGCGAACTGTCTCAGACAATGTCTCACTGTGATATGCCACTGGATGTCCCCGTTGAGTAAGAACTGCCCCAATAGCATAGTCAGAGGCATCTGTCTCGATCTCAAATGGCTGCTGCAAGTCTGGTAAGGTGAGCACTGGGGCAGAACAGAGGCGATTTTTCAATTCTTTGAACGCCTTCTGTTGAGGTTCCGACCAAAAGAATTTTGCTCTCGCTCCTCCTTTGGTGACTCGACTCAAGGGCCAAGTGATATGAGAGAATCCCAGCACGAATCTACGGTAGAAATTAGCAAGACCCAGAAAGCTGCGAAGCTCTGTTATAGTAGTCGGGGCTGGCCAATCCCGAATGACTTGGATCTTGGCTGGATCCACATGCACACCCCTTTCATCAATAATGTATCCCAGATATTGAACCTGGGTCATGCCAAAAGTGCACTTCTCCAAATTGGCACACAACTTGTGTTGCCGCAGTGTTTGGAGGACTTGTCGGATGTGGTGAAGGTGCTCTTCCCAAGTCTGGTTGAAGATCAGAATGTCATCTAAGTACACCACTACAAATGAGTTGGTGAATGGCCGCAAGATGTCATCCATCATCCTCATGAAGGTGGCGGGAGCATTCGTCAACCCGAAAGGCATGACCATCCATTCGAAAAGGCCTTCCTTGGCTTTGAAGGCAGTCTTCCACACATCGGAGGGTTCAATTGGTACCTGGTGATACCCAGACTTCAGGTCGATCTTGCTGAAATATTTTGCACCTTTGAGTTGGTCCAGAAGGTCATCAATCCGTGGGATTGGGTACCTATTCCAGATAGTGATCTTGTTCAGCGCCCGATAGTCAATACAGAGTCTCCACGTCCCATCCTTCTTCTGTACCAACACGATCGGGCTCCCACAGGGCGATGAACTTGGTCGGATGTGACCTTTCTGTAGCAGCTCCTGAATCTACCTCTTGATTTCATCGTTCTCCAGAACAGAGTGTCGATAGATCAGTCCATTGGGTAGCGGCGCACCTGGGGTCAGATCAATTGGGTGCTTGACCTGACAGTGCATAGGAACCCCTGTGGGTGAGGTGAAGATGTCCCGGTACTCCTCCACA
Source organism: Pinus albicaulis (assembly GCA_034641835.2). Lineage (NCBI taxonomy): Eukaryota > Viridiplantae > Streptophyta > Pinopsida > Pinales > Pinaceae > Pinus > Pinus albicaulis. Next base: position 668,112,290 of record CM076571.1, read on the forward strand.
ACCTTGTCCATTTGTTGTTGTCGTGTAGAGGAGCCCTGTCTGGAGGTCGTGGCTACAGTCTTCTTCTTGCCCTGGGGGCGGATCATCAGGAAAACGAATTTCCTGGTTTGGGAAATGAGCTTACTGCATTTTTTTGTAGTAACCAAAGAGATAGTGGTAGGAGGTGATGAAGCACCAAAACTATGGGCCCCGTTTGGGTAAATTGGTGTTTCAACTTCGCGGGGACGTAACTTCGGCATACTATCTCCATTTGACACACATGATACATCATTTGAAAGATCTATCCGAGGACTACAAATTTCACCACGAATATCAATTCTAAAATGGAATCATATTCACTGGACAAACGATGCCCAAAAAAATTCGTTTAGGGCCTCAAAACGGCTCCGGAAGTTCAAGACCCGAAAAACTACTAAAAATAGTAAGTTGTGCTGAAACTGAAAAACTGAAAGAGACAATGGTGGGACCCCAGCAGGTGTGACCAATGCCAAAGGATGGGGAAACCCATGCAAATGGATGATATGCCTTTGCACCCTCAGGAGGCTCTTGAGCCATTTGACAAGTGGGGCATGGGCTTTGTTGGACCTATCGATCCACCATCCAAACAAAAGAAATATAGCATAGTCTTCATTGATTACCTGACAAAGTGGACTGAAAAAAAAGTAGTGAAGGTAGCAACCGAGGAGAAAGTAGCAGAATTTCTGAGGGAGAATGTGTTTTACAAGTTTGGGTACCTCAGAGAAATAGTCACTGATCAGGGAGCATAATTCACCTCTCACCTCATTGAGAATCTTTTGAGGAAGCACAAGATTAAGCATAGAACTTCTACTACCTATCACCCTCAGGCGAATGGCCAAGTATACGTAACTAACAGAGCTTTAGAGAGCATCCTCACCAATTTTGTGAGCAGCAACATAAAAGATTGGGTAGACAGATTGGTAGAAGCTACTTGGGCCTACAACACTACTTGGAAGACAACAACAAGATTCACTCCGTATGAACTAGTCTATGGTAAGAAGGCTCTACTTTCAATTGAGTTTGAATTCAATACTTTAAGAATGGTAGCTGAATTAAATCTAGATCTATCAAATGCCCAAAAAGAGAGGTTGTTGCAACTAAATGGATTGGATGAGTTCATAATGCAACAACTTCTTCACACGGAGGTAGTTCAACTGCAAAGGAAGGTCTGGCATGACAAGAACATCAAAGAAAATACCTTCCAATAAGGAGATTGGGCGTTGTTGTATGATTCAAGGTATAAATATTTCGAAGGCAAGTTGATGACAAGATGGTTGGGACCTTATACATTGGAAAAATGTTTTGATAATGGCGTAGTTCAAATCAGAACCATAGATGAGGAAGGAATCCCCTTGCTTGTCAATGGTCATAGACTTAAAATTTACAAGAAGCCTTTGTCAAGGGAAGAGTTCACAAATTCAATAAGCAGAGAGGTGTATGTGATGGGAAACTCCATAGTTTCCCACACCTCCTTTTAAATAAAAAAAAACCTCTCTGAGGCACCCAACGCAAGCTTGTGGGTTGAAAACCTCGATGGAGGCAACTCACTTCATCTAAAAAAAATAAAAAATAAAAAGAGAATAAAGATCCATGGGTGAAAACCTCTTTGAGGAGCCCAAGGTAAGCTTGTGGGTTGAAAACCTCCATGGAGGCAGCCCACTTTCAAAAAAGAAAACAAAAAAACAAAAACAAAAACAAATGCAAAAAAAATACATTTGCATTTCTGTGTTTTCTGTGTTTGTTGTTTTGCAGGTTATTAATGGTTTCTGGAAACACGGGGAAGCATTCATCTACTTTTCCCTTCTTCTATTTTACCATCCATCCCATCATTCACTCCATTCATTTTCATAACTTCCTCCATCACATCCATACACCACATTCCTCCATTCCTGAGCATAATGTATCAAGGAAAGAAAAACACCGACTGCTACAGACATCAGGGAATTCCTACAATGCAAAAATTTGTTCACGAACAACAAGAAAAAACAAAGAGAGGAATTGATAAAGCAGACCCCAGGAAACACAAGAGTGTCACCCATGGCATCTAGAGTACCCCCACGCAGCATCTACGATGGGAAGAAACAACAAGAAAGATCAACAACTCACTTAGAGATTTTCTCATTCAGCAAGCTGGTCACTAAGAAAACAGGAAAATAAGGAAGAACGCAGCATATAAGAGGCTTGTCTCCAATTCCAGCTCCTGCAAACGCCTTGACAACAACAGGTAAACTCATGTATAGCTTCTCACCCCTTGCTATGCATCCATAATAGCTAGAAATAATTAAATTTGCAGACTTAGAGTTTAAGGGGTATAAAGGTGGCTAGTTAGCTTGGCCACCATCGTGAAGTATGACTAGGGAGAACTACAAAGTCACGCCACCTGGGCATGCAAAAAAATAAAAAATTAAATCAAGTGGAGTAGAGGAGAAAGAGGGAAGGAGATACACAGTATCATCTAGTTAACAATAAGAGGGTCCAACTGTCTACAACAGAAACTGGAGCTGGGCCGAGTTACATAAGTGCTCCAAAATTAGTTGTGCAATCTAATAAAAAGAGATCCTGTCTCATCCAAACCAGTGAATTGAGAATTTTGAGGGAAAGAGATCAAAGGGAGCCCACAGCACAGCAGTACCGAGATTGGGCTGCGTATTTGAACAACGTGTAGCAGCAGAACGCAACATCACCAGTAGTCGAGTAAGCTTCTAAAGTATACCACATATCAGACACAATAGCAAGGGACCAAGGGAAGCTTTTCTCCTAGTCTTAGAGAAGAAAGAGAAGAAAGAGAAGAAGGAGAAGAAGAGCCAGAAGAAGAACCAGAAGAGGAAAAAGAAGAAGAAGAGGAAGAGACAGAGGGCCAACGAAAAATGGAAGAGATAGCAATATAAGTCATAGAGGTAGCATAAAGTGAGCAAGAAGTAGACTCACAACACAGCACCACATCCCCTCAAGACAAAGAGGTAGTTTCCACCTTAGCTCCTTTAAGCGCAAAGAGAAAAAGGAAAACCTCTATTTATTTCATAGTTGACAAGAGTCAAAGGATAAGTTAGAGAGAGGCAAAAACTCCTCCCATGATCCCGACTACCATTGAAGAATCATCAAGGGAGGAGGAAAGAATCGAAGAAAAAGTTCTGAAGGAGTGGATGGAGAAGGCACATGTAGAGAATGTAGCACTGAAGGAGAAATTTCAGAAAAAGGGTAGCAAGTAGCCACCATGGCAGACTTATGCATAGAAGCCCTTCATCACAGATTCCCTTCTAACTCATATGTTGTGTACCTCAAGGAGCAATGGCTCCTATTTCAAATCAAAACTCTAGCCTCCCATGGATCCCTAACTTTCCAATATTGTTGGAAATTCATGGATTTCTACAAGCAATCTAACATGGTTGATTAGGCAAAGATGGTAGTGTTTTATGTGCATAACCTTGTGTTGAAAAATCTGGATACTTGGGACCCCAATCCTACAATGGGGGATATGCAGTTGATGGCTTTAGTATATTTGATGATACTAAAGAGAAAAAGAGATATGGAGGGTTATGAGAAGAAGTAATAGAGAACCCTTACATATTAGACCGGAATTGTTCAGCCCAAGAGGAGTCATCCTTAACCATCGAGAGATTAAAAGGGACCCTGCACTAGTTGAAAGCTACCTTCATACTCAAACACAGGTAATAGGCCACTTTGATGATGTTTCTAGGCAGATATAAGATGAGTGCATTATGGCCATCCAGAGGAGATGGAACAACCTCCCTCACAGCCTCAAGAACAGGGAGTACCATACTCCAAAAATACTAAGGGGTGCATTGGAAAGGGCACCATTATACAAGAGGTCCATGCAGGCCAAAAAGATCCAATGGTTGGGACTAAAGCTCAACCCACCTTTTCTATTGGGGATGAGTGATGAAAAGGACACAGATGCACAAGATAGATAATGGGAGAATGCAAAAAAGAATAATGGTTTTTACCCCCTTGGGGAAACTCCCACACTTCTTCCTTAAGAAATCAGGGGGGTTGTCAAAGCCTTGAAGGAAATGCAGGAGGAGGATTAGTTGCTCAGAGGATGAGCAACCATTTATTAGGGGGGTGATGATAAGCTCCATCATTAGAAATATTTGGAGGGTTAATGGTCACCTTTTTGCCTTCTTAGATCTCTTTTTATTGCATTTTTATTATTATTTGGTTTTATGATGCTAGTATAGGTGGTGATTAAGGCTAACATACTATGAGTGCCTAATATGAGGTTGAGTGCATAAAATCATGAATTATTAGCATTTCTATAAGGATTTTATCATAAAGACTTGGAGGAGATAACAAAGAGAAATTGTAGGAGGATTTTCCACCCTCCTTAACTCTCAAAGGCAGCCAAAGGATCCCAAAGGTTCTCACCTTCAATTCTAATTCCAAAGGTAGCCAAAGGATCCCCAAGGATTCTCTCTAGAAATTCGAATTCCAAAGGCAACCAAGCAACTCAAAGAGGAGTGCACCCAATATTTGTTTACTTGGAGTCAGGTGGACTCAATCACCATTTTCTAGGGAGATGTTGGTAGCTGCCTTGTAGAATAAATAGAGCAAATTTAGAGTTAGGAAGGGTTGGAATTTTTTTGCAAGCTATTGAGCTTTTTATTATTTTACTCAGAGATCAAACTTTCAGAAATGTATGAGGCTATTATTTTATGAAATGAGTAGACTGATTTAATTTTATTGATTTAAGTTTCAGATAGCTAGGCTTGTTGGTTAGGGCCCAATCCATGTGCCTCAACCTCTCTGGTGTATTTGTTCTCTGCTTTCTGTCATTCCATTAGTTCTGCTTCTAATAATTTCGTTTATGTTTCAAGATGTTGTTTAGTTTTTCTTTCAGTGTGTTGTTGTAGGTTTCATTTGCTTGTGAGTAATAGAATAGAGAAGAAAACCCAAAAATTTGTCGATCAATACCCCCTTCTCATCTCTGTCAATGGATCTTGAGGAGGGAAAACCTTTCCACAGACCCAAAAACTAATTTCTGTTCACTATTTTTGAGATTAAAAGTAGAGTTGCATTGCCATTTTCCAGTCTTCCTTTGCACTGTAGTTTTTATGCATTTGTCTGTTTTTCATGCATAGATCAGTAGAGTTGTTTGTGTTAAAGCCCCATAGTAGCTCTGTGGTGCCTCCCCACTTCATTTCCCATCTCCCTTCCATCTTGGTTGTTACGCTTCTATTCCTTCCTTTTCTCTTATCGCAGCTACCACAACCATTTTAACTTGAAAACCCTCCAAACACTTTAAAGTTTGACCTCTGCCTTTCCTCCTCGAAATTCCTGCTATCGCACTTCGCACTTCACACTCTCCTCCCAACTGCACTATCACTTTTTCGCTAACCTTGCGATATTGTGATATTTTGAAATCGCAAATCGCAAATCGCAATTTATATTGGTTTCCTTTAAGACTTACTGCTCCTTTTTTCCAATTGCGATAATTCCCCATACCCTGCCACATTGCAAATCGTATTTCACACTTTGCAACCTTTTCCCTTTTCTTTTAAGACTTACCGCTCCAGACGCCGATTGCGATATTGTCATCGCACTCTGCCACCGGTCCCACCGCCACATCACCCATCGCATTTCGCACTTCGCAACCTTTTTCTCAACAACACTTCCGCTATCCCTCCAACTTTGTGATATTGCGATTGCGATATCGCATTTCGCACTTCGTAGTTTTTGTCCCCATCGCATTTCGCAAATTTCGGCCTTACCGCAATCACATTTCACAACTTTTCCCCTTTTCCTTTAACACTCCTCGCTCCAAATTCCGATTACGATATCGCTCCGTAATCCGCCACCAGTCCCACCGCTACGTCATCCGACTCATCGCAAATCACAGATCACACTTTTTATTTTGTTCTTGTTAACACTTACCGCTCCTATATTCCGGTTGTGATATCGCTCCATACTCCACCACCAGTCCCACCGCCACATCATCTGCCGCGTCGCACATCACAAATCACACTTTTTATTTTGTTCCTGTTAACCTTTACCGCTCCAAACGCCAATTGTGATCACCCTCCATCCCAACTCTGCCATTGCACTTTTTAAATCATTCCACTCCAAAGAATTTTTGCACCATAATAAAGCTTTAATAAGGTTTAAACCCACTCTTTCCACCTCTAAGCCTTGTTTCATGTGTTGAGCCCTCCATTAGCACCTTTAGCCCATTTTCCTCCAAACTGCAAGTCACACTTTTTCAAGTTTAGTTTATCAGGAATAGTTGCATCGTTAGAAGCATGATAGCATGGTAAATAGATCAGAGGAGTCGATTGGCCTAGCTAGGTGCAACTTAGTTTAGTTTCTTTTCAATCATTTCCTTTTGCAGATTAAATTAGTTTCCTTTCTATCATTTCCTTTTTTCACATTAAATTAGTTTCATTTCCGTCATTTCTTTTCTACAAATTAAGTTAGTTTCCTTTCTATCATTTCATTCCAGTAATTTAATTTTTAGTTTTTTTCATAGTTTAAGAAATAACACCCTTTCGTAAAGCAGAAGAGGATGACATGAACAAAATGCATCTGCTGTGTATATAGCACTATCACCTCCAAGTTTGTACGAACCCCAGGTTGATAAAGTAAAGTAGGGAAGCCCCTGGGAGTTGCAGCACTCTTGGTGCAATACCAGGGCTCACCATGTAGTATAATGAAGAAAAAGGGAAACAAAAAAATATGTAGTGAAATGAAACAAAACATATGATTATTAATCCTACTACATAAACTAATGACCAAATAATCAGAAGAACCATGATAGAGCAACAGAGAATTCCATCATGTATGAAATCCATAATTATCCTGAGCACCTAAGGATGAACTAAAGACACCAACTTCAGAAATAGACATATATTAACATAAGGAAAACACAAAATTGAAACCACACACCATAGGAATCTCTGGAAATAGAGGAGCAAGCATGCTCTGAGATTTTTATTCCAAAAGAGAAAACACATACACCAGGTCTAGTTCGATTAATCAACCAACAACAACCAAATTCATTGTTTTTAATGATTTTAAATACACTTACATAATAGAGATAACTCATGACCAAATACATTATATGATCTATCCATTCAGAATGGATCAAATCATCCACAATTAGCAACCCATTGTTTTTCTCATAAAAAATTATATAAAGCAACCTAAAACAACATCTTTGTATTTTAAAGAAAAAACATTAAAAAACTACTTATATCTATCCCTTCAACCTATATATATATATATACACTTTATCTCATAAGATTATATTCCTAACATTGAAACCTCTCGGACTGATAGTGAAAACAAAAAAGGCAGCTTAGGTTGTGTTGCATAGCAACTACACAACAATTCCATGTAGACATACTTTCTCATGTGCTGGAGGACATTTGGCCTATGACTGGGCCCTGAGTATACTTTTGACAAGGCACATCATATGACAATTGGCAAGGATAAAGCATCTCTTTCACCTATGTGCAACATGTGCGCAACGGTTGCGCATCGATGCATAGCACCTCTGTAGTGGAAAATTCAAACTGTGATTTGCTCTTTTTCCTGCCTTCGGATCAAAAAATATGGTGAAAACTACCCAAATGAATCTTTGGTACTTATAATCAACCTCCAGAATGAAAAATAATCTATACATTTCTACATTTTAAAACCAAAATCCAAAAATTTCATCATTCAGTCAACAAAAACTACAAAAATGGGCCTCCAAGTGACACGTGTAACTCCAAAAAAGTAGCACTTGTGTAAAATATGAGATAGGTTTTTGTAGATGAGCTCCTTGTGAAGAAATAACTCTCTCATTTTCTTCGAATTATTCCCCATCTCCTCAAAAAAAATTCTGCAAAATCATGGCTAAAACAGGAAAATGCACAGTCCAAAAAATAAGCCTTAAAGATGCATTTGAAACTCCCGATATATGACACATGTGCATAAATTGGAAGAGGTTATTTTTTTTTGGTTTGTTCTTGAGAAAATATCTTTCATTTTCTTGAAATTCGGGTCCATGTGGTCGGAATCAACATTTCAAACTTATGGATAAAACAGGGTATTTTGTGCAACATTGTGCAATGAACAGTCTAAGTAGCACTGATGCACAACAAATTTTCCACAATGTGTGCAACCTTGTTTCTTGTCAATTAATAATTGGGGATCAACCTGTGGTCTTCTGAATTGATCGTTTATTAGCTCAGAACTAGCATGAAGGTATTGTGCATAATATTAAGGTGGTATTATGATTTGAATTACCCCCTGTCTTTTAGTGCAATGATTAGAAATGATTGCTTAGAGCGCTCCATTTGATTTGATATCTGTATAAAAATATAAGGAATCATTAAAGTATAAGGGGTATGGTATCTCTTAGGTATGGGAGTGGTGCATTATTCATGAGGGTTATATATGATATGAGTATGGGAAAGGGTAGTGTTATTATAGGGGATGGGTTTAGAAAAAAGGGTGGGGGGTAAAATAGATGTAATATGAATGATGGGTAAATGATATGTGGGAAGGGTATAGGATGTAATTTTTTTATGAAGGGGGATGAATGAAAGATAAATGGGGAAATAGGGGAAATAGGGTGTGAAATGGATAAGCATATGGTAGATAATAATAAGGGATAAAACTGTAGGATGTTCCAAATGACTATACCTTATAACCATAAGAATTATGACTGTAATGGACTCAATTTAGATAGGTATGATATAAAGATGACTAAAAACCCTTTGAATTAACCATATAAACATGTGTGACCATGACTCCCATTGACTTGATACTCTTTCATGCTTTTGGTCAATCCTTGATCACAACAACTTGACAATGTCAGACAATGACCTTTGAGGCTATGACAACAATAATAGTCATAGGCTCAACTTATTCAAATAACAGAAAATTAAACGAAATGGAAAATAAATTTGATGATGAAAACTAATGACCCTAACAATGGATCCAATGGGGATGGAAACCTCTTAGCGAGGTGCCAAGAAAAAAAACCATAGACTAGTAGCCTATTCAAACCATCACTACTACATTTGGCGGAAATTCCGACACTTAGTTCCGATGCTTTTGACCAAATGTCGGAAATTTCCCCAAATTTTTTCCATCCCGCCCGAACCCGTCGCTATACCGACGTTTATAGAAAAGTGTCGCAATACCGACACTTAGAAAAGTGTCACAATTGTGACGTTTGGAGGAAGACGTCGCAATTGCGACACTATGGCCCAAAGCGTCGCTATTGAGACGACTTCAGTCGTCGCAAGTGCGACACAATGTCTAGGTGTCGCCATTGCGACGTTTAGGTACCCGTCGCAATAGCGACGCTTTTTCCACCGTCGGTATAACGACACTTATATGTGCGCCACATAAAAATACGAAACTTATATGCACGCTACATAAAAATTCGAAACTTATATGTGCACTACATAAAAATGATTTTATTGTTTCGTATGCGTCGCAATAGCTACATTAACGTCTGATATGACGCGCGCATTAGCCCTCCGCTCTTGCAGAACAACATTCGCCCTCAGCTCTTGCAGAACAGCATTTGCCCTCAGCATTCGCGCTCAGCTCTTGCAGAACAGCATTTTCCCTCAGCATTCGCCCTCAGCTCTTGCAGAACAGCATTCGCCCTCAGCTCTTGCAAAATGGTAAGTTCTTACTGCAGGCCCTTCCTCCTATAGTAGGGTTGAATCTATTTGGGTTTTTTTTGGTCAATTCCATTGGATTGTGTTAGGCTGTAGGGTTCTCTCTAGATGTCAAGAATCAAGATTCAATACCCTCTATTATTTTCATCACCCAATACAAGATTTAATTTTTTCCCAAAGAAACGCTTATTAATTTGGCAGCCATTATTTCTCCCTGCTTTAAAAACCCTACATTAAATGAAAACAAGCATTGCATTTCAACTACAAAAATCTATTAGTGTTCAAATGTACATGTGTGCTACATTAACGTTCGATATCACGCGCGCATTCGCCCTCCGCTCTGCACGAAACATTAAAAGCATTCGCCCCTCACCTCTTATAGCAATGGGAAGATTCGCCTCAAAGATTCACCCCGAGCTCTCGTGCACGCATTCTGCCCTCGTATTCGCCCCGAGCTCTGCGACCGCATCGCCCGGATTCGCCCTGCCTCTTTCGTAACGCATTCGCCCGCATCTGTCCCCGTCTCTTGCGGGGAACAGAATTTTCCCTTAGTATTCGCCTGCCGCCTCTCGTGTCTAGTAATGCGCATCTTCGCCCTCGACTCTTGCAAAATGGTAAGTTCTTACTGCAGGCCCTTCCTCCTATAGTAGGGTTGACTCTATTTGGATTTTTTTGGTCAATTCCATTGGATTGTGTTAGGCTGTAGGGTTCTCTCTAGATGTCAAGAATCAAGATTCAATACCCTCTATTATCTTCATCACCCACCAATACAAGATTTAAATTTTTCCCAAAGAAACGCTATTAATTTGGCAGCCATTATTTCTCCCTGCTTTAAAAACCCTACATTTAAATGAAAACAAGCATTGCATTTCAACTACAAAAATCTATTAGTGTTCAAATGTACATGTGTGCATCACTTGTGTAGGGTATTCCTTTTCCACTTTCACGTTATCCAAGAATGTGTGCAGTATAGTTCATATTTTTTGTGATTTAGATTATCTTGAAAAAGGAAAGGTAAATTATTTCCCATGGAAAAAGAAGGTTTTCCTTTTTTATAGGTTGTTTGGACTTACGTGGAAAAATTTATGGTATGCCTTTCATATTATGTAGTTTAAATTTGAATTAACAGATTATTCTACATGAAAATATAATTGCCTATGTGATGTCCTTCATCACTAATTAAAATTATAGGGTTTCAATTTCCTAGACTCTAACTCATTTGATGCTAAATTCTAGGTTCTCATTGATGGATCACTCTTCCATTGATTTCCTTTCCCTCTGGATCTTGTCATACTTTAAAAGTCATCAATGATACATATATTATTTCAGGTATCCCAAAAGGCTTTATAGTAGAACATATTGTGAATTTTTTTGACACTTGAGGATTCTTTTTAGAACTGCAACGTGGTCTATGCTATCAAGTTATATATCAAGCAACTTGTCCTTAATAACCACACTATGAGGTAGGTTCAACCAGTTTGAACTTGTTGGGACATAGCATATGAAGTTGTGTGATGAGTCCATATCACAAGTCTATTATGGTGACAAAAGTGAAGACACGTAATGATAGTTATTATGTTAACATTACTAGAAACATTTTCGAAATTATCCATGCTATCAAGATGTCAAATTCCAGGCATTAGGTGTCAATACTCGTAGCTAATAGATAATAATAATAATATAAAAAAATCACAACTTTATTCTTGAAATATGATTGTTACACATTGGAAACCTAGTTCATGAGTTACTATCACCCAAAGATTGCAAAACAAACTTAAAATATAAATTAAACCAACATGAGAATCCAACTAAGGGTTTCTCGACAAAATCATGCCATAACCTAGCATTTTGAAACCCAAATTTGAATCCATCATAAGTAATACAATGCAAACTCAGATGGATTTTCAATGCATGTTTGCATGCTACACTTATTCTCCGTCTAGATATCATTTTTTAAATGGAACCATTAGTCAAGTCCACAGTCCTTTTTATGTGAAAAATTTCAGCTCTATTTGAGCTCTTTTTTGCTCCACCACCTCCATAAACCAGTGTTACACGGGGTCTCGCCCCCCCACCTAGGGGTCTATATTCCTCGCCCCCTCGCGCTCCGGGGTCTTGGGGACTTCTAGGGGATGTTTCCCTCACACCCCCTCACGCCCCCGCACACCCCCTTTCACGCCCCCTCACGCCCCCTCACACCCCCCTTCACGCCCCCTCACGTCCCCTCACCGCCCCTTTTAGTTTATGGTTTCGTGTTAAAAGTTGATGTGCCACTTAGCATATTTGAGAATCCAAGTGATTCTGATTCATATGGTGACATGGTTGATCTTGATATATTCGTGCAGAAGTTGGATGCAGAGACTAGTGGGGCATTAACTTGAGCATTTATGCTCATTTATCAGTATGATGATATCATTTGATATTCATATGTTATGTTTTATGTTTTATGTTTCAGACATAACTTATTTGCGTTTAAGTTTTATGTTTCAGACTTGAGTTGTAAACTTCAGTCTAAACTCTATTTTGAATCTTGATATAATATGTCATATGATATCTTAAACTTTATTTTCATTGTACATTGTTAGTAGTTACATTAATGATTATATAGTTACAAACTTACAAACTTACATGCATGATTGTATGATGTATGTTTTAACTTTTAACTTTTAAATTTGCTTCAATTATATGATTCATCATTCATCGATTTGTAATTTTATCATTTATGATTTATCTTTCATGATGCAAGTGTATGATGACTGTATATACATTCCTTGCAAAAATATAGTTACATTTAAATATTAAATTTTATAATTTTTATGACCCCGACGTCCCCCCACGTTTCCTGAAAATTGGTAGGGAGCTTTTGCATAGGCCGCTCCCGCGCTCCCTCGTCCCCTCGCTCCCACCTCCAGGGGACTTGGTGGAACATTGCCATAAACATATGCAAACATATATCATGATCTTGGAATTCCATTACATGTGTATGTGCCAATGTTCCATAATCTTGCCCCATCATCAATTTAAGAAATTTCCATTGAATATCAAATTATGGAGGGGGGGAACTTTTTGCTGCAACATTTGGCTCAAAATCAGGGACCATCTCAGTATGAGGTGAATGAGAACTATAGATATTTGAAGAAGTAGATTAGTGCTTTTTCCTCTGGCCATGGAGTCATATACAGTCATCCATCACAAAAATTTGTCTTTGTTCATGCTCACCTTGAAAGTTGCAAAAAATCATGCCCTAATTGAAACGACACTAAATTTGAAAGATATAATAAAAATGCAAGCTAGAAGTGCCCTATTAATACAAAGGGAAAACCTTCATACCTACCCTAACTGAGATAAATTTTGATTGAATAGGAACATGATATTTCCTATGGAGTTGATCCAACAACTTGTTAAATGTATGGGACTAAATCATGCATTTGATTTCCAGGGAAACATGCGCATGAAGAGAAAAAGTGCAGAATTAATGGAAAATCCATACATGCCACTTATAAAAACTACACTGAAAGGTCAAAAAATGATTAAGGCCTTAACTTAATTTGAATCCAAAAATGACAAAACAGGATTAGTGAAAACACAAGAGTGGTGTGGGTGAACAACATAAATAAAAAGTGAGGATACCTTTCCCCAAGATGCCTTTGTCACCGTTGTATGAAAACATGTTTTCCTTTCCCTTTATACATGCAAGTGAATGCATTATAGGTATGGTGTTTTCCTAGAATAGGAGAAGCCTACTTAAATATATCATTCGTGGAGTGAATTTTTGGGTGCCTTAATGTGCAATGACATGTTTCCAGGACTGAATTCAATGCAAGGCATATTTGAAACTCTAACTCTGTCTTCCGGTGTCTTATTAGAAATTATTTCAGTTTTCATTTTGTGTTTTCAAGTTAGATATTGTTTTCAAGTTTTCACATTTATAATTTTATTGCAATGTGGCAGACTGATCAGAGCAGTGCAGGAACAACCCCGAGACAGGATGATCGCGGAAAGAGGCCAGCGGAAGAACATGTAAAGTGCCAGCATTGCTCTATCTTCAGGTATTTTAGTTATTTACATAATCGAAATAATATTAATTTTGTTCAAATATGCAGACACCTAGCCATGGTACGCCTGATGATTCCCTCTTTGAGGAAGAGCTTTCTTCATCCCTATCTCCAGTGTTCTTGTTGCAAAAAAGGCACGAGATGCAAGGTCGGAATTTAATACTTTGATAGACGCGCCTCAAACACCTGAAACAGAAGAGAGGATACAACATCTTATGAGGCAGCTAGAAAGATATCAGGTAATAATAAAAAGTCAAAAGGATATTTTTTTTGTTCTGCATGAGATGAATTGTGATAGTTTGATTTTAATTTTTACATTGACTAAACTAACAAAAATTTCTTTTGTATGTAGCGTTTTCTGGCACTTGCTGAACCCGGTGTTGGTGGTAGTGGGACACAAGGGCAAGAGATTACCCAACAACCCTCTCGTACACCTTCTACTCCTTTAGGTGCCAGCCAAGAAACACACCCTGCCCAAGCAGACACCCAGCCAACCGCTGAACGTGTTGGCAATGATGAGGCTGATATGGCCAACTACATTATTGTGTTTCTTGGAGCTACACGTGTCAGCTCCACAGGGACCATTAATGGCACGTTGTTGGTGAACGATGAGGGTGTCCCTATAAAGCATGTACAACTCCCAGGTAAATTTTAATATTTTAACTATTTCATGTACTTTATCTAAAACATATTTATCATGATTTTTATTTTTAAATTAATGATAACATCTTCTTTTTTTTTTGGTTTTATTCTGTGTAGGAAACAATGAGTTCTACAGGATTCTGGAGAGCCATGCGTTGGTAATTTTTGGTCCAACCATACGTACAGGGTGGAATTCTCAGAATTCCAACCTGAAAAAGAACTTCTAGATTATCTAGAAGCCATTTTTGGGGTCGGCACATTTGACAGAGTAGTGCTTGGCTCAGTAGCCTAAAAAGAGTTTGAAACATACTGTGTGACACCTATAGGACGCAATTGAAAATTTAACCCTAGAGAGAGCGTCTCTCTCATAGTCAGAGAGTGAGTGGGGAGCACTCATCCATGACGGAAAAGAGAAAAGGGCAAAGAAAGAAGGAAAAATACCAACTGGACCCGCAAGGTATTACAACTTTAATTCAATAGCTTTAATTTTCTCATGTCTAAAATAAAAGTGTGCCACGTCATATCTGACTTTAATATTTTGATGCTCGGTTGCCTGACACCTCAAAGGCAACCAAAGCTAGGATTGAAAAAAAGGGCCATCACAAGCTAGGCCAGGGCGGCTACTTGAAATTGGCCGCAAGAATTGTAATTAAGTAGCTAAACATCTTATAATTAATTGTATCACCTTCCAACGTTTTTATAATCCTATCAAATATGATTAAAAATACACAATCATATGTAATGTAGGGTGATGACTTCAGAACAAAAACTACAGAGGAAGATAAAAATATCGCTTTCCATTTCGGCTATCAAGCCGTAGTTGAACGTCGCAGAAGCTTGGGGCAGGTCCCAAGATCCAGAATGACTGATAAGGTAAAACATTAACCTTTCAATATGTTTGTTTTCGTCCATAAATTTAATGTCTAACAACTTTGTTTAAATCAGGGGAGCAGCACTACCGACGAGGCAAATAACCCAGTTTTAGAGTTGATGGGAGATGTTCCTCTGCAACTCGATCAATATCGTAGTGGGGACCAGCCAATGTCGTTTATCAAGGAGGGCCAGACTGTAATTAATTTCAATTTATAATTTTTTCTACTATACCTTTGATGGTTGTCCTATAATGCTTTTTAAATATTTAGAATGTTTCTCGAGATCTTACCACTGTGAGAGAGGAAGACAAGGGTACTGGGCCCCAACGACGACAACTGGTGCACCAGGTAAATAATCTCATTGCAATTTTTTTTATTAATATTACCAAACTAGTTCAATGATATTTAAAAACTGACAATTAAAATTTAATATTATTTGTTTTTGTAGGCGATGCCCCGTCACTGGATGAGACCAGACATCGTGACTACGCAACTAGGTTAGCGGCGACAACTGGTGCACCAGGTAAATGATCTCATTGCAATTTTTTTTATTAATATTACCGAACTAGTTCAATGATATTTAAAAACTGACAATTAAAATTTAATATTATCTGTTTTTGTAGGCGATGCCCCATCACTGGATGAGACCAGACATCGTGACTACGAAACTAGGTCAGCAGTGCGGGTCGAAAGGCACGAAACAGGAGCAGAGCATGATGATATTGATGATGTAATTAGGAGCTTTAAAAATAGGAAGAATAAAAAGAAAATTCGATAATGTAAAATATTGTATTATTATAAGACAAACGTTACCATACTTGGAACGTTTTTTGCGTTATATAAAAAACTCATTTATCATACTATTTTTATGTCAAGCATTAATTGCAATGTTTCCTTGCGTACTTTTTGTTGAATTGTTTTTTTATTAGTTATTGAATATTTTTTTTTATGCTCATGAAAGTAAAAAATGAAATATAGATTGGGTATTGGGGAATTGAGAGTGATATGGGGGGGGGGGGGAGGGAGGGTCTATAAGAGCTTCCACCTTCACTTGGTCAGCCCTATTTAGTAGAGAATAATTTATTGGAGCAATTTAATCTTGGATAAAACCTCCCTCGATCCAGCGTAGCAACAAAAAAGTCACTGTTGACTTAGTTGCTACTCTTTCAGATCGTGGGAGGCTTGTTCTAAGTTCATGTTACTCCAATAAATTGTTCTTGAAACGAAGAGGAGCTTATTCAGGTATTTTTTGACATTTTCAACATATGTTCTAACATTATCATAAGAATTCATCTTAGAGTAAAAAATACTACATCAATTACTTGTATTTATTGTATAGATAATGATGGATTTTTATTGACTTGGAAGTGCAGGTACAAATCCTCTTGCATCATGAGCAATACAACTTGTCAACCAGGGTCATGTCCAGGATATTTTTGCTTGTGTGCTTGACCAAGTTCATAATGTCACATTTTGTAAGTTCCTTTACAGTTCATAATTCAATATTAAGCTTGTTCATGATTATTATCTAGGTTTTTTGTATGTGTTTTTTCATCTATTTGATTGTAAGCAATTATGCATGTTTCCTGTTGTTCACTATGATTTCTCCCATTACCACTCCCAGGATGAATCTGACTTTATTGTTACATAGGTTACTTTATTGTTACTATGATTTCTCCATTTACGATTTTATAGGTTACATCATGTAAAGTTGTCAATCTCAGGTTGGTGATGAGCTTTAGTTCTCCAGATTTGGGGCTTTTCTGATATTTTCTCCCTCATGTCATTCCTGCATCACCTCGTTGTTTGAGCATGCCAACTGTCTACCACTTGTACCAATTGGCACATGTCAATCTCTGAGTGGTGCCACATTTCACCTATTTTCAGTGAGAGTTTAGGGTTTCTCTAACATAGCTTCAGAATTCCGATTCAGTGCCTGCTTGAATATTGTCACATAATACTCATGGTTTGGATTGATGAGCATGTTCTGAATGGTTGGTTGATTCATAAGAACCACCCATAGAGTCATCTTGAGATATTTCAGAAGGTTTCTCGGGTTTCCTTTTTCACCGTTTCTAGTGGGTGGGATGGTGTGGGGTGATCCATCAATACTGGTGCTCTTGTAGTAGGGAATTTGTTTTTGGGGATATAAAGGAACATTTGATGTAGATATCCCATTGGATGCATTCATAGATGGGCACGAGAGGTCAAGAATTTAAATTAAAAATATGCAACCTCTAGCATGGCAACCTGAAGGCCGCGAGAGACACCGGTTAAAGATTGTTTTGTGCTGGCCTTAATATAGTCGTGATTTCTTTCTATTATCTTAATGCAAATATATAGTCCGGTCTCATTAAAATGAGGATTGTGGTTGTATTTCTCTTTGGTTGTTTCTCTCTTAATGCTCCAGAAGTTGCCAAAAGTTGCGATAGTTGTTTAGTTTGCCTGTTACAACTTAAAAGTGGTTTTTAGCACTGGGAGTCATGTTTTTTAAGGTTCATACTAATATGAAGATCTTGTAATTCTATATTCATCATAAGAGAAGATGGCCTTTGCTTTGGGCGGTATGACAACAATTGCCACATCTACCTCATTGGGTAACAATGGAAAGGGGAAGAAGTTGGGTGCAATGTTTGATAATTATGGCAAACAATTGTCTTCTCTTTCAGTTTTTTCACCCATTTCCTTTAATCGCTCAAGCAGAAGAGGGACTCTGAGATTACGCGACAGAGAGAAAGTAGTTAATACAAGAGCTATGGAAAAGGAGTTGTACTTCAACAAGGATGGCTCAGTGACAAAAAAATTGCAGGTCAGAGAAAAAATTATGTTTAAAGGAAGGTCACCCGCACGTGAAACTTCACTGCGGTGGATCTTTCCTTGTCCACTTATATTCGATTTTAATGTGTTATTTTAATTTTTCATGGAGGGTTGTTTTGGCATATGGTCTGGCATTCAATTGCACACTTACTGAAAGCATTGTCAATTTGTCTTGCAGGCGGTGTGAACAAACTTGCTGATTTTGTTGGAGTCACCCTTGGGGCGAAGGGCAAAATGTTGTCTTGGAGAGCAAGCATGGTTCTCCGAAAATAGTTAATGATGGTGTGACAGTAGCTAAGGAGGTAATTTGTAGATGTGTGCTCTGGTTTTCTTTTTAACGTTGTATTAGTTCTCCCTCTTAAATGTCTTAGATTTGGTAGGCATAATTTGAAAACTCAAAGGTGAAAGGAAACATATTTGTTACCCAGTGGTCTACTTGGCCTATGGACTAGCCACATTAGAGTAATGCACAAAGCTTTTCACAACAATAAAAGGAAAGGGTTATGGCTGAGTCAAATTTTATTGTTATTGACAGTGTAATGAAATGTATCTCAATGCTATGGTTTTGGCCTTTTTATTGGTTGAATTAGAGGACCCAGTTGAAAATATTGGGGCCAAGCTGGTAAGGCAAGCTGCGGAAAAGACAAATGATTTAGCTGGGGATGGAACCACAACATCTGTTGTTCTTGCACATGTTGGAATATTGAAAAATTCCAAAACAATGAATGGAGAATAAATCTCCCTTCCTCTAACACAGAGAAAATAAAAATTTCTTTGACAGGAGACAGAGTTTCAATACTTTGAAAACAAACTTCTATTCTCTTCAATAACTCAAAAAAAAACTATTACACTACTTCCTCACTGAGAGGGATTACAAAATTATGACTGCTACAAAACGCAGTGCATAAAACCAACTCACTGTCTGTTCAAAACAAACATACTCTGTCTCTAAAACACTCTACTGTGTTTTTCACTTTCGCACTGCTGTGCATACACACTTAAAAAGTTACACTCGGTCTTTCACTTTTTACACACTGCTGTGTAATAAAAAATTTACGTACTGTCTATAAAAAAAACTACCAAGCTTTTTCGACCTTTTTATTTTTATATGCCGTAACATATAAAACATATTATAATAAACCCTCTTTTTAAAAAAAATAAAATTAAAACTAAATTCTATGGCCCACCTTTCATTTCGCATATGATATATATATAACATATGTTTAAAACATATGTATATATTAAAGCATACATAAAATTAAATTATCAAAACATTAAAGAACCCTTTCCGTCGGACTTCAAAAGTCCGAATAGATTGAATTTCAAACCAAATTCGCGTTCCAAAATGGGATGCTGACGTCTGCCTAATTTATAACGCGAATTCTCAATCCAATGTGCCTTATAAAAAATTCGGGTCCGGTTTTCAGGTTTTCAGATTCCCTTCAATTTCATGCGATCCAATATTAATGCTCCACGTGTCCTCCTTTTGAATTTACAAAACTGGGGGGTAAATTTCTGTTTGTTTAATTTTTGGTTGGTGAATTGCGTTAATGCTGGTTGTTGTGTTTAAATACAATCCTGTACAGAAATATGGCTGCGGCCATCTACAAAAAAAACTTGTAGGAATTTTAAATGCTGAATTAAATTTCTGGATGGCATGCAAGCAACCTCCAAAAAAAAATGTTGCTGCTGCATCCGTCCTTCTGCTGCAGCAGTTGAAGTTAAAATTCAACAGCACAGGGTTTAATAAGTGAGGGTGTAAAGGTAACTTTTTGTCGATAGTACTGGATTAAGATCATCTATTCATTTTTGTAGGGTCTTATGTTGTTTGGTTTTTTAGTTTTGGGTTGGGCTTATTGAGTCTAAGATAGTTTCGAGAGAAAAAATTGCTATCAGGTATTAAAAATTTTTGGTTCTTTTGTCAAAATTTATGAGCTTGTTAGGAAATACAAAACTGACAATGGTTGTATCTTAAATTTGTGGAAAATAATTTGAAATGAAACCTTTTTGTTTAGGTTGTTGCAGCAGGTGCAAACCCCGTTCAAATTACTAGGGGCATTGATAAGACAATAAAGGCCCTTGTTTCGAAACTCAAAATTTTGTCAAAGGAGGTAAACGCTTGCCTTTTGAGTAGGCTGGTTTTCCTTTTTGCTGATGGTTTGGTGTATCTAATTGAATTAGTTGCCTAAGGTATTTTGGTTGCAAACTCCTTTTCATTTTTCATACAGTATTGGCCTTGTGGAATACATTTGATTGTGTGGTCTTGTTAGATCTACAACATTTGTAGTTGTTTAGTCTTATGGCCGAGGTGCACTTTTATTATGGAAATAGTTGATGCAACATTGTCATTTAATCCTTACTGCAGGGTAGCATGTTGAGAAGTTTCTTGTGAAACATTTGGTATTCAAAATGACACTTGATCCTATACAGCATCATGCACTTGACTTCAAAATTCATATTCAAAGTGTGCCAGATAATTCTTGCAAAATTTCAAATATTTATGTTGTTTTAAACCATTATCTTTTTCATGTATTGGATGTTGAAAATGTGAAAAAGACTTTGGTATGAAACCAACTAGTGAATAATTTCCAGCACAACAACCACTTCCAAGACATGATTTAGAATTAGAACAAATGTGCTTATGAAGCATAGAAAGATATCCTTGATGCATTGTCAATGTTTGGCTAGGGTTATTTTTGGAGAAAATAACTCCTTATTCCTAGAATAGTGATTTTCAATACAAGTAAATGCCAGAGAAGAGAGATCATCGTGTGACGCAACAAAACTGAAATTGGACCCCCAAGGAGAGCTGGTGTGTCTACAATCGCTCTATCAGCATTTTCCCTTGGTGTACCCCATTCTTTTCCTCTGGCCTGAGTCTTAATTGACTTCTTCTTTCTTCGGGTTTATTTATCAAATTCGTAGAATTTTATAAATAAATACTATCCACAATGGTTGGACTTTAATTTATATTCCCGACTTTATATTATCTCCAATCCTTATAACCAATGTTTAACTTTCAACACTTTGTATTTATACTCCACGTTTCTTTTTAAATAAATAACTTGTAATGAACTTTCGGCTCTATATTTCACCACCCAGCCTTACAACAATCACGCTCCATACTTATGCTAATTATCTGCCAATCGTTTAATTAAACAATTTCATTATACTCCGGCCCCACCTATATATATCAATAACCAATCAAACACTCGTATCGTACCTGGCTATCCTCCGTACACCTTAGTTAACCTCCGGGCAAGTTCAACGTGCGACCACCGTCCGATGGCCCTTCTCCAAATCAACGACTCTTGGCAATTTCGCTCGGCTTCCAACGTCGGGCTTTAACATGTGATGGCGCGGGTTAAACGGTGGTTTTCCGGGGGTCACTTCACCACGTGTCGCATTCCCTATGGAATCGCTCGCGAATAGGAAATACCACCTACTCCGCAAAAGCAGTGTGATATGGGAAACCTGCTTTTGTGATTCCGCTCGTGGTTTTGGTAGAGGGCTTGACCACAGGTGCAAGTCTGGTTCCACTATCCTTTTGTTTGTTAACTCATGTCCAATACTTGGGTCAGGTTCTAAAGGCACAACAATTTTGTCTCTTTATTAAGCGGAATTTTTATATTTGAATAGTTTTCACGACCCCGGTTCTCTACACAGACCTCGCCTTGGATATTTTTACATAAAAATGATTGTTCTCAATAATTATTTATATAACTTTTCCACATGTTTAGTGTGGTATTCCAATGATTTATTATAAATATGTGTATTATCAAAGAAAACCAACACAAATTTTATAAGATGGGATCAAACAAAATTGTTCTTAAGTCGAGCCCGCCGGACTTCAAACGGCGATAAACCATAATTCAAACAAAATTCGCGTTCCAAAATAGCCTACTAACGTCGGCCAATTTTGTGACGCGAATTTCTTATCAAATTCGCCCTAATATTTTACGGGTCCGGATTTCCACTGCGCGAGCGGCCCAAACAAAGATCCGCTCCAATCAATTTCTACCACGTGTCCTCAATAAAAACTTGCCCTGCTCCCGGCTGCGGGTGCATTCGATGGCGTTTAAGGTGATGGGACATGGATATGGCGATTTCATATCAATCGCATTAACATTTAACACTGTTCAATTAAGTTTTCACATCAAATCCACATTAATTAATTTTTAACACTGTTCAAGATCGAACCTCCACTCCTCTTAGCGATTCCGCATGCTCCAATTTGATCCGGCCTTCGGCTCTCATTATTAATGATCAGAGATTAGTTATGACAGGCGTCCTATGATTGCATTGCAGACGGGTCGACAAAATGGCGTTTAGCCATGGTTTTTCAGACAAGCCGGTTGCTGGATTACACTGCCTGCTAACTGTGACGATAAGGAGAAGTGGCCAGCTGAACTACTACCTAGACCTTGCTGCATATTTGCATTTCTCTCGGTTCTGTCTCTGTCTGTCTTCCTCTGTTAATTGGAATTATGCTTCTTCGTCTCCTTTTGTGCCCACTGCGCCTGAGATTGCACCCATGCCTCGTGTGCGTCATAGGATGTGTTGCCACAGGGGGAGCACTAGAGGTCAACCCCGGCGCGCTCCCTCCAGCCCCTCAACAGAGTCAACTTTCGGCCAGTCCAGTGATTATTACTTAGGTCGATATCCAAATACTAGGAGTGGGTGGGGTCGGCTTGTAGGATCTGGCCACCGTATCGATTCCCCTGCTCCTGGCTTCCCCACCGCAGCTAGTTCACCTTCTCCCACGACACGCACTGCGCAATTTTCCTTTAATTGCTCTCTCAACCGCCCCCGAATCACGGCTTTAGTCACTGTGGTCTTCCGTGAGGAGGCCCAAATGGAGGAAGAATGCACCCGTCCAGCGGGTCTGAGCTCGGAAAAAGCCGGCCAGCATTCGGGCCTTCAGGAGGGGAGCCGTGGCATGCATGTGGAGGTAGCACCTAGAGATCCTGGACCTTCCGAAGGATGGTGCCGAATCATGGAGGAACCACCGGAGGAGTAGTTTGGTTAATTTTTTTTTCTTGCTTAGTAGGCCCACTTAATTGGGCTGCTTTTAGTTTATTTTACTGTGCTGGACCTTTGTAATATTTTTGAATTCTGTAAATTAAACGTTCAAGACTGGTTTCCCCGTATGAGGGCAGTCTTCTTAATTTTTTGATTTTTTGATGACAAATTTTCCATGAGTATGGCCAGGCAATGTTTTTGACTTCGGTGTAATTTTATTCGCAATGTTAATAGATTAACTTTACTTTGAATTCTCACATGATTAGTGTTTTTCTTGATCTGTTCAAGGATTTTGGGTACTTTAATTTGTATTTGGAACAATGGATGTCGGTACTCTATCTGTTGCTTTACTGTTCTACATACTACTATTTCACTTTCTTATAGATGCCTCGGGCATATTTGAATGCTTTCTCAGATTGTTGATAATCTCCATGTGGACCGTTACCGGATTTTATATCATGTCCCTATATGTGACATGGGGTATTTTTCTATCATTGTCTGGGGTGGGACTTCCACTTTTCTAGATGGATATTTGGGTTCCAATCTTCAGATGTGAAAATGTAATGACTTCATGGACTGTTTTACTTCATATAATATATTCAAAATAGCATTTTTTATCTTCTGAAAAAAAAATGATTAATGTTTATCATTCTGCCTTCAAAACTAGCGATGCTGGTCTATGTTGCTGGTTTATTGATATGGTCTGATGGTCTTTTTATATTTTGGACATATCACACTCCTCACATGATTATCATTTTTCTCTGTTCAAGGATTTTGGGTACTTTAATTTGTATTTGGAACAATGGACGTCGGTACTCTATCTGTTGCTTTACTATTCTACATACTGCTATTTCACTTTCTTATAGATGCCTTGGGAATATTTGGATGCTTTCTCAGATTGTCGATAATCTCCATGTGGACCGTTATTGGGTTTTATATCATGTCCCTGTATGTGACATGGGGTATTTTTCTATCATTTTCTGGGGTGGGACTTCCACTTTTCCGGATGGATATTTGGGTTCCAATCTTCAGATGTGAAAATGTAATGACTTCATGGACTGTTTTACTTCATATAATATATTCAAAACAACGTTTTTTCTCTTGTGAAAAAAAAAATGATTAATGTTTATCACTCCGCCTTCAAAACTAGCGATGTTGGTCTATGTTGCTGGTTTATTGATATGGTCTGATGGTCTTTTTATATTTTGGACATATCACACTCCTCACATGATTAGCGTTTTTCTCTGTTGCATGATTTTGGGTACTTTAATTTGTATTTGGAACAATGGACGTCGGTACTCTATTTGTTGCTTTACTATTCTACATACTGCTATTTCACTTTCTTATAGATGCCTCGGGCATATTTGGATGCTTTCTCAAATTGTCGATAATCTCCATGTGGACCGTTACTGGGTTTTATATCAAGTCCCTGTATGTGACATGGGGTATTTTTCTATCACTGTCTGGGGTGGGACTTCCACTTTTCTGGATGGATATTTGGGTTCCAATCTTCGGATGTGAAAATGTAATAACTTCATGGACTATTTTACTTCATATAATATATTCAAAACAGCATTTTTTCTCTTGTGAAAAAAAAATGATTAATGTTTATCACTCTGCCTTCAAAACTAGCGATGCTGGTCTATGTTGCTGGTTTATTGATATGGTCTGATGGTCTTTTTATATTTTGGACATATCACACTCCTCACATGATTAGCGTTTTTCTCTATTCGAGGATTTTGGGTACTTTAATTTGTATTTGGAACAATGGACGTCGGTACTCTATCTGTTGCTTTACTATTCTACATACTGCTATTTCACTTTCTTATAGATACCTCGGGCATATTTGGATGCTTTCTCAGATTGTCGATAATCTCCATGTGGACCGTTATTGGGTTTTATATCAAGTCCCTGTATGTGACATGGGGTATTTTTCTATCACTGTCTGGGGTGGGACTTCCACTTTTCTGGATGTATATTTGGGTTCCAATCTTCAGATGTGAAAATGTAATGATTTCATGGACTGTTTTACTTCATATAATATATTCAAAATAGCGTTTTTTCTCTTGTGAAAAAAAAAATGATTAATGTTTATCACTCTGCCTTCAAAACTAGCGATGCTGGTCTATGTTGCTGGTTTATTGATATGGTCTGATGGTATTTTTATATTTTGGACATATCACACTCCTCACATGATTAGCGTTTTTCTCTGTTCAAGGATTTTGGGTACTTTAATTTGTATTTGGAACAATGGACGTCAGTACTCTATCTATTGTTTTACTATTCTACATACTGCTATTTCACTTTCTTATAGATGCCTCAGGCATATTTGGATGCTTTCTCAAATTTGTCGATAATCTCCATGTGGACCATTACTGGGTTTTATATCATGTCCCTGTATGTGACATGGGGTATTTTTCTATCATTGTCTGGGGTGGGACTTCCACTTTTCTGGATGGATATTTGGGTTCCAATCTTCAGATGTGAAAATGTAATGACTTCATGGATTGTTTTACTTCATATAATATATTCAAAACAACGTTTCTCGTCTTTTAAAGTTTCAATTTTTTTTTTTAAATTGAACCCTCCATCGGTCTACTGATGCCTTGTAGACGTCGAAACTGCGACAACATAGAAACGTCGGAAGAGAGATAGTATAAAAACATCGGACCACATTTCGTCGGAATTGCGACAGATTACAAACATCAGAAGAGCGATGTTCCAAACGTCGTACCACATATCGTCGACATTGCGACATCTTACAGACGTCGGAAGAGCGACGTCCAAAACGTCGGACCACGTTGGGTCGGAATTGCGACTGTGTACAAGCGTCGGAAGAGCGACGTTCCAAACGTCGAACCACATTTCATCGGAAGTGCGACAGTTTACAAACGTCGAAGGCGCGACGGTTTGTGAGACGTCGGAAGAGTGACGCTTGTTCGGTAGCGACGGAAGAAGTTTCGATAGTGCGACACTTTTTACGTGCGTCGGAACTGCGACAGCATGACAAACCATGGTTTGTCCGCCCTCGAACTGTTGCTCTTGCGATGACTATGTGTCGGAATAGTGACGAATTGGCCGTCGGAATTTCCGCCAAATTTTCTAGTGCATTGGGAAATGGAGTATTTATAAAAACTGGAACTGACTAACTGACTGACTAACTGATTATTGTAACTAATTGACTGACAAAAAAATAGATTACATTTATTCTCAAAACCAATGTACAAGCTAAAAATTGTAGATGAAATAAGGAAAATATGACAACACATCATCAATGTCTTAGGGCCTTCTCCTTGGGCTTCAAACTCTCACAATAGTGTCCTTGCCACACTGATAATACTAATCACCTGATCCACAAGCATCTCTTAATATTGAAAAACCACATTGCTGTAAGTGAAAAACTAAAGCATGCTCCTTCCTATGAGCTTATTTATTTACAGATAAACCTACTCTAAGCTGATCTCTAAAAAATTGAATCAGGTCATACTAAAATGGCAATACAACCAGTCCAGTGGCTGCTCAACTATGGCTTCTTGACTGAGTTTCAACAGAATCCAAACTGGAATAGATACAAGCAATGGAGACTGATTGAAGACTTGGTCTTCACAACAAAAACATAATCATAATTGTGCAGAGAACAATTCCTCCATATAGAGGGCTATGGGATCATGAAAGATATGATTTTTTTTGTTGATCCTTAAAACTTTCAATGACTAGATTTTTCTTGTTGAGCAGTCTAAATGTGCTCTCTTCACCATCATACAATTTCAGCTATGAGTTATCAAATCCACTCTCAAAACACTCCTCTTTCTCAATATCAAAGGGTAACACCACCACTTCTTGTTCTAGCTGGAAAAGGTTCCCAAAGGAATGATTTTGACATTGTAAATTGTGGGATTGAATTTGGAATTCTAAATCTTGAAGATCTTTCTCTATTTTGTTAGAAAACTCTTCTAAAAAAGTTATTTTGGATTTAGAGCTACATTTGCATGACTTTAAATAAATAGATAAAAAATTAGAGAAATTTTCATCAATTTGATCATCATCAAAATTATCCCAATATTGTTTGAAACCTTCAACAGAAATAGGGTCTGCCACATACCTTGCCATCTTGTTTAACAAGCAACCAAATCAACTTTTAGTGGAGTCACAATGAGTGTTATGCAATCTAGATTCTTTGACAATGGAGACACCCAGTGAATGATTCAGCCTTAATATGTATGATTGTTTTCCACCATCAGCAACTAGATCTAGATCGTTGTCATTCACACCCAGGGAAGATGTGACCTTTCACTCCCCGGCAACAACGCCACTATGTTAGCACTCCATAAATCCCTTTAGGCTGAAAAAAGGGCTACAAAGGTAACGAAAAATCACTTGTAGGTTAAGGTCTAGTCCCTCTAACCTTGGAGAGGGCTCTTTCACTGGATCAACTATCAATCAAAGACTGATATGATATGGATTTTAGGTTGGTTATTAAGCCGAGAAGGTAGATTACATAAGATTTAATGAAAATTGTTGGGAGAGAGAAGGCCATTGAAATATAAGATCATAGAACGTCAGAGCATGCATGAGCCATCTAGATAATAGAGGAAAGGTAGGCACATATTCCAAGTCAATTATCGATTGTAGTATCATGAAGAATGAGGGGAACATAAAAATATCCAGTCAAATGCAACAAATCATATGATTATGAATTCTACTACATAAGCTAATGACCAAATATTTAGAATAACCATGACATAGCAACAAAGAATTCCATCATGTATGAGATCCACAATTATCCTGAGAATCTAAGGATGAGTTCAAAACAAAAACTTCAGAAATAAATATTAGATTAACATAAGGAAAACACAAATTTGAAACCACACACCACAGGAATATCTGGAAACAGAGGAGAAAGCCTGCTTTGATCTTTTTATTCAAAAAGAGAAAACACATACACCGGGCCTAGTTCGATCAATCAACCAACAACAACCAACTTCATTGTTTTTCATGATTTTAAATACACTTACATCATAGAGATAACTCATGAAAATATACATTATATGATCTATCCATTCAAAATGGATCGAATCATCCACAATTAGCAACCCATATATATATATAAGTAGTTTTTTAAAGTTTTTTCTTTAAAATACAAATATTTTGTTTTAGGTTGCTTTATATATATATATATATATATATAAAGCAACCTAAAACAAAATCTTTGTATTTTAAATAAAAACCTTAACAAAACTACTTATATATATCCTTTCAACCTATCTAGATAGCAAAACTATCTCATAATATACTATTCCTAACATTGAAACATATCATACTGATAGTGAAAACAGAAAAGGTAGCTTAGTTTGTGTTGCACAACAACTACGCAACTGTTCCATGTAGACATACTGTCTTGTGTTGGAGGACAACTAGGATGTGACTGGGCACTGAGTATACCTCTAACAATTAAATGGGCCATTCCTTACATTGTATTACAACTGGCAAGGAAAAAGCATCTCTTTCACCTAGGTGCAGCATGTGTGCAATAGTTGTGCAATATTGTGTAACACCCGTGTAGTGGAAAATTCAAACTATGATTTTCTCTTTTTCCCACATTTAGATCAAAACATATGGTGATAGCTACCCTACTGAAGCTCTGTTACATATCAACAACCTCCAGAATGCAAAAACATCTATACGTTTCCATATTTTCAAACCGAAATCCAAAAATTTCATCATTTTGTCGACAAAAACTGCGAAAATGGG
The DNA here is from genome assembly GCA_034641835.2 of Pinus albicaulis. Lineage (NCBI taxonomy): Eukaryota > Viridiplantae > Streptophyta > Pinopsida > Pinales > Pinaceae > Pinus > Pinus albicaulis. The sequence continues at coordinate 668,141,105 of CM076571.1, forward strand.
CCTTCAAGTGACATGTGTAAATCCTAAACATTAGCACCTGAATAAAATATGAGATAGTTTTTTATATATGAGCTTGTTGTGAATAAAAATTTCTCTCAGTTTCTTCAAAAGCTTCCCCATTTTCTCAGAAACTATTATGCAAAATCATGACTAAAACACGAAAATACACAGTCTGGAAAATAGGCCTTAAAGATGCATTCAAAACTCTTGATATATGACATCTGTGTAGAAAATGGAAGAGGTTATTGTGCTTTGGTCTGTGCTTGAGAAACACATCTTTTAGTTTCTTGAAATTTGTCTCCATGTGGTCGTAATCAATGTTTCAAACTGATGACTAAAATAGGGTATTTTGTGTAGCACTGTGCAACGAACAGTCTGAGTAGTACTGATGCACAATGGATTTCCAAAGTGAGTGAAAACTTGTTTCTTTTCAATTACTAATTGGGGATCAACCTATGGTATTCTTAATTGATGATTTATTAACTCAGAACTAGCATAAAGGTATTGTGCATAAAATTAAAACGGTATTCTGATTTGAATTACCCCCTGCCTTTTAGTGTAATGATTTGAAATGATTGCTTAGAGCACTCCATTTGATTTTATATGAGTATAACAATATGGGGAATTATTGAAGTATAAGGGATATGTGGTATCTCTTAGGTATGGGAGTTTTGTATATGGGGTGGTGCATTATGCATGAGGGTTATATATGATATGATTATGCGAAAGGGTAGTTTAATTATAGAGGATGGGTTTAGAATGAAGGCGGTCGGGGGAGGGAGTGGGGGGGAGGGTAAAATAGGTGTAATATGAATGATGGGTAAATGATATGTGGGAAGGGTATAGGATGCAATTTTTTTATGAAGGGGGATGGATGAAAGATAAATGGAGAAATGGGGCAAATAGGGTGTGAAATGGATAAGCCTAGGGTAGATAAGAATAAGGGATAAAACTGTAAGATGTTTCAAATGACTATACCTTATAACCAGCATAATTCTAACTGTATTGGAATCAATTTAGACAGGTCTAACAGACAGATGACTAAAACCCCTTTGACTTAACCATATAAACATGTGCGACCATGAATCACATTGACTTGGCACTCTTTCATGCTTTTGGTGAACCCTTGATGAAAACAACTCGACAATGTCGGACAATTACCTTTCAGGCTATGACAACAGTAGTGGTCATAGGCTCGATTTATTCAAATAAATGAAAATTAAAGGACATGGAAAATACATTTGACGATGAAAACTAATGACCCTAACACATTCATTGGAGTTGTTAGGGTTTCACTGGAGCTTTGTTCCCGACCTCCACTACTGTTTTCCTTTTCCCCTATGCTCCAGAACCAAATTAACTAAAATGCTGCTACAATCATGTTGATTGCTCCGCTTTCTCTCTCTGACAGTAACTGACGCAAAGTAACCATATTCCTATCTATAACTTTCATTTCTCTCACATTTATTATGGTTCCCAATAAGTTAGGTGTTTCTTGCTCTCGCCCTCACCGTTAAGGAGAAAAATTCTCCACCATGTCAACTATATCACCTCAAGGCCCCAGTAATGTCTTTTGGAAATGTTGCAGGTAAAAACTTTGGATGCTTCTTTGAGCCCAAATTGTTTTTGTTGATTTCTAGCAGTTCCCATTGTGCTGCAAGGTCAAAATTTATTTTGCGTTATTTGAAAGGGTTTTCATTATGTCATGATCCTATGTTTTTTTTTTTTAATTTTTACTTTTATTTTTTACGCATTCGTTAGGGTCACTGACTCTACGTGGAGCTTCGTTCCCAACCTTCGTAAATGTTTCATTCTTTCCCTCTCCTCCAAAAAAAAACAGTTTTTTACACCCAACCTTCGGACTCCCAACTTTGTTGACACTCGAACTTATGACTCTCGACATTTGTCTTATCCCGACTGTGTTGTAGGTCGGAGTCAAGGCCACCCCTCCAACAAATTTCTATGTAATATCGTCCCAAATTTTGACCACCCGACTGTCTTAAGATCTAATAACGAATAAAATATATTTCTACCAATTTTCATGCCAAGCATCATTTTCTTTTACTCTTCTTTGTTTTTTTAAATAAGTCGCAAATTGCAATGGCTTATATTTTAACTAAACATACCTCGACCTTTGATCATCTGACCTCACCTCCATTTTCAAACAAAAATAGTTCAAACATATGCTCACTTTTATGAAAAATTAATATGTGTCATGCAGATATATTATTACTGGTCCCGAGGGTCTTCTTCGCACACTCTTTACACTGCTTCTTTGAAACTTCTTTGTTATTACAAAGAAATAACTTCAATTTCACTCTGATGCTTGTAATGCAAGGTATACATGCAATTTGCTAAAAAATTATGTTACTGAATTCCTTTCTCGTTTAACAAAGCTTATTTGTTTTTAATTGTTTTTTTTTTCTTCAAGAAATAAGATGGGAAACAAAGCTAAATCTATGACATGAAAGTAACATGTTCGACAAATTAAGGAACGACTAGAGTGATTAAAAAAACCACAACCAAAATATTATTTCCATCGAGAAGGAAACAAAGAATTCATTGTTCAATATTTATTGTTACAAAAGAATTCACAAAAAAATCAATATCAAAACATACAGGTCTGTGTTCTCTTACTCAGTACGACACAAACCCCCTTGAGCCGACGCGCTGAAACGAAAGTAACAACAACAAACACCGCCTCAAGCCGATGCGCTGAAACGAAATCAACAACAACAAACACCACCCTAAGCCGACATGACCAAAAAACCCCAACAATTGAGAAAAATGGCAACAAAACATACCCGGATTGAGCCCAACAAAAACATAGATGTCCTGTTTTCAAGACCAACATGCTCAAACAGATTCAATACCCCGCTACAACCACGTTTCGGGCAACAAGAACGACCGCACACCCTTAATTGTTTCCATTCCCTTTTCCATTACCTCAATTGCCACGTTGTGATTGCCGAAAAACGTCGACCAACCTCCACCACCACGTTTCCATGCCTCTTTGCACTCTGTCTCATCCCAGCCGTAGATTAAATTATTAGATGGAAAATATTCAAAGAATAATCGATCATGACCTTTGATAAAAAGAAAAAAAATTCCACAAGTCCCTATCCACCCAAAGTTGGAATGTATATGTCTATCAATAAAATATATAATATTTTATATAAAAATTAATATTAATTAATTAAGTAAATTTTTAATAATATAATAATTTATTGATTTTATATATAATTATATATATCCAATATATGACACTTTAAAAATTGATAATATAAAATGTACACACGCTCAGCCAAGTTGACCATAAAGTTTAAAGCGAAAAATACATAAAACCTGAACTTCAAAATATAAATTAAAAATACACAAAAATTGAACTTGAGATTATTGGGTTTAATCTAAAAATACTTGATGTTGAGGTTGAATATGTCAATAATGGGACATCCTTCAAGATCATGATCATCGATAATTTTAATTTAAGTGTATTAAATTGAAACCATTATTATTATTATTAAATTTATTTTATTTTATTTTATTAGTATTTTAATTTAATTTAAAAACGATAGATAACAAATTATTTATTTTTGAATTTGTTTATGATGCATGTTTAAATATGTTTGATATATTTAAATACATTCAATTAACACTAAAATAATATTTAATTATAATTACTTAATACCAAAATGTTATTTGTAGTATATATTTATCTATATTAATAATTTAGATAATCATTTTAATAAAATAAGTAAATTTATATTCTAAATTTTATCTTTAACTAATATTATGAATGTGAAATGTAAACTTTATTTTTAAATAATATTATTGAGGGAAATGTCATTGATATTGGTAATAGTCAAATAAGATTATTGTGAAAATAAGTGAAATATTTTATATTATAAAATAGGTTTTTAGTTTTTTTTTTCACATTCAAAATTATACATTTTAACTTTAAAATATAATATTATATATATAGTTTTATTAAATAATATAACAATCATATTTATTTATTGATAAATTGTAAATTTTATAAACAACACACATTTTAATCTAACAAATTTATAAAATTAAACATACTCCCCAATTACAAATTTTGACTGAAGATTGTATATATTTGTTTCTATTTTTTTTCTCGATATTACTTTTAAACTGCCACTCCGTTAATCTTTGTAGTGTTCAATATTGAAGTATGACTAAACTAAATTAGTTTAGTATGACTAAACTAAATTTCTTTTAAGAGTTAGTCAATCTTATTTTTAACTTCTTTTTTATATTCCAAAAAGTTATTTGTGTTTGGTGATTAATGAGAGGTGATATACCTTTAAGAGGTAGTTGTAACAATGTGTTTTTCATTTTTTTTTTATGTTGAGATTCAACAAGATGATGATCTTAGTGAAAATTAAGCACCTTCACTAGGTGGGGCTCGCAGGCTATTTTTAGGTGTATGTCTATTTTTAGAATGCTGAGCATATTCTAAAATTAGAAGGAGACTAATTCTAGATGGTTGAGCAAATTCTATCTTTAGATGAGTTTCTATTTTTAGATCATGGGCGAAGTCTATTTATAGATCACATATCTAAAAATAGAATGCATGTCGATTATTATTAGCCCTTAATGATAATCAGACAATAAATAAAAACGTATTCACTTGAAGAACTTGATTTCAGTTAACGTGACAAACCAGTTAGCTAAAGGAATTACGCATTCCAAGGTTGGTTGGTGGGACATGCATAATGGACTTCATTGGAACTGATTGTGGCAGAGTTGTAATAGAGTTGGAAGAGTAGTTATGTGAGTTGTTATTTAGTTTAACTCAATTAAGTGAGTTAAACTCAATTGTGCTAGTTGTAACTAAAGATACACTAGTGAGAGATGAGTGAATTAACTATTTAATTAATTCACAAGTGGTGTCTTACTTGCAACTGAAGAAATACAATAGTTAACTACTTGCATGTCAGATCCAATGGAGACCCAGTGGAGAGATAGGTGAAAGGGTGTGTTTTACTATCAGTTGTGACTATAGTGATGCATTCAATGCATCTACACACACATTGGAGTTGCCAATGAGGATTACGCAGTCAAGGCAAGGTAAGATCGAATTCATTCAGGGATCTACTTCAGCAGGGATTGCACAGTGGAGGCAGGCTGTCAGGAGGCAGTAAATTGGTGCATGTGTGAAGTGATTTTTGTATGATAGTGTGAGACAATTGTATATTGTACTGAGAGCTCTATGAGATGAGCTTTGTATGAGATTGTTTCATGATTCCATTATATACATAATATATGATAGTTGGGGTTTTCAGCTCTAAGCTTTCCCGGTAAAACATCTTGTTATGTGCGATTGATTTTTCTTCATGTGTTTGCAATTAGCAATTTAATTTCTGCAAAGAATTGAGTAGAAGGATTTTGTATTTAACAATGGATTTAATTGTTAGATCAGGGGAGTCTGGAAATACATTATTGTGTTTATAAATTTCTACATGGTATCAAAGCAATGTTAATCACTGAAGATTGCAATATTGAAGCAGTGATGAGTTTTGTTGGTGGAACAATTCGAATTTGCTGCAAGAATTTCTTGGTGCGACAGTTGAGTAAACATTGAAATGGCTTTCAATGGGTTGTGGTTGGAGTATGCACTTGAGGGCAGCTTGAACTACATAGCCTGGAAGAACAGGATGGAGATGGTGCTTGAATATAATGGCTTGAAGGAGTTCATCGATAGTGATGTTCCTAAGCCCACTTCGACGGATGTTGCATTATTTGATGTCTAGCAAAAGAAAGTAGTGAAGACAAGAAGGATTCTGTTGGAAGGTGTGAAAGACCATATCGTGTCAAGCCTTCATGAGAAATCCACTCCATTTGCAATGCGGAAGGCTTTGATAGATCTTTTCCAAAACAGCAGTGACCATAGGAAGTTGGCGCTGAAGGATAAACTCAGAAAAATCAAAATGGAGAAGGGCGATAGTATTCTAAAGTGGCTCATGAAGTTTGTCCAATGTAGGGATGAATTGGGGAGTGTGGGAATCACGATTGATGATGATGATTTGGTGAGCTTAGCTCTCTTGGGTCTTCCGAAGAGTTGACACAGTTATCAAGACTCTATCAACGAACGGGAAAAACTGCTAGATTGGGAACGACTGTGGTCGGATCTAGTGCAAGAGGAGTTCAGGCGGAACACCAGGGATGACTCTTCATAAAATCATGATGATGAAGAGGATTTTGCTTTGGCTGCCAAAGCGAGGAAAGGAAAGGGGAATAAATCCCATTCAAAATCTGAGGCTAAAGGCAAGAAGTTGGATTTGTCCAAGGTGAAGTGTTTTCATTGTCACGAACATGGGTATCTCGCCACTAATTGCCCATAGAAAAAGAAGAACAAGAAGGTTGCTGGAGCTACAGCTGGCGAGGCCCTTGCCTCGCAATTTGAACTTGATTTCTCCTTGATCGCATGCTTGGTTTCAAGCGCAATGGGATCGGTGTGGTATCCACATAGTGGTGCTTCCTTCCACATGACAAGAGATAAGGAGCTTTTCAGCGACTTGGAGGAAAAAGATCTCCAAATGCATATAGAGATGGGTGATGATGGACGATACAGTGCGACTGGCATCGGTACCATTACCTTTGAGAGGGAGTCAGGTAAACCATTTCTATTGACAGATTTTATGCATGTTCCAGGTCTAAAGAAGAACTTGGTCTGAGTCGCGATGTTGGAGGACAAAGGTTATAATGTTGTTTTCAACGATGGAAAAGCTTTCCTACGACATAAAACAATAAGTCAAACCAAGAGGATAGGGATTCGAGTTAAGAATCTCTACAAGCTGGAGGTAGATGGCTGCGCTGCCATGGTGGGCAAAGAAGAAGAAGTTGTGAGTCGGGATGAGGGCAAATTATGGCACAGGTGATTGAGCCATCTTCACCATGGCGCCTTGAATATTTTGCAGCAGATTTCTATTGGACTTCCCAAGGGTACACTTGTGTAGATAGATCAGTGCAAGGGATGTATTATGGGTAATTTTGTGAAGACCACCTTTCATGAAAAGGAGAACCGTGCTTCGAGGATCTTGGAGAGAGTTCACACAGACGTGTGTGGACCATTCTCGGTTGCTTCAACAGCAAAACACGTATTATGTTATTTTTTTTTATGACTATTCTCGTAGATGTTGGATTTTCTTCATGCAGAAGAAAGATCAAACATTCTCAAAGTTCTATGAGTTTAAAGAATTGGTGGAGAAAGAGTCGGGGAATGAGGTGAAGGCTCTGCGGAGCGATATTGGTGATGAATATATCTCAAACGAATTCAAAGACTTCTGTAGCAAAGAATGAATTTGAAGAGAAATCATAGCGCCTCATAACCCACAACAGGATGGGGTCGCAGAGAGGAATAACAGAACGATCGTGGGTGTTTCATGATCTATGCATGAGATGGAGCTAGACTTGCATGCAGAGGAGGAACTGTTTGTTCCCAAAGATGAGCCTCTAGATGTGGATCAGCCACAGGAGGAGGATCATGGAGTGGAGGAGTCCACTCACGCAGAGCCAAACATTAGAGCTGTGAGAAGGCGTACCACAGAAGCTGAGAGGCTAAAGCTTGATGCGGCACAAAATGTAGGAGCCCCTACTTCACAGCATAGACAGAGACGGTCTCCTGACCGATTCACTGGATACATGGCTCTCATGAGAAAATTTATTGTGACAAAGCCATCCTCTTTCCAGGAAGCAATGCAGAAGCCCACATGGGTAGATGCAATGGTGGAGGAGTATGACTCCATTGTCAAAAACAGTGCTTGGGAAATTGTTCCAAGGCCAGTTGATAAATTAGTGGTAGGTTTAAGATGGATCTACAAGGTAAAGCAAGCTATTGATGGGAGTGTTGAGAAGTATAAGGCAAGATTTTTTTCCTAGGACTTCTCACAGATCGAGGGGATTGATTATGAAGAAACCTTTGCACCTGTCGCACGGTATTCTTCCATAAGGACCATCCTTGCTCTCTCAGCGCAGATGGGTTGGCACATTCATCATATGGATGTGAAGACTACATTCCTTAATGGTATCATTGAGGAAGAAGTGTACATTGAGAAGCCTGAAGGATTTGAGATCTTCAGCAGCGAGTCACATGTGTGCGGACTAAAAAGAGCATTGTATGGGATGAAGCAAGCACCTCGTGCTCGGTACACTTGGATCGACAACTATTTCATTGGACTTGGCTTCACCAAGAGTGAGGCGGATGCAAACCTATACCAGATTGTGGTGGAGGGTAAGCTTTTAATCATTTTTCTTTATGTTGATGATTTAATATTGATTGGTGATGAGCAGCTGATACACTCACGCAAGGAGGACCTTGCAAAGGAGTTCGAGATGAAGGATATGGGCCTCCTTCACTATTTCCTTGGATTGGAAATATGGCAACGAGAAGGTGAACTGTTTGTGTCTCAAGGCAAGTATGCAAGGGAGATACTCGGTAAGTTTCACATGGATGGTTGCAAACCCATGGATACTCCTCTTCCAAGAAACTGGAGGAAAGAGGATGCTACATCAACAGAGGTAGTGGATGCTACTGTCTATCGACATTTGGTAGGTTCGCTCATGTATTTAGTTAATATAAGACCGGAATATGCTATGTGGTGAACCATCTTAGTCAAGCGATGATTAAGCATACCAAGCTCTTTTGGAAGGCGAGAAAGCATGTCTTGAGATATCTCAGGGGCACATCTGAGTATGGCTTATGGTATAGACAGATGGATGAGGTGAAGTTGCATGAATTCACAAATGTAGATTGGGCAGGCAGCCCAACGAACAGAAAGAGCACATCAGGAGGGGTTTTCAGTATCAGATCTACAACTATTTCATGGTACAACAGGAAACAGAGATCTGTGGCACTTAGTTCAGTGGAAGCGGAATACATGGCAGCAAGTCAAGCTGCATGTGAGGCTATCTAGATGAGGAAGATACTGGTCGGTTTGTTCGGTTCATCCTATAGTGATTCATTGTGATAATCAGAGTTGCATTAAACTATCGATTAATCCTATGTTTCATGAAAGATCTAAGCATATAGATATCCGGTATCATCATATCAGAGATTGTGTGCAGCGAAAGATCATGTTGCTTCAGTACATTCCTATGAAAGATCAGGATGCAGATATTCTAACATAGGCGCTCACAGGGAGAAAATTCGAATACCATAGAGACGGGATCGGGGTGAAGGATAATCCCTTTCTTGTTGAGAGGGAGTGTTGAGATTCAACAAGATGATGATCCTAGCGAAAATTAAGCACCTTCACTAGGTGGGGCCTGTAGGCTATTTTGAGGTGTATGTCTATTTTTAGAATGGTGAGCATATTCTAAAATTAGCAAGAGACCTATTTTAGATGGTTGAGCAGATTCTATCTTTATATGAGTTTCTATTTTTAGATCATGGGCGAAGTCTATTTATAGATCGCATATCTAAAAATAGAATGCATGTCGATTATTATTAGCCCTTAATGATAATCAGACAATAAATAATAACTTATTCTCTTGAAGCACTTTATTTCAGTTAACTGATGTGGCAAACCAATTAGCTGAAGGAATTACGCATTCCAAAGTTGGTTGGTGGGACATGCACAATGGACTTCGTTGTAACTGATTGTGGCAGAGTTGTAACAAAGTTGGAAGAGTAGTTATGTGAGTTCTAGTTTTTAAGCTTCTATGGTTATCATTTGATGAGGAAGAACCCGGATTTTCCACAGTGTCAGATAAAAAATGTTGACGTTTCGAATCTCTATGGAGATCCATCTTCAGGACAAATGAATGAAGAATTGAAAGAGAGACTAAGGTCAAATTTATAGAGTGTTTTTCCAAAGAGCCGACTAGCAATAATATCTTAGGAACTTTATTTTATTATTGTTCTAATATTTGTTTTAAAAATCTTTAATTAAAATTTTAATAATTGATAAATTAATTTAATGAATTATATCATAACTAAAATAATACTATTATTTTAATAAGTAATATTAAATAATTTATAATTTCAATAATTAATTAATACTAATAGGAAGTATATAAAACATCTAATAACTCACCTAAAATTTTTTAGTAATATTAATTGATTATAATTCTACTAATTAATAGTTTGTGATTATAAAATTTTCTATAATTAATTTATTTTAATTTAATGAATAAATTTTATTAATAATAATGATTAATAAGAGTTCTAATTTTAATGAATTAATTCGATTAATAATGATGAAGTATATAAAAATGGTATATCAAAACTAATAAATAATATAACTAATAATAAATCATTTTACTATTATAATTATTTATTTTAGAATTTTTAATTAATTTATATTAATTCCTAGAATTTTAACTTAGATTTATAAAAACAACCCTATTGTAAAACCCAGTTTATACTCTAATTTATATTAAAGTTTCTTAGTTATTAAAGTTTCAGTTTACTATCCAAGGTGTTACTAATGATTATAATCTTTTTAATAATTTATTTTATTTTATTTTGATTGAAAATTAATTAATGAATTATTTGACTTTTTAATGAATTATTTGATTTTATAATTTTTCTTATTTAATTCTCTATCAAACCTAGGTTAGAAAGTCCACCTAAACAAATGAGCCTTTACATCCTTTGATCCTCATGTTAGTGGGTGTGTTGATGGTTATAAGGTAATTATTCTCACTTGTAGGGCTTCCCCTCTCTCATCTACTTGTGTGTTGTGAATATTAATAGGACACATTGAAAGATCAAACCTAATATCATTCAACCACAGCCACATGGAATAACCACATTCAATGTAACATCATTATTTTAAAAAATTAACATAATTTAAAAAAAAATGAACATTGCAAAATTATTATTATTTCAAAAAAATTTGCATTGCTGAAAAAATAAAAATTAAAAAACGTTTATTTATAAATAGCATTATTTCAACTAACATTGCTTGAAAAATAACATTAACGAGATTTTTTTTTTCTTTCTCTAAAATTACATATTTATGTCAAACGTCAAATGTTAAATGACAAAGGTTGGATGTTAAATTGCAAGTTCAATCAAATTATTAATATTTTTTACTTCACCTGATTCTTGAATTCACATTAATTTTTTATTCTTTTAAGTTCATCGTGGCTCGATCTCCTAAATCCTCACCTTGGTTTCTGCCTGCTTACTACTCGGGTAACCACCTGAGACTCATTCATTGTCAAGTATTTTGCTCGTGGAGCCCAACACGGTTTGCGACAGGATTGTTGAGTCATTCATTTTCAACTTTTTTTTCTTGCGGTTTGAATGACTCAACAAAAATAGACACCGGTTTCTTTAAGTTCAGTGTTCCTTCTTTTGGATTCACAGTGTTTTGTTGTGTGACTTTGATTGGTAGCAATAATGATTTTTGGTTCCATTTATTGGATTGACATGGTGATCCCAGTAAGTACCTGTATTATATAACCTTCGTTGGGCCCAAGTGGCTAGACGAGCGAAGGATCACATTTCATCTCTTTTCCATTGATCCCACCCCTTTATCATTGTATAAATCCCATTTTTTGATAAGTTGAAATGTCGACAGCAGTCGGGATCAAACCGTAACCATCCATTTAATTTGACACATGATCCGATGAGGACAACCCTTCCATTCCATTTTCCATTACCTAAATTGCCACGTTACGATTACCGAGAAGCATCAACCAACCTCCACCACCACATTGCTACACCTCTTTGCACTCCCTCTCATCACAACCATAGATTAAGTTATTAGACGAAAAATACTGAGAGAACAATCGATCTTGACTCTTGATAAGAAAAATAAAATAAAATTTCGCAAGTTCCATCCACCCAAAATTGAAATATATACGCTTATCAACAAAATATATAATATTTTATATAAAAATTTAATATAAATTAATTAAATAATTATTATAATAATATAATAAATTATTTATTTTCTATGTAATTAGATATATTAAATATATGACTTTTTAAAAAATGATAGTATAAAATGTGCACAGGCCTAGCCACCAAGTTGACTGTAAAGTTTAAAGCGAAAAATACATAAAACATGAACTTCCCCATATAAATTAAAAATACACCAAACTTGAGTATTGGCTTTAACCTAAAAATACTTGATGTTGAGGTTGAATATGTTAGTAATGGGATATCATTAAAGACCATGATTCCTAATAATTTTAATTTAACTGTATTAAATTGAAATTGGCATATTTTATTTTATTTTGATGATGATGATGATGATGCTGGTTAACGTCCACTGAGACCAAACTTTGGTCTATTGGACCTAAAGAAACAAATTATTTAGATTTTTTTTTAAATTGTACTCCTATGCTCAAAGAGTTTGGAGAGAAGCGTGCCGAGCTCACTATAATTTTGACATGTTAAAAGGCTAGGAAGGTCGGTATTGCAACAAAGATTATGAAACTGAGATCTAATGTCAGTGTACGCAAGGCACTCTAAGAGGAAGTGATGTTCATCCTCAATGTTCATATTCTCATAGAGATGGCAGATCCTTTACACGCATGGTGTTTTAGGAACTGCTCAACGACTTGTTTCACTATGGAGCTCATGAGAGTTCGTTCTTATCTTGGCTATATTAATTTTTTTCTTTGAGCTAGTTAAAACAAAGAGATAATTTTGATCTTCTAGAGTAGGGTTGATCACCTCCTTATAATATCTTATTTTCTTTTAGCCTCTAAATATTTCTCACGCCACATTTTCTCCTTAAACTTAGAAGTAACAATATTTTTAATGTTATTAATATTTTGCAATGCAACATTTTTCGTTGATCTCCCAATGGTTTAACGAGGCCTTGGTATCTTTATACCAACCTCATTTGAGCCTTAGGTGGTTTTGGCTAGAATTTAAAGTTAGCTTAGGAAGTCTATGGTCTCCCATGTTATTTCTTTTGTGCTTGTACAATAGGAGCCTAGTCATAGCTAGGCTCTCGATAGGGGAAAGACCCACTTCTATAAGGAGAATAGGATAGGGTGTATTGCTTTTAATTTTGAGGTTATACGTTATAAAATGATTCTGGATTTTCTCAATCTTTCTCCAGGATTATCTAGAGATGTTGCAACCCCAAACCTCACATCCATACAAGATAATAGGAGTGACTAAAGTTTCAAAGAGGAGCTTCTTTTTATCCCACATCACAAGGTTTGCTATTTTACAATTATTTTCAAGACCAAAATAAGCTTTCCACCCTCCATTAATCCTTTTCTAGCTTGTCGATGTAAATGCCAAATAGGGTAGGGGAGAGCGGGCAACCTTGTTTAACTATGATATTACACTTAATAACTTTCGACCACCCCTCATTTCTCTTAAAATTGGTAATTACATTCTCGTATAACCTTATAGCGGTAGCTCTCAACTCGAAAGGAACCTTTAGCTCTTCTAATCTATTCCATAGGTTATTTCTAGGTACCGTATCGAAAAAATTTCTAAAGTCCACAAAGCAAAAAAAGGGATTGGATTTATCATTACGACATTCCTCCACAATGATCCTAAGCATAACGAGGTGGTTCGTTGTTGAGTTCTGCCTTTTAAAACCCGCTTGGCCTTTAGCCCGCTTACCTTCAATTTCAAGCCATATGCTCATCTTTTTTTCAAAACACTACAAGAAAAAAACACATTGGTGAGGGTCATGCTTGTGACGGACCTTTAAGGTCTGTCACCAATGTCACATATGGTGACGGTCCTTAAAAAACCGTCACTGTAAGTGTATATAGTGATGGTCCTTTATGGTCTGTCCTTTTTGGTGAGGGTTGTTAAAGGCCCATCACTGATTCTCTCTTTGGTGACACTTCTAGTGACGAAATTTTAATGACCCTCACCAATGCTCTTTTTGTTACTTTTGGTGACGGTCAAAAAATGGCCGTCGTCATTGATAATTAAAAAACCATCACTACAAGTGTATATAGTGATGGTCCTTTATGGTCCGTCACCAAAGACATTTTCAGTGAGACTTTTGGTGAGGGTCATTAAAGGCCCATCACTAATTCTCTGTTTGGTGACACTTATAGTGACGAAATTTTAATGACCCTCACCAATGCACTTTTTGTTACTTTTGGTGACGGTCAAAAAATGCCCGTCATCATTGATCATTCCAATGAGTTTTTGATGACGATATGTGCCTATTAATATATTTTTTGTCAAAAGTTAACGATTTAATACCATTATTGTGGAGTATTTTTTATAATGTGTCCAAGGCCATAGTGGTTTGGGTCAGTCAATTTTTTTAGAAGTAATTAGTGTTTATCATTTCCCTCAAGTAATGACTAGTCGAATAGAGATTTCCTATGAGTCAACGCATGATTCATATATATTAAGTTTATTATCTAGAAAATTCCCTTTAGATAAAGTTCCACTATTGTGTGTAGGAAATATATTATTTAATACATAATCAAGCTTTGACATTTCTAATAATGAGAAAGACCTAACGATCCTCACCAATTTGGGCACGCCTTAAATTAATGCTTTGGCACACACTAACATTTCTTAGCACCCCACATGTATTGGAACATCTTTATACCTAGAACATCTCGTGATGACACTGACGCCCAAGAACATGGCGGCATGCGCTAGCACAACATGGAACTCTCCTAGCATGTGTTGGCATGCTGCATATAGTCCCTAGCATGCCCTAGAACACCTTGGCTGAATGCATTGACATCCATTAACACTTGGCACACAATGCCACTTGGCATGTATTGGGACCTATTATTAGTGTGCCTAGCATGCCCCTTTTCAAAAAGATAAAGTCTTTACTTATTAACCCTATTATTGGTTCTTCCTTTTGTTGCCTTGACACATATTGACATACCCTGGCACCCTGCGCCACATCCTTAGCACCTACCATGCATTGGCATATCTTGGCACTATTAATTGGCATGTGATATAATTAGCACACCCTAGAACTCCCAAGCATACTTTGGGAATTCTTGACATGCCTTGATATTCCCTAGCATGCCTTACCAATGCTTAGCATACCTTGTCAGTCCCTCCTTGGCATGACAACTAACACTCATTAACACTAGTCTCTGGCACATGTTCCTCATATTCATTAACTTCCATGAATTTTTTCCTAGTGCTCCCTTAATGTTTTTTCCTAGTAATCCTTAACACTCATCAACATGCATTATCACTCTCTAGCACACCTTAGCACTCTTCAACATTCCCTTCCACTTCATAACATGCATAACACTAGTCCCTGGCACATATTGGTGCTTGGCACATGTTGGTGCTTGGAAAGTCTTAGCATGTATGGAATACGTTGAGATGCCTTGGTATGATTTGGCATGGTTTAATATTAAATTTATTTGTGATTATCAATTGTTGGAAAGTAGATGAGAAGCAACAAAGGAATACTTGGCACTTAGAATGCACTAAGACTTTGCACTTGGCACCTAGTGTTGGTGTGCCTAACATGCCCCTCTTGGAAAAGGTAAATTGATGACTTATTAACCCTCTTATGTGTTCATTTCCTTGTAGTTTAACTTTTTTCTCCCTTTTTTTGTCTTGACAGTCCCTGACACGCATTGACACACCCTTGCACATCTTGGAATGCCTTATCACTTGGCACATCTTAACATGTTTGACATGTATTCCCACTATCTGGCACATCAAGGGGGTGAAGAGAGATGTAGTCCTAAAGTAGGTCGAGTACGAGGGCTGAGTAAGCGCTGCTAAAGGGAGGTCATGATCATCCTCCAAGAGCAAGATCATCATGTGAGGGTTCAGAAGAATGTTGCATACCTTAAGGATCATTTTGCGCTAGGAAGTAGGATGGCATATTGTTGGTTCTCTTCTGGCAGATCGAGCTTAAGAGAGGTTTCTCATGAGAATCTGGGCATGTGATTTCAATGGTGTCTTTGTGTGAAGGCCACATCAAATTCTGAAATGTTGAAATTTGCAACAAGAAATAGTGAGATTGGAAACCAGAAAGGACAAAAAAAAAATGCACCCACACTGGTGAGGAATTTTGATGCACCAGGAGTGAGGAATGTGGGGCATCTAATTTATTCTTCCCTTAAATAAATTGGACAATAAATTGTAATTTCATCTCATAACAACTTGTGTCAGTTAATTAAGTCATGATGACCAAGTTAGCTCAAGAAATTCAAGTACTTGAGGGTCTAAGATGAGGCATATAGAGGGATTCTAATATTTTTGAGGTCCAGTTGAAGTTGATGCATTAGTGGGGTGCAAGTGTAATTAACTCGATTAAATGAGTTAAAATCAGTTTAACTGGTTCTAACTGAGTGATGAGCTAGTGAGAGGTCCAGTGAATTAAATTAGATTTAATTCACAATGAGTGATCAATCATATAACTAATAATTTGCTATTAATAGTTTCATGCATATCAGTTTCAAGGAATACCCAGTTGAGACAGAGGTTAAGGGGAACATAACTATCAATTGTATTCAGAGAAAATTTCCCATGTGCAATTATAAAGTCATTGGGATGCCATGATGGATTGCAAAATCAAGGAAGACTAATTTTCCTAATTAATAAGGAGTTAATTCCCTAGGAATTGCATGAGCAAGGTAGGTTGAAGTAAGGATGAGAATTGGCTAAGTACTAGACCGAGTTTGCCTAGATCAACGGGAGACAATTGACATAGTGCTAGAGAATCTCATGAGAGATTAAGCATTAATGTATTGTTTCATGATTCCTTGACTTAATACACAATAGAGATAGAGGGGTTTTGAGCAGTTTCTTTCCCCAAATACGCCATGTTGTTGTGCGATTGATAATTTATTTCTCTTACTTATATGTGATTATGCGATCGTGTTTTGTTTCCGCAAATTGTACGAAGGATTCAATATCTTGTTTTAGTAGATTACAAGATTAGATTGAATCTCGTTGGTTAGATTTTTACATGGTATCAAAGCAAGATTTTTTTGGGTGGCGAGTTTGAAAAGAATATTTGAATATTTTGGTGTAAAATTTTCAAAAAAAAATAGAATATTTGGATTCCTCGTGAAAATCTACCCAAATGGGAAAAAAAAATCGGTCGAATAGGAGCTCGGATGAGGGAGATATCATCGATTTAAAATCAACTCTTTTTTAGAAACTTTTTGTAACGTCGGGACAATTACACTGTGCGCGAGTCAAGAACCTATATGTAATTGAGGTACCAGTTGCATGCAAAGATTTGAGGAGAAAGGCAGAATTTAGGGACTTGGTGGTTTAGAGGGAGCATAAATTACCTCTCAACATGCATCCTCATGAGAAGCAGACTCAAAAGGTTGTGGAGTAGCTGCCACAATTGGAGAAGCAGAGAGGAGACTAAGTGGAAGCATCCACTCAAGCAGAGACCTCCATGAGGGGGAAATTTCGAGCCAGATGGGAAGAGGGAGCATCCATACGTCGAGGTGTAAGGTGGGGTGATGTGTAGACATAATCCCAAGATAAGAAATTTGGGCAAGGTCCATTGAGATGGCGTGTCTCATGGATCGAAACTGGCTACGAGGAGCCCACAATACAATAGTAGTAGGAAGGATCAGTTAGATTGATGTAGTCAGATGTCAGCAAGACAGAAATCAGAGTGACAGATGTCAAATACTGGATTACAAATCAGAGTTATAAATAGTTCAAAGGGCACGGATGCAGATGTCAGCAGCAGTGCAGAGAATCCAGTACTAGACAAGTGTAGTAGCTAGCAGCAGTCAGAAGACTCTGATGACAGATGCATTATACTGAGTAAGTTGTTCGGAGGCTATTTAGTTTCAAGATTTGCAGGTGAAAACAACACTAGAGAAGTGTAGCATGCAGAAAATTCCAAAGGTACTGGATGGGGATATATCGAATTCCTTTCTTGCTGAAAGTGAGTGTTGAAATTTTCAACGAGAAACAGTGAAATTGGCAACTAGAAAGGACAAAAAAAATGCATCCACACTAGTAAGGAATTTTGATGTACCAGGAGTGAGGAATGTGAGGCATCTAATTTTTTTTCACTTAAATAAATTGGACAATAAATTGTGATTTCGTCTCATAACAACTTGTGTCAGTTAACTAAGTCATGATGATTGAGTTAGCTCAGTAAATTCAATTTAAGGTGATCGAGGTGGATATTGGTGGCCACCCGCCTATTCCACTTGGGCCCTCGCCATTGTCTCTTTCAGTTTTCCAGTTTCCTTAATTATAGCACAATTTACTATTTTTGTCAATTTTTCAGGTCCTGAACTTCTGGAGCCGTTTTGAGGCCCCAAACGACGTTTTTTGGGCATGAAAGGTTTGGCGATTTCTTAGAAATCGCATTAGAAATTGTAGTCCTCGGAGAGATCTTTCTAACAAGGTATCATGTGCGTCAAACGAAGATCATATGACCAAGTTACGACCCCGGAAAGTTGGCTGCCCAACTAACCCCAACGGGGCCCATAAACTCTTGGTGTTACATCTCCTCGGGTTAGGGTTTTGGTTGTTTAGGGTTTTATCTTATTTTTAAATAATAAAAAAGATCCTTCATCCTTATTGTAACACAGTTAAGAGGAACATAGCTATCAGTTGTATTTATAGAAAATTTCCCATGTGCAATTATAAAGTCATTGGGATGCCATGATGGATTGCACAATCAAGGAAGGTCGATTTTCCTAACTAATATGGAGATAATTCTATAGGAATTGCGTGAGCAAGGCAGGCTGAGAATTGACTAAGTATTAGACCAATTTTTCCTAGATCAGCAAGAGACAATTGGCAGAGTGTTGGAGAATATCAAGAGAGATTAAGCATTGTATTGTTTCATGATTCCTTGACTTAATACAAAATAGAGATAGAGGGTTTTGAGTAGTTGCTTCCCTAGATACATCTAGTGTTGTGCAATTGATAACTTGTTTCTCTTACTTATATGTGATTGTGCGATCGTGTTTTGTTTCCACAAATTGTAGGAAGAATTCAGTATCTTTTTTTAGTACATTACAAGATTAGATTGAATCCCGTTGGTTAGATTTTCTACATGAAATAGAAGAGAGGGTTGATACCATCTTTCCTTGTGGTGGTTAGTAGGCAGAAAGGTCTATGATAAAGAACAACATAAATGGAGGAGGGCTTACACTGTAATTTAGAGCCATAACAGAAGTCGACGCAAGCGTAATATTGACTTATTTAACCCTAGTTTGAGGGTCGACATTGAGATCTGAAGTTCATGTCAAGATTCTATCAAAGAAATGACCATAATCTATGGATCCATATGAGCTAGGTCGAGTCCCTTATGGAGGCAAGAGTCGTGTTTTTTCTATGTCTGGATAGGGTTTGTTCTACAACAATTAGAAGTACATAAGTATAATGCCCTAGTTAGGACAATTTCCTAGCATGTTTAGTTCATAAGGTATGCCCTTAAGACTGTGACAAATTTGTGTTGAAGAAGACGGGTTGTGACCCTTAGAGCGAGGTTTATTTCTGCAATAAAGACCGTAGATCTGGAAGATGGTTTGCAGATTCAGTATGTGTGGAAACAATAGATCCAAAGGAGGGTGGAGCCTGAGTAGAAGATTGCGCATGCAGAAGAAATGTGCCATATGAAGAATGGATTGACATGCAGAGGAGTTGATTTTGGTGGACTTTCCATAGAGTTTTAAACAAATATCTGAAGAAACCTATAAAAAAATTAGTAAATGGACTATTAGTGGCTAATTTGTAACCCTATTTCAGTCAAGTACAGATTGTTAGAAGTATGATAAGAGGAGTAGTTCATATTTGTTCATAGAATGGACAACAAAGATCAAATTGTCGATACACAAGAACAGTGATCTTGAGAGGACTCAAACCATTGTTAGGTGGCAGATTTGAAGAGCCCTAGATAAAGACAATATTGTGGGCCCTAGATCAGTAAAAAGAATTGATTGTGGTTGGGCAGATTGATGGTAGTCCAAGTATAGTTGGAGGGTTGTTAGGTTACTGTCAAAGAAGAGCCCTGACTCTTGTTCTGGTGAAGGACAAAAAAATTGGTAGAAGGGTAGGTGTATAGGGCCTAAGGATGTGCAGACTTTGAAGGACTAAAGTAACAGACAAGTGGGCCAACCAACTAGCCCTAGTTCACTATATTGTAGAGGATTGATTCAGAGAGAAGAAGGGCAGCCTCCGTAGCCCTGGACTTCTCATCTTGGAGCTATAATATGGCAAAAGTGGGCTTACCAAAGAGTTGTTCACAAATGGAATTGTGAAGAACTTGTTACCACTCAAACTAGTAGTGGACCTAAAAGGGGTTCCTAAGAGGGAAACTACTAGGGCAAGGGAAACAATGGAGGCTTAGTCCATTGTCACCACAGCTAAGGCTCCTTTCTCTTCACGAAATTTCACCGATGGGTGGAGTCCCGGTAGTTTAGGAAGTCACTTGTAGCATATAGGTCAATGAATAGGTGGGAAGTGACCCTCGAAACCCTTTCCCTAAGATAAAATAAAGAGTGGGACTTGCTTTCCTTTTAAGCAAGTGAATTTATCTTCTAGTGAGAGAGGAGGGGGATTTAAGTGTTGAGGGAGAAGAAAAAGACTTATGAAGGAAGTTCTTAATCCCTAAAATCCTTTGGGAACTTGGATTCCCAAATGGTCCTTGATGAAAGGCCTTTGACACCAAATAGGACCACATGAGGCCAATTGGACCCAGCCCAAGTTCGGGGATGGAATTTAGCAACCAATGATGTTCCTATCCTAGACAAGGTGAGGGGAAAGGATCAGACAAGAGTTTTTACTTCAATAGGTCAAATTGATCCTACTAGGTTCTATCCTTGGGACCACCTAGGCAAAACTTGACCCTAGAGCTAGGGCTTGAGGAATTCGGAGATTCCACCGTCGGAATTGGCCCAAGTTCCGAGAAGAGTGAGGGCACCCAACAATGCAGCTACCTCTAGGAGATAGAAGTTTTCCTCTAGCTAGATTCCTGGGAAATTTTTGCCCTAGGTGACCTAATGGGGCTAGACCTAGGGAATGTGAAAATTTCTTAATCTAAGAAACCCTATTACATTATCTTGATTTACTTCTCCTACTTGAATTAAGTTACAAGTTAATTTATGAAATATTTAATAAATTAGCGAAGTAAATAGTAAATACAACTAGCAACCTATGCATACAGATCAAATATTGAATAACATGCTCATAGATAGACAAAGTGGCAGACGGATTTTCTAGACAACTGTCCCCGGAAAAAACCCAATGCGGGAAAATCGGTGCAGCTAGCTCTAGAGGGTTTTCATTATTATGTAGAATCTAAGTACAACAATCCTGGGCACCAAAACTGTTCACCCAACAGAGAAATAAAAATAGCAGTAATACGCTGCTCTGAATCCCTCTACGTCAGCCTGAATGGCCTATGTCGACCTTTGTGCTGCTCAGTAAGGGTCTACGTCACACCTGAAGGGCTTACACTGCCCCTGCACTGCCCTGACTGGGCCTGCGTGGCTCCTGCTGCCTCTACGCTGCCCCTGCTGGGCTTTGGCTGGACTGAGTGGCTCCTGCTACCCCTGCTGCTCTGGCTGGCTGGAATGCTTATGCAGAAAAATCATAGGTAAGAAAGAAGTCACTGGCCAAAGGTAATGCATAACAGTCAGAAAAATTGAAGAAATGAAATGAAAATAGATCAATGTCCACAAATAACTGAAATAGCTCAATGGGACTAGAGAGTAAAAGCTTTGACAACAACAATAAGTGCTTATAGCATCAACTAAGAGAACAGAGGAGACTAGTTCATGAGGTTAAAATGTTGTATAATTGTTGGCACAAGAAAACTGTAGAATTGTTAGAGTAAATCTTTGCAGGTACCATTAGTTGGTGATCATCGATAATCATTTCATTTCATCAAATACCCTGATGAATGGGCCTTACAAGCTATTTCAGTAGACAAACGCCACAAAAGTTGTGTGATGGAAAAATATTCACACTATATTGAAGAAAACACCTACCAAATAAGGATGATGTTTCAAATGGGGCAAGAAACAATAGAGAGATAGACATCGTAAAAGTTAAAATGGTAGGGAAACAGGAAAGCAACTAGGTAGCATGGTACAAAGCACAACAAAGAAAATTATAAAAATGGAAAGCCCTACAAATTAGCACCCATCCAAACATCACCACAATTTTTTCTTTAACCCTAGTTAGGACAATTTCCTAGCATGTTTAGTTCATAAGGTATGCCCTTAAGACTGTGACAAATTTGCATAGAAGAAGAATGGTTGTGACCCTTAAAGCGAGGTTTATTTTTACAATATAGATCGCAGATATGGAAGATGGTTTGCAGATTCAGTATGTGTGGAGATAGCAGATCCAAAGGAGGGTGGAACCTGAGCATAAGATTGAGCATGCAGAATAAATGTGCCATATGAAGAATGGATTGACATGTAGAGGAGTTGATTTTGGTGGACTATCCAGAGAGTTTTAGACAAAGATCTAAAGAAACCTATACAAAATTAGTCAGTGGACTGTTAGTGGCTAATTTATGACCCTATTTCAGTCATCTACAAATTTTTAGAAGGATGATAAGAGGAGTAGTTTAGATTTTTTCATAGATTGGACAACAAAGATCAAATTGTCGATACACAAGAACAATGATTTTGAGAGGACTCAAACCATTGTTAAGTGGAAGATTTGAATATCCGTAGATGAAGAGAATATTGTGGGCCCTAGATCAGTAAAAAGAATTGACTGTGGTTGGGCAGATTTATGGTAGTCCGAGTACAGTTGGAGGGTTGTTAGGTTACTGTCAAAGAAGAGGCCTAACTCTTGTACTTGTGAAGGACAACAAGATTGGTAGAAGGGCAGGTGTATAGGGCCTAAGGATGTGCAGACTTTGAAGGACTAAAGTAGCAGTCAAGTGGGCCAGCCAACTAGCCCTAGAAACCATTTCCCTAAGATATAATAAAGAGTGGGACTTCCTTGCCTTTTAAGCAAGGGACTTGATCTTATAGGGAGAGAGGAGGGGGATTGAAGGGTTGAGGGTGAAGAATACGACTTATGAAGGAATTTCTCAATCCATAAAATGCTTTGGGAACTTGGATTCCCAAATGGTCCTTGATGAAAGGCCTTTGACACCAAATGGGACCACACGAGGCCAAGTGGACCCAGCCAAGGTTCAGGGATGGAATTTAGCAACCAATGATTTTCCTATCCTGGACAATGTGAGGGGAAAGGATCAAGCAAGAGTTTTTACTTCAATGGGTCAAAGTGATCCTACTAGGTTCTAGCCTTGGGAACACCTAGGCAAAACTTGATCCTAGAGATAGGGCTTGAGGTATCTGGAGATTCCACCATCATAATTGGCCCAAATTCTGAGGAGAGTGAGGGGACCCACCAACGCAGTTGCCTCTAGGATATCGAATTTTTCCTCTTGCTAGATTTCTGGGAAATTGATGCCCTAGGTGACATAATGGGGCTAGACCTAGGGAAAAATGGAAAATTGTGAAAAAATGGGGGGAAATCATCACACTTTTTGAGGTACTAGTGACTAATTCACTTGGGGATATGGAGCCAGGGATGATAATAAGCAATAATTTGGTTTCTTGATCAAGGAGGCCCAAAAAGTCAACTTCGTCCAATGTTAGAGGAATACGAAAAGTGACCTTCAAGAATTTATAATTCATACAAATGGTGCAATATTATTGAGATACAATGGTCTCAAAGACATTTCATTCATCTAACAATGGCCCATACATTAGATAAGTTAAACAGACACATAATTCCACATTTCCATCATGCAACAATTAGCCCTAGTTATAGTGAATTCAATAGCATGCAACAACAAGAAGAATAGAGTTAAATTATCACTCACAATGTTAGAGAGTATATCCAACTAGCTTCACATTTGCAAAAACAAAGCTCCAACATAAAAATAGCCCAAATCCATACATCAAAATGCATCCATCGTCCAAAATAGTCCTCCATGGAAAAATGTGAAGTTATCTAAAGATAGAGAGACCCCAAGTCAAGTCATGATACAAATGAATCCAACTAAATCCTATCTATACACTGATTAGGAGTTGATTATTGATAGAGGAAAATTGAGGAGTTGCATAATGGGAGGCAAGAGGACCTGCCAGATGTGATGTTCACGACATGTGGACTGAAAGGGCTATGTGTGGCCACCATCAAAAAGTGGTTAAAGTGTTGTCTTGTTCGAGGTAGATTGGTTATCAAAAGACTAACACCAAGCCCTAGTTGTATTCCTTATATTAGTGTGATTGTAAAGGGTCATGATCCGTGGTACAAGAGCTCTAGCCTATTCTATTATAGTTTGTATTTAACGAAGAACGGTTTGAAAAAGTTAAAAATTTTCATGTGCACTAGTTGATTCCCTAATGTGTGTAGATTTCATTGTGCAAAGTATATGTGTTGTGGCACTTGAGTGTGTTTGCATCAAATATTCTAAGACCAAAAACAAATTCTCGTATTTCATTGAAATTCAACGTATACTTTATTCACCTAAAAACTACATGTAACTCATCTTAGGCTACTCATGTCCAATCTCAACTCATCCCAATTAACAAGTTACCAAGACAAGGCTTATCACATCCAACTATGGTTGTAAAAAAACTAAGCAACATAGTTTATATATTGACATACCATAGCACCTGGCATCTCTTAAATGCCTTGGCACTATGTGGCATGTGTTAGCATCCCCTACATTCCTTGGCATGCTTTTACACACCCTAACACACCCTAGCACTTCCTGACACGCCTTGGTAGTTTAGCATACCTTGGCACTGCCTAGCATATAACCTTGTCACTCCCTCCTTAACACACCTATAACTCATTGACACTCCTTGTCACACACTCTTATTCATTCATTTTCATGCATTTGAAACTAGTGCTCCCTTGTTTTTCCTTGGCACTCCATAACACTCCATGACATGCATTGGCACACCCTAGCACCTGGCACATCTTGGCATGTTTCCATGGCCTCTAGCATGCCTTAGCACTGCCCAGCATACTTTGTCACTCCCTCCTTAGCACACTTGGAACTTATTGACACTTCCTGTCACAATCTCTTAATGTTCATTTGCATGCATTATTTTCACCTAGTGCTCACTTGTGGGTCCCTAGCACTTCCTAGCATGTGTTGGCACACCCTGGCACTTGGCACATCTTGGCCGCATGCCACTCTGGCACACTAGCATGACTTAATGCTACCTAGCATACCATTTCACTCCCTCCTTAACACACCTGAGACTCGGTGACACCCCCTGTCACACACTCTTATTCATTCATTTCCAGGCATTTTGACATAGTGCTCCCTTGTGTTTCCTGGCACTCACTAACACTAAACACACATTGGCACTTGACACATCTTGGTATGCTTCCCTAGCACTCTAGCATACCTTGGAACTATCTAGCATATATTTTCACTCCCTCCTTATCACTTTCCATGTCTTGGTGTGCCTAACATGCCTTAATGGAACCGTCTAACATGTGTTAGCACTTATTGAAATTCCTTGGCACACCTTGGCACTCCCTAATTGTCATGCCATTATAGATAGCCTTACTTTTTTGCGACTTGGGTACCCAACCAAGTTATTGAAACAATAGTGTTGTGCCTAACCCAAAGTCTCGACTGCTTTGTCTAGCCCATTACTGCAATCGTAGGCTTTCCTCCTACAAGTCCTATTTTAAAATTATCCTAACACACTTCATCCTTGAGACACCTAGAAGTCATTGATACTCCTTGGCACACACTCTTATTCATTCATTTCCATGCATTTTGACCTAGTTCTTCCTTGTGATGCCCTGACACTCCCCAACACTCCTCGACATGCTTTGAAACTATCTAGAATTTGTTAGCACACCTTTTCATTCCATGGCATGCCCTATCATTCCTTATTTATCATGCTCTTGCAACTACCCTTATTTTTTTGCAACTTGGGAACCCAACCAAATCCTGCTTCGACTACAATAGCTTGACCAAGTTACAAGTTACAGTTACTACAACTATACTATTCCTTGTTCACTTAAGAACTTCCTATAACTCATCTTAGGATACTCACGCCGAATCTCAAATCAAACAACTTAATAAGTTACAAAGACAAGGCTCACATCCATTCGTGGTCGTAAAACAACTAAGCAGCATATTTTACATCTTGACATGCCATAACACCTAGCACGTCTAACAATCCCTTGGCACTATGTGGCACTTGTTAGAATCCCCTGCATTAGTTGGCATGCTTTGGTACTCCCTAGCGCATCCTACCATGCCTTGACACCTAACACACCTAGAAGTCACTGACGCAAAACTTCAAGCCCTTGAACTTCAAGATAACCCAATATTTACAATTGTTTACAATAATAAGTCCATTATGCATACTTCTCCTCTTAGAGTTGGGCGGAGAGGGAGAATACTTCATTGATGCCAACCTTGTAAATGATCAACCTTACCTACTCATTGGTTGGACTCTCCACCACTAGTTGAAGAAGTATATGTGCCATGAATCAAAGATGATATCATAACATGAGTTGTCGACAATTGAACATAATTGTCATGGATATCATCGACAATATATGGTGAGAATTTTTGAAACTTAGGAAACATTTTCTCATACTCTACTTAATCTATGGGTGGTAGGGCTTCAATTTTTTCCATTTACTAGGAAATCTCACCCTAAAAGTCAACCATTGAAGAATAAATCCTATGCTAAATCACACCTACCTTATTATTTTTAAGATCTTCGCGAGAACTCACCTATGACCCTTAAAGTCAGTGTCCTTTAGCAACTCAAATGGTGTGAATGGAAGGCGTTTCAACAAGAGGTAAACTCCTTTATCCTTCACCTTTTTCAAGACCTCTAGAGACACCTACAATCTATACCCCTCCTTCGACTCAACATGAAATTTTGTTTTTTTTTCTACTTCCTTTACATACCCTCCCTTCAAGGGCATACTCATAAGAAGAGCTCATGGTTGAAATATTACGACAACAAAATGGGGCACACTATCTCTTTATAAGGTTTCAAGGGAAGGGTATTGGAAAATAACCATCGCATCCCCTACAACCCTTAAGACCTTCTCAACACATAAATGAAATGATAGACTAATAGCTAGACCCAAAGATAGATCTCAATGTTTAATGCAAAACCCAAATAGAAAGAATCACACCATGGATTAAACATTGGCATTGAGTTTTGGTAAAATTAAGGACCTCCTTTCAAGATCATGACCTTGCTTTTAGCATTTTCAAATCAAAGGTTTAAAACCCACATTAAAAATGGGAGATTTGCACCTTAGAATTTGCAACCTTTACCCAAGATGAATCTATCTAATGGACTAGCTTGGATATGTTAGGTCTTGGATTTCTCGAGTAACCAATCAATGTTTTTGAGGCTAACTCCATAGCTCCAATGAAATTTAATACTATTGAAGAGGCAACTTGAAAAATATCTCTAATAGGAGACATTTTTCCTTCCTTTTGATTGATTTACAATAAACCTTAGTGCCTCTCCTTTCTTATCTTCCTCTTCCATTCTCCGAAAAAAATCATTAATATTATATCATAAACACTTTATATAGGTAAGCATTGCAATCATTTTCCTCAACTCACGAGGCACCTTTACACCTCAACCCATGCAAGTGGACCTAAGTCCATGGTACAACCCATCATACTCTGAGAGGGTTCTAATTATCTCCTGAAAACTAGGGCATAACACATCTTACAATGCCAAATGGTTAAGACATCTCAAACTTGTGGGTTTTTTCCTTCATGAAACATTATATAGCTATTGCTCATCAAACACAATGCACTAACATCGCTAATGCACACCAAAAGTACAAGATACCTGTAAGATGTGGCCTACACTCTTGCACCTCCACGACACTCCATGAAAAATCTACTCCAATGGTCACCTACTAAGTTCCAATAACTCCTTTTGCAACACGACAAAACCACCTATATATGTTGCAACAACCTTGCCAACTTCTTTAGTGGGTTCCACATATATTTCACATTTCTTCTTTGTCTTGCAAAGTGGTAGTGCCAAGGAGAGGGTATCAACTTCGATCAAAGAATGTTCAATTAATACCACTACTAATTTTTCTTCGTGCAACTTGTCAAATATCTTAAGTTTGCTTCAAAACTTCTCATGGTGCTTAACTTGCTTTTCTACACCTCTAAGTGAGACTACAACCCCCAAAACTTCTCTAAGTATTCCACCTCTTCAACCCTTGTTAGAGTCTTCTTAGACGTGCACTCATGCCTCAAGAAGAACACAACACTAGCATACCAAATGTACATGCTCATTCCATCTTTTAATGCCTCACTAAAACCACATTATCACACTCCCTAAAATGAAATGTTCACATCTTAAGACAAAACACATATTTTACTTATGACAACCTAAAATATGAGAGTGACTTCGAGATGACTCTATTTTCTCAAGATGAAAACATAGGCTCTTACAACCCCATTCACACAACCATTTGAATATATTTAACCTAAAGAAGAATCTACACCCTGCTCCTTCCAAATTTGTCATATGACATTTAAGAGACTAACACTTTTTAACTATTAAACCCACTTACCATAAACCCTCTTTTGTTAACACCCACCCAAGAAAGAAAGAAAAAAAAAATCAATAAAACTAAGTTAAAAATACTTTCACATTAAAATTCCAAAAATAAAACATTCCTATCCTAACAAATTTTAATAATAAAATCATTACATCAACTAGATAATCTTAAAAATATATTATTATTATAATAATAAATATGCCAAAATATAAATAAAAAAAATGCTTTCATCACAACCAAAAATATACAATAAATGCTTTCAACTACTATTAAAAAAACTTCGGAAATAAAATTATAAGATTTTTTTTTTTTTTTTTGGATGATTTACAAAACCCATAGCAACCCAAATGTTCCGAAGTAGTATTTGTTTTCGGTTTTTACAGGGTGGGAACAAAAACATTTACTCTCAAAGTATCTAAATAGAATATTTTCCCTTTGCATAAGGGCGGGAGCGAAAACCAGATTGAAGAGAGTTGGGATTTGGGGTTTTACAGGGGCAGACTGGATATCCGATCTCGAACCCCACCATCGGATCTTCAGTCCATTGACGGTTGACGGCGCTACATTTTTTCACTACTTTTCCACAATTTTTAGTGTTCCACATAGAGAAGTACACACAAGTATCTGGTTCTACTATTTTTTTCGCATCCATGCTTGTATGTTTCGGCTTAATCTCTGTGTTGCATTTTGTTACTATTTGCAGGGATGACGTTGGCTTATGATGAGTTGGGGAGGCCATTCTTCATAATAAAGGAGCAATAATAGAAGACCTAAATGAGAGGTTTAGATGAAGGCCAACATTGCGGCCAACAGAGTTGCTGTGAGAATCCTCTGCACCTCACTCAGCCTCAAGGGAATAGAAAAGATGCTTCAGAGACCCCGACGACAATGTCACCATCAGTAAGCTTCTGTTTCATTTATTTATTCTCTATTTTTAGATCGGTGAAACCTCTTAAATTATGAAAATAAGTAGAATTTATTTTTAAAAAGTATGATTCATAAGTAGAAATTACTTAATTTTTTTTTAGATATTCTGCAAAGAGTGAAATAAGCCAATACTCCGCAATCATTTTACTCTTTCTCACAAACCGCGAGGCCCAATTCCACAAACCTGAAGCAATTACACAAGCCTTTGGGATGTAAAGGGGTAATCACTTAGTGAGTAAAAGAGAAAATCAAACCTAGAGTGATTCTGCAAAACTTTTGGATGCACAAGAGTAGTCAATCAGCCAGTAAAAGACCATAGTCATTGACAACCTCCTTCGACAAACTGTATGAGGCATCTTCAAATACCACACTACACTATCTTAGAAATTTTCCCTATTAAGAAGCACTATATACTTAATTCATATACCACACATTTCACAATCTATGCTGGAATTCTGCAAAAATTTTGTGTTTGAAAAAACATAAACCACATTAAATATGAATCTCCCTTTCCTTCATAAGGCTCCCACCTACAATGTGAATGAAAGCCATTCTACCAAGTAACAAGGGTAAAAAATTTAGAATACAGAACCCCTTGACATGTACTAAGGCCGTGATTGCAGTTATTCATTGATTAGTCACAACAAATAAGGGGACCTGTAATGCATGCTAGCTCCTACCAATTAACACATCTAAATTTTTGAAATTGTATTGTCCAAGAAGCTTTGTCGTTTCACCTATTGAATGTTTTGTAAAATGATCTTCAATGTTGGTATGTCCTTCTTGCCTTTTTAAATGTCTAGTATTCTTTGCAACCCTTAAACTTTTATTGCTACCACTTCCTTTATCCTTTTAGGGATCATAGTTTTGTATGTTGTAATTGAAGCATTATGAGCACGCTCACAGTTATTAGTGCAACCTTGGATACTACTACACCGGCTATTCTATGCTTCGGCTTTGAATTCTTCAAGAATTGGATACTGCAATTAAGAAAATAATTAAGGCCATTCTAGCATTTGTCTTTTAATTTTTACTATTTTCATCGGTTTTGTCATTTTAATTACAGTGGACTGTTTTATTTGCTTCTTTGGTTGAAGATTTTTGGCGAGCACAACGGTTTGAATGTATATCCTCTTCCTCATCTTTGTCACTAGAAAATGCTAGAGCTTCTTGAATAACAATTAGTTCTCTGCCACAATGTTCTCTAAGTCTTCTTAGAAGCATGAACCGACTTTCTTCCAAACACATTAGAGTTTCATGTTTATCTATGCTTTGCTACAATTACAATGTCTGTTCAAGCAAAGACAAGTTTAGACTGCAACTCTTATAGAATACAATTTGTTATAAGTGTAATGGTGAAAATTTGAAGACCATTTTAGAAAGTCTGTGTTATTAGGTAAAGGAATATTTCAGAAAACAATGATGGAGAAACACCCTCCGAAATAGATCTTCCACATTGAAAAGTTAGTCTGCAAAGATGCCCGTTTTGTCAAGGCAACACTTAACCTAGCTATGAAAATTACTATTGTCCTAAAAGTATTAGAAAAGTCTAATTCAAAATAAAAGTGTATGTTCGAGAAACAAACAACATCACAAATCTAGTTCAAGAAACTTGTCGTATAGAAAACTCAAATTGAACAATCCAGTGATTGTAAAACTTGGAAATATTGACCCAAATTCAAATATAACAATCACAAAGTCAAAGGAGAAAGCAATTCAAGAAATTTATTAAATTGGAAGGATAAGTCAGAGACCTGTCAGACCTACTACTTGATGTTTTGTCAAATACATAACATCAACATTTTAGGCATACGAAGGAGTGAATGAAACAACGGTTTGTTCCAATGGATCTATAGAAAAGTTGGTATAGGTTTTAGATTTCTCAAATAAATGTGTGTCTGAATAGACCATCTGTATGAAGCAGAAGAAGGAAAGGGTGAAGTGTTATTGTTCTACATTTTTTTCTTTTTCATTGAACACTAGAAATAAATTCTTGGTGAGGTGGAGAGGGACCTTGAGAAGAAGGGCATAGATTTTGGAGGTGACCTGGCTATTGGCAGACTTGTAACGGAAGGCTGTGTTCTCATAATCTAGTGCTTGTTAGTAAATAGCTCCCCTCGAATTCAGGAGGATTTCATCAGTTAATCCCTTGTTGAAATCAACTTCCACGCATATCCGTGCAAAGGTCACAATACCCTTCGCTAGCTTGTGTGTGTTGATATTATTGAATTGGCCTAGGGCATTACCAATATTGGCTAAAATATCAGGGTGCATTAAGTTAAGCTGTAAATTAGGGAGTTGAACCCAAATAAGAATGGCCAAATCTGGCATTATTAGGGGTTAAAATCTACAAACCATGGTTGAATGGAGAGCCCTAATCGGCCCAAAACCATGCTGCAAGCTCAAGGACCCCCTGTCGATCCCTATGGTTCTTTAAATATACTATAAAGTATCCCTCTGAGGATAAGAATAGATAAATGTGCTTAGACCAGGTCTAAGCCACCCAATCTCGAAGTACATATGCTGAAGGTCAAAATCCATTAAATTGACAAATTAGAGCATGCTCCATGTAGTCAACCCTGAGAGAGTCGGATTAATTTTTTGGCACACCAATGGATGGGATTTTCTCGATTTTATCCACAAGAAAGGTTGGCACTGAGAGCTCCTTAGGAGGCTGGTTCACAATCCCTATATTTAATGCTTCTTTTAAAATATTTGGGCTGAGAGGAAGAGGGCCCACCCCTTCCTTGAGCTTTGCCTCACAATCTAGAAACTAGATTTATTACTGTGTTGTTTACTATGTCGTGCTCACTTAGTTTATTTGTATCCTAAAGTTGTTGGCCCTCATAAATGAGATGCATAAGGCAGAGGGGATCCCGGTCCATTCTTGAATCTTGGTTGCAAGGGAGGAGACCAGATTCGTAGCTCGCACTTGCAAACATAGTATCCCCCTGAGAGGGGTCACACAAGAACTCAGAAAAACAAAAGAAATGAATCCCTGATTAAAACTAGGGGGGGGGGAAGGTGGATTCGGCTTCATACAACTCTCCAAAACTATCTGCCGCTCATTATGACTGGAGAAAGGGCATGCCTGCACCAAGCCTTTTAAAAGAAGGCCCTTGACAACTACAATGTTGAGAAATCTATGGGATTTAGTGTTAAGAGATTTCTCTTCATTAGTGACTGTTTGTGAATGCCTTTTAACTTCTTTAGATTAAGATCTTTTTCTTGTTAGATTATTAGTGTTCTTTCTTCATCAAACAGTAACCAATGCATAAACATAAATAGAAAAGAGACACAACATGTAGGCTATGAGCCAGGGCCAAAAACTCTCACTCTTTGAGAGGAAAAGCCACACAAATTCTTCTTATAGAGATTTCAATTGACAAATACCAAGACCAAAGCCCTTGACCTATTTCGCCACTCCAAGACCAAGACATAGTCGTCTTCCTTGATCCTTTGATATTCAAATCATAATCCCTATAGCAACATCCAAACATAGTGATTCATCACTGAACTTCATGTTATCACTACAACACCGAGTAGCACCAAGTGTTGAGAATTTAGGGGGCTGGTGATTAATTCAATTTCTCTTCTTGATAATTACTTGTGAGCTTATTTGAGTTACTTATGTCTTCTCTTCTTTAGCTTATTTAGTCTTTCATCAAGTAAATTACCAAAATACAAAAGACACAAAGTTAGGCTCTTCGAGCCAGGGAAAAACATCTCCCTCTTGGAGAGGAAACCCCACGAAAAATTCTTCTTATAGAATTTCAAGATGACAAGTACCATGAACAAGACACAGACCCTTGACCTATTAATGCTTCCAAGACATTGCCACTGCTTCTAAGTCTTCCTTCAATACTGATCCTTCTTTTCTTCAACAACTTGCACTGATCTGCATCAACCTTAGAGAACTCGGTTTCTAAGTTCATCTTCAGACACTTCTTATTGCTTATTCAAATATAAGAGACCAGATCATTTGAAGTCTCATCGTTCACTTGTCATGCATTTGGAGATGTGTAACCTTTCTGAGAGTAGGAAGGTAAATAATAGATTTACCTTCCTCCTTTTCCCATACTTATACAAGCCCTTAGACTTATCATCACATCATGATCGTTGAGCTTAACCCTTCGCATAGCATAACATTTGAATGCTTACAGTCATTACAATACATAGAAAACTGACCTTATACTATTAGTGAATTCATTACAAGTTTTACCGCACTTCACTTGACCGTAGCTTCTTCATACTAATCCACGTTCACTGCTCCAGAATGCTACACAGAACAGAACTGCACTTACTGCTTCAATTTGTATTTTAACCCAGACTTTATTATGAGGTAACTATAACAGGAATGTCCGCAATTCTGTCCTTTAGCCCGCACTTTTCTCCTTCCTGAAATCCGCACTTTTATGCTTCTTGAAATCTGCACTGTTTCCTGTCCGAAGATCCGC
Organism: Pinus albicaulis; assembly: GCA_034641835.2. Classification (NCBI taxonomy): domain Eukaryota; kingdom Viridiplantae; phylum Streptophyta; class Pinopsida; order Pinales; family Pinaceae; genus Pinus; species Pinus albicaulis. Next base: position 668,174,963 of record CM076571.1, read on the forward strand.
AATTCCTTGGTTCAAATGACCACAGAGTTGACTGTATATATAGGCATCATGTCACTATTGTTAGGCCAACCCTTCAAGCTGATTGGAGGCCGACTAGATCACTGTGTATATAGGCCGACATATAGTGCAATTATTTCAGTGTTTAATGAGGGTGAACATGACAAGGTCTTGGAGCATTTTGATGACTACTCTTCATATTTATGACCCTTAATTACATTTATAACTAGAAGACGAATCCTAATAGACATCAAGAAGAAGTCTATTGACCTATAATAAAATATTTCTCATGAAACCCATGAAGAAATTACAACAAAAATACATTTTATTATCTTTATCTTCTTCTTTAAATAAATACATAATTACATAGTCAATATGAAGACCGATCCTAATTACACTTTTCAACACCAAGTAGCTTCGAGCATCTTAGCATCATAACATCAGTGAGCACAGTACCTAGAAGTGCCGAGGTTATACATTATGATATAGCACCTGGCACTGATAAACACCGTAGTATAGAGTATTATTCTTATTAACACAGTACTTGAGACCTTTGCTGAGATTTATGAGACTTCATGGTGTACTGCAAGCTCTTGTTGTGGTAGCATCGAACCACACATACCAAATCATAATGCAAAATGGCCTCGGATTTGCTTGGACCCATGCTCCCAAGGGTCCCAAAGAAAAGAAATTGGATCTCGAAGAAATGACGTGGACTTAGACAAGCAGGATTAAGCCTATATGCTAAAGGAGAAGCTTCTAGAGGCTACTAAACCCACTCAAGAGGTAGCTAACTACATTTTTTTAATTGTTTAATTATAGGAATTACTGCAAGAAATTTTCCCATGAGGGACTTCCATTGGCTTAGTTCTTGGGTTTGAATGGTAGATATTCTACCAAAATTGATGACCTTTAACAATCAAACCTTTATTTTTTGGAAAGAAAAATGCAAGGAGAAATGAAGAGGAATTAGGCATTTATAAAGCTCTAAACCCCCTTCATTAAGCGCATGAGGCCTATTGGGGCCTTCTCGTAGGCCCCAACTTGTTTTAAAAAAAGTAAAAATAGCTTTTCCAATTGTCTTGGGACTAGCCCTACTCTTTGGGGAGTGTTCAACATTCTCTAGACAACATGAATATGCAGATTGTGAGCGTGCTCTTGAAAACAAGGTTGTGGGGGAGTGCCTCCCCCCTATCAAACATGCTCCTTGAGCGCGCTCCCTCGAACCCGCTCCTAGAGCGCACTCCCAAAGCCAATGATTAGAGGGTGATATTAATGACAAAGATCCCTATATGAATCTAGAGGTAATTATAAAGATACCTTTGGTTCAATCTATGTTTTTTAATGTCTAATTCATCATTCTACATGCTTTTATTGACATATATGCATCAAAATATAAAAAATATATAATATATATATATATATATATATATATATATATATATATTAAAAAAACGCTACTCGAAATGCTCTTGGACCGAGAGCTTTTGAAAATGGTGCTCCTGCTCTCGCTCCCGCTCCCAAGTAACCTTGCTTGAAAACACTTGATCAGGAGTATTTTGGGAGTGCACTATTGTAGATACTTGCTTGAAATTTGAGCAAGGGGAGTGCTTCCCTACAATATTTCCTTTTCCTAGGTTTTTCTTAATGGATACTTGAATGACTAACACATCTAGAAGGATATTGTTATACAACATATACTAACGAATCTTGAAAGATATTATGATGTGGTTTTTATTAGCAAATCTCAAAGTAGATATTATTATGTGACATATAGAAGCATGTTACGTGGAGTGCCCATTTTTTGGATTTCAAGTGGAATTCTATGTTGTTTGGTCAATTATTGTGTTTGTACATTATTAATTATCTAGATTTCGGTTTTTTCCAGTTTGCTAGGCTTCCTTATCAACCTTATCTCTTTGGTGAGCTGTGTACTTCATAGGTAGGGGTCTCTTTTTCATATCTACTATCCTTCACTCTTGGTTTTAAATAGGTTTTTATTCTTCCAGGCTTAGTCCCTTATTTAACTAAGGGACTAAATGCGTCAATCCTCCGGGAAGTCTGCGCCCAAAGATGGCCTTTTACGCTGAGCACTTCCTGGAGACCAGAGATGGACTCATCACTCGACCCCTTATACCCTCCAACATTGGATGCATGCCATCAGGATCCCCCTTGGGCAGCTCAGAGTTGGATCGCACAAGATTCGGGTGGAAACAAACCACCATATTGACAGGACGGAGAGGATCTGTCAACTTTGTCACTTACAGGAGGTGGAAACTGAGTCACACTTCATCTTCAGATGCCCCATCTACTATGGGATCTGCAGGCGCTTTTATTGCTTATCAGCCAGCTTCCTTAGATACACCGACCAGAGATGCTTGGCACTTTACCTCCAGGAGACCTTCAGACACCATCTAACTCTACTCCAGCTTCCGTCCTCCTTGGCCACCACACAGAGTATCACTGACTTCTTCAGAGCACTCCCAGCATCGCAGGGCACCAAAAGAGCCACCGATCGATCCTTAGACCATGACTCCAGGTCAGTGCGGATCCGGGAATCTCGTCCCACTAGACCCCATCAGCGATCCAGAACCAAGCACCCCCCCACCTCCAGGGGGGCGCCCCAAATCCTCCCGAC
>CM076571.1:668777697-668975226 GCA_034641835.2 Pinus albicaulis
TGTCCATAAACCCCCTATTTTGATTTTTCTCTTGTACTTATCACAATTTGAGCTACTCCGCTCCCCTGCTACCTTCCCCAACACATCACCCTTTTGATTTATGAGAAGTGCATCAATTTGGAATGGAATTGTATTTTCATTAATGTTGAGATTAAATTTGAGCAACCCTTTTAGTCATTGGGGGGGGAGGCCTGGGGGGTCTTTGCAATAAATTACACAGGACGGTTATCGAAATTCATGTTAGACTCCATCCCCAAAAATTTGGATTTTGTCCCTTCTCCTTAGTTTTTTAATAATAAAATAAATATTTAATTATTAGTAATATAATTACTAATTAATTATTATTTATAATACTAAAATTTAATTAATTATATTTAATTAAAACATAATCAGAAATTAACTTATTTCAAGAATGAATATATGCCTATTTTAGCTTTGGAATTAGTGAGAGTGTTGAAGCATGATTAACATTAACAAAGTATTCTCCGATTGGGGTGCCAAGTGTACAGAGAAAGGAGTGAGGTGGTAGGAGACTGTGCGGGCCACACGGTAAGACCATGATGACATGTGGTGAGGGATGTGGGTGGTACCACCAACGCCCTATAATGATGACATTAAATATGGATGTGCATAGAGGAGATATTCGAGGACGCTACAAAAAACAAAAGAGCCCATGCAACTGTTAATTCAACTTTTGTGTTTGAATGATGGAATGATGGAATTTGCAAAGACGTGAATTCTCCAACCCCCATTAAAATGACCCTACAAGTTGATTCTTTCAGTTTTTTCACTCTATAAGCATCAACGTACGATTATGCATGATGGAGAATATCTAGCGCTTTCCCTTGTTAATATATTTAACAAGGGAAAGCACTAGATATTCTCCATCATGCATAATTGTACGTTCTTTGATTTGGCTGAGCCCACATGTCCCACTTGAGAAAATGCTTAAGAGGACTACACTTTCTATCATTCCATAGAAAATTACTCATGCATTTTTGGATCTTGTTAATAGTGGACTTTGCAATCTTTGTTAGAGTAAACTAATACACAAGTAAACCTTCCAGAGTTGATTTGATAAAAGTCATCCGTCCCCCTAAAGTGAGCCATCTATAACACCAATTATTAATCTTTCCTTCAACCCTCTTAATGAGCCAACCCCAATCCTCAGCTCTATATTTGTTGCATTTAAGTGTGTCTAACATAACTCTACTTTCAACATCTTGCTTCATGCAACATGCACCATACTTTGAATTTGCAAAGACCTGAATTCTCCAGCCCCCATTAAAATGACCCTAAAAGTTGATTCTTTCAGTTTTTTCACTCTATAAGCATCAACGTACGATTATGCATGATGGAGAATCTCTAGCGCTTTCCCTTGTTAATATATTTAACAAGGGAAAGCGCTAGATATTCTCCATCATGCATAATCATACGTTGGATTTGGTGATATTGTCTCCATATTTTGGCTTTCTGACCCGCAAAACATAATTATTTTAGAAGGGAGGGAAGGAGGGATGATCACATTGACTTGCTTGATGACCTGTCTATGAAGATTAACTACCTCAAGAACTATTTTTTTGCGTAGGGAAAGAGACACATTCCCATGTCTGAGCATGAAAACGTTCTTTGATATTTTTAATGCTTGTAGTGTTTACTTCTACAAGTTCTATAGGCAGAGTCTGTAAAGGGCTAGGTAGCCTCTGGATCTCATCTTTTATGAAAGGTGACATATCTAGTAAATGCCCCTACAGTCAATCTCTGGAATGGATCTAAATAGAAGTTCTTCATTTTAATATCCGTAAAACACAAAAACTTTAAGGTAAACTATGTACATGTTCCATTCATCATGAACACAAACCTCACAAGCCTCCTTGGCTTTGGAGCATTTTCCATGTTTTCCATAACCAAGACTCAAATAATTAGGCCCTTCTTGAAGAACATTTGGCTCAACTATGCCTTGTACATGCTTGCCTTTAAAACCCTTTACTTTCATAGCACATTTTCATCAAAATTTTTCTCAAAAGCATGTACACATTCATTTTCAGAGGAAATTGAAGGTACTCTAATGTCTCTAATGTCTCTCAAAAGCACGTACACATTCATTTTCAGAGGAAATTGAAGGTAGAAACCAATCTAGCTAATTCTTCTAACTAACCTTGACTAAAATGAGCTAAATTGTACTTTGATACGAACTTTATTTAAATTGTCCACCCCACATTAGGCACCAATGATTATAACCTTTAATGGGCTAGCAATGGTTTGTAATCATCATCTCAAAATGACCTAGTAGATGAAAAATTATCATGTTTGTAATCATCGTTTCACACCATCTACATATGACCCTTCTACACATTATATGATTGAATTTATGGTAGGTCATCTCTTCTATCTAGACCATGATTGATTGTGACATTAGGTGAATAAAGGAAATTTGATAAGGAAGGGATTAGTATAATTTTGTCCTCCTCCACGCAAACTACATACCCTTAAGCTCAAGGGGATATAATCATTCTTGCCTTCCATATAGATAATGAAAATGATTGTTCTAAGTCTCATGTTGCTTCTCATGTTATTTTATAAACCTTGCTTGGAAAGAAAAATATGAGGGCAGAAATGTAAGAAATATAGAACATACTGGATTTAACAGCCCCAAACTGGATTTTACTTCGAGGTATTTATTTTTTGAAGTCTATTTTGTGAATGTTGACCAATAGATATATATCATGGAGGATGAAAGACGAAGATCGGCCGAATCCCATATGGAGGCTCAGGGATTGGAGGATGTTCACTGTATTTAAATATAATCTTAAATCTCCATACATGTGTGTACGTATGGAATTGATTTTTTTATTAACTTTGTGAGTGAAATTAGTTGTTAATAAGTTTCATATTTTAATTTGTAGGAGGCAAGAGGAGAAGGCTTTCTACTCCATCAATGGAGCGTGGCCAAGGTTCAACCGGTCGAAGTAGCAGGGTGCGGGAAGGGGGTGATATTTATTCCCCCGAAGGCCATCAATCAACGGCTGCTGGTTCTCAACAGGGTCACTGTGGGTCTGGTTCTCAGCAGCATCATTCTGGGGCTGGTTCTCAGCAGGGTCATGTTGGAGATGATGTTAACCAACAACATCAAGGTTGCCATCAATTTCAATATTTTTTCATTAAATTTTTACAAATTTTTTTACACATGTTTTTTCTAATATATGAAATTATATATATATTGATGCAGAGGCTCAAAATGTTCGAGCCAGTGGTCAAAAAAGACGCAGGGCAGCGCGCTACATTGAAGAAGAAGGCTGTCAACCTAGCACAACTTATCCAGCTGAGATTACTGATATACCATGGGAAACGAACATGGCGGAATGCACCTTACAAAGGTGTCAAAGCCTTTATGCAAAATTGCAGAGAGATCTCTAGGATATGACTCTACCTGCTGAGAGTAGACAAAGCCTACAGATAGTTACACATTCATTGAGTGAAATGTTAAAAGTGTACAAAGATTTGGGGCCAACCACTGATTCGTTTGTAGAAGTGATGAGAAAGAGAAGAGAAACAGTGATAGGTCCCGATAAATGGCAGGACATAAAAAAAAATGTTTCAAGAGAGCAGGATAAGTCAATGTTTAATTATAAGGAAGGGCCAAAAATAAAGATGTTGAAGGTGCAGTATTTCAAGCACCCAGACAAAGCAAAATATTTGTATAGTCGACATCTTGCGGCCTTTGGAAGGCTTCCATGGAACGATGAGGTTCCTCTTTATTTTGCACAAATGTTTTATGCAGATTTTTTTTTGGATATGAAACCCGACTACAATGATCTTCCTTCAGAATTTTTTGGCTCGGGGAGAGGTCGATTATGTCAACGTAAGGGCGCTAAGCGAGATGTGGAGTTGCCTCGCCCTGAGCCGCCATTGGTGAGTCGACCGTCTCGAGTCGAAACCCTGCGATCAGAGATGGATGTGACTTCTCAAATAAGTCGTGAAGCAAGAGATGTTATGATCGAAAATGTTCATAGCGGATTGAGTGGAGTCGATCTTGGCTTAAATCGACAAAGAGCACGTGAAAATGCACGTGCCAATTTTGTTTATCATACAGATGAGGAGATTTACAACATGAATGTTGAAGATCTCCGAACATACGCAATAAATTGTCGCAATGGCCTGCAAGACCTAATTTTTCGTGAGGAAGAGGGCACCGGAACGGTATGTGTTAGTGACCTTAGGATTTGAAATTATATTTACATATACATGTGTACAATTTTTAATAAATACATGTGTATGTACACATGTATACATTTATTTGTATGTGTACATTAATCTAACAAAAAGGTATGATTATATGTTAAAACACCATTTGCAGTTCTCAGGCATGATGCATGATGAAAATGTTAATATTACGTTCGGGACCTCTGGCTCAAACGATGCAGCTGGGTCTGGCCATCATGATATGTTGGCACATGTATGTTAGTGTTTTTTAAGTGACTCTAAAATAAATAATTGTTGCCACACATGTACATGTATGTATATATATAATTTGATAAAATGTTTTAACAGGTACCGATTCCGTCTGATGTTTTTGGGATGGCGGTACCTTCTTCTTCCTTAGGAGATATACCTTCTACTTCATTGGGAGATGTACAAGTATGGACAATTTTTCACAAGTTCAAAATTTATGTTACCTCAAAAAGTTCCATAAAAAATTGAGATATATAGAGAGAGATCTATATTTTGAGTTATTTAAAAATTTTTGAATTTAGGTTTGTATAGAAGATTTTTTTAATCCGAGGACTTTAGCGACGGAGATAGGGACATCCACAGCATTTGAAGAAGTTGTCTTTAGTTCTTTTTTTTTAATATTATTGTTCAAATAAGTTTATATATATGTACACACGTGCATTTTCATTTGAAAGTTTTTAATTTATACAAATTATTTCTGTATATATATTTATATTTATATTTAACTGTACATGTATATTGTACAGGTTACCACTAGAGATGTTTCTATGGCAGATCCTGTTCATCAAATGGAGAGGCAACCTTACGAGGTATTGTGCGATTTTTTTGTTATATTTTGTTTTTTACATTAAGTTCTAGATATATATATTCTCGTTCATTTTTAAAACTTCAAATTTTAATGTTCAAGTACATGTACATTGTGTATGTAGGTTTTCCCTTTACAAGATAGCGAGCCAACCGAGACCGAGAGGCTAGATCTTCCATTTGATGGACAAGATATACAGTAGATTTGATTTTATTTCAAAATTTAGATGGTTTTAAAATTTGTTAAACTTGATACAGTTTGATACTTGAGTGAGATTTACAATTTTTTGACATATTTTATTACAATATGTTTTTTGGACATATTTTTGGACATATGTTAAATGTTTTTGTTGGATAGTTGAATTATAATTGGCATGGCATGTGATATTTAATGTTTTAAATGTTTTTGTTAGATAGTTGAATTATAATTGGCATGGCATGTGATATTTAATGTTAAATGTTTTTGTTAGATAGCTGAATTATAATTGGCATGGCATTTGAAGTTTTTAAAACTACATGAATGATGGAATGTGAACCTACATTTGCACATGTGGTAAATTGAAATGTTACTTGTAACAAGACAATCTCCATTGATTTCATTACATTATATATGTTGATTTCTGATTTGATATAATTGCATACATATGATGGTACATTACTTGTAAAGTCATTGGATTAATAACTTGTTCATTGATTTCAGTGTTCTTTGGATGGTTTTAGTACTTTTGGCATGTGAATGTGAAGTAATGTTGTCATTGAATTACATTTGACATTTCATATTTAATGTTAAATATTTTTGTTGGATAGTTGAATTATAATTGGCATGGCATGTGATATTTAATGTTAAATGTTTTTGTTGGATAGTTGATTTCATTATGTAGTATATGTTGATTTCTGATTTGATATAATTGCATGTATGATGGTACATTACTTGTAAAGTCATTGGATTAATAGTGTTCATTGATTTCAGTGTAAGCGCAAAAAATTATTGACAATGTAGAATGATTTTTGTGTTATAATAACTAAACCTAATAATATTCGAGAGCAAGAGAGACTTGAGGTATGGTGTTTACTACAAGAGTTTGAGCTAAATATTTAAATGGTTTATCTATCTTTCATAAAATAGTTTAAGATTGATCACAAGAATTAAGAGAATGTTTCGGTCCATCATTGGTATGGTCCATCATAGAATGATCATCCATGTCAATGAATCTTAAGTCTATCTTTCCAAACCATGACCCTACTCTCACATGTGTGCTTTTCATGACACCAGTCGTGCTACTTTTATCCTTGAGTTGACCGCCTTGAAAGCACTCAACTCTTTCTCGATGCTAGCCTTCCTCTTTCTAAGAGATGAAGCTGCCTTTCGACTTAGGAAGCTATGGGTAGCCCCCGTGTCTATCAAAGCAGAGAACTTTTTCCCATGTACGGTTGTAGACATGAATCTCAAGTCCAAGGAACTTTCATCATCATTCCTCTTCCTTGTCTTGTGCCTTACTTTCGCAATCTTCTTCAACATTTCCTCTTCCAATATGTTTTTCGAACTAGCCCTTGGCTTAACAGTGCTTTTCACATATTTCTTCTCATGAAGCTCCATATAACAATTTGATCCTGGGCTTGCTTGAATTGGTTCAAGCTCTTTCTTTTTCGAATTCTGTCTAATTGCTCCAATACGACATATATTGACTCCTTCCAAATGAAGTGCACCAATCCTATTAGTGTGGTCGTCTTCTTTTCCAAGTGTGCCAACACATGCATTTTCTTTCTTCAAACCAATAGGTTTCGGATCAAGAAAGTCCCTCTTGATCTTATCTTCCATGTTCTTGACTTTACCCTGCAACGTGGTGCTTATTTCCTTCCAGTGAGCCCTTTCCATAAAGAGTTCCTGAAGTGTTTGTTCACCTTGTCGTATCTCCATGTCAAGCTTTTCAATTTCAGCAGTTTGTCTAGAAAGTCCATCCTTGGAATTTTTTGCGTGAAAAACCAAGTAGGTTGAACCAACGTTGGTCTAGTGCATTGGAATTCATTAAAGAATTGGTCATTGGTGCTGCTTCAAGCTAAGAGTGAGCATCGTCACCAACCTGCTTTGAATATTTTACACTCCCTATGGTGAATGATACTTTAAATTGATTGACAGTCTAAGACTTTCGAATTTTTCCGAATGCCAAATGATCTTACAAAGTTACTATTTATAATATTCTAGTAGGTCATTCGGCGATAACTTTTACTCTAGTACCTTGAAACGACTTTGGCGTGTGATATTTAATTTGTTAAATGTTTTTGTTGCATTGTTGAATTATAATTGGCATGGGTTAACAGTGCTTTTCACATATCTCTTCTCATGAAGCTCCATAGAACAATTCGATCCTGGGTCTGCTTGAATTGGTTCAAGCTCTTTCCTTTTCGAATTCTATCTAATTGCTCCAATACGACATATATTGAATCCTTCCAAATGAAGTGCACCAATCCTCTTAGTGTGGTCGTCTTCTTTTCCAAGTGTGCCAACACATGCATTTTCTTTCTTCAAACCAATAGGTTTCGGATCAAGAAAGTCCCTCTTGATCTTATCTTCCATGTTCTTGACTTTACCCTGCAACATGGTGCTTATTTCCTTCAAGTGAGCCCTTTCCATAAAGAGTTCCTGAAGTGTTTGTTCACCTTGTCGTATCTCCATGTCAATATTTTCAATTTCAGCAGTTTGTCTAGAAAGTCCATCCTTGGAATTTTTTGCGTGAAAAACCAAGTAGGTTGAACCAACGTTGGTCTAGTGCATTGGAATTCATTAAAGAATTGGTCATTGGTGCTGCTTCAAGCTAGGAGTGAGCATCATCACCAACCTACATTGAATATTTTACACTCCCTATGGTGAATGATACTTTAAATTGATTGACAGTCTAAGACTTTCGAATTTTTCCGAATGCCAAATGATCTTACAAAGTGAGTATTTATAATATTCTAGTAGGTCATTCGGCGACAACTTTTACCAAAAACTTGAAACGACTTTGGCGTGTGATATTTAATTTGTTAAATGTTTTTGTTGCATCGTTGAATTATAATTGGCATGGCTTAACAATGCTTTTCACATATCTCTTCTCATGAAGCTCCATAGAACAATTCGATCCTGGGTCTGCTTGAATTGGTTCAAGCTCTTTCCTTTTCGAATTTTGTCTAATCGCTCCAATACGACATATATTGACTCCTTCCAAACGAAGTGCACCAATCCTCTTAGTGTGGTCGTCTTAGTGTGGCGTGTGATATTTAATTTGTTAAATGTTTTTGTTGGATTGTTGAATTATAATTGGCATGGCATGTAAAGTTTTTAAAACTCCAGTTTTGGATGGTTTCAATCTACATTTTGCATGTGATATTTAATGAACTTTAAATGTTAAATGTTTTAATGATGCACAATATATAATCGAAAGGGTTTTAAGACTTTAAAGTTTTGGATGGTTTCAACCTACATTTGCACATATGGTAAATTGAAATTATGTTACTTGCAACAAGACAATCCCCATTGATTTCATTGTATATGTTGATTTCTAATTTGATATAATTTCATGTATGATGGTACATTACTTGTAAAGACATTGGATTAATAGTGTTCATTGATTTTACTTTAAGCGCAAAAAATTATTGATAATGTAAAACGATTTTTGTGTTATAATAATTAAACCTAATAATATTGGAGAGCAAGAGAGATGAGGTATGGTGTTTACTACAAGAGTTCGAGCGGGGCATTCAGTGACAACTTTTACTAGAAACTTGAAACAAAGAGAATCTATCTTTCGCTAAGACATCATGTAAGATGCTTGACATAAACAGTAAAATTGTACTTAAAAGCCGAGATTCGGGCAAGTGGGGAAAACCACTTGTTATCTCATCCCTTGGAGGCTAGGCCATATGGGGACCGAATCTGACTTTACAAAATAAAGTGAAATGATTTGTACCATATGGTCGAAGAACATATACAAAAACAATTAATATACAAGAACAATTAATTTCATTCTAGAATATATATATCCAATACATATTTAACATTTTTAATCAATGCACATGTATAGAAAAACTATTTTCAGTGGAAACTAGAGCACGTGCTTGTACCCAAACAATTTGTAACATTTGCAAACCACAAATAACATAAGCAGTTCAATTTTTAGTTGAGTATTGAAAGGTTTAAAAGATAATAAATTGTTGTCCCGACACTTCACTCAAAAAAATTCTAATGGAATTCCATCCTCAATAATCCGTTCATGATCGGATTTTGACATTTTCCATTTCTTAATTTTTGATTTTTTCTTTGATTGAACTTCTATCAACTTTATGCGTGTTGCACACACCAAGTGACTATATTGAAAACTTATGGAATCAGGTTCATAGTCTTCGAAGTAAACAAAGTCTCCACTTTGACGAGTTTGTTTGAAAAAATAACCTTTCAGTATAATAGACCCTTTGTCATACCGAAATCCGTGATCATTATAGTCTTGTAATAATTTCATTTTTTGTTCAGTGCAACGCATCAAATAATACTTCACATTTTCATCGTTGTCAATAGGTCCAATTACAGCAAAAACATCTCCTGCACAATAAAATAAATTTAACATTTAATTATGCATATTTAAATTTAAATTTGTAAATCTTTAAAAATCATTAAAAAGTAATTCAAATGTTACCTTCTCTAACAAGATCAGAAACTCGATCACCATCGGATGATATTGTAGTTTCATCTGATTCCATTTCTTCAAACATTGCAACAGACATTTTTCCCTTTGTATTTAGCTCTGTATGTTTCCAATCGTTCATATACATTTTGTTTTCACAGACGTCATTGGATTTTGTGTTGTCTATGCAAACATCACAAAAACAAGAATATTTTCTTTTATCCAATGCAAACACATTTGTGGACAATTTTGTTTGAATTGAATGCAATTTTCGAGTCCCTTTTATTGTTCCAACTTCATTTCCAATTGATCTATTTACGTCTCCGATTCCAATATGCCAGAAAAAACTTTATATGGAAAATTAGAAAGAATTTGTAAATATGATATCAAAATACAATTAAAAATAATCATTGCATGATAAATGTACAATGTTTAAAATTAGATTACCAATATAAATTAAATTGAATGTACCTTTGCACTTCTCGTGATGGGTTAATCTCATGGCTTAGAGAATTTTTGCACCATTGAACAACTTCTTCAGCGTTTGCAAGTCGGCGTGCAAAGTGGTTCATTTGATATCTTCGAAGTGCTCGTTTTATGCATGCTCCTGCACCGTCATGTTCTCCTTTTCCATGGCCAGTCTCAAAGAAATTCCAACAATGTTTAATGGAGGTTTTCTTATGAAGACGACACAACCAAAAAATGATCGTGCAGATTTGAATTGACCTGCGCATCCGTCTGACCATATCCAATGTTCATTGAATGTTATTCCACGATTTTTCAATGAATCATAAATTTTTCCAAAACAATGTTGTACAAAACATGTATCATGCGTACGATCGTCACTGATATAAAAATTATATTCTTTAATGATATGTCGATTTTCACTCATGCTTTCTATATGATTGAAATTTTGTTCAGCATGTTTATATAGAATATGAACGATCATGGAGACTTGGTCAGAGTGATAGTATTCACTCTGAATTTCTTTTTGTGGAGCAAATGTGTAGTTTTCTGCAAAATCAATCACTGACAAAATGGTTCCTGGTGGAAAAAATTCACGAGATTTTTTGAATTGCAAGTCTTTCCATCGAGCTCTATGGGAATGCATGGTGTATTTGTAAATTTCTGCTTCAAACTTTCTCAAAAAGTCTATTAGAAAAATTTCGTCTTCTCGTAATTCGATTCTTTTAACACTATCTGCACTTTGAATCGATGTACCGGTATATTCGTATCTCTTCCATTTCACTTTCATGTTGGACAATGATTGATCATTTATATCAATACGATATTTGTTTTGAAATTTAGTCAAATTTCCATAATCATCGCATTTTTTACCACCAACACATTTTTTTTTGTAAAATAGTTCATCGCTTTCTCTTTCACATAGAATTTGAGATATGAATTCATGGATAGTGGAAGGAGGAGGTAAATCCTTCCATAATGTTCTACCGAAATCAAGGAATGTGTCATAATATAACTCAAATTCCACATGATAACGGCAACAACAAGTGTCGCGTACGGTGATAGGTTTTACATACCATGGTTTTTGTTGAACAAAAGCACCGAGTGAAACTTGAATTTGACGATTCTCTTCTTTGAACTTGTTGAATAACTCTATTTGAGTGGTTTCCAAGAGATGTTTTTCATGTTCTTCGTATTGATTTCGTGCTATTCTTCTTCGCATCACATGTCTTGCAGTCGGTGAAACACGCTAATTGTTCTTCCAATATTCATATATTATTTTTTTAACATCTTCTCCAAGTCTATCTTTGTATGGTTGCCTACAAATAGCTCTCCAACAAGCGAGTTCATCATTTACGTCTATTTGTAGTCGAAATTTTCGATGTTTGTGCAGATTTTTTCGCGAGGTTCCCAGTGCTCGTGCCATAGATGTTAGATTCAAACGATTTTCTTGAGTACTTGGTGAAACCATTGCCATTTGTATTCCTCTACGTATATTTGAAACATCTTTATCTCTAGATCTCTTAATTGACTCTATAGCACTACTCATATTTTTTATCACCTCTTCTTTCATTTTTTATCTTTGGTTGATTTTCGAATACCCAATAGTGTCGTCGCTTCTTTTAATTTCCTTGATGATAGGAGACTTTTCAACATTTGAGCTTGAACTGTCACTTGCTCAGTTTTGAAAAACATTTCCAAAATTTTCTCGACACGATATCGTATAATATAGTCAGGTTTTTTATCTCCATATGTGTGAGTGTCGACATTTTCTAACATCTCATTATCGATAGTGATTTCATCTGTACATATTCTAAAAAATAGTACATATTCAATAAATAACTAAATTAATAAATATGTCAATAAATATTAGGAAAATTTTAAATATATCAATAGATCATAATATCTACATTTACATACCCGATTCAATTTCCGCTTGAGGTTGATTTTCTTCTTCAATATTTTGAGGAGTATCTCTGTCTGTTTACATTAAACAAAATATTTTTCAAACTAGTTCATCAAATAAAAATTAAGCTTCACATTGTACATTGGGAAAACTTTAAAAATATATCAATAGATCATAATATTTACATTTACATACATGCTTCAATTTCTGCTTGAGGTTGATTTTCTTCTTCAATATTTTGAGGAATATCTCTGTCTGTTTACATCAAACAAAATATTTTTCAAACTAGCTTATCAAATAAAAATTAAGCGTTACATTTTACATTAGGAAAATTTTAAATATATATCAATAGAGCATGTAATATTTACATTTACATACCTGCTTCAATTTCTGCTTGAGGTTGATTTTCCTCTTCAATATTTGAGAGAGCTTCTAACTTTCTTTTGCGATATTGTCTCGTCTCTTCTCTACGGTCCTCGGGCTTTCTTTTTCGATCATATTTTCTCACACAAGTTCTTCGATTTCCCATGATAATAGGGTATGAGGTTCAAAAAATTTCCTTTAAAAAATTAGACAATAACTCAATTACAAACAATATCAAAAAAGATTTAATTTAAAAAAATATTTTCTAAAAAATACGTAATCCAATCCAAAACACGTACATATCTCTAAGAAAAATCACACCGCCTCCAAGAAATGTCTTCCAAAAAAATTCTTTAAATCTTAAAATGTGAAGAAAATTTTTTGAACAAAAAAGCTCAAAAGATTTATTTCAACACAAAACACGTACATACCTCCAAGAAAAATCATGTCGCCTCCAAAAATGTATTCCAAAAAAGTTCTTTAAATTCAAACTTTGAACCTCCAAGAAAAATCACGCCGCCTCCAGAAAATGTCTTCAAATTTTTTTTTTTAAACCCAAACTTTGAAGAAAAATTTTTGAATTCAAACCAAGTTGTAAGATGAAATGAAGTGCGAAATGTGCGAAAATTGTGAATCATTTCGCGGCAATTTATATTGACCGCGAAATATGTGTTTTGTAGGGGGCTCCAGAAAAAATTCCGGCCGACGGAAAATTACACAATAGTTCGGCCGAAATTTTGATAATAAGTTCGGCCGAACTATTAAGCCGTTAGTTTTAGCGGCCCGTAAGCGGAAAACATAGTTCGGCCGAACTGTCGCTAATAGTTCGGCCGAACTAACGCGTCACCGATTACGCAGAGCCAAGCTCTGAAAACGGTTCTGCAACTTTGGACTGATTAAACTCCATGAAAACTTGTTAATTAACTGTCGGAACCAAGACAAGCATTTTCAGAATTGAATCTACTTTCAAGAAATATAAATTTTATGGAATTTCGTAAACGTTTATTAATTTTAATTATTTTTCTAATAAAATGAGTGCAAACAATTTTTGAGGGTCATTGTGATTCAGTGAAATCAAAATTTTGTATCTCCCAAAATACATTGTAAAAAAAATTTAAAAAATTATGGGGCATTACATTGGTCCGTTGACTGTAATGGGTAGCTTTTAGATTTTTAGTTTATAAATTGTATGTTAAGAAATTTGTTGCCACACGAAACATATCAAAAATACGCAGTTTTTCGTATTAGACCAGTTCAAAAAATTCTAGTAATTATGATATGCATCCATTGGCTTTGTAAATATGATGAAACCAAAGTAGACTCTATCTAGATTGTTGTAACACATTTTGTTTTTTCAAAAACAAGAATTTTCAATGAATACAACGTTGCCACATAACATGACTACTTATGAATTCTTTGATTGTTAAGAAACACACACTCAAAGAAACGCTAAGTTGACATATCAAATCCGCATAAAAAAATTTCAAAAAATAAGTAATAGAAAGCTAACAAAATTTCTCACAACTATTATTTTTACCACAAAATGAAATTCTACACGGAAAAATTGTTATAGTTTGCAGAAAGTTGAAGAACCCAAAAAAATGAAAAAATTTTCTCAAAAAAGGGCAAAAAGTGTAACCCAGCTTCACATTTTCACCCCTATAGGACCTCATTCTTCCACTATTTTTGATCCTTACTACAAGTTGTATGTAGTTTAGAAGAGTATTGACCCACAACTATGATTTAATGATCAAGGGAAGCTCCTAGGTCACTCTAAATCCTCCTTTTCCTTCACTATAAAAAATAGAATAGTGTTAGTTATTTCATCACAAATTTGGTACAAGTAGAACATATATTTACATGTAAGTGTGAGATAGTAAGGTGGTACATGAAGTTCTGAATTATAGTTTTATATTTTATGTAAGAGTAGTTAGCTTCTTTTCTGCAAGTAGATTTGATAACTATACATATGATTGCAAGATAATGTAGTTTACTTTTTGCAAGTTGTTTAGCTATTTTCTATTGATGAATTTTTTCAATAAGCATTTGCAAGTTGAAGTTAATGGAATTTTCCCTTTCTTAGTTAGAGGTAGCTTCTAAATTGCATCTTCATTAGCTAGTTTTCAAACTTCAGTAGGAGGAATGGTCTTGGAGAAATATTCAGCAGATGTCCTAGTTGAGAGTGGCATGAGTAGAATCCTTCGTGTTATGTAGATAGCACTGCCATCTCTAAGTTTGTATGAACCCTGGGTTGATAAATATATTTGAGTAGCCCTTGGGAGTTGCAGCACTCTTGGTGCCATAACAGGGCTCACCAAACCATTTGAAAAATATTTTTCTATTATATTGTCATAAAATGTTCAGTAGATAGTACAATGATCCCAATAAAAAATAACCCAACAAAATTAACTAAAAAATATTCAGAATTATGTTCCCACCATCAATATAGATCAGAGAAAACTTTTCTTGTCTTCTGTAAACTACAGTTAAATGTCAAATTTCACCCCTAGAGACCAAACACATAGAGGAATAAGGATTCATGAGTTTTATACCTTCCAACCACACCCTTGAGCCTACTATCCTATGGTTATAGCTGAAAATTTCCTATGTGCAGCTTACGGTTGGAAACCAAAAACCTAAAACACGTGTGAGCTTGAGACCCTGTAATTTTGAACATGTCCGAAATACTTTCTTCGGCCATGCCTTAGACCTGTGCAAACCAATAAAATAAGAAGAGAAGAAGAAAATTCTTCGTTATTTCCAAATAAGCTTGAGGGCCGTCGTATTTTTAGGCTTCCAAGGGTGACCAATTTATTGTTAGGACTGACTTGTCCAAATGTGCATATGTGGGATTTTCTTCATAAGTACACTTTCCCTTGTCCAAATTGAGTGCTTAAATAGTCAAAATCGGTCCTCTAAAAATGAGGAATATAGTTCCATGGTTAGAATATATCATTGAGCTACCAAATTAACAATAATGAGAGAGAAATATGGCAATATGGTGGCAACTAAAACTAGGACTCTAAATGCTATACATACATTGGATGAGATTAAAAACGGAAGTTGTTTGTTGGAAAAAGTGGATGAAATTTGGCTCTAGCAGAAAATGATGGGGAACATAAAATTTGACAACCTTGTTAGAATTAACAAAAATGAAGTTATCAGAGAAATGTTGTATATTTAGAAACCAACCAACAACTCATGTAAGCATTTCAAGCATGGAATAAATAGAAGAGTTGAATTCATGACCAAGAAACACCCCTCATCAAAACCATTAGAATTTTTTCACACTGATATATATGGACCGATGAAGACCAAAGGAAGAAATGGTAAAAAATACTTCATGTTGATGATTAACGATTATACCATGATGATAACAATAATTTTTATAAAGAAAAATTCCAAGGCTTTTAAATGTTTTAAAATATTCAAGGAAATTGTTGAGAATGAAATTGATTTTAAGATCAAATATTTGAGATTAGATAATGAAGGGAAATTGAAATCCAAATAATTGCATCAATTCTATGAGGAACATAGTCTAAAGAGACAATTCTCAGTAGCTAGGTCACCAAAACAAAATGGGGTCATTGAAATGAAGAATGGAATGGTAGAAGTAATTGCTAGAACTATGTTCAATGATTCAAAATTAAGTGACACATTTTGGGTAAAAGAAGTAGATACAACAATTTACATTTTAAATAGAGGATTTCTTAGAAGAAAATGTGACAAGAATTTGGATGAAATATGGAAGGGGAGACTATAAAATGTCAAATACTTTATAATATTTGGAAGAAAATAATACATTAAAAGGGAAGGCCAAAAGATTGAAAAAATTTACTCTCATGTAGAGAAAATAATTGTTGTTGGGTACTCACGTAAAAGTAAAGCATACAAATGGTATAATCTGAGACTCATATAGATATATGAAAACATCAATGTAAATTTTGATAAATTTCATGGACCAAATGCCAAACAAGAAAGTTCATCCTCAATTGAACCAAAGGCAAAATAAGTAGAATAAGAAAAGGTTAAAGAAGAAGCCCAAAAGGAACAACAATAAAATTTCAACCAGGATGACACAATAAATAATCAACATGAACCTTCTAAGAATCCAAAAATATGGTATCAAAGAAACATATTATATCATTGAGGACATCAATGCAGGTATAGGAACTAAAATAAATCAACAAATATGCATGCCAAAACAGGCACATCTTTCACTCCTATCCATATTTAAGCCTAGAAAATTTGAAGAAGCATATCATGATGAGCATTGGATAACAATCATGAATGAAGAATTCAATCATATTGAAAATAATGACACATGGGAATTAGTTCCATGATGGAATGACACAAATTTTATTAGCACAAAATGGGTTTTCAGGAACAAGATGAATGAGGATGGACATGTCACTAGGAAGATGGCAATATTTGTTTATAAAGGGTATGTATAGGTTGAAGGAATATATTTTGAAGATAAATTTTCACCCATCGCCAAGATTAAATCCATCAGGATTTTTTTGGCTTATGCTTGCTCAAGAAGGATCAATGTGTATCAGATGGCCATAAATTCAACCTTATTTAGTAGAGAATCAGAAGAAGAAGTTTAAATAGAATAGCTAGAAGGATTTCTTCTTACTCACAAGAAGGATTTTGTTTGTAGGTTAAAGAAGGATTTATATAGTCTCAAACAGGTTCCTAGAGCTTGGTATGTTTATCTAGATAAGTACTTGTAGAAATAAGCATTCAAAAGAGGAAATGTCGATAACAACCTTTATGTAAAGGTTGAAAAATAAAGTTTGACTATCATCAAGGTGTATGTGGATGACATCATATTTGGAAGTGATGATGAATATAAATAATAAGTTTACATCAGATATGCAACGTGAGTTTGAAATGTCATTACTTGGTGAGTTTAATTTCTTCTTAGTACTTTGGATATCTAAGGGAGAAGATGGTGTATTCATTCGTTAAACTAAGTACAATAAATAAATGTTGAAGGGGATTTAGATGGAAGACAAAAAACCATTGAGTTAGAAATCCAATATTGATTGGTTACAAGTTAAGAATGGATGATATATCCAAGGATGTAGACCAAAAGATGTATAGATCAATTATTGGCAGTCTACTGCACATGACATCTTCAAATCTAGATGTGATGCAGGTAGTTGGATAGGTAGCATGTTTTCAAGTAGCTTCAAAATAATCCCATGTCATTGCAGTAAAGAGAATATTTTGATACCTCAATGTAACAACAAATGTTTTCCTATGATATCCAAAAGGAAATGGTTTAACTATAAGAACTTATATATTTTTTGATTAGGTAGGTAGTGTTGATGATTGTAAGAGAACCAATGGAGAAACCTTCTACTTAGGTGGATATCTTGTATCATGGATAAACAAGAAGTAGTATCGAGTCTCCTTATCAATAGAAGAAGTATAATAAACAATAACAGTGGCTTGTTGTACTCTGGTCCTCTAGATAAAAACAAACTTTATAGGATCTACAGGTATAATTTGATGATCTCATTCTAATGTTCTATGGAAATGCCAGTGCCATAAGAATCTCCAAGAATATTTTCATGTATTAAAAAAAAAAACACATTCCTTATCAAATAACACTTTGTTAGAGAATTGGTTGTAGAGAAGAACATCAAAGTCGAATACATTGAGGAAAAGGAACATATTGTTGATATTTTCACCAAACCTCTACTTGGAGATACTTTTGAGTATCTTCGAAAGAAACTTGAGATTATACTAGGTGCACATTGACATTAATATACATGATGGGGTAACAAAGGAATGTTACATGAAAATACAAGTACACATATTGTCAAGAGGAGTCACCCATTTCCATTCATTTCAAAAGGGTAAAGAAAAAAGGTCTGGAATATTAGAGGTCGGTGTGAGAGGGAGTAGTGATGGCAGGGGGAGTACATGTGTTGATATATATGACATAGGGGGATATTGTTAAAATATGGTTGTCATTGATGTCAACCAAAGTAGCACGAGAAGATGGCCCACCTTGGGTGAACAAAATGAAATGAAAAATCATTGACTCTCAAGTCAAGATTACCTTTATTGGATTCTCCCCTTCATGCAAATTTCAATGGTATATGGCATATCATGAGGGATCTCACGGTTTGAGAAATATTATTATCCAAATATGAAGCCCCAATTTGTGGTAAAAATCCCTAAACAAGTTGATGATGTGGCATATTTTCTTTGGCTAGAATAATGCTCAAGCCATAAGGTCTTTTATTATGAATTACATTAAAATTTATTCTAGAAGAAACACCTTGTGGAGGGGATCATATTCATGAATGGTTTTTAGTCTCCAAAATTTGAAATTTAAAAACCAAATACCCTCAAACTCAAGTCAACCTCTAATTAAAATTGAAATGTTTTCCCTCCTTTTGAATTTTGGCTAGCCCTCTTAGAATTTTCTCAAGACACTATAAAAAGGAGGCTTTTTCAAAGGCAATAATATAATTGTTAATCTTGTGAGAAGAAGCTATAAAATATTTTGTGGGAGCGTATAATTTATCTATATTGAAGGAGGTTGAAGTAGTAGAAGGTTTAGGTTTCTTTTGGATTGAGGCTTTTGCTGGGCTATAATCATTTATCTTCATAAAAAATCTATGAATCCATTGTCTAATCCAATAAATGAGTGAAGGAGTTTAATTGTAAGTGAAGTTTGTTTTTATTTTTTGGTAAAAGGATACAATGGGCATCCAATTCCATTCAATATTCTCCATGGAGTATATCTAGGATTGTTTGATGATCATATGCATTTTTTTGAAGTATGTATATCTGATTTTAGGTCTTCTTCTATGGATAATTAGTCTCACACAAAGATTGTAAGTGATGCCCTCAAGTTGATCTTTCAAGTACAATCTGGGGATTATGCATGATGTTCCTTCTTGTAACTTCCTTTAATTTATTGAATAATTTTGTTGTTTATTTTTGGTTTAATATATAATTCAAGAAAATAAGCTTATGACGTAACCAAATATACATTCGATCACTATGAATTTGATTTTTAAGGTCTGTTGATAGTGAATCATAGCTCTATGACCTTGTGCTTTTGAGAAAAAATTAGAGGAGTATATTCAACCTCAACCATTTAGCCTTGTTATTCCTTGGCCTCACTCTAGTAGTTATTCAAATTTCACTCCTCAAGTTAAGTGAATTGTGAATATTTTAGATTTGCTAAATTGTGATGTAAACCATATACAAGGATTCAATCTTCTTTTCAAGTTTGTGGCAGGTGCTGGTATTTGTTTGATAAGGTTTAAAGACTATAGAAACAGGTTCAAAAGTCTTATTATCCAACTTTTGAACCAATTTCCTTTATTCCCTAGCTCTAAAGACTACTCAGATGTTTTTATATTTTGAAAAAATATGGCAATTAACATATATTTCTTGGATGAAATGGCGTCGACCTGAACAATTTCTTAAGGGTATTTCATATTGATAAATCATGGTATAATATTTTTCAGGAATTAATACGATATACCCCATTTTCTAAATTGTTCCAAGGAAAATTTTTCTATAATTTGTGTGACTTATAAGGGTGTATGAAGCAGTGTTTATATACCACATTGAAGAATAGTTATAACTAGTAGAAAAGGAAGTGACCAAAAACTTACAACAATGATAGTGGTATGCAAAAAAGACATCTATATGAAGGTAAATATTGAAGCAATCATCTAAGGTAGAAGAAACCTTGCTCAATACATATTTTGGAAGAAAATTGAAGAAGTATGGCTTGGGTTAGCAATAGTAACAATTTCATTTTCTTTTGCAGTAGTCTAAATATTCTTGTAAGTGGGTCACTGTCCCTGGTACAAGTGCCCACATTATTTTTCCTATTTTTATTTTCATTTTCAGAGTGGTTGATGTTGAAAAGTGTAACTAGGATCGGCCTTCATATTTACTATGTAATTATGTATTTATGTAAAGAAGAAGACAAAGAGAATAAAATGTATTTTTTTTGTACTTGCTTCATGGGTTTCATGAGCAAGATTTTTATTATAGGTCAACAGAATTATTCTTGATGTCTATTATGGATTTGTCTTCTGGTCATAAATGTGAAAATGAAAGAGTCATGTTTATGAATATTCAAGTCACACTTGTATTCCTTAAGACCTTACCAAATGAAGCTTGAAGACATGGCATAAATAATGCTCCAAATCAGCGCTGAAATATCTCCTCAGGACAGCCTATGAACAATGGACAAGTCGGCTCATAAACCCCTGATCAAGTCGGCTTCATAACCTATGGATAGGTCAGTTAATTTACAGGTTGGAACAACTATATATGCCCCTGTGTACTGCGCTGAAAAGACAGAGACACAACTTCAACTACTCTATGATTTTCGGTCTAGATTTCAGTGATGAGCATGCGGTGAATTCACGACATAATTCTGTGGTTTAATGCAGAGCTCCAGGAATGATATAAAGTGTGATAAAAGGAGAATAAATCTTTCAATTGATGCATAGAGGGATAAGGACAAGGAATATGTAATATAAGTAAAGTTATAGATCAAGAAATCTATGATATAAGTGAAGCTACAAGACTGTAAAAAGTGCATGTTAAGGGTTGCATTTTGATGAGTAAAAATGAGATCGATAAGCAAAGGAAGATGGTTGTCTCACATACATGGTTTGGGAGAGATATGACGTGAGTGCTTTGATTATTAGTCAGCCAGATCAAGTGGAGATGCATGGTGTGCATAGGACCATCCCTAACAAGGTAATATCTTAGTAAGGATTACACTCAGATAGAAAATGGAAATACAATGATAGAGACCTAGCTCTCTAGTACTGGTGTAGAAAGGTGCAGGATGGTGCAGAAACGAACGATCAACTCAAGAAGTCAATGAAGAAGCAGTGACACGGTCTTGGAGGCATACAAGGGTCAAGGGTCTGTGTTATAGTCATGGTACTTGTCATATGAAAGTCTATAAGAAGAATTTCTTGTGCGTTTTCCTCTCCAAGAGGGAGAGTTTGGTCTTGGCTCGAAGAGCCTAAATTTGTGTCTCTTGTGTTTTGGTAATTTACTTGATGAAATACATAATAAGCTAATAAGAAGAGAAGACATAAGTAAATGAAGTAAGTTCACAAATAATTATGAAGAAGAGAATTTGAATCACCAACCCTCCACATTCTCAATAGTTTAGGGGTGCAAGGAAGGTGATTGGATTCAGCTTCAGGTTATAGCCTGAAAACACTTCAGGGAGGCAGGGTGGTGCTAGGGAAAGTTGGAGCGTGCAAGGTGTTTGAGCATCCTATCAATGGAAATTTCTAAAACCATAAAGTTGGAGTGTCCTTCTAGATGGCAGTGGAAAATTGAACACTTTTATAGAGTACTAGGGAGCTAGGGATTCCATTTTAAGTTGGAGTTGAAGCATATTATGTACTCATTAAATTATTAGAAAAGTGTTCGATGGTTTTTCTTCTGGAAGGGTTTCCACCTAAAATTTCTTGTGAATTGTTATTTTGATGCATTTATATTTTATATGTTGTTAATGCTCTCTAAATTTAATAAGTTATTGATGAATAAGAAATATTGATTCACCCCCCTCTTAATATTCCCAACAATCCACACATTGGGTATTAGTACGATATTATTTTCTCATTTCTTACACACTTTTCGAACATAAAGTTAATCTAAATTTCACACACACACACACACACACACACACACACACATATATATATGATGGGGGCACACCCCTATAATCAATATGATATTCAATAAGTACAAAATATTGTTATTAGTTTTTACTTTTCCTAACCAAAATGAAATTAAAAATTTCTCCATTTAAAATAAATATTTGTGATCTCGATAAATGTTTGGTTCATGTGATTAGTCAAATCCATTTTAAGTGGATGAGGATTAAATGAACTTGGATGATATATTTCTACGATACTAAGTCATGTAGTTTAACTAATGGATGAAACGACCTTTTTCATGGTGTTTTTTCCTGTTTATTTTTAACCAAAATCCCATAAATATTTTCAAAAACTTGAGTTTAAGTTGTTTAATTTGTATAATTTTAGTTATTTAGGAGTTTATCATAGTACTAAATTAATATATGTATTTGAAAATATATTTTCAATAACAAAAACCCACAATCTTTCTTGAAATTAAATCGTTGATTTTGGTGAAAAAAACTTATTTCATCTATAAATTATACTACACCACAAGGAATAAGTAAAATTGCATATGCTCTTTTATGGAGAATAATATAAAGTGTTTACGGAGATAGTTAAAGGGATAATTAATGTAATGGGATCATAATAATTGAATAGGCTCATTGTATAATTAAAATGATATAATATATAAATAAGAGGTAAACTTTATAAGTAATATATTTATATATGTATATTTTTAGCTTATGTCAAATATGCCTTATTATTATATTATTTATTTTTAATTACATAGTGGTATTATTCCTCTACTATGACCATATTAAATTTATTTTGTCAATGGATACTTCCGTGTGTACATTACATTATGTAGAGTATATAACTAACTGTCCCTACATTAGGTAATAATACAATATTTATTTACCACATGGTGCATATATTTTGAGAGCAATGTTCATTTAGATTTCAAATTTATAAATATAAGTGGGTGTGCACATATCTCAATTCAATATGATGTTCGATTAATAATAAATTTTGCTATCTTTTACTTTGGTAAATCAAAACGAGTTAATTAATTTCCAATATAAATGTCTATGATCTTGATCAAGGTGTTGTTCACGTGCTTAGTCAAAACCATTTTAGGTAGCGAAGGATGGGAAGAATTTTGATGATTTGTGCTTACAATAACAAATATATAAGATTATATATTTTTTTATTTCATCAATAAAAAGAAAATTAAATAATTTTTTTCCTTACTTCATATACATTTTTCATTTTTAGTAGTGTAAGAAAATTTATTGGAGAGATATAAAATACTACCGAGATTTACTGATAGGAAAAATTAAAACCAACCAAAAAAATAAAACACATGAAAATATAGCAACATATATGTACATTTTTCAGTTTGGAAAAACCCAAGTCCAATGAAAAGCATAATTTAATGGAGTTCCATTAGATCCTTTGGTGCAAACCTTTGCCAAGTTAGCAAAGTGTGTTGAAATTTGTGTGCAAGATAGAATTTATAATCATGATAATTACTTGTGAATATTATGTGTTTTTCATTTAGAATTTAATTCATTCAATTAGGTCAACAAGAAATTATAATAGTACAATACATAAAAATACAAGAAATACCGGAAATTAGGCCAGTGGCTAAGGAAAAACCCACAAGGGTAAAACTAAGCAATCCTTTCCTTATAGAATCTTTTGTCAAAAAGAGAGATCCAAGTCATATATAAACTATAAAATAACCCAATTTCCAATTCATCCATCCATCAATAGCTCAAACTCTGTGATAATAATATTCATAAGATCTTTAATAAGTTTGACATATCCCTATCCTTACATGTACCTCCCATAGAGATAGAGTTCTTTAGGTATATCGTATTTTACTGTGATAATAGTCCCTCCTTTAGAATGCATTTCATAGAGATAATAGTAATTCCTATAGCTCACATTTCACAGAGATAATAATCCTTCATGCAACTTTCATTTCACAGAGATAGTAGTCCTTCTTATACCTCATATTTCACAAAGGTAATAGTCTACTTACATTCTTCAGAAGAGTAGTGCCTTAAAAAGCTCATATACCACCGATAACTATTCTTCAGACATCCAAATTATTCTTCCATATATGAGCACCAAATTTCTTTCCAAATTGTGGAGAATCGATGCCAATATATAGTTGTTTCCATGTCTGAAAAGGTGATTCTAAAGGCTAACATGACTTTTCATTTGGAGGGCCGACTTGGTCAACTGGGGACACACAATAAACTTTAAAAATTCATTTTTTCCCCTTTAATGGTCTAAATGGGACATGATAAAATATTTTTCTTTGAACTCAAATAAATTCTTCTTAGCACTTAAAAAAATCATAATGATAAAGGTACATTATGAAGACTAAATCTAGTTACAATTTCAACAAAGTGAGCCTTCACCACTTATTGACTTTCCACAAAACTGGATAATCTATGTTAGGGTCTTAAAATATCTACCAAAAACAACTCAAATTTTGCAATATCACTACTTTTCACAGTGGAAAAAAATACATCAAGGAATCATCTAACACACATGAAAATTTTAACTTTTCAAACCCATATTTTTTATATTAAAAAATTATAATAGAACAATCTACGGCTCTTTTACCAAGGATCATGGCCCTCATACAATCAGTAATACAAGAATACAAAATAGGTCTTGGAGTCAATCACTTTGACTGATAATATACCATGAACAAGACAACACTTGACCTACTTGCTGATGGTGGCCACACACAACCCTTTCAGTCCACGTGTCCTAAACACACATGCTAGTCCATATGCTCCTAATATTTAGCAACACCAATATACCTCTACCAGTGAATCCTACTCCTTTAGGTCATTGAACATGGCTCATCAATCTCCCCTCTAGATAATAATTAGTCGATGAATGAATCAACACATAAGGTCTTCTTGTGAGTCACAACTCCTTTTGTGAACAACTCCTAAATTTCCCACTGTTGCTCCTCAACACTTTGACTTCCTCCCTCTATTTACTTCATGTGATGATCCAATGAAGGAAAAATTAGGGCATGGAGGGTGCCCACCATGAATGCAAAAATTCCTTGTCCGATAGTAAAATTAGGGCTGCCAATCTGGAACTCTTGGATGTAGTCCCTGAGCTCAACTTATCTACCACTACTAGAATGCTTGACGTCCTTTTGAATTCTGCACTTAGGTCAAAATGGTCAACCATATATCAATTCTCCATCATGTAATTATGTCTCCATACATATTTCCCATCTAGACACCAATCTTTCACTCCCTACAATATTCCCATATTTAGTCATCTCCTTGACTAATATAGGGACACCAGAATTTCCCTCTCCTAGGGCTTATATATCCTCTTTATAACAAGGAATAGGTTTCCTCCTCATCGTTGTTCTTGGATCCACTATACTACTGCTCCATATACTTATGAACAATCCCTTTAGATCCATGACAACTAGCCCTCTTATCTCTCATTTTTTCACACTAATTCAGAGAACTAGGGCTTCCATATCCTTGTCAAATATGGAACCACTATACTACCCTCATCTAGGACCTTGACTCAAATCTTGGGGGGAGGCCCCCAAGATCTAAAAAATTGAAATGGATCTGGCTAGATCTACAAATTTAGAATGTAAGAAAAAATGGGAGAACACACAATAAATAAAACCACAAATAATTTTTTTATTGAAACAAAGAATAACTGTAGAAGCTACATTATGGTGGACAATTTTTCCTTTTAAAAAATGCGACTTGTTACTTATAGCATTTTTTTGTTACAATACCACAGGTAAATTCCATGGGTGGGTAAATACCATGGGTGGATCTCACTTACAATACCATGGGTGGATGCCACTTACAATACCAGGGGTAAATTCCATGGGTGGATAAATACCATGGGTCGATGCCATCTACGATACCATGGTTAAATAACATGGCTGGATGGATAACATGGGTGGATGAATACTATGGGTGAATTTCATTTCCATTCAGATCATTCCTCCCTCCTTAAGAAGCAATGGTCCCTATTGCGTGAAGTTCTCTCCTGAGAATCCTTTATTGAATATGAAGAGCCACTGAAGAGAAGGGTTTTGTGTGGTTAACCCATACTCGTGATGAACGAAGATCCGAGGATAGAGATACCCTTTAATTCTTGTGACAAACTACGATACTAACAGTGCACGGCCTCGAAAATGGGCTTTGATGAGAAGGATTTTGTGCGGTTGACCCATAATCGTGATGTTGATTATTGATGAAGTAGCAAGTGCCTACATAGCCTGGGGTGGGAGGGAACGTATCCAAATAACCAAAGCCAAATTCTACTATGCTAAAACGAATGAATGTGAAGCAGGTGCCTACTGAAGCGGGGTGGGAGGGCACGTCTCCAAAGGGAACTTGCTCCGAATGTTGCTCCAGATTTAAAATGGGCATAACTTGGTCAATGTAATTCAGAATATTTATTATAACATGTTTTTGGAAATAGAATGATCATTCTGCATCTTCCCATGTCCTTTAAATCACTATCTGGAGACTCTAGACTCTTATATTCATGCTAGAACTGTCCCACCGTCACAAAATATTTGAAAAATAGTTGATTCTAAATCAACGATAATTCCCTCATACAGACTCCGATTCGATCGATTTATTTTTTGAAATAGGCAATTTTTTCACAAGGAATCCAGATCAGCTATTTTTTTTTATAAAAAAATTTCACCAATATTTTCAGATCTTCTCTACAAACTCATCGCCCAAAAAATTCCTGCAAAAAAATGAAAAAAAAACAAGATTTCTTGCCACTTTGTCTAATAAAGTGCTTCGTGGAGGTCGTGCAACTTGCATGGATTTTTCTCAATATGGTTGCAAAACGTTGAAACTGATGTATGCTTCAAACCCTTATTCCCATGGATTCATTACCTAAATCTGATACCACTGATCCAGATCTTGTGGGGAGGCCCCCAAGGTCTCAAAAATTGAAATGGATCTGGCAAGATCTACAAAATTAGAATGCGAGAAAAAAGGAGAGAACAAATAGTAAATAAAACCACAATTAATTTTTTTATTGAAACATAAAATAACTGTAGAAGCTACATTGTGGTGGAAAATTTATCCTTTTACAAAATGCAACTTGTTACTTATAGCCTTTTTTTATTACAAAACCACAGGTAAATTCCATGGGTGGGTAAATACCATGGGTGGATCTCACTTACAATACCATGGGTAAATACCATGGGTTAATGAATACCATGGGTGGATGAATACCATGGGTTGATTCCATTTACAATACCATGGGTAAATTCTATGGGTGAATGGATAACATGGGTGGATGAATACCATGGGTGGATGCCATTTTACATTCGGATCAAAGCTCAACCTTTATGATGTTCCAACTATGAAAAATACCTTCAATCTTCCTTCTCTAGCCTTCCTTTTTCCACTCTAAAATCTTATCACAATTCTGTCCAACCTCTCATACTTCTATGCACAAGGTATTGCCTTCTTTAGGTTCTGTTGATTCCTAGGAACCCTTGTATGGGTTTGCGACATCCTCTACAAAGATTGATCAATTGTGTCAACACCATATTAGAGTCTCAACCTTCCCATCTAGTGGTAGATATTGAGTGAGTAAACTAACTATGGAAATATCAACGTTGAAAGTGTATGCTTAGGAGAAATCCTTTGCTATGACACATACTATTGTTCTAAATTATTTTAGAACCAACCATTCCATCTCTTAGCATCTGATCAACTTGAGGAACTAAATAAATAATACTTCATCTAGATTCCCAATCTATCTTTAAGTATGCCTCTCTTATGTGTACAATTGAGGTGATTTCGGTCATTCATTAGGGCTCCTTATTATCTACAAGACAAACCTAAAATTTAGCCTGATTTGCCCCTCTTAAACCTTATGACAACCATTCTACGAGGAATTACACTCCTAAACTTGTCCACCAAGGTGTGGGACCTTCTTCCTTGATAGAGATTAGGCCATACAATCTTCTAATATTCCATGCACAAGGGTCTAGTCCCTTACCTTTAGTCCTGTTTAGTTGTAAACCGATACTCAGAGATACCTGCCCATAAAATATGCTAAAAACACACAATAAAACTTGGTTGCCTCCCTTCATAACTCAACTAGTCTTCTAGGGTCTATGAATTCCTTTTATTTTATCCTCCTCTTGAATGCATGCCCTTGATGGATCAGATCTAGGCCTTATATATTCCTACTCGACCCTCAAACTAGGGCAACCTTTAGGCTACATCTTGACCTCCTTCATAGATCAAGCGAGATCATTTTCATTTGATGATTTTAGCCTCTCTTATGGCTCCTTTAAATAGTTTCTCCTAATCCTCTTAGGAACCCACTAGTAATTTAGGGTTTTAGTCCTTTTAAACTTAGGATTTAATTTTTCTCTTTTAATTTTATTTTATAATTTTAAACCCCATTTGGGTATAAAACCCCTTGACTTGGGTAATTTTCCCATAGATTATTTTTGTGACCAAAATTCTCACAAACCCCAAATATAGGCTTGTGGAGTACCTCCCAAGATACACAATTCAAGACTCCCTCTTAGTGAGGGAGGTACTTCCACTGCTTGGAAGTAACCGACATTGCCTGCAACACTAGCCCATATGGAATCTATCTTTGCAACGCACCATGTAGAATGGATGATGTTATATATGTAGTGTCTCTGCCTCATCAGAACCTAAAGATCTTGAACTTCCGTAGGGTCACTCCCTCTAAAGCTAGACTCCATCTAAATCTACATTATTTCGACTGGCTCATCCTGATTCCATTATACACACTCTAACTACATGCCCTTCAAACCTAGCTTTGACACCATTTTAATTTTCCATGACACTGGAGAATATAAGTTAGGGTATTAGAATATTTTACACAACCAAAAAAATTTCTACAACATCACTACTTTTCATAGAATAAAAACACACATTAGTGAATCATTTAATGCCCACGCAATTTTTTAACTTTTCAAAACCTTCTTTCTTATATTAAAAACCTATAATACAACAATCTAGGGCTCTCGTACTAGGGATAATGGCCCTCATACAACCATTGATACAATCATACAAACCCGGGCTTAGATTCAATCACTTTGACTACTAATATTCCCTAAACAAGACAACACTTGAACTACTTGCTGATGGTGGCCACATACAACCATTTCAGTCCACATGTCCTGAACACATATGCTAGTCCATTTTCTCCCACTCGACAACAACACCAATTTTCCTCCACCAATGATTCCTAATCCTTTAGGTCATTGAACATGAATCTTCAATATTAACTCTAGCTCATCATTATTCCATTAAAAAATAAACACATAAGCTCTTCTTGGGAGTTGTTATCGACTCCTAAATTTCCCACTGCTACTCCTCAACGCTGAGGGATTTATTCCATCTATTTCCTTCATGTGCTACTCCATTGAAGGAAACCTTAGAGCATGGAGGTTTCCCACTATTTCTGTCAAAGATCCTTCTTCAATAGTAAAATTTGGGTTGTCTATCTATTTCTCTTGGCTATAGTCCAGGAGCTCAACTTCTCTTCCACTAATAGCATGCTTGAGGTACTTCTAAAGTATGCACCTAGGGTAGAATGGCCAACCATATAAAAATAATCCATCTTGTACTTAGGTTTCCATACATATATACCATCTAGAAACCAACCATGGACTACTTTCATCTTCAGATATTCCCATATTCATTGATCTCCTTGACTAATCTAGGGTCACCAGAACTGCCCTCTCCTAGGACTTCTAGATCTGCCTTCTAATGGTGAATAGGCTTCCTCGTCATCATTGTTCTTGGGTCTACTATACAGTTTCTCCATATACCTATGAATAGTCCCTTTGGATATCTACAACTAGCCATCTTATCTGTGATTTGTTTACACTAAATCATAGAACAAGTGCTTCCTTATCGTTGCCCAATATGGAACCAAAAATTTCCCACATCTATGACTTCAACCTTACTATTGTTCCAACCATGAAACAAGCCTTGAATTTGCATTCTAGAACCTTCCTTTCTCAACTCTAACATATACTCACACTTTTTTCCATCCTCTCATACCTCTGTGTACAAGGTACCCACCTTCTTTAGGTTTTGTTGATACATAAGACCCAAGTATTGGTTTGCGACATCCTCTACAGAGATTTCTCAACTATATCAACACCATATTAGACTCTCGTCCTTCCCATCTAGTGGAAAATATTGAGTGAGTGAACTAACCCTTGAAAAAAATAACAATGACAATGTATACTTAGGAGAAAGCCTTTGTTAGGGCATAAACTATTGCTGTAAATTCATTTAGGACCAACCCTTCCATCTCTTGGCATTTGATCAACTTGAGGAACTAAATCAACCATACTACATCTTGACATCTAAATTATCTTGAAGTATGTATTTTTTTGTGAACAACTAAGGTTTTTTCGGACATCCATTAGGGCTCATTATTATCTACAGGACAACCCTAAACTTCAACCTGATCTACACCTCTTAAATATCATGGAATTCCTTCTACAAGGAATTATGCTCTGAAGCTAGTCCACCAAGGTGTGAGCCATTATTCCTCGAATAATATTAGGCCTTATGACCTTATAATATTATGTGCATAAGGGTTTAGTCCCTTACCTTTAGTCTTGTTCACTTGCACCTTGATCCTAAGAGATATATTCCCATAAAATATGCTCAGAGCAGACAAAAAAAAATGAGATGCCTCCCTTCCTAACTTGAATATTCTTATAGGATAAATGACTACCTATGATTTCCTCTTCCTCTTGAACACATGCCCTTGATGGATCATACCTAGGCCTTATGTATCCCTAAGAACTCTCAAACTATGGAATCCTTTCGTCCACATATACCTTCCTATAGATCAAGCGATCTCCTCGTCACTTCATGCCTTTAACCTCTCATATGTCTCCTTTAAATAGTTTATCCTAAGCCTCTTAGGATCCCACTAGAAATTTATGGTTTTATTCCTCTTAGACTTCAGATTTGATGTTTCTCTTTTAATTTTATTTTAGAATTTTAAACCCTTTCTAGGTCTAAAACCCCTTCACTTGGGTTATTTTCCCACAAAGTATTTTTGTGACCAAACTTATCGCAAACCTTATATCTAGGCTTTTGGAGTACCTCCCAAGTTACAATTTTCAACACTCCCTCTTAGTGAGGGAGGTAATTCCACTGCTTGGAAGTAACCAACATCACCAATGACACTAGCGCATCTCACATCCATCTCTGTAGTATACCCTGTAGAATGGATCACACTATCTCAATAATGTCTCTGCCTCATCAATATCTAAAGATATCAAACTTCCATAGGGTATCTCCCTCTAAATATAGAATCCCTTTGAATTTACAAGATATCCACTAGCTCATCCTCCTTCTGATCTACACACTCTGATCCACTGGCCCTTCAAGCCGGGATATGATACCATGTTGATTTCCCAAGAAAATAGAGAATCTAGGTTTGGGTCTTAGAATATTCGACACAACCAACTTAAATTCCATAACATCACTACTTTTCATAGTTGAAAAACACACATCAGTGAATCATCTAGCACACATGACAAATTTCAACTTTTCAAACCCCTTTTTTATATTAAACAACTATAATACAATATTCTAGGGATCCTATACCTGGGATGATGGCTCGCATACAATGACTAATACAAGAATAAAAAATAGGGCTTCGGTTCAATCACTTTTACTACCAATATACCCTAAACAAGACAACACCTCACCTACTTGCTAATGGTGGCCACACACAACCCTTTCAGTCCATGTGTCCTAAACACATTTACTTTTCCATCTGCTCCCAATATACAACAACACCACTTTTACTCTACCAATTAATCCTTCTCCTTTATTTCATTGAACACAACCCATCAATATGCCCTATAGTTTATCATTAGTCCACCAATGAATCAACAAATAGGGTCTTCTTGTGAGTTGTTAACAACTCCATTTGTGAACAACTCTTAAACTACCCATTGTTGCTCCTCAACACTTAGGGATTTATTCCCACTATTTCCTTCCCATTCTACTCCAATGAAGGAAAAATTAGGCCATGGAGGTTTCCCACTATGACTGTCAAAAGTTCTTCTCCATCAATCAACTTAGGGTTGTCAATATGGATCTTTTGGTTGTAGTCCCTAAGCTCAACTTCTCTGCCACTAATAGAATTCTTGAGGTACTTCTCAAGTCTACACTTAGGCTATAATGGACAAGCATATAATAATCCTAGATCTTGTACTTAGGCTACTATAAATTTTTCCCATCTAGACCCACCAATGGAAAGATGGAAATAATGGTCTCTTTGAAATACTAAAACGTTTGGAGAAGAAAATCCATTGTTATCCCGATGTGATGACACCTGCACTACATCTTACATTACTTCCATCTTCATATTTTCCAATCTTCATTCATCTCCTTGACTAATCTAGGGCCACCAGAACTTCCCTCTCCTAGGGCTTGTAGAACTTCCTTCTAAGAGTGAATAGGCTTCCTCCTCAACATTGTTCCTGGCTCCACTATATTGTTGTTCCATATACTTATGAATATTCCATTTTTATCTCTATTAATATCCCTATTATCTTTGATTTTTTCATACTAAACTAGAGAACTAGGGCTTCCATATCGTTGTCCAATATAGAACCACAAAACTACCCTCATCTAGGGCTGCAACCTTACTATTGTTCCAACCATGAAACAAACCTTGAATCTTCCTTCTATAGCCTTCCTTTCTCGACTATAAAAACTACTCACACTTTTGTCCAACCTCTCATACTTCTTTGCACAAGGAACTACCTTATTTATGTTTTGATGATTTCTAGGAACCCCTGTACAGGTCCGAGACATCCTACATAGAGATTTCTCTACTATATCAACACCATATTAGAGGCTTGGCTTTCCCATCTAGTGGTAGATCTTGAGTGAGTAAAATAAATCTTGGAAAAATCAAGGATGATAGTGTATACTCAAGAGAAATAATTTTCTAGGACACTTATTTTTGTCCTAAATTATTTTAGGAGAAACCATTTCATCTCTTGGCATCTAATCAACTTGAGGAACTAAATATATCATAGTTCATCTAGACATCCAATATGTCCTGAATTATGTCTCTGTTTTGTGCGCAACTAAGTTGCTTTTCTCTATCCATTAGGGCTCCTTATTATCTACAATATCACCCTACACTTCAACATGATATACACCTCTTTAACCCCACGTCACCCCTTCTACAAGGACTTGGGATCCTGCATTGGTCCACCAAAGTGTGCATCATTTTCCTTGATTGTGATTAGGCCTTAAAACATTCTAAGCTTCCATGCACATGTGTTTAGTCCATTACCTTCAGTCTTGTTGAACTATGTCTTGATACTCATATATCTACACACACACACACACACACACACACACACATATATATATGCCCATAAATGATTCTCTAAACACACAAAAAAACTCGGTTTCCTCCCTTCCTAACTCACCTAGTCTTCTAGGGTCTAAAACTTCCTTTAATTTGTTCCTTGTCTTGAACACATGCACTTGATAGATATATATAGGCCTTATACAACCCTACTTGGCCTTAAAATTAGGGCATCCATTAGGCTACATCTCCATATCCTTCATATATCAAGAAAGCTCCTCTTCACTTTATGCTTTTAGCCTCTCATAGGCCTCCTTTAAATAATTTCTTCTAAGCCTCTTAGGAAGCCATTATAACTTTAGAGTTTTAGTCCTCTTAGACTTAGGATTTAATTTTTCTCTTTTATTTTTATTTTTATAATTTTAAATCCCATCTAGGTTGGAAACCCATTCACTTGGGTTCTTTTCCTAGAGTCTTTTTGTGACCAAACTTCTCACAAACCCCATATCTAGGCTTGTGGAGTACCTCTCAAGCTGTACACATTTCAACACTACTCACCTTCCCTAGTCAGATTATAGTGAAGTCCTCTCAGCCTTTTATAGGCTCCATTAGATGAATTCCATAAGAAAATTACTACGGGAAACCAATAAAAATGGGCTCAAAACCTCCATTGATGACTTGATCAACTTTGACTATTTCCCTGTGTCAATTTTACCTAACATCACCCCCTTAAATGTTTAATTTTAGTTTCCTTGACTAATTCGAGCCAAATATACCAAGTGAGTCAACTATACTCTCTCTATCCCTTAGCCCCCTCAAATTTTATACCTTGGGTATCTATTAACTTGGCATTATTGATATCACCTAGGTATAACACTAGAATTTACCATTAATTTCCCATGGGTATCCATGATATATTAGGTCTTATAATAGTATACCCATTTACATTCAATTTAAAGATTAACTCCATTATAACATTTTTTTTTTTCTCCAACATCTATGCTACCATCTACCCACCTTGACTTTCTATAAGCCTCATGCTCTCCTCTCCAGATATGACTTCAGTTGCTACATATCACCAATGAAACAACCACTTCATTGAAATATTTCATTGATCAATTTATGAGCATCATTGGCATACATCTCCATGGAATATATTTTTTTATAACTAACACCTGAGTTTTCTCTCCTTTTGGACTACACATGAAAACCTGCAACTATAACATACACCTCCATATATTCTCATTCATGTTGACATAGATGTACATCAGAATGTATTGTCCTACATCCATGCTTTTTTTTTTCATATGCATCTCAACATGTATTGGACCCTCCATAAAATCCTTGCCACTATACATCCAAAAACCTAGGATAAAATTCTCATTTCCCAGCACAATGTCGATAGGGAAGTCACTATTCATAGCATTAGAACCCATTATCATTATCTAAGGAGCCATGTGAATAATTTTCTCATATCTTGGGCCATTGTTTGTGACCAAATGCAAACATGAACACACCCTATTATATAGTACCACAATGATGTCCAAATAATAAGGAA
The DNA here is from genome assembly GCA_034641835.2 of Pinus albicaulis. Taxonomy (NCBI): domain Eukaryota; kingdom Viridiplantae; phylum Streptophyta; class Pinopsida; order Pinales; family Pinaceae; genus Pinus; species Pinus albicaulis. Next base: position 668,812,756 of record CM076571.1, read on the forward strand.
CAATGCTTCCTCAGATACACAATGAAGTAAGATCAATTATCTCATCCATTTCCTTGTTGAGCATTGTGAATATGTTGAAAAAAAAGCAACCCGACATCCAAAATACCACCAACCCTTCCTCTTGTGCATCTAGCCACTCCAAGTTCCATCCTTGGCCTTCTTAGTCCATATTATTTCTTCACATCAGAAACAAACACAAATACCATCTCGTTTTCCCTTGCCTAAACCAAATTATGGTTCATGATGCAAAATTTCATGGCCTTTCACAAGATTGGATATGATATTGTCTAGAAAATACCAACTATAACTACTCTCATTGATGGAAAGCTTTGATATCTGCTCAAAAAAGTTCTTCATAGTTTTTATGTCCATGCATAGGCTCTCTTCATTATATGGGAACACATGCCTGCTTGGAATTCATGATCCAAATGAATACACAAGTTGCAGACAATGGATATACCATTCATATCAATATGAAATGACTTGAATGACAATGTATGTAACATTCCTAATTTCCACAGCAAGAAAATAAAATCTTCTTGCTATACTTAGTTGAATAGTGGAATTATGCTAATTTTAACTCTTCTATTTTAAGTTTTCACATGCCTTTACTATTTAACTTTAACGGATCACAACATGGATATGTATAGTTATATATTTTTTAATTTTTTTTCCATTCCCAACTTCATTGAATTTCATTTTAAATCACAATATACTATTTCATATTTCAGTGCATCATGCTCGATATATGTATATATTTGGTAGTGAAAATATCCTTACCGGAACTGATACACATATTGCACATAGGAACTAGCAAAATACCAGATTTTTTATGGTCATACCATATAATAACTACCGTTTAGCTCCTCTTGCTCACTAGAAATTATTTTCATTTGATTATTCATGGTTCATTTAAATCTTGTAGTCCTTGACTATATTGATCATGCAGGGTAATTGAATGTGTCTTGGGATGTTGGCCTACAACTATACACTTGGAATTCTTGGAATGGCCCACATGACCTTTGTACATGTGATTTCCATGTGACATTTGTACCTGGTTTTTTAAATGGTGCGGATTTAAATTTTGACATCAAAGGGGAACCTAATTATGATACCCTAATTCTCCAGCTTTCATTCCACTTTCATTTGCCTTTTTATGTTCACCAGAGAACTGCTCTAAGGGTATCAAGGTATTAATGGATCAAATCAAATTCTATGGGAATTTTTCCCTCATTACACCTGTAACTTCCTCTTCAGGATGCTTGTCATCTCTAGGAGGAGCTTGGCATGCTATCACATGTATAATCTCTATATTTTTGTTTAATGCTATGTATTCCTTGCCACTCTTGTTTCTTGTCTGCAACCATGCCTAACTAATATGTATGTCTTGCAGGTATTGAGTAGGATTAGGGTATCCATATTCATCTCTGGTTGAAAATGAAAGGTTCATGGCATACGAGGGTTTCAAAATCGAAGCTCATTTTCCTGTTTCGTATGAAGCCATACTAGTAATTTTGGAACTTTTATGGCTAGACTGGTTAATTGTTTTTGTTTTAAATCTTCAGTTCATAATTTAATTTGGGTTCTCACAAAACACTTGTATTTTTACAACTCCTTGTGAATGCTACCTTTGTTCCTTTCATAATGTTGGCTTCAAGCAGAGAACAATTAATTACTCACTCTTTAAAATCCCTTTTCTTTATCAAGCCACTCAATTTATAAGGTATGAAGAGAAGGTATGTGAAATTTCCCTTTTATAAAATCATGGATCCTATGTATTCAAAGTGTTCTCCAAGGGATAAATTGGAAATTTATTTAATCTATATTCCTATTAAGGGTTGAGACCCATTTGGCTATGACCACTATACTGAGGTCATTTGCATTCCTCTCTAGTGGTTGGATTTTTGAGTTTTCACTTAGTGTTTGTAGAGGTAATTTAATTACTTAAATTCCTTTTCATAAACTATCCACCCGAGGGTTCGTGGACTTGCAAGGCACATGTGCACCATATGTGCTAGATATCGATTTCCAATTTCGAAAGAAAAATCTTAATCTATTAAATGAAAAACTTACAATTGATATAAAAATAAATCTATTCTAGAAAGCAGTAAATCACACCACACTTTCAGAATTAAAAATCAAAGTTAATCCAATGAAAAGAAAGTAACTCTACGATAATGACATGAAATAATATTTAATCTAGGAAAGTAGGAAATCTAATCTATCATGCTTGCAAGAATTGAAAAACACACCACTCACGAAATTAAATATATTCTAATGGTAATCAAGGAATTAATTCAAATTTATGAAAATCAAAACAATGTAATCTTAATTATACAAATGAAATGAAAGCAAAGTGAAACAATCAATCTTAACTTGCAAAAACACGTAAATGGAATGAGCATATGAAAGAAATGAAAATTAATCTATGAAAGCACACAAATGAAATTTAAACTAGACATAAAGAAATGAAAATAATATGATACATCTCACATTCATTAGATGGCCAATTCAAAGGACGTGAGAATGGAAATTTGAGAGGCTCCAAATGCAAGCATAACCAAATCAAAGTGAATATCACTCATGAGCATGGTGCCAAATCAAAATTATTTATTCAAAACATGAGCATTTCTCAAACTTTACACATGCCTTTGAGAGGAGAAGGCTCTCCTATTTATACAAGAACACAAGAAGCTACCCTATTAATGGAGATCCACTATTTTCTCCCTAGATCCATAAAATTCTCTTATAGTTACAACCAAATAGCTAATGATGAGACATATATCCTCTTTGACCTTTATCCAAATCTCTTTCCATATTTTGAAGGAAATTATAATTTATGCATCGGAGGCCACATAAGGGTGCATTGGAAGCTTCCAAATGACCTACACATGTCATAAAACTCAAGACACTTTTAGGTATGAACAAATACATGTTATTTTTATAACTTTTAATCATAAATTCACTATAAATACATGACATTAATAACTTTGGAAATACTAATGTGAACCCATATGAGTATGAAAATTTAAGGTTATGAAGTGACAAGGTGATGAAATGAGGGCAAAAAAATGGAAATAAGTGTGAAAGTGTATGACATTTTGAAGACATTTTGGAGGCCCAACAAGGTTTTAACTAAAAACCCAACAAAATCTATTTAATTCATTTCCCATTATTTATTTTTAAATACTTTAACTATATCGACTTCACTAACCTTCATGTTATCTTATTCTCACACGGTTTGAGTGAAGGAAAAAAATTTCTTATGATAGGTATACTTGTAGTTTCCTTCCCTTATTTGTGTATTGTAGTTTTTATTCTTTCTTTTTCCATTGGCAGTTTCTAAATCCAACTAAAAATTTTAGTTGTAGGTATGGTCTTGGTGCAAGGGAGGGATTCTTATTGGAGTAAAATTTTATCTTCTTTTTCAACACTATACTTCTGCTTCACTGTGCCACAGGTTGACTTCCTACCAATTTCATCATTTAGATGTGTAAGCTAAGGCTTAGAGTTTGTTGATGTGTACTTACAAAAACCTAAACAAGGATTATTTAAGTTTAATTTTTCTTACTCTTTCCTAACTTATGAGGGTTGTAATTCCAATTCATGACTTTGGTTTTTACACTATTATTAAAACTATGGCCTGGGGCCTCAATTATATTGGAATATATTCTAAGTTGATTGTTGAATTTTGATATATTTTCCATCCAATTCACCATCGCTATGTATGAGAATTCCTATGTATGTACTCTTTTTGTTTCCTCATAAGGAGACTGGTTATTATGTTTTTTGGTACCTCTAGTTATCCTTGAATAGTAGTTATAAAGATGTATTGTATGTCTTATCTACTTTCCTATTTAATCATAAATTGTATAAAAATTGGTTATGAAAATTTTGTTCTTTGATAAATAGTAATTATCGCTAGAATTTTCATTCTTCTTTACAACTAATAGAAAAATGGACTCCTATTATGCCTTACTAGCATGTTGACTTGATTAATTTCTTGGTTCAATGCTCGAGTATTCTTCCCTACAAATTTTTTCCTAATATATATATATATATATATATATATATATATATATATATATATATATATATATATATATATATATATATATATATATATATATATATATATATATATAATCATTTAAATTCTTGTTTTATTTTTGTTATACCAGACACGGTTTCTTCAAAATCCTTGGAGTACAAGAGTTACCGGCTCATCCATATGAATTTGATTAAGAAATTATCATGCCATTAGGATATCATGGTATTTGTAAGCATCCTTTTATTAATTTAATGATCTATCGATTTTCGCTTACTTTATATATATATAAAGGGAGGCCCAAATTTCAATACAGTGTTTTTTATTTCCTTACGGTGTTACCAATATTCTTTTATGAATAACTTACAACCCACCTTCAAATTATTCCTCCTGTGCAATCCTTCTTTTCACACTTTTTCATCTTGTATGCATGTTATAGATTTGATACTTACTATTCATAATTACAAGAATATTTTTTTTCAATTTAACTCTCCTAGATACACTCATAAACATAACAAAAACATATTGTTTGAATAATTTCATGCATGTAAAAATTATTTTGTTGATAATTAAACCCTCTAGCTAGACATACAAATAGAAGTTTATAATACATTTATAGATAGAAAACACCTGAACTCTTCTAGTTTCCTTTCTAATAGGCCTTAGTTCCTTATATATACTCATATTTGACTTATTAAGCTTGAGTTTAATTCTAGCATTATTAAATCATTATTCGATTACTTATTGTTGTTTACATCAGTTAAAAAAATAATGCAAGAATTCATTCTCATTCAGTTAATTATTATATTCCTTAGTTAGGATTCATTCCATTGAAATAGAGAAAATGTATCTAATTTCATAACTAGATCACTCCTTTTCTTAATCTCATATTCCATTTAATGTGTGCACTCATTTATGTCATACAAATAACTTCATTATGTTATATGCATTGATCCATATAAAAATTATAACATCTAATATCCCAATTGGGTTTATATCTAAGAGTAATTCCCCATGTGCATACACACATGCAATTTGAATCAATAGTCGATATATATATTTTGTATTATGAATGAAAATAGATTATTTATTAATTCCAATTCATATATTCTAAGATGAGATATGCATACACCTACTATTTATGAAAATAATTCCATTTATACACCATTTTCCTTGGTTAATAATTTCGTCTCCTATTCATGAAAATGGCAATATTATACTGAAACCATAACCTATAGAGAAACAAATAATTATATCTACAAAAATTATTATAACAATAGAATATATTTATGCAAGCACACAACCATTTCATACCATAAAACCATAGCATAGATATATCATAGATTCTGCATGCAGACTGCAATAATGTTTCTATTTTATCAATCTATAACAAAAAATAACCTAGTATTAAGCATAGGATAAGAACATAATTTCATCTAATCATAAACTAAGCACTTGGGGAATATTTCAAAATAGATCACATTCCACCCAACCTTGAACTATCTCCAATAGTCCCCCCTGAGCTAAGACATTTTTTCCATCAAGAATCAACAACCTCTTTGGTTCCTATGTGGTTTATTTTATAGATTTATTCATAGAATATTTTTAGCAACACCCTACTTTAAGGTCTCCCAACCTTTTTCCTAGGACTTTTTGTTTTAGTTTTTTGAAAAATATTCTTTCCTTTTTCTATAACGTGTTCCTTTCTCTCTTTTTGTGCTTTATTCCACTTTTTACCATAACATTTCTCTCCCATTATGTTAACATTTTAAACTATTTTCTCCTAAGGATTTTTAGGATACTTTTAGGGAAGGTGCAACATGTGGACTTTAACCACCAAAAAATTTAAAAAAAGAACTTCCCGGATTATCCACATTGCTAGAAAACGAGTGTCGATGTTTCGAATCCCAACGGGGATCCATCATCAGGAAAATTCTCAAATTTTCATAAGCTGGAAAAAAGTCTTCTAAAATCTAGTTCTCTTTCCTGAATATTTCCAAACAATTTACTTATTAACTTCAAATAATAATAAAATATTTAAATCATTACATAAATCCCATTATGAATTCCATATCCATTCAATCCAATAATAGTTCAAAATTCTAAAAATAGTCAATGTTTGAAAAGAAAAACATAATGGTGTTACATTTTCCCCTGCTAAAAATAAACAACGTCCTTAGTGTTTTATTTTTTGTTCCCTTCCTCTTGGAATAATTTTTGAAATTCCTCATGCGTTTTTCTCTCCATCTCCCAACTGTCCTCCTTCGGGGTAAAGTGCTTTCATTTCAATTTAATCAAGGTGATGGATCGATTATGGAGCATGGTTTCTCTTTGGTTTAATATTTGTAGTGGTTCTACCTGGAAATATCCTTTTGGTTCCACATGTACCACATTCTAATCAATCACATGAGAAATCATGAACATATTTATTCAAGAAAATATACATGAAAAACATTATGCACATTTATATGATTGGGCAATGTTACATGATAGGCCACTCACCCAACTCTAGCTAGTATCTCAAAGGGACCATTGAACCTTCGTGCTATTTTAACAAAAGTTCCTAGTCTCAAATTGGTCTTCCATAGTTTTACTTTAACATAAAGGTGTTCTCCCATTTTTAATTCCTTTTGAATTCTCTTTTGGTATGTGTATTTTTCCTTTGGGTCTTGTGTAGTTTTCATATTATGTGGTATTTTCTTCACTTCCTATTCCATTTCTTGACGAACATAAGGTCCTAATATCAACTTGTATTCTAACCAACTCCTACTTAAAGGAGCATGGAATTTCCTCCCATACATTGACTCAAATGGGCTCATTTTCATAGATGCCTTGTAGCTATTATTATATTCAAATTATACTAATTGTAATAAATCCTCCCACATAGTAGGTATGTCCATAACATACATCATTAACATGTCTTCTAAAATCTATTTTTTCTCTCTCTGTTTGACCATGCGTTTGGGGATGGTAGGAGGTACTAAATTTGACCTGTATACCCTGTTATCACTCTAGTAATTCTAAAGTTGTGAGATTTTTGGTTTTTAGTCAAAGAACACTAGAGGTAACCAAAAACCAACTTCAAACTCTAGGATTTAGCCTTCCTAAGGTTCAGAGAGGGCTCTCTCTTTAAACTTTAAACTTTGTTTGATTGGTAAATATTAGGCAAGTTATGAATTTGTAGATTTGGTTTGGTTTTGATTGATTTGGTGGGAAAAAATCACTTGAAGGAATGGATAGTGGGAGATATATTTGTCCATTGGGCTAAGGAGTCAAAATAAGGCAAACAAAACTAGGATCAAGGCCAAAAAGTCAAATGTTTTCAGGGCAAGATAGATAACCCTTGAAGATCTTGGAAATTTGTTTTTTTGAGGTTGTATGATCAGGATAAAGGGAAATTAAGAATCCTTTGATCTGGAAAAATGAAGTAGTAGGCAGAGGTCAAATGAGAGAGGGAGAAATTAAGGGTTCCATACACTGGAAATCAGAGGAAAACATAGAGATAATAACTATTTAAAAAGAGGGTGCTCTTAACAATTCCTGTAGTAATACTCCTAGTTATACATTCAAATTTAGAACAAACATAGATGGATGCATGTAACAAAGAAAGATAACAATGACAGTAAGGAAATACTTCACTCCAAATATCTCATCACAGGAATCATGAAGTATGATGCCAATTGATTTGATCCAATCTGCTACTCGAAATTTGAATCACAAAGCCTTCAAGTCCAAAAAAATAACTATAGCAATCTCCAACAATTTATTCCACACAAAATACTTCTAAAGATGAAGTATTTATACATAGTTATTTACAAAATATCCTAGAATGATTCTAGGATTTATCTAAGGGAAATAAAATATCTTTACAACAATAACAGAGACAATGGCTTAACATGTTAGCAAGTTGTCATATTTATTAAAAAAAAATAGAAATTGCTTTGAGGATAAGATGCAGCTGGCTGCATTTGTGTCCTCCTTGCTGGCTTTAGATATTTTAAATTTTTTTTGGAATCTGATCTGCCTTGTTTGATACTCTTTCTTTGATTCTCTTTATTCACTGATACTCTCTAAACTCAGATACTCTTTAACCATAGTCAAAACTGTTTACTGCTGTAAAAATCTGTTTTGACTCTAAATCAGCAAACAATTTTCCTTTCATCTGTCTGTCTTTTTATCTATAATAAATATGTGAGTGACTGCCAATCCTCATCTTTAGGAATTTTTATCTTCTTTAATTTACTAAATTTTTCATCAGCTTCAGTGTATTGGGCAAAAGTTGGCTTGATGACAAAAAAGTGTCTTATCTCATGTTGTAAATAGAATAAGTCTTAAAAACTTTTGAGTAAGACTTTTCCTGTTGGAATGCCTTGTACTGGTGGTTTATTTACTTGTTCCTTTGCAAATTCTCTAATATTTTTATCATAGTCATTATGAGGCATCAATTTATCATTAATGACCATAATGTCAGGAAATCCTTTTTGCCTCAAATTTGTAAAATTGACCATAAACCTAGTTATGGTAGTATTCATATTCTCACACTTTTCTTCTAGCTTCTTCATTAGATTCTTCTTGGTAGTAAATTTCCTAATTTCTAGAATAGTTTCAGTCCTATCAGTAATCTTGAGTTCTTCTAATTCTTGTCTGTTTTTTTTGTTAAGGAATGTGACATCTTTAAAGCTTGCTCTGGTTTGTTAGCCAGTTCACTTTGAGTCTTCTAAATTTCTGCTTGGGCTACTAGTAATAACTTTCTCTGTTCAAATATTTCCTGAATTGAAGGCCATACATCATGGATGGCTTCAGTGATATTGTTCCAAATATAGTTTTTTATATATGATATTTTTTCCTTCAATGCCAATTCCTTTTTCAATTTCTTCAATTCGTCATTCAGTCTGATGGCATTTTGCTCATGTGTTTTTGCATTTATCTGAGCCAATTTGTTTGAATTCTCAAGATTTTTTACAACCTGTTTCAATATGATAATTTCATTTGTCTTAAGAGACATTTCCTCCATATCTTTCACCAATTTGTTTCCTTCATCTATATGGTGAACTTCTGTTGTAGATGATTTAGTAGCTGAGGTTGTGGATGAAGTTACTAGCACTGCAGTAGCCAGTGGTTCTTTGGGTGCTAAATTTTTAGCTAAAGTTGAAGGCACAACTGTAGTGATTACAGGAATAATAGTAGGAATCTCTGGTATTTTTGGTGTTTCTTTCTCTTGGACAAGTTTGTCCATATGTATTTCCATTTCCTTGATTTGGCCTGTCAACTGAAAAATCAAATTCATCATGTCATCTTTTTCTTTTTGTCCTTCTATTATTTCTAGGATGTTCACTTTGAGGAAGTTTAAGCTGGTTCCTCAAAGCTGCAATATCTTCATTCTTCTTTTTCACCAATAACTCTGCTGCTTTGATATTAGCAGGGTCATATCCCACCTGCAAAACTAGTTCTTCTAAGGATTTTATCCTTAAATCCTTGGCATACAAGGATGCCTTATTCATTTTCATACGATATTGCATGTTGGAAATGGTGTTATGGAGTTTCTGAGCACTCATGGCTTTAGTTGTGATAGTAGAGTATAGAATTTCTGAAGTCTTTCTATGGAACTGAATTTGATCAAGAGCATGAATCTTATCTGTATGGATTTCCAAATCAACCTTCTTATAATCTACCACTATCTTTGGGGATTTGACTGTGCGCTACAAAACTGACATAATTAGATTTTGATTTGAATAATAAAATGTAGACAGAAGTATGTTTTGCACACTTGGTGTTTGTTTGAGATATTGAAGAATAAATATTGTTTTTTTATCTCTTCACTCTTCAGTTTGATCTGTTTATATTTTTCTTTGATGTCCAAATATTTCTCCTTAGATGCCTGTGAGGAAGAGGCTTCCATGCTCTGCTGTCTTTCTATCAATTGTGCATCTTCACTGTTAACTTGTTCTTCATTCTGATTCTTAGTAGCTAGCTCTTTGATGATCACAATGGCAACATTTGTTTCTGGAAAATCAGTGTTGGTATCTATAAGCTCTATTTCTTCCACATCAATTGTTACCTTTCCTTTACCTACTAAACTTAACTTAGGCCTCTTGTTATATATTAACTTGAATTTAGTTTCAGTTTTAGTTTCTGCAATATAGGCACCTTCTTCCCTTACTCTCTTAGTGGAATTTTCTGGCTATTTTTCAGTCTCCAAAGTGTGACTAGTATCACTGTTTTCTACTGCATCCGTTAAGGTATTTTCTATCCACTCAATCTGATTAGAAATTTTTTTTATCTCTGGTTTTGCTTCATGGATGAAAGGGGTTAACTTAAATTTAACCCTTAACTTGCTTTGGATCCCTTGGGGATCATAATTCCAAGGAAAAATTTCTTCAAATCTGAATTCCAATAACTGCTTTGCTACTTCTTTCTTTGCATCCCTATGATTGCAGATGAATGGCCCTATCTGATTCTTTAATTTGAACTGAATTTTCTTCTTTGCTGCCATGAAATTTATAGAAACAGAGTTTAGGATCTGCCTGATATACTCCAAGGCAAAGATCCTCATTGAAACATGCTTGGGTAACTTGTAAGGTAACAAGTTTGACCCAAAGACTCTAATCTCAGTATTCTTTTCATATAAATACCAATCACCAACTTTATTCTACTCTGACAACTGCAATATATTTTTCATTTCTTCATTTATCCTTGGCTGCTCTATTTTTGTTAACATTGTGATCACTGGATGTAGGAATAACTCTGAAAATTTTGAATAAGTGAAATCCATACATTCTTTCCTGAGCAAAGATGTCCAAAAAATTACAGAAAGAGGATTTCTCTCTATGTCATGCTTTTGGAGAGTAACTGGAAAAATTTCTGATTGAAAGTATGAAAACATATGGAAAAGGAAGGAAGTATATCTGAACAATCCTTCAATTGGAAAATTAATCAATTGATAATGAATATTATCTGCAATGAAACCAGTAAAATCAAAGATTACGGATGGTAGTTGCCCTGGGGTAAAAGTGGATAAGAGCCCTAAGATGGACTCATCTGTGTGTTCATCAGTAAAATATCCTAGGATGAAGGAAAGCATCGAAATCACATGTCTTGAACCTTCTCAGAATTTGGCATTAGAATATGGGGGATTTAGTTTAGGAATTTCTACATGTGAGGGCATAAATGTCTGGAAAATCATGAATCTCTTGGGAAAATCTACGCCAATATACAACTTGGTGAGGGCCTCTATAGATAAAGGTACTTCTTGAGGATCAAGCTGAAGTTGTAGCATCTGGTTAATTGATTCAACAATAATGGTGAAAAGCACTTGTTTGTTGGCATTTACAATGGCTCTTTGCTCAGGCACATAATACTGTTAACATAACCTAATGACTTGCTAGCATGCGTGAGTTAATGGGACAACATATTTGGGCAAATGGGATTCCAAAATATGGGATTCTTCTTCATTATCTAAGGACTTCGCATAGCATCAATTATGAATATCTAGCAGGTTTAATTCAACAATGGGATCTCCTATATTATAATCAACATCAACCAATGGAATGTGTTCAATGTCCATGACTAGGGGTTGTATAGGATTGACAACAATAGAAATCTTAGAAGACATGGTTGGAGTGTATTTTGCTACTTTGGAAGCTCTAGGATTGCTAGAGCTCTATGTTTTAGGAATTTTGGCTACTTTCTGGAAGTTTAGATAGTTTGCAGAAGTATTTTTACATTTAGCAGAGGCTTCTTGGATAAAACAGGCAAACTATGGTTTCTTCTTTGGGCTTTCTTTCCAATTAGGTTTATCAAAGAGGGTTTACCGGATTTTGACTACTTTTAGGCAATAAACATGGGTTTCTTTAGTCTTTCATTGAGGAATTGGGCTCAAAAAAGTGTTTTGAAACTGGGCACAGAGGCTTATGATACCTTCAGAGGTTTTTTGGCTTAATTTGGATCTTGAAATAGCTCATGAAACTGTAAAAACTCACAATTTTCCTCCAAAGTAGTAGGCAGTAGTTGAACAAGGTTTCTGGAGAAAAATTGATAGGGTTTGGCCTATTTTTTGGTCTTTTCGATGGCTTCTTTTGTTAATTTTCAATTTCTCAGTGGGAAAATATTCTTTAAAAGGCTTTGCAAATTGAAAACATGATTAATTTGGAACAAAAACTTGTTATTTGCAGGTTTAGGGTTTCGAAAATAGTTTCTAAAGTCTTTAAATGGTCGAACAACTTCTGTGGAGTTTCTGGAGCAAGGCAAAGCTCCTTAGTGGTCTTCAAAGAGTAGCAGGATGAAATTTGAGGTATTTTGGCAAGAAAATGGCGGAAAAAGCTTGTTTTAACAGTCGGGAAGATTGTGCAGGGTTAACGGGTAGAACAATATGAAATAGAATGCATTATCAAGGTTTATTATGCATATTAGGACTAATGGGAGATGGTAATAAATGGCAGTGATGTCATAGAAATGGGCAATTTTCGGGCTTATAGGTTTTAAAACAGTAAGTGCTTATCATGCGCCTTTATGGTGGTAAGCAGTTTTGGGGCAAACCAATGCGATCCAGTGAGGATTGACCACGTGGAGGAGAGAGAAAATAATAAACCACCCATTTCGTGCAGAAATGAGATGGGAGTAATCTCGTATGTTTTCTGTGCGATATTTGTTTTTGACCGTTAGATCTGGGGTTTGATTGCGAACGACCCAGATTGGTTAGGAAGTTGTGTCGGGATGGGGGAGTGGGACCAGGATCATTATATGCGGCGCGTTTAAACTTTTAAACTTTAATAAATAGGAGTTTAATCAAAGTTTAAAATTATTTATATGGTTGAGTGGGAATAATATAACGTATATTAAATCAAAACATTTATGAAATGTTTCAAAAAATACATATGCGGGTTTGCGTTTTAATATATAGTTTTTTCAAACACTTTTGACATTTGTTCAAAAAATATAAGGGGCAGGGATATTTATTTAAATGATATGTTTGAACCAATGGGATATTTGGGCGGGGTTTTATATTGTGCACATGGGATATTAAACATTGGCCTAAACTTAAAATAGAGGGTTTGTGGGTTTATTTAAAGTAAAGGGTTTTAATAATATACGGGTGGGTGTAGTTAGGGATTTAATAGAATAAGTTAGAAGTTAATATGAAAAAGGGATAATGTAATGAATGAAAATACATGTTTAATTCTAAGTAAAGTGCAAATAAACATAGTTTATCTTGTTGTATTATTTTACACTTTAACTTAGAAAAAATGTATTTTTAGGGTTTATGAATGATTTTTGAAAGGGAATGAAGTTAGTTATTTAGGGTTTTACTTTTACTAATTAAAATGGGTTTTACTTAGGAAAAAGGGATTATGATTTACGAATGAAGGGTAAATGCTGATGAATATGAGTCTAGTGTGGGAATTCAATATTTTTTAACTAACCAGTCATCGAGCCTTGGGTCCGGTCCCAACAAAAGTCAGAGAAATGCTCTGAGCCTTTTTGACTTATAGTTTAGAATACTGGATATTTGGAGGGGAGGGGAAATTAGTGATTTTTTCCTAATGATGCTTTTATTCCATGATTTCTCAACTGCTTCTACCTACCCATCTTTATTTCTAACATTTTTAATTCATTTTCATGGGTGCATTTTGGCTTGCAACCCTAAAATATTTTTCTTTCAAAGCGTAAAACTATCTAAGTCTACCTTATTTCATCTGAGGGCTCAGATTAAACTGTTGAGATCCTCATTATTCTCTACCTATCTACTGATTTTTCAAGTTTAAATTGTTTGACATATCTTTATTCTCTATCTAAAACATGAAATTGAAAGCTTGAAAAGTTAATATTAAACTATTTAACTGGTCATGGATTATGACATTTATTGACACTCTGCACATAATCATTTTTCTTGCAGGTAAAAAGTAAAAGTAGTGGCATTTGGACTTGCTCACTTTCAGGTCTTATTTTATCTCTCTTTCCTCTTGGGGTATATATTTTTCTAAGTCCTTTGATCATTCTTTTAGGACTTTTTACCCTCTTTTCATTTTTTATTATTTTTCATTTTTTCAAAATATGGGAAAACAACTTGCAGAAAGAAAGGTATGTACATATTTACAAGACTATCATAGTCAATTCAAAAATTATGAATCCTATTATTATATGACCCTAACAGTGGCTCCACTTGGGGATGGAATTTCCTGGTGAAATGTCAAGAACTTTTAGATCAATAGCCTTTGGAATTTGACTGTGATGACCCTGTAAATGCCTTCTGATATCTGCAATTATGCATACTTATGATATTTACCTCTCAAAGCTTAGGGCCTTCTCTCTGGGCTTCAACTTGGTTAGGGAGACATCCAATCGAATCTAAAATCTGCAGTGTATATGTACAATGATCAAAGTGAATAAAAGCTAACTATTTTTTAACTCAGGAGAGTAGTAGTGCTTTAGCATTCTACCATTTTCTGGTCCTTCTTGCAGATATGTTCCATCCATTTCTTTCAAAAAGAAAGTATTATTGCCTCTATATCCATAAATCACATAAGGTCCTTTCCATAGAAAAACAATTTTTCCATGTTTACCTTTGTCTTCTCTTCTAGAATCCCACTTTAACACCTTATTTCCAATGTAAAAATCATCTTCTTTACTCTTTTTATGAAAAATTTTCTTGATCTTATCCTGAATGACTTGAAACTTGATATAAACTTCTTCCCTTGTTTGTTGCAATCGAATAGTTTGATTCATACTTCTTTGAATGTCATTTGTTTCAACTTGTAACTTTTGGATAATTTTGACCACCAGCACTCCTAAGGAGGATGGAAAAACAACATCCATTCCATAGACAAGTTGGTAAGGAGATGTACCAATAGATTTTTTAGTTGTAAGTCTATTTTCTCATAAGGCATTGACTAACTTCTTGTTCGAAGATTTTTTGTTATCTTCCAGTAACTTTTTAATGATGTTTACAAGGCTCTTATTTGAGGATTCAGCTAGGGCATTACCCTGAGGGTAATATGCAGTAGAGTGGCCTAGGGTAGTATGGTATTTATGGCAAAATTCAATCATCTTTTTGGATTTTAATGTTGCCGCATTGTCAGTAATTATCTTTTGGGGACATCCAAATCTTGAAATAATGTTACTTTATAGGAAGGAGATAATGACAGTATATGTGGCTTGTCTAGAGGGTATGGCTTCAATCCACTTGGTAAAATAGTCAGTGGCTATCAAAATCCATTTATGTTGGCCTGAGGATGGAGGGTGAATTTGACCAATGAAGTCTAAACCCCATTGTTGAAATGGCATTTCAGTTGAAAAGGGCTTTAAAGGCAGGGGTAACAGTTTTTTCTTACCCTAAAAAATTTGGCACTTGTGACAGGAAGTCACAAACTTTTTGACATCAAAAAACAAAGTAGGACAGTAAAAACCAACCCTTAGGATCTTGTCTGTAGTATTTTTCCAGTATAGATGCCCTCCACAGTCACCTGCATGAAATTATTCAAGTATTTTGTCAGCTTCTTCATTTAACAAACAATTTAATAAAATCCCACTATCATCTCTAAAAAAAAGTACATTGTCTAAAATACAAAATCTTACTACCTTTAGTTTTAAAAATCTGGCTTTGATTCTTGACAATCCAAGAGGAGCTTGTAAGTTTAGTAGTAAAAATATGATATATGTATACCAAGGTGGGTCTGAAAAGGCTTCACCAATCGTTGGAGTCACCATATTTTTCTGATCATCTATTTGGGCAATACAATTTATGTCTAGGGCATTACAATTAGATTCAGCCATACGTCTAGCTAATCCTTGACCTTTGATGAGCTTTTGGGGTTTTATCTCTATGTTATATTCTAAGATAGTGGCAATCCACTTACCTCTTCTTCCATTAGGACCATCCTGAGTAAGAATGTCTTTTACTACAGAATTTGGTACATAGGTAATAATGTGAGAATAGAGAATATAAACTTTGAAGTATTTAATGACCTTTACCAAAGCTAAGGCTTGTTTCTTCATGATGTTGTACCTCAAAGGGGTATCTCTAAGGGTCTTGCTAAAGAAAGCTATGGGTTGTTCAAATCCCTGGTTCTTTTTCTGCAGTAAAACTGCAACAATGGTGTGTTCTGAAGCAAATGAAAAAATTATGAAATCCTTCTTAAAGTCAGGACTTATTAGGACTAGAGTTTTGGTTGAGGCTTTTTTGATGGATTCAAATGACTATTTTGCCTCAATAGTCCATTTAAGAGCTAAATATTTTTTAAGCATGTTGTTTAGTTCTCTAATTATCTCAGCTAAATTGGATATGAATCTTCTTAAAAAATTAATATTACCTGCAAAGGCATGTAACCCTTTGATGTTTCTTGGTGGACTAATGTTAAGAATTGCTTCTATCCTAGCAGGATATATTCTAATTCCTTCTTTAGAAATTATGTGTCCAAGTAACTTTCCTTCTTCTAATATAAATAAACTTTTCTTAGGCTTTAAAGAGATGCCAAATTTCCTGCATTTAATAAAAACTTGTCTCAAATGATCCAAGTGTTCATTATCAGTTTTAGAAAACATAGTAATTTCATATAAGTAAATTACTAAGAAATCATTTATTTCCTTTGCAAACGCTATGTCCATATCTATTTGAAAGGTTTCCCCTGCATTAATTAGACCAAAAGGAATTTTTACATACATAAAAGTGCCCTAAGGAGTAGTAGATGTTGTTTTGGCTTGATCTTATTTTTGGAGTAAAATCTGGTTGTATCCTGAGAAACCATCTAAAAGTGAAATCCTAGAAGAGCCAACTACCCTTTGTAATATGTGATCCATTTTAGGTAAAGGGTAATTATCTTTTAAGGACACTTTGTTTAGATTCCTAAAGTCAACACATAATCTAATCTCTCATGTTCTCTTTCTTGTTGGAACTAGGTTGGAAATCCAATCCGAATATCTGATTGGTGAAATTATATGTGCATCATACATTATTTTCACTTCCTTTTCTATCAAAGGCAATAAAACAGGGTTAATTCTTCTCAAATTTTGTTTAAAGGGCTTTTGATCTTATTTTATTGGAATTTTATGTTGAATTATGTTGGTATTATAGGATTTGAGATCCTCATAACTCCAAGCAAAAACATCTTGATATTCCTTTAAAAGAACAATATATTTTTCCTTTTCTTGTTGAGGTAAGGTTTTGGAAAGTTTGATTATTTTGGGTTTTAAATCTGTACCAATATTGCATTCTTCTATATCAGATCTAACTGGCTCCATTTTGGGTTTTCTAGCTACATCATTTGAGTCAAAAAGATCTTCTAAAGGAGTTAAACCTTTGGGTAAGAAATTATGCTTAAGATTCAATATGTCAAATTCATCATCAATAATTTCTTCAATCTTCACTTTCTCTACGTTATTTATATCTGATTGACTAAATCTAGTTGGTTTAGAAAACTTTACTTTATTTACATCTATGTTATTCAAATCAATTTCACAATCTAAATCTTGATCTATAGTACAATCCGTGTCTATCTTACAGTTCTGAAATTCACCTTCATTGTTCATAAACTTGTAAATCTGTTCATCTTGAGAAAAAATTTACCAATGTTTGAGGTTGTCTGGAATGGTAAATTGCATGTACTAGCAAAGGTTGCTAGACAGTGAGCATGTATATTTTTTTTTCTAGGTATAGCAGCAAATTTAAATTCCAATAAATCATTAGTTAAATCTAGCATAGTTTCTGTTTATCGGCTTAATCTTGGATTTTAAATAGAATATACTCCATTTATTTGTTTTATGATCAAATCTAAATCTCCCATGATTAATATTCTTTTGCCTCTTGAGTTCCTAATAATTTGGAGTCCTAGAATGAGGGATTCATACTCAGCCATATTATTGGTACATTTGAAATTGAGCCTGAAAGCATGGCCTTCTGAGTGATTAGTCTCCATGTTGGTTATCCAAATTCCTGCACTTGCTCCTTATTTATTTACTGAACCATCAAAGTATAAATGCCATAAATATTCATGAAAGATATTATCATTGTTTGGTGTTCTCTTTTTCTCTATTAGTTCAGTTTGGATTTCATTAGTTTTAGAGTTACATAAGATAAAATAATCAAGGTCAGTTGGTTTAGAGTAAATTGGGTAATTTATAGATCTTTCTGCACTATTGACCATGTACTTCATCAATGTTTCCCTATATAACTTCTTAGGCTGACCAAAAACTGATATAGTAGCATAAGACATGTCCAATTGTAGAGATCCCTGTAAATTTTCTCCCCATGAGAGAGATAGTAACATTCCATATTTAGGTGGGATATCAGCTACTACAATTTCCATTAATATACTCTTACCAGGATATTGAAGTAGTGTTACACACAAATCTTTGATTAAACCCAAGCATTTAACTTTACTTGAATCAAATGAAAACAAATATTTGTAGGGCCTTGTGATTTATAAATTCAGAGTTTCCATTATGGGTTTGGACATTAGATTATGGGAAGCTCTTGAATATAGCATTGCGTTGTGTAAAATTTGACCATGAATGGTAAGACTAATATAAAATGGAGGAATCGCTCCATCTGCATGTTTTCCATTCACGTCTGGGCCAAAACTCAACTCTGGCTGATCATCATTCACATTTATGGAATATTCTCCATCATTTATGTTTAATGTTTCAGTTATGGTTTATTTATACAAGTCATGTTTTACCAATTCTGTCAGAGGAATTGGTATTTTTAGCTTTGCAATTTCCGATTGTATGTTGAATGTGGGTTGTGATTTACCTATTTGGATCAATTCTTCTTTGGTAACTGTAGTTTGTGTTGGTTTGTTATGCTTTTCTACAGTTATGTTTTCATTTTCAATTGCTTTGACATTCTCTGTTTTAGTTTCTTGTGTTTTACTACTCTTAATTTCATTTTTAGGGATTGTTTATGAAGCAGTAGATGTTCTTTCAGACTTAGAATTGTTAGCAGGTGTTTTTGAAGCAGCGGTTTTTGGATCCACTGATTTAGGATTAACAAAGGGTATTTTAGGATCTAAATTTGTTGTTTTAACTGAATTATAGGCTTTTGCAACAACATATTTATGTGAATATTTTTTAGCTTGAGCAACTTCATCGGTAATATCAACAATCTTAGCGCTTGATGCATTTTTATGACTAGAAATGTTTTGGGAAGAACTAGAGTTTTGCTTATTTTCCCTTGGGAGAATTTGTAGAACTTTTGTTTTGGGAGCTTCTACTACTTTCTTATTCTTTGTTTGGGAATTTTTCTTGGTAGAAGACTCATTTTTTTTCTTATTTCTAAGGTTATATTGACTGTGTATTTCATTTATAGCAAAATCATAACCTTGTTTATAATCAAAGGATTCACTTGAATCTAATTTGAGTTGTTGGAGTTCAAATAATTCTTGATCTTCCTGAGTGAGAAAAATAGTATAATTATCATCTATTCCCATAATATTTATTGCATCCTCATCATCATCATTATTCTGAGAAATTTCAACATAGTTCTTTTGGAAGTGGGGCCTTATTGTCTGGTCTGGGGCTGTTTCTTTTTCTTTTCCTGAATTTGTGTTTTTCCTAAAATTGAGAATTCTAATTTGCTGTTGATTATCCCATTGAAGTATTCTTTCTATGTTGTCTAGTCTATCCATCATCCTCTCTAAATTTTTAGTTAACATGTCTATTTTTGTGTCTGAATTGGAAGTTTCTTCTTTAATGGTCACTCTTCTCTCATTTCTTAGTATAGCTTTTTTGGCTAAAATGTTTACTTCTACACTAATGGCATTTGTTTTCATTATTTGTAATGTTTCTGCATTTCTTTCTCTCAACTGATAAGCCATGTCTGTGTCAAATCCATCAGGGAATTTGAGTAGGAGAGAATCGGGAGTGGGTTTAATATTTGCAGGGATGGAATTGTAAACATTGTTATATCTAGTGCAGTAGTCTTGGACTGACTCATTTGGAGCTCTTCTCATGGCATCAAATTCAAGAAATATCTGGAGTGGATTCTTTTTCTTTTCCCATTTATTTAAAAACAATATGTGAAACATAGCTAAATCAGTTACACTACCAGCAGCAAGACCTTTAAACCACTTCTTAACTTCTCCTATCAATGTTTGTGCAAATAACCTCATTTGAACATATGAATCATCAATCTCATGGAGTTCAAAGAAATCTATCATTTTACTAATGTGTTGCTAAGCTGTATAATGGGTAGTGGCATCAAAATATGGTATCTTACTCTGATAGTCTTGAGGCATGTCATGAAGTTGTACTGGTAAGACAAGGAGAGCATACCTAACAGCCATAGTTTGAAGTTTAGCTTGGCTAGGAGGTAAAGTAGAAGTGCTTGGGGCTGAACTGGAAGTGGTAGCTGATAAACTAAAAGCTGTAGTTGAGGTGCTGGGAAATGAAACTGGAATATATGTGGAACTACTAGGGAATGAGAATGATGTATTTGAAAAATCAAAAGGTGAACTAGTGGATATAGTGGATGAAGTGGGTGGTGGAAATAATACTCTAGGTTGTAAAGGTAGTTTAGGGATAAATGGATCTGTATATGTGTTGGTATTGGAAGCTATATATGATGTAGTAGCATATAGAGGTGAATCTATAGCTGGTATTATGGCAGTATATAACTGTGAAACTGAAGGCTTAGTGGTATAGGCTAATAATTGAGCTAATTCAATAGCTTCATCAATATCTTTGAGAATAGTAGCATTAATTTCTTCAATTTTAGTCTGATATTCAACTTTCTTTGATTTAGATTCTACTGTAATATTTTTATGTTTTTTTTCCAAGAATGAAATAAAAATAGGGTCTAAAACAACAACATAAAGATCACATTCAGATTGACTTCTAAACACAGAATGTTCAAATTTCAGATCAAAATCTATATCTTGCAAACTTACTAAATCTTGTGGTAATGAATTGACTATTTTTAATGACACTTCAACTTCTAAATTTTCTATCTATTTTTTCTGTTTGCCAATTTGGTCTGGGTTGTCTACTATAACAACAGATTTTGGATCCAGGTTAGACCTGGTATAGTAAATTTTCCTAGAAACTAGAATTACAGTTTTTTAATACCCACAAGTTTTAAAAGCAATCTTAAAGTAAAAGGATAAATAAAAGATTTCCTTTAAGACTAGTTTTATGACTGAGGATTGGTTAAGTTCCCCAGTGGAGTCGCCATTATGTTATGACTCTAGTAATTCTAAAGTTGTGATATTTTTTGTTTTTAGTAAAAGAACAGTAGAGGTAACCGGACCAACTTCAAACTCTAGGATCTAGCCTTCCTAAGGTTTAGAGAGGGCTATCTCTTTAAAATTTTAACTTTGTTTGATTGGTAAATATTAGGCTAGTTATGAATGTGCAACTTTGGTTTGGTTTTGATTGATTTCGTGGGAAAAAATCACTTTAAGGGATGGATAGTGGGAGATCTATTTGTCCATTGGGCTAAGGAGACAAAATCAAGCAAACAGAATTGGGATCAAGGCCAAGAATTCAAATGTTTTGAGGGAAAGATAGATAACCCTTGAATATCTTGGAATTTTTTTTTTGTGAGGTGGTATGATCGGGATGAAGGGAAATTAAGAATCCTTTGATCTAGAAAAAGGAAGTAGTAGGCAGAGGTTGTTAGCCAGCTATAAAATTTGTTATATCAAATGCTGGCTAAATCATTTTTTGGAGCCTTCAAGAAACAAATTTTATTGCTAAATTTTTTTATCTCTTGAAGACTCTTGAAAGCCTCATGCCTCTGTTAGAATCTTCACTGCTGTTCTCTTTTTATACTCAGAAATTCTGATGATTTCATGAGAAAAGACTGCTGCAAAATCATCATTTTTCCACTCCTTCCACTTCAAAAACTAACCTCATTTTTACCCCTTTATTCCCCATAAAATCCTTCATTTTCATATTTTTCCCCTTTCCCATACATCAAAACCCCTTTGATAAGGTTTAATACTTTTTCTTTTCCTTATCGAAACCCTCAAAACCCTTTGAAAACCAGAGAAAATCATAAAAAAAAATACATATTTTTGTATAAGGGTTTAAGCCCCCGTGGGCCAAAATCCTAAACCACTTCCCCCACATGCCCACGTCCTACAAACCAAGCGCTATGCCCATCGGGCACTTATCACATTAGAAGTAATCAGTGAGCGCAAGTATTTAACTTTCATAAAAGCCTCCGATGTGATTAGCTCTGTTATATATGAGCCTCGGTCCTTTTTCCACTTCACAAAACCAAAGGCCCATAATCGGGCGCTCAAAATAATGAATAAACCCTGTCCGATTGATATTTTCCTTTGATAAGTCATAAAACACACTTACCTGAAGTTTTGGTCTAATGCGTCGGAGTTATGTTTCTAATGTACAAATGGGTTGATTGAAATAGACCTGCTTCATTTCTCTGATGCGATTGGCCCTTTATTATAAAAAGCCTCAGGCCTATGGCTCTTCATATAAACCCACGGCCCCGCAGACGGGCGCCAATCATTTCATATATATATCTTGCCCCCAAAGCATAAAAAAATTGTATTATATTAAATTTTTGGGCTTTTCATGTTATAAAGTTTTTCTGCCAGTGAAAATTCTTCAAACGTTATTGACCATTTATCTTGGTTCGATCAATGATCACCACCAAGTCACATCACATGTTTTCGCCGGGTGCCTTTTTATATGTTTTCCCCCCATCTCCAATTGTGATGCCTCAATCACATAATCGCATCGTCCTTCCCCGATTTCATAATCGCATCACCCCACCTCCGATCACCGATTGCGATCTCCCAACACAAATCCCACCATCGATCTGATCTCCAGATCGACGGTCTTCATCTAATCGCATCAGATCTTTCCATCGGATGCGTTTTTAACTTTTGTTTCTCCCCCTGCAGATTGCGATCTTCCGATTGGATCTAGGCCGTCCATGTATCCAGATCAGACACTCCCATATCATTCCCAAATTATTTCATCACCCTCCACCCTCGCCAAAGGTTTAAACCTTAGTTTTTCTCATTTTCTTGTTAAAACCGAATAATGTGAATCCTTCACATTATTAGCCCACCACTTATCCCGACCGTTGATCTTCTTGATCACTCATCAATCAACGGCTCTAACTTAATTATCCCTCCGCTCTCCTTTTTTAAACCTCTTCTAAGCAATTCTCCACCATTGGATGATGCCATCCAACAGCCATTATCCTCCCCACAGCCTCCGAAGCAGTTAAACCTAATAACGCAGGATTTTATTAATGTTTTTGTTTTTGCAGGTGTTTAATGGTTTGTTCATGATATTGAAGAAAAACCCAAAGGCTGGGAATGATGATTCCCATGCCTTTGATTCATCAAATGAAACCATTCACAGGTCTTAAACTCCACGTCTCGTCAATGCTTCATGAGGCATTGATCCCATACAAGCCTTACGCGGCCTGCACATCAACAAGACACTGTGATTTTAAATCACAATTAAAAGAGTATCAATGCTGAAGACAGAACACAGCAGAACAAAAGATTGAAGACATATTTGCGGAGATCACGGCTAAGATTGATTATCAAAAACCTAATCCCCCAAATTAAAAACAAAATTAAAGGTAAATCAAAAGATCTATCAGACAGAAAGGCCTCCACCACCACATCAGAGGAAAATTGATTCCTCCTAGCTACCACAAAGCCACCTGTGCCTCAAAGCATCAAAACAGAGCCCGAAGTTATTTATAAAAATCAAATATTTTCCTCAGCGCAGCTGAAGATTTAATTCTGCTAAGGGAAATTAATGTAAAAATATCACCAGAATTATTACATTCATGACACAGAGCCTAAAGGTCAATAAAATCTCCCACCGAGCTTTAATATTAATTGTAAAACATTTAATACAGAGGACACCTATGTACGCTTCTCCATTCAAGCCCATCAAAAGGCTGAGAAGTCATTATTCTGTATTAATTGCCTTGGGAGATATTTTATCAGATATCACCTCCTCATTATTCTATAAATACTTCTGTAGAGAATGAGAAAACGTGGGTTGAGTTGGTTGTTGAATTTTGAAATATACTTGAGCTCGAAACTCCTACTTGTAAATAGTGTTCACTAGCTCTTGAAGCTCTATTTGTGATTAGATTAGTTAGGCTGAAAAGTGAAGATGATTTTTGAACTGAAACATTGGACCTGAAGACTGTAACTCGTTTGACATCAATAAAAAGCTGTTTCTTGGGATCTTGGACTATATCACTGGTGAAGTGCCCCTTTCTTTGTTATTGTTTTTTCCTTATATGTATGTCATATTGTTCACTATTCTCTGATAAAGAAAAACATTTATAGAGTTAGGATTTACTGTTTACCAATACCCTTCTCTGACTGATAAGCTTTATCTCAATGTTTTCCTCCAATTTGTTTATTTAAGAATGATTCAATACAGTTTAAACAGTTAGGAATGTTGGCATTCCCTCGTCCTACTGTTTGCTTTAAATATTGTTCTTGAAATTTATTTTCATTATTTTCTTATTAAATTTAGACTAGAAAAGTGATGGTTTTCCCTGTTTCTGGGTTCTATTCTCCAAAGGAAGATTCTGAAGGTTTCCCTTGGTGTTGACTAAAAGCAGACTAGGTTTAAAAGTACCTTGTCTGATCTTAAGTTACACTTTGTTTCTCTTATGTTTTTTCATACTTTCTGAAGGTAATTATGCGGATTACTGGATTCTTTTTCAATTAAGCTGCTTTAATACAAACTTTCCCAATAAGTCTATGGTTAGCTCTATTCTTGGTTGGTTTTAAACAATTACTTAAGAGGCTTTTCTTGTTTGGACTGAATATAAATCTTTGGTGAAATTATTATTAGTTTCCACCCATCCAACACTTTATTGTTTCCATTCCATCATTTCAATCTCAATAATCTTGTGATATAGATGAATTTCCCCTTGGATCACTCTTGATGTTGTTGCTCAATTAAAAGCCCTATCATAACTCCATAGCCCAATGGACTAAAAACCAGCGTTATATCTATATTTCTAGCCAAAGATGTTCTGTTTGCTTGCAACTTCTCACCTTTGAAACTTTTTTTCACTTCGAACTTTCCCCTTAAATAATAGTCATGCTCAACCATCCAAAAACAAAACAAAACCCTCAGCCTTCGTAACTAGCCTAATATAATTACACAAAACTTCAAGGACAAATCCATCTTTGCACTTATTGGAGAGATCCCTCTCTGGTTTCAGGAGGCCTAGATCCTAGAATCCCAAAGTGGTTGAAATAATGTTCTCCCTGTAGTTGGAATTTTTTCCAATCTTGCTAATTACAGGGTGCCAACATTTCTGGCGACTCCGCTGGGGACTAAGTCGAATTTTCATCCTAGGTCCCCTTAAAAACTTCATAAAACCTTGTGAGTAAAAGTAGCCTTTTCAAGCACTACCAAGAAATGGTAATCATGATGAATTTTTTTTGAATCAATGACAAACTAGGCAAACCCTAGGATTCTCATAAGGCTTTATCTAACCTTGAAAAATCAGCTAGCTTAGCCATAAGAGTAGACTGTCTTTGTCTCATAACCGTAGCTAAGTTGTGAAACAGATTTAGGAGACTCTTAGAAACCACACAACTGAAAAATAACTCAAAAAAATAAAAAATATTTCAGATTGGTATCCAATAAACATGGTAGTGGATCATAAAACCTTTTACCTCCAAAGGAGCTAAAAAATTCCACTTGGCGACTCCACTGGGAAGAACCCTTATCATTTTAATATCATTCAAACTCAGTTAGAGGACTGTAGGATTTTAATTTGTTCAAAAATAGATTAGTTGACCTCTTAAAGATTGTCATATCTGGTTAAACTATTCTTGTTTAAGTTGGGTCTGAAAAACACAGCATAATGGCTCCGAGAAAGATTCACACTAGAGCCTATCCTGACCCAAACCCACCTGAGATAGTTGATAACCAGGAAAGTATCCTTAGGAAGTCTCCTAAGACAAATTTTTCAATTGTTCTCAGATCACCCTTGAGAGCTAATTCAGTTTCTGAAAATGTTGCAGCTCTACAAGAAACACATGGTGGTGGAACCATAAAACATTTTACCGCCTTATGAGCTAAAAATTTTCCACCAAGCGACTCCACACTCTGAAACTCCTGAAAGACCAAATGACTCCACTGGTAGAAGACTCTGAACGGATTGACCAGACACAATGACCTCTTTCCTGATTTACAAACATGATTCCAAGGATACAACGAAGATATGCCCCAATGAGTAGAGATCATATCCCGGGGTTTCCACATAAGATGCCCCAGGTGAAATGGGATGATAACCTACCTATTTTTCAAGGTGAAAAGTTTTATGACCCTCTATTACATCTCATCAAATTTCATATACATGTATGGAGGTTGAAAGTTGAATGGCATGAAGATTTCCTAATGAAAATGTTCATGTTAACATTAGAACGAAAAGCTAGGGATTGGTATGAATGCTTGAGATCTAGTAGTTTGTTTTCTTTAAAAGACCTTGAATATGTGTTTTACGAGAACTATAAAGGAAACACTACATCATTATCATGGGGTGAAATATATTATTATCCATCACAAAACATCACCAAACACATTATAGATAATGATGAAGTTTTGGAAGAAATGCATCCTGAAGATCTTTTAACAGCCATTCATGAGTTTAATATGCTATTGAAAAAAAAAAAAAAAAAAAAGAATCAGTTGAGGAAGAAATGAACCAAGAAATACTGAACATTGCTCAAGATATCCCTGAGAACTCAAACATTGATTCATCATCCCTTATAGCTGAGGCTCAAGAAGACATCCAGCCTCAAAATTAGTCTTCATAAAAGACGGAGAAATGTTGTACTCTTGTTCAAAGCAACATAGAAACATATTCCCCTTTGACAGAAAAAGTGATAGAA
The DNA here is from genome assembly GCA_034641835.2 of Pinus albicaulis. NCBI lineage: Eukaryota > Viridiplantae > Streptophyta > Pinopsida > Pinales > Pinaceae > Pinus > Pinus albicaulis. The sequence goes on from CM076571.1 coordinate 668,839,660, forward strand.
CATACTAATTATAAACAACCAGTTTCTGAAACTTTTTGCAAAACAAACACTCTTGCCCATTCACATAGAGAACTTTTTTATACAGATTTAGAGATTTCTTTTGTAAATCAGAATAAAGAAGAGCCTGCTGATAACCATGTATTTTTTATTGGTAGTATTAATTATATTGGTGATTTTCCTAACTTATATCTATCTAGTGATGATGCTTCCCAAACAGAAGTTAATCTTGCAGGACCATCATTAGCAGATTTATGGAAGGAAGATCAGTCCCTTCAAAGAAGTAATGAACTAGTGCAGAATATTTATGATACTGATGATGAGAGTTTTCAAAGCCTAGAAGTGAGTGAAGATTCATTGGATCTTTGATCTACTTCATTTCAGATCATCAGTAATAGTTTCCCTGTGATTGGGACTCAGCAGACTTTTAGCTCAAAGGATAAGGAGGAAAGAAACAAAGAAATTTTTGAGCAGGTTGTAACCAAAGAGCCTTCTCTTGAAAAAGAGGAAGCAATTGAACATACCCCTGCTCAATAATATAATAACCTCCTCACAGAGTACAATCCACTAAAATAGAGCTTACCAGGACTACAAGAGGATAGCCCTGCGATATATGATGAGTCCTCCAGTTCAGATAATAATGAAGATAAGGAAGTTTTCCTTCCTCAAAAGAATATTTGCCTTGATCTAGTGGAAAAGGAAGAAATGATCCTGGTTGAAACACATCTTCCAAATACTCGTAACCAGGCATTATTTCAAGATCCCTATGTCGATTCCCTGAAGACATTTGAAGAAGGGATAAAATTTGCAGACAACAGTATATCACCAAGTGCAAAAATTTTCAAAGCTGCTGTCAAGAAACAGAAAGCATGGGAGTGGCCTTGCCTATCCAACATGCTCAAAGAGATGAGCAAAGACCAGTCATGGAATCATTTGATTGACTGGATGTATTGGAAAAGAGAGTTTGTAAGTTAAAGATGTAAATATTCCAAGTTAGAATAGGTTAGATAGGAATGTCAATAAAGCTCAACCTTTGAGCATTTAGTTAGTTTTTTTTTTTTCTGCTTTGAAAAATACAAAAGAGGAAAAATTCAAAAACAATAGAAGAAAGAAAAGAGGGTAGATTGTAAAAACAAGAAAGGTACAACCCCATACCAAAAAGAGAAACAAATCTGAAAGTGTGCAAGCTCAAATGCCACTCCTAAAGAACACACTTCTAGTTAGTCAAACAGACTAATCTTAACTAATTAGTTTTAAATTTTCTGCTGATAGGATAGCGAATTCAATTTCCCAAACTGTTTAATCTTAGCTTATCAGTAGATAGTTTAGGCTAGAAATTAAAGGTTCAAACAAGCTCAAAACATGAACCTAAATTTCCAAGCAAGAATTTACTCCAATCTGTTTCAAATTCTAAGTCAAAACAGAGGTAAATCTGGTTCTAATCAGCTCAAAATCTGAACCAGTCAGACAAAGAAATAAAAGATCAAACAAAAGTCAAAACAGAGCTGTAAAAAAGATAAAGGAAGTGCTTCGAAGCTTTAGATATTAAGCCTTCCATTTTGATTTAATTTTCTGCAAAATAATGTCTATGTGCAGCTTGGTTTTTATGCCATAGATCAACAACAAGTTAGATTGTTTAATCCTGACTTGTTTTCTTTCAAAATTATGTTTTAGAAATTAGTGAATAAAATCTATTGGACAATTTAATCCCAAAAAATGGTAGATTAGGTAGAGAATCATATAGACTCAACTGTTTAATCTGAGTCCATGGAGAAATAAGGAGTAGAATTGGATTAGTTTTATGCTTTCAAAAGAATAAAATGTTGTGAAGATATTTTTCCAATCCAAGTGCACTCTAATGAAGAAAAAATGTTAGATCAGTAGGATTGGGTAGGTAGAAAGTTGTTTTGATGAATTTCCATTGTTTTCCATGGCTGCTGACTTTTCTAGAGCAAAAGAAGAATATCCAAGAAAAGAAAGGCAACCCTATGGATGAGGCACTGATCAGCCTCCTAGAGAATGCAAGTCTGAAGTTGTTGATGCCTTCAAGAAGGCACCATCCCCAAGTGGAGCCACTGTTAGCCAGCTATAAATTTCGTTATATCAAATTTTGGCTAAATCATTTTTGGAGCCTTCAAGAAATGATTTTTATTGCTAAAAAATGTTATCTCTTGAAGACTCTTCAAAGCCTCATGCCTCTGTCCAAATCTTCACTGTTGTTCTCTTTTTATACTCAGAAATTCTGCTGATTTTGTGAGAAAAGACTGCTGCAAAATCATCATTTTTCCCCTCCTTCCACTTCAAAAAATAACCTCATTTTTACCCCTTTATTCCCCATAAAATCCTTTATTTTCATATTTTTCCCCTTTCCCCTCCATCAAAACCCCTTTGATAAGGTTTAAGACTTTTTCTTTTCCTTATCGAAACCCTCAAAACCCTTTGAAAACTAGAGAAAATCATAAAAAAAATACATATTTTTGTATAAGGGTTTAAGCCCCTGTGGGCCAAAATCCTAAACCACTTCCCCCACATGCCCACATCCTGCAAATCAGGCGCTATGCCCATTAGGAACTTATCGCATCAGAAGTAATCAGTGAGCGCAAGTCTTTAGCTTTCATAAAAGCCTCCGATGCAATTAACTCTGTTATATATGAGCCCTGGTCCTTTTGCCGCTTCACAAAACCAGAGGCCCACAATCGGGTGGTCAAAATAATGAATAAACCCTGTCCGATTGATATTTTCCTTTGATAAGTCATAAAACCCACTTACCTAAAGTTTTGGTCTAATGCGCCAGAGTTATGTTTTTAATGTACAAATGGGTTGATTGAAATAGACTCGCTTCATTTCTCCGATGCGATTGGCCCTTTAATATAAAAAGCCTCAGACCTATGGCTCTTCATATAAACCCATGGCCTCGCAGACGGGCGCCAACCATTTCATATATATATCCTGCCCCCAAAGCACAAAACCTTTGTATTATATAAATTTTTTGGGTTTTTCGTGTTATAAAGTTTTTCCGCCGGTGCAAAGTCTTCAAACGTTATTGACCATTGATCTTGGTCCAATCAACGATCACCGCCAAGTTGCATCACATGTTTTCGTCGGGTGCCTTTCTATATGTTTTCCCCCCATCTCCGATTGTGATGCCCCGATCGCATAATCGGATCGGGCTTCCTCGATCACATAATCGCATCACCCCACCTTCGATCGCCGATTGTGATCTCCCGACACATCTCCCACCATCGATCTGATCTGCAGATCGACGGTCTTCATCTAATCGCATCAGATCTTTCCATCGGATGCGTTTTTAACTTTTGTTTCTCCCCCTACCGATTGCGATCTTCCGATTGGATCTGGGCCATCCACGTATCCAGATCGGATGGTCCTAGATCATTCCCGCAATACTTCATTTCCCTCCACCCTTGATAAAGGTTTAAACCTTATTTTTTCACATTTTCTTGTTAAAAGCGAATAATGTGAATCCTTCACATTATTAGTCCGCCGCTTATCCCGACCGTTGATCTTCTTGATCACTCATCAATCAACACCTCTGACTTAATTATCCCTCCGATCTCCTTTTTTAAACCTCTTCTACGCAATTCTCCACCATTGGATGATGCCATCCAACGACCATTCTCCTCCCCACAGCCTCCGAAGTAGTTAAACCTAATAACGTAGGATTTTATTAATGTTTTTGTTTGTGCATGTGTTTAAAGGTTTGTTCATGATATTGAAGAAAAACTCGAAGGTTGGGAATGACGATTCCCATGCCTTTGATTCATCAAACGAAACCATTCGCAGGTCTTAAACTCCACGTCTCGTCAATGCTTCATGAGGCATTGATGCCATATGAGCCTTGCATGACCTGCACATCAACAAGACACTGTGATTTTAAATCACAATTAAAAGAGTATCATTGTTGAAGACAGAACACAGTAGAACCGAAGATTGAAGACAGATTTACGGGGATCACGGCTAAGATTGATTATCAAAACCATAATCCCCCAAATTAAAAACAGAATTAAAGGTAAATAAAAAGATCTATCTGACATAAAGGCCTCCACCACCACATCAGAGGCAAATTGATTCCTCCCAGCTACCAAAAAGCCACCTGTGCCTCAAAGCATCAAAAAAGAGGCTGAAGTTATTGATCAAAATCAAATATTTTCCTCAACGCGGTTGAAGATTTAATTCTGCTAAGGGAACTTAATGTAAAAATATCAGTAGAATTATTACATTCATGACACAGAGCCTAAAGGTCAATAAAATCTCCCACCGAGCTTTAATCTTAATTGTAAAACATTTAATACAGAGGACACCTATGTACGCTTCTCCATCGAGCCCATAAAAAGGCCGAGAAGTCATTAGTCTGTATTAATTTCCTTGGGAGATATTTTATTAGATCTCACCTCCTCATTCTTCTATAAATACTTCTGTAGAGAATGAGAAAACGTGGGTTGAGTTGGTTGTTGAATTTTGAAATATACTTGAGCTCGAAACTCCTACTTGTAAATAGTGTTCACTGGCTCTTGAAGCTCTGTTTGTGATTAGATTAGTTAGGCTGAAAAGTGAAGATGATTTCTTAACTAAAACATTGGACCTGAAGAATGTAATTGGTTTGACATCTATAACAAGTTGTTTCTTAGGATCCTAGTCTATATCACTGGTGAAGTGCCCCTTTCTTTGTTATTTTTTTTTCCTTCTATGTATGTCATATTGTTCACTATTATCTGATAAAGAACAACATTTATAGAGTTAGGATTTACTGTTTACCAGTACCCTTCTCTGACTGATAAGCTTTATCTCAATGTTTTCCTCCAATTTTTTCATTTAAGAATGATTCAATACAGTTTAAACAGTTAGGAATGTTGGCGTTCCCTCGTCCTATTGTTTGCTTTAAAAATTGTTCTTGAAAGTTATTTTCATTATTTTCTTATTAAAGTTAGACTAGAAAAGTAATGGTTTGCCCTGTTTCTAGCTTCTATTCTCCAAAGGAAGATTCTGAAGGTTTCCCTTGGCATTGACTAAAAGCAGACTAGGTTTAAAAGTACCTTGTCCGATCTTAAGTTACACTTTGTTTCTCTTATGTGTTTTCATACTTTCTGAAGGTAATTTTGCGGATTACTAGATTGTTTGTAAATTAAGCTGCTTTAATACAAACTTTCCCAAGAATTCTATGGTTAGCCCTTTTCTTGGTTGGTTTTAAATAGTTACTTAAGAGGCTTTTCTTGTTTGGATTGACTATAAATCTTTGGTGAAATTATTATCAGTTTCCACCCCTCCAACACTTTATTGTTTCCATTCCATCATTTCAATCTCAATAATCTTGTGATATATATGATTTTCCCCTTGGATCACTCTTGATGTTGTTGGTCAATTAAAAGCCCTATTATAACTCCATAGCCTAATGAACTAAAAACCAGCGTTATATCTATCTTTCTAGCCAAAGGTGTTCTATTTGCTTGCAAATTATCACCTTTGAAACTTTTTTTCACTTAGAACTTTCCCCTCAAATAATAGTCATGCTCAACCATCCAAAAACAAAACAAAACCCTTGGCCTTCATAACTAGCCTAATATCATTACACAAAACTTCGAAGAAAAATCCATCTTTTCACTTATTGGAGAGATCCCTCTCCAAATTCAGGAGGGCTAGATCCTAGAATCCCAAAGTGGTTGAAATAATGTTCTCCCTGCAGTTGGACCTTTTTCCAATCTTGCTAATTACAAGGTGCCAACATTTCTGGCGACTCCGCTGGGGACTGAGTCGAATTTTCATCTTAGGTCCCCTTAAAAACTTCATAAAAACTTGTGAGTAAAAGCAGCATTTTCAAGCACTACCAAGAAATGGTAATCATGATGAAACTTGTTTGAATCAGTGATAAACTAGGCAAACCCTAGGATTCTCATAAGGCTTTATCTAACCTTTAAAAATCAGCTGGCTTAGCCATAAGAGTAGACTGTATTTGTCTCATAACCGTAGCTAAGTTGTGAAACAGATTTAGGAGACTCTTAGAAACCATACAACTGAAAAATAACTTAGAAAACCCAAAAATATTTCAGATTGGTATCCAATAAACATGGTAGTGGACCATAAAACCTTTTACCTCCGAAGGAGCTAAAAAATTCCACTTGGTGACTCCACAATCCTTAACAGACCTTAATACAACATTGGGAAGAACCCTTATCATTTTAATATCATTAAAAATCAGTTAGAGGACTGTAGGATTTGAATTTGTTAAAAAACAGATTAGTTGACCTCTTAAATATTGTCATATCTGGTTAAGCTATTCTTGCTTAAGTTGGGTCTGAAAAACATAGCATAGTGACTCCTAGAAAGATTCACACTAGAGCCTATCCTGACCCAAACCCACCTGAGATAGTTGATAACCTGGAAAGTAGCCTTAGGAAGTCTCCTAAGACAAAATTTTCCATTTTTCTCAGATCACCCTTGAGAGCTAATTCAGTTTTTGAAAACTTTTCAGCTCTACAAGAAACACATGGTGGTGGAACCATAAAAAATTTTACCTCCTTACGAGCTAAAAATTTTCCATCTGGCAACTCCACACTCTGAAACTCTTGCAAGACCAAATGAATCCACTAGTAGAAGACTGTGAATTGATTGACCAGACACAATGACCTCTTTCCTAATTTACAAACATGATTCCAAGGATACAACGAAGATATGCCCCAATGAGTAGAGATCATATCCCGGGGTTTCCACATAAGATGCCCCAGGTGAATTGGGATGATAAGCTTCCTGTTTTTCAAGGTGAAAAGTTTGATGAACCTCTATTACATCTCATCAAATTTCATATACATGTATGGAGGTTGAAAGTGGAATGGCATGAAGATTGCCTAATGAAAATGTTCATGTTAACATTAGAAGGAAAAACTAGGGATTGGTATGAATGCTTGAGATCTAGTAGTTTGTTTTCTTTAAAAGACCTTGAATATGTGTTTTACGAGAACTATAAAGGAAACACTACATCATTATCATGGGGTGCAATATATTATGATCCATCACAAAACATCACCAAACACATTATAGATAATGATGATGTTTTGGAAGAAATGCATCCTGAAGATCTTTGAACAGCCATTCATGAGTTTAATATGCTATTGAAAAATTTTAAAAACATAGATGAATCAGTTGAGGAAGAAATGAACCAAGAAATACTGAACATTCCTCAAGATATCCCTGAGAACTCAAACATTGATTCATTATCCCTTATAGCTAAGGCTCCAGAAGTCATCCAGCCTCAAAATCAGTCTTCACAAGAGACAGAGAACTACTGTAATCCTGTTCAAAGGAACATAGAAACATATTTCCCTTTGACAGAAAAAGAGATAGATCAGACTAATTATAAACAACCAGTCTCTGAAACTTTTTGCAAAACAAACACTCTTGCCCATTCACATAGAGAACTTTTTTTTACAGATTTAGAAATTTCTTTTGTAAATTAGAATAAAGAAGAGCCTACTGATAACCCAGTATGTTTTATTGGTAGTATCATTTATATTGGTGATTTTACTAACTTAGATCTATCTAGTGATGATGCTTCCCAAATAGAAGTTAATCTTGCAGGACCATCATTAGCAGATTTATGGGAGGAAGATCAGTCCCTTCAAAGAAGTAATGAACTAGTGCATACTATTTATGATACTGATGATGAGAGTTTTCAAAGCCTAGAAGTGAGTGAAGATTCATTGGATATTTTCTCTGCTTCATTTCAGATCATCAGTAATAGTTTCCCTGTGATTGGGACTCAGCAGACTTTCAGCTCAAAGGATAAGGAGGAAAGAAACAAAGAAATTTTTGAGCAGGTTGTAAACATAGAGCCTTCTCTTGAAAACGAGGAAGCAATTGAACATACCCCTGCTCAAGAATATAATAACCTCTTCGCAGAGTACATTCCACTAAAACAGAGCTTACCATGACTACAAGAGGACAGCCCTGCGATATATGATGAGTCCTCCAATTCAGATAATAATGAAGTTAAGGAAGTTTGTCTTCCTCAAAAGAATCTTTGCCTTGATCCAGTGGAAAAGGAAGAAATTATCCTGGTTGAAACACATCTTCCAAATACTCTTAACCAGGCATTATTTCAAGATCCCTATGTCAATTCCCTAAAGATATTTGAAGAAGGGATAAAAGTTGCAGACAACAGTATATCACCAAGTCCAAAAATTTTCAAAGCTGGTGTCAAGAAACAGAAAACATGGGAGTGGCCCTGCCTATCTAGCATGCTCAAAGAGATGAGAAAATACCAGTCATGGAATCATTTGATTGACTGGATGTATTGGAAAAGGGAGTTTGTAAGTTAAATATGTAAATATTCCAAGTTAGAATAGGTTAGATAGGAATGTCAATAAAGCTCAACCTTTGAGCATTTAGTTAGTTGTTGTTTTCTGCTTTGAAGAATACAAAAGAGGAAAAATTCAAAAACAATAGAAGAAAGAAAAGAGGGCAAATTGTAAAAACAAGAAAGGTATAGCCCCATACCAAAAAGAGAAACAAATCTGAAAGTGTGCAAGCTCAAATGCCACTCCTAAAGAACACACTTCTAGTTAGTCAAACAGACTAATCTTGACTAATTAGTTTTAAATTTTCTGCTGATAGGATAGTGAATTCGATTTTCCAAACTGTTTAATCTTGGCTTATCAGTAGATAGTTTAGGCTAGAAATTAAAGGTTCAAACAAGCTCAAAAACTGAACCTAAGTTTCCAAGCAAGAATTGATTCCAATCTATTTCAAATTCTGAGTCAAAATAGAGGTAAATCTAGTTCTAATCAACTCAAAATCTGAACCAATCAGACAAAGAAAGAACAGCTCAAACAAAAGTCAAAACAGAGTTGTAAAAAAGATAAAGAAAGTGCTTCGAAGTTTCAGATCTTAAGCCTTCCATTTTGATTTAATTTTCTGCAAAATAATTTCTATGTGCAGCTTGTTTTTTATGCCATAGATCAACAACAAGTTAGACTGTTTAATCCTGACTTGTTTGCTTTTAAAATTATGTTTTAGAAATTAGTGAATAAAATATGTTGGATAGTTTAATCCCACCAGATAGTAGATTAGGTAGAGAATCATATTGACTCAACTGTTTAATCTGATTCCATGGAGAAATAAGGAGTAGAATTAGATTAGTTTTATGCTTTCAAAAGAATAAAATGTTGTGAAAAGAGTTTTCCAATCCAGGTGCACTCTAATGAAGAAAAAATGTTAGATCAGTAGGATTGGGTAGGTAGAAAGTTGTTTTGATGAAGTTCCATTGTTTTCCATGGCTGCTGAATTTTCCAGAGCAAAAGAAGAATATCCAAGAAAAGAAAGGTAGCCCAATCGATGAGGCACTAATCAGCCTCCCAGAGAATGCAAGTCTGAAGTTATTGATGCCTTCAAGAAGGCACCATCCCCAAGTGGAGCCACTATTAGCCAGCTATAAAATTTGTTATATCAAATGCTGGCTAAATCATTTTTTGGAGCCTTCAAGAAACGATTTTTATTGCTAAAAAATGTTATCTCTTGAAGACTCTTGAAAGCCTCATGCCTCTGTCCGAATCTTCACTGCTATTCTCTTTTTATACAGAAATTTTGTTGATTTCGTGAGAAAAGACTGCTGCAAAATCATCATTTTTCCCCTCCATCCACTTCCAAAACTAGCCTCATTTTTACCCCTTTATTCCCCATAAAATCCTTCATTTTCATATCTTTCCCCTTTCCCCTCCATCAAAACCCCTTTGATAAGGTTTAAGACTTTTTCTTTGCCCATCGGGTACTTATCGCATCATAAGTAATCAGTGAGCGCAAGTATTTAGCATTCATAAAAGCCTCCGATGCGATTAGCTCTGTTATATATGAGCCCCAGTCCTTTTGCCGCTTCACAAAACCAGAGGCCCACAATCGGGCGCTCAAACTAATGAATAAACCTTGTTCGATTGATATTTTCCTTTGATAAGTCATAAAACCCACTTACCTAAAGTTTTGGTCTAATGCGCCGGAGTTATGTTTTTAATGTTTAAATGGGTTGATTGAAATAGACCCGCTTCATTTCTCCGATGCAATTGGCCCTTTATTATAAAAATCCTCGGGCCTATGGCTCTTCATATAAACCCATGGCCCCATAGACGGGCGCCAACCATTTCATATATATATCTCGCCCCCAAAGCATAAAACCTTTGTATTATATTAAATTTTTTGGTTTTTTGTGTTATAAAGTTTTTCCGCCGGTGAAAAGTCTTCAAGCGTTATTGACCGTTGATCTTGGTCTGATCAACGATCACCGCCAAGTCGCATCGCATTTTTTTGCTGGGTGCCTTTTTATATGTTTTCCCCCATCTCCGATTGTGATGCCCTGATCGCATAATCGCATTGGCCTTCCTTGATCGCATAATCGCATCACCCCACTTACGATCACCGATTGCGATCTCCTGACACATCTCCCACCATCGATCTGATGTGCAGATCGACGGTCTTCATCTAATCGCATCAGATCTTTCCCTCAGATGCATTTTTAACTTTTTTTTCTCACCCTGCCGATTGCGATCTTTCGATTGGACCTGGGCCGTCCACGTATCCAAATCGGATTGTCCCAAATCATTCCCGCATTACTTCATTGCCCTCCACCCTCGCCAAAGGTTTAAACCTTAGTTTTTCACATTTTCTTGTTAAAACCGAATAATGTGAATCCTTCACATTATTAGTCTGTCGCTTATCCCGACCGTTGATCTTCTTGATCACTCTTCAATCAATGGCTCCTACTTAATTATCCCTCTTCTCTCCTTTCTTAAACATCTTCTACACAATTCTCCACCATTGGATGATGCCATCCAATGGCCATTCTCCTCCCCACAGCCTCTGAAGCAGTCAAACCTAATAACATAGGATTTTATTAATCTTTTTATTTTTGTAGGTGTTTAAAGGTTTGTTCATGATATTGAAGAAAAACCAAAAGGCTGGGAATGATGATTCCCATACCTTTGATTCATCAAACGAAACCATTCGCGGGTCTTAAAATCCACGTCTTGTCATTGCTTCATGAGGCATTGATGCCGTACGAGCCCTTCGCGACCTGCACATCAACAAGACACTGTGATTTTAAATCACAATTAAAAGAGTATCAATGTTGCAGACAGAACACAACAGAACAGAAGATTGAAGATAGATTTGCGGGGATCACGGCTAAGATTTATTATCAAAACCCTAATCCCCCAAATTAAAAACATAATTAAAGGTAAATAAAAATATCTATTAGACAGAAAGGCCTCCACCACCACATCAGATGCAAATTGATTTCTCCCAGCTACCACAAAGCCACCTGTGCCTCAAAGCATCAAAATAGAGGCCGAAGTTATTGATCAAAATCAAATATTTGCCTCAGCGCGGCTGAAGATTTAATTCTACTAAGGGAACTTAATGCAAAAATATCAGCAGAATTATTAAATTCATGACACAAAGCCTAAAGGTCAATAAAAGCTCCCACCGAGCTTTAATCTTAATTGTAAAACATTTAATACAGAGGACACATATGTACGCTTCTCCATCGAGCCCATCAAAAGGCCAAGAAGTCATTAGTCTGTATTAATTGCCTTGGGAGATCTTTTATCAGATCTCACCTCCTCGTTCTTCTATAAATACTTCTGTATAGAATGAGAAAATGTGGGTTGAGTTGGTTGTTGAATTTTGAAATATACTTGAGCTTGAAACTCCTACTTGTAAATAGTGTTCACTGGCTCTTGAAGCTCTGTTTGTGATTAGATTAGTTAGGCTGAAAAGTGAAGATGATTGCTGAACTAAAACATTGGACCTAAAGACTATAACTGGCTTGAAATCTATAACAAGCTGTTTCTTAGGATCCTGGTCTATATCAATGGTGAAGTGCCCCTTTCTTTGTTATTTTTTTTTCCTTCTATGTATGTCATATTGTTCACTATTCTTTGATAAAGAACAACATTTATAGAGTTAGGATTTACTGTTTACCAGTACCCTTCTTTGACTGATAAGCTTTATCTCAATGTTTTCCTCCATTTTGTTTATTTAAGAATGATTCAATACAGTTCAAACAGTTAGGAATGCTGGCATTCCATCGTCCTACTGTTTTCTTTAAACATTGTTCTTGAAAGTTATTTTCATTATTTGCTTATTAAATTTAGACTAGAAAAGTGATAGTTTGCCCTGTTTCTAGCTTCTATTCTCCAAAGGCAGATTCTGAAGGTTTCCCTTGGCATTGACTAAAAGCAGACTAGGTTTAAAAGTACCTTGTATGATCTTAAGTTACACTTTGTTTCTCTTATGTGTTTTCATACTTTCTGAAGGTAATTATGCGGATTACTGGATTGTTTTTCAATTAAGCTTCTTTAATGCAAACTTGCCCAAGAAGTCTATGGTTAGCCCTTTTCTTAGTTGGTTTTAAAAAGTTACTTAACAGGCTTTTCTTGTTTGGATTGACTATAAATCTTGGTTGAAATTATTATCAGTTTCCACCCCTCCAACACTTTATTGTTTCCATTCCATCATTTCAATCTCAATAATCTTGTGATATAGATGACTTGCCCCTTGGATCACTCTTGATATTGTTGCTCAATTAAAAGCCCTATTATAACTCCATAGCCCAATGAACTAAAATCCAGCGTTATATCTATCTTTCTAGCCAAAGCTATTCTATTTTCTTGCAACTTCTCACCTTTGAAACTTTTTTGCACTTAGAACTTTCCCCTCAAATAATAGTCATGCTCAACCATCCAAAAACAAAACAAAAACCTCGGCCTTCATAACTAGCCTAATATCATTACACAAAACTTCAAAGACAAATCCATATTAGCACTTATTGGAGAGATCCCTCTAAGGATTCAAGAGGGCTAGATCCTAGAATCCCAGAGTGGTTGAAATAATGTTCTCCCTGCAGTTGGAATTTTTTCCAATCTTGCTAATTACAGGGTCCCAACATTTCTGGCGACTCTGCTGGGGACTGAGTCAAATTTTCATCTTAGGTCCCCTTAAAAACTTCATAAAACCTTGTGAGTAAAAGCAACCTTTTCAAGCACTACCAAGAAATGGTAATCATGATGAAAATTGTTTGAATTAGTGACAAACTAGTCAAACCCTAGGATTCTCATAAGGCTTTATCTAACCTTGAAAAATAAGCTAGCTTAGCCATAAGAGTAGACTGTCTTTGGCTCATCACCATAGCTAAGTTGTGAAATAGATTTAGGAGAATATTAGAAACCATACAACTGAAAAATAACTCAAAAAACCCAAAAATATTTCAGATTGGTATCCAATAAACATGGTAGTGGACCATAAAAACTTTTACCTCCGAAGGAGCTAAAAACTTCCACTTGGCGACTCCACAATCCTTAATAGACCTTAAGACTCCACTGGTAAGAACCCTTATCATTTTAATATCATTCAAACTCAGTTAGAGGACTGTAGGATTTGAATTTGTTGAAAAACAGATTAGCTGACCTCTTAAAGATTGTCATATCTGGCTAAACTATTCTTGTTTAAGTTGGGTCTGAAAAACACAACGTAATGGCTCCGAGAAAGATTCACACTAGAGCCTATCCTGACCCAAACCCACCTGAGATAGTTGATAACCAGGAAAGTATCCTTAGGAAGTCTCCTAAGACAAATTTTTCAACTGTTCTCAGATCACCCTTGAGAGCTAATTCAGTTTCTGAAAACGTTGCAGCTCTACAAGAAACACATGGTGGTGGAACCATAAAACATTTTACCTGCTTACGAGCTAAAATTTTTCCACCTGGCGACTCCACACTCTGAAACTCCCGCAAGACCAAATGACTCCACTGGTAGAAGACTCTGAACTGATTGACCAGACACAGTGACCTCTTTGCTGATTTACAAACATGATTCCAAGGATACAACGAAGATATGCCCCAATGAGTAGAGATCATATCCCGAGGTTTCCACATAAGATGCTCCAGGTGAATTGGGATGATAAGGTGCCTGTTTTTCAAGGTCAAAATTTTGATGACCCTCTATTACATCTCATCAAATTTCATATACATGTATGGAGGTTGAAAGTGGAATGGCATGAAGATTGCCTAATGAAAATGTTCATGTTAACATTAGAAGGAAAAGCTAGGGATTGGTATGAATGCTTGAGATCTAGTAGTTTGTTTTCTTTAAAATACCTTGAATATTTGTTTTACGAGAACTATAAAGGAAACACTACATCATTATCATGGGGTGAAATATATTATGATCCATCACGAAACATCACCAAACACATTATAGATAATAATGAATTTTTGGAAGAAATGCATCCTAAAGATCTTTTAACGGCCATTCATGAGTTTAATATGCTATTGAAAAATTTTAAAAATATAGATGAATCAGTTGAACAAGAAATGAACCAAGAAATACTGAACATTCCTCAAGATATCCCTGAGAACTCAAACATTGATTCATCATCCCTTATAGCTGAGGCTCAAGAAGACATCCAGCCTCAAAATCAGTCTTCACAAGAGACAGAGAGCTGTTGTACTCCTATTCAAAGGAACATAGAAACATATTACCATTTGATAGAAAAAGAGATAGATCAGACTAATTATAAATAGCCAGTCTCTAAAACTTTTTGCAAAACAAACACTCTTGCCCATTCACATAGAGAAATTTTTTGTACAGATTTAGAAATTTATTTTGTAAATCAGAATAAAGAAGAGCCTACTGATAACCCAGTATGTTTTATTGGTAGTATTACTTATATTGGCAATTTTCCTAACTTAGATCTATCTAGTGATGATGCTTCCTAAACATAAGTTAATCTTGTAGGACCATCATTAGCAGATTTATGGGAGGAAGATCAGTCCCTTCAAAGAAGTAATGAACCAGTGCAGACTATTTATGATACTGATGATGAGAGTTTTCAAATCCTATAAGTGAGTGAAGATTCATTGGATCTTTTCTCTGCTTCATTTCATATCATTATTAATATTTTCCCTATGATTGGGACTCAGCAGACTTTCAGCTCAAAGGATAAGGAGGAAAGAAACAAAGAAATTTTTGAGTAGGTTGTAACCAAAGAGCCTTCTCTTGAAAAAGAGGAAGCAATTGAACATACCCCTGCTCAAGAATATAATAACCTCCTCGTAGAGTACAGTCCAATAAAATAGAGCTTACCAGGACTACAAGAGGACATCCGTGTGATATACGATGAGTCCTCCAGTTAAGATAATAATGAAGATAAGGAAGTTTTTCTTCCTCAAAAGAATCTTTGCCTTGATCCAGTGGAAAAGGAAGAAATGATCCTGGTTGAAACACATCTTCCAAATACTCTTAACCAGGCATTATTTCAAGATCCCTATGTCGGTTCCCTGAAGACATATGAAGAAGGGATAAAATTTGCAGACAACAGTATATCACCAAGTGAAAAAAATTTCAAAGCTGCTGTCAAGAAACAAAAAGCATGGGAGTGGCCCTGCCTATCCAGCATGGTCAAAGAGATGAGAAAATACCAGTCATGGAATCAATTTATTGACTGGATGTATTGGAAAAGAGAGTTTGTAAGTTAAAGATGTAAATATTCCAAGTTAGAATAGGTTAGATAGGAATGTCAGTAAAGCTCAACCTTTGAGAATTTAGTTAGTTGTTGTTTTCTGCTTTGAAGAATACAAAAGAGGAAAAATTCAAAAACAATAGAAGAAAGAAAAGAGGGCAGATTGTAAAAACAAAAAAGGTACAACCCCATACCAAAAAGAGAAATAAATCTGAAAGTGTGCAAGCTCAAATGCCACTCCTAAAGAACACACTTCTAGTTAGTCAAATAGACTAATCTCGACTAATTAGTTTTAAATTTTCTGCCGATAGGATAGTGAGTTCAATTTTCGAAACTGTTTAATCTTGGCTTATCAGTAGATAGTTTAGGCTGGAAATTAAAGGTTCAAACAAGCTCAAAACCTGAACCTAAGTTTCCAAGTAAGAATTGACTCCAATCCGTTTCAAATTCTGAGTCAAAACAGAGGTAAATCTAGTTCTAATCAGCTCAAAATCTAAACCAGTTAGACAAAGAAAGAACAGCTCAAAAAAAATTCAAAACAGAGCTGTAAAAAAGATAAAGGAAGTGCTTCGAAGTTTTAGATCTTAAGCCTTCCATTTTGATTTAATTTTCTGCAAAATAATGTCTATGTGCAACTTTTTTTTTATGCCATAGATGAGCAACAAGTTAGACTGTTTAATCCTGACTTGTTTGCTATTAAAATTATGTTTTAGAAATTAGTGAATAAAATCTGTTGGACAATTTAATCCCAACAGATGGTAGATTAGGTAGAGAATAATATTGAATCAACTGTTTAATCTGAGTCCATGGAGAAATAAGGAGTATAATTAGATTATTTTTACACTTTCAAAAGAATAAAATGTTGTGAAAAGAGTTTGCCAATCCAAGTGCACTCTAATGAAGAAATTTTTTTAGATTAGTAGGATTGGGTAGGTAGAAATTTGTTTTGATGAAGTTCCATTGTTTTCCATGGCTACTGACTTTTCCAGAGCAAAAGAAGAATATCAAAGCAAAGAAAGGCAGCCGAATGGATGAGGCATTGATCAGCCTTCCAGAGAATGCAAGTCTAAAGTTCTTGATGCCTTCAAGAAGGCACCATCCCCAAGTGGAGCCACTGTTAGCCAGCTATAAAATTTGTTATATCAAATGCTGGCTAAATAATTTTTTTGAGCCTTCAAGAAGTGAGTTTTATTGCTAAAACATGTTATCTCTTGAAGACTCTTGAAAGCCTCATGCCTCTGTCCGAATCTTCACTGCTGTTCTCTTTTTATACTCAGAAATTATGCTAATTTCGTGAGAAAAGACTGCTGCAAAATCATCATTTTTCTCCTCCTTCCACTTCTAAAACTAACCTCATTTTTACCCCTTTATTCCCCATAAAATCCTTCATTTTCATATTTTTCCTCTTTCCCCTCCATCAAAACCCCTTTGATAAGGTTTAAGACTTTTTCTTTGCCTTATCGAAACCCTCAAAACCCTTTGAAAACTAGAGAAAATCATAAAAAAAATACATATTTTTGTATAAGGGTTTAAGCCCCCGTGGGCGAAAATCATAAACCACTTCCCCCACATGCCCACATCCTACAAATTAGGCGCAATGCCCATCGGGCACTTATCGCATCAGAAGTAATCAGTGAGCGCAAGTCTGTAGCTTTCATAAAAGCCTTCGATGTGATTAGCTCTGTTATATATGAGCCCCAGTCCTTTTTCCACTTCACAAAACTAGAGGCCCACAATTGGGCGCTCAAACTAATGAATAAAACTTGTTCGATTGATATTTTCCTTTGATAAGTCATAGAACCCACTTACCTAATGTTTTGTTCTAATGCGCTGGAGTTATGTTTTTAATGTACAAATCGGTTGATTGAAATATACCTGCTTCATTTCTCCGATGCGATTGGCCCTTTATTATAAAAAGCCTCGGGCCTATGGCTCTTCATATAAACCCACGGCCCCGCAGACGGGCGCCAACAATTTCATATATATATCCCGCCCCCAAAGCATAAAAACTTTGGATTATATTAAATTTTTGGGTTTTTCATGTTATAAAGTTTTTCCGCCAGTGCAAAGTATTCAAATGTTATTGATCGTTGATCTTGGTCCGATCAACGATCACCGCCAAGTCGCATCACATGTTTTCGTCAGGTGCCTTTTTATATGTTTTCCCCCCATCTCCGATTGCGATGCCCTGATCGCATAATCGCAGCAGCCTTCCCCGATCGCATAATCGCATCACCCCACCTCTGATCGCCGATTGCGATCTCCTGACACATCTCCCACCATCGATCTGATCTACAGATCGACGGTCTTCATCTAATCGCATCAGCTCTTTCCATAATATGCGTTTTTAACTTTTGTTTCTCCCCCTGCCGATTGCGATCTTCCAATTGGATCTGGGCCATCCACATATCCAGATCGGACGGTCCCAGATCATTCCCACATTACTTCATCGCCCTCCACCCTCGCCAAAGGTTTAAACCTTAGTTTTTCGCATTTTCTTGTTAAAATCGAATAATTTGAATCCTTCACATTATTAGTCTGCTCCTTATCCCGACCGTTGATCTTCTTGATCACTGATCAATCAATGGCTCTGACTTAATTATCCCTCCGCTCTCCTTTTTTAAATTTCTTCTACGAAATTCTCCACCATTGGATGATGCCATCCAATGGCCATTCTCCTCCCCGCAGCCTCCAAAGCTGTTAAACCTAATAACACAGGATTTTATTAATCTTTTTGTTTTTGCAGGTGTGTAAAGGTTTGTTCATGATATTGAAGAAAAACTCGAAGGTTGGGAATGATGCTTCCCATGCCTTTGATTCATCAAACAAAACCATTCATAGGTCTTAAACTCCACGTCTCGTCAATGCTTCATGAGGCGTTGATGCCATACGAGCCCTGCGCGGCCTGCACATCAACCTGACACTGTGATTTTAAATCACAATTAAAAGAGTATCAGTGTTGAAGACAGAAGACAACAGAACATAATATTGAAGACATATTTGCGGGGATCATGGCTAATATTGATTATCAAAATCCCAATCCCCCAAATTAAAAACAGAATTGAAGGTAAATCAAAAGATCAATCAGACAGAAAGGCCTCCACCAGCACATTAGAGGCAAATTGATTCCTCCCAGCTACCACAAAGCCACCTGTGCCTCAAAGCATCAAAACAAAGGCCGAAGTTATTGATCAAAATCAAATATTTGCCTCAGCACATCCAAAAATTTAATTCTGCTAAGGGAACTTAATGTAAAAATATCAGCAGAATTATTACATTCATGACACAGAGCCTAAAGGTCAATAAAAGCTCCCACCGAGCTTTAATCATAATTGTAAAACATTTAATACATAGGACACCAATGTATGCTTCTCCATCGAGCCCATCAAAAGGCCGAGAAGTCATTAGTCTGTATTAATTTCCTTCGGAGATCTTTTATCAGATCTCACCTCCTCATTCTTCTATAAATACTTCTGTAGAGAATGAGAAAACGTGGGTTGAGTTGGTAGTTGAATTTTGAAATATACTTGAGCTCGAAACTCCTACTTGTAAATAGTTTTCACTGGCTCTTGAAGCTCTGTTTGTGATTAGATTAGTTAGGCTGAAAAGTGAAGATGATTGCTGAACTAAAACATTGGACCTGAAGACTGTAACTGGTTTGACATCAATAAGAAGCTGTTTCTTGGGATCCTAGTCTATATCACTGGTGAAGTGCCCCTTTCTTTGTTATTGTTTTTTCCTTCTATGTATGTCATATTGTTCACTATTCTCTGATAAAGAACAACATTTATAGAGTTATGATTTACTATTTACTAGTACCCTTCTCTGACTGATAAGCTTTATCTCAATGTTTTCCTCCAATTTGTTTATTTAAGAATGATTCAATACAATTTAAACAGTTAGGAATGATGGCATTCCCTCATCCTACTGTTTGCTTTAAACATTGTTCTTGAAAGTTATTTTCATTATTTTCTTATTAAAGTTAGACTAGAAAAGTGATGGTTTGCCCTGTTTCTAGCTTTTATTCTCCAAAGGCAGATTCTGAAGGTTTCCCTTGGCATTGACTAAAAGCAGACTAGGTTTAAAAGTACCTTGTCTGATCTTAAGTTATACTTTGTTTCTCTTATGTGTTTTCATACTTTCTGAAGGTAATTACGCGGATTACTAGATTGTTTGTCAATTAAGTTGCTTTAATACAAACTTGCCCAAGAAGTCTATGGTTATCCCTATTCTTGGTTGGTTTTAAACAGTTACTTAGGAGGATTTTCTTGTTTGGACTGACTATAAATCTTTGGTGAAATTATTATCAGTTTCCACCCCTCCAACACTTTATTGTTTCCATTCCATCATTTCAATCTCAATAATCTTGTGATATAGATGGCTTTCTCCTTGGATCACTCTTGATGTTGTTGCTCAATTAAAAGCCCTATTTTAACTCCATAGCCCAATGGACTAAAAACCAGCGTTATATATATCTTTCTATCCAAAGCTGTTCTATTTTATTGCAACTTCTCACCTTTGAAACATTTTTGCACTTAGAACTTTCCCCTCAAATAATAGTCATGCTCAACCATCCAAAAACAAAACAAAACCCTCGGCCTTCATAACTAGCCTAATATCATTACATAAAACTTCAAAGAAAAATCCATCTTTGCACTTATTGGAGAGCTCCCTCTCCGGATTCAGGAGGGCTAGATCCTAGAATCCCAAAGTGGTTGAAATAATGTTCTCCCTGTAGTTGGAATTTTTGCCAATCTTGCTAATTACAGGGTGCCAACAGAGGTCAAACGAGAGAGGGAGAAATTAAGGGTTCCCTACACTGGAAATCATAGGAAAACAAAGAAATGATAACTAGTTAAAAATAGGGTGCTCTTAACAAATCTTGCAGTAATACTCCTAGTTATTCATTCAAATTTAGAATAAACATAGATGGATGCATGTAACAAAGAAAGATAAAAATGAAAAGTAAGGAAATACTTCACTCCAAATAGCTCATCACGAGGATCCTGAAGTATGATGCCAATTTATTTGATCCAGTCTACTACTCGAAATTTGAATCACAAAGCCTTCAAGTCCAACAAAATAACTATAGCAATCTCCAACAATTTATTCCACACAAAATACTTCTAAAGATGAAGTATTTATACATATTTATTTACAAAATATCCTAGAATGATTCTAGGATTTATCTAAGAGAAATAAAATATCTTTACAACAATAATAGAGCCAGCTTCTTAACAAGTCAGCAAGTTGTCCTATTTATTAAAAAAAAATAGAAACTTCTTTGAGGATAAGATGTAGTTGGCTGCCTTGGTGTCCTCCTTGCTGGCTTTAGATATTTTAAATTTGTTTTGGAATATGATCTGCCTTGTTTGATACTCTTTCTATGATTCTCTTAATTCAACGATACTCTCTAAACTCAGATACTCTTTAACCATAGTCAAAACAGTTTACTGCTGTAAAAATCTATTTTGACTGTAAATCAGCAAACAATTTTCCTTTCATATGTCTGTATTTTTATCTATAATAAATCTGTGAGTGACTGCCAATCCTTATCTTTAGGAATTTGTATATTATTTAATTTCATGAAGTTTTCATCAGCTTCAGTGTATATGGAAAAATTTGGCTTGATGACAAACAAGTGTCTTATCTTATGTTGTAAATAGAATAAGTCTTCAAAAATTTTGAGTAAGACTTTTCCTGTTGGAATGCCTTGTACTGGTGGTTTATTTATCTGTTCCTTTGAAAATTCTCTAATATTTTTATCATGGTCATTCTGAGGCATCAGTTTATCATTAATGACCATAATGTCAGGCAGTCCTTTTTGCCTCAAATTTGTAAAATTGACCATAAACCTGGTTATGGTAGTATTCATATTATCACACTTTTCTTCCAACTGCTTCATTAGATTCTTCTTGGTAGTAACTTTCGTAATTTCTAGGATAGTTTCAGTCCTATCAGTAATCTCGAGTTCTTATAATTCTTGTCTATTTTTGCTGTTAAGGAATGTGATTAGCTTTAAAGCTTTCTCTGGTTTGTTAGCTAGTTCACTTTGAGTCTTCTAAATTTATGCTTGGTCTACTAGTAATAACTCTCTCTGTATATGGCTCCAAACTGTACCAAATCCTCTATCATTATGACGGGATGCACTAGACAGGAACAAGTCACTTCCAGGAATCTTTTTGACTATGTCTGCACTGATATTAATGGTGGACTCAAATATTTGGGGTACCTCATCAAACCTAATGATTACAATATCAAGGACTGGAACTGGATCTTAGCAAAAATTGAGCGCAGAATCAACGTCTGGTACAATAGATGGTTATCAAGGGCTGGTAGACTCATCCTTATTAAGTCTGTTCTGGAGGCCATACCGGTCTATTGGATGACCCTGGCCTGGATTCCAATTGGCATTACTAATCGGATTAAGTGCATCTGCAGACAATTCCTCTGGCGCAATCAAGGTAAGGCATCCACGTTTGCCTGGATTGCTTGGGATCGTATCAATTTGCCCAAAAAATGGGGTGGCTGGGGGTTAAAAGATCTTCATCTCTTTTCCAGGGCCCTTGCGGCCAAGATGTGCTGGCACTTAATTACAGGACAAAGCTTATGGAAGGAGGTTATGGTGGCAAAATATATATCCCCACATTGTCCACTCGTATGGATCCGTGGATGCATCACTCTGCAATCGGGGGCTTCTATTATTTGGAAGGCTATTACAAGGGCAGCTCACATAATACAGAATGGCTTATCTTGGCAAATTGGTTCAGGATCTGCGGTTCGCATTGGCATGGACTCTTGGTCGGGGAGTGGAGATTATCATATACTTCCAGTATTTATTATTGAACACCTCGCCCGCAGGAATGTCACTTATTTGGCTCAGATTGTTGACTGGGCTTGCACTACTTGGCGGGAACAAGCCTGGCTACAGGCGGGAGAACTTGATATCCCTCCGGAGGGTACACGGGTCTGGCAACGATTCATATGGGCACTGATAGCCACCAATATCCGCATCACAGACCGTGAGGACAAGCTGATTTGGGCTGCATCCAAAGATGGGCGTTATTCTCCAAAGCTTGGCTACCTCGAACTCATCAAACACAAGGAACCCCACATTAAGGACTGGTGGTGGACCACCATTTGGAAATTAAAATCCCCGCATAAGCACAGACTTCTGTTCTGGTGCATTCTCAGAGATTGCATTCCCACCTCAGATTTCCTGCACAGAAGGTCCTTCTATGGGGCATCTCGATGCTGTTACTGTCTTAACGACAGTGAGGATGCCCACCATTTATTTCTGAACTGCAACAGTATACGAAACATCTGGACTCGGATTATTACTGAATTGAGATACAGATCCAATTGGGGGGGTGCCACACTTTTTGATGCCTGGTCCAATTGGTGGAAGCGTGCTGCACACAGTCAAAAACTCCGTAACCTGCCATTGATTGTGTCTTGGGAAATTTGGATGGGGCGAAACAATTATATCTTCAAGGAGATTCCGATTGA
This sequence comes from Pinus albicaulis, assembly GCA_034641835.2. Taxonomy (NCBI): domain Eukaryota; kingdom Viridiplantae; phylum Streptophyta; class Pinopsida; order Pinales; family Pinaceae; genus Pinus; species Pinus albicaulis. The sequence continues at coordinate 668,862,680 of CM076571.1, forward strand.
CTGTGATCGGATATGTGCTGCTGTTATTGCCACTTACAAACTCATACCTGAGGATTGTACAAGCTATAAGCCACCTCATGTGAACTCGGAAATCATAGACAACAGCAAGGCGTGGGCATATTTTGATGGTGCGTCCAACGCACAGGGGTGTGGGGGGGGTGCAGTACTCTATTTGAATGAACATCACTTCTTCAACATCAGAATGGGTTTGGGACCAGGAACCAACAACTACGCCGAATTACAGAGCCTCAAACTCCTTCTCACATTTGCTCGGGAGATTCACTGTGCATCCATCCAGATATTTGGCGATTCCCTTCTTGTGACCAACTGGTTTAACAATCTAGCACATTGCCACTCGCACACACTATCTGCACTTTTGAGAGAAGTTCACCACCTCAGAGTACTATTTGACTTCATCACAGTGAATCATATTTACAGGTCTCGGAACGAAGCTGCTGATCAACTATCCAAAGAAGCTACGGAGTTGACTTGGGGTACCTGGCACATCACTGAACATAATGCTGGACAGATCTATAGATACTTTCATCGGCCTTTTATTGAGGAGGCTCCTCCCATTTTGGATATGTAGCTGTACTGTTATTATGGGGGATTTTGTTTATTTCGCCCCTTTACTTATACTCGGCTTGTATTTATATCATCTTTTTAGTTTCTACAGGAGCTAGTAAGTTATGCACCGAACTTGCTATGTTTTGATACATATTGATGATTATGGATTCAGGACTGTATGCCTACAGTTTTTGATGATATGGCAGACTGTTTTTTTTTATGGTTTTGGACTGAACAGTAGTTTTTACACTACAGCATATGTAACATGTAGCTGATCAATAATTTGAAAGGTTACGAACTTTTTCTCTGTGAAAAAACTCTCTCTGTTCAAAGATTACCTCAACTGAAGGCCAATCATGGATGGCTTCAAATATATTTCTCCAAAGATAGTTTTTGATATATGATATTTGTTCCTTCAATGTCAATTCCTTCTACAATTTCTTCAATTCTTCATTCGGTCTGATGGAATTTTGCTCATGTGTTTTTTCATTTATCTGAGCCAATTTGTTTGACTTTTCAAGATTTTCTACCACCTATTTCAATTTTCTGATTTCATTTGTCTTAAGAGACATTTCCTCCATAGCTTTCACCAATTTGTTGGCTTCATCTGTATGGTGAACGACCATTGTAGATGATTCAGTAGCTGAGGTTGTGGATGAAGTTACTGGCACTGCAGTAGCCAGTGGTTCTTTCGGTGCTAAATTTGCAGCTAAAGTTGAAGGCACAACTGTAGTGATTACAGGAATAAATGTAGGAATATCTGGTATTTTTGGTGTTTCTTTCTCGTGGACAAGTTTGTCCATCTGTATTTCCATTTCCTTGATTTGGGCTGTCAACTGAGAAATCAAATTCATCATGTCATATTTTTCTTTTTGTCCTTCTATTATTTCTTTTGTTTGAGAATGTTCACTTTGAATAAGTTTAAGCTATTTCCTCAAAGCTGCAATATCTTCATTCTTATTTTTCACCAATAACTCTACTACCTTGATATTAGCATGGTCATATCCCACCTGAAAAACTAGTTATTCTAAGGATTTTATCCTTAAATCCTTGGCATAAAAGGATGCCTCATCCATTTTCATCTGATATTGCATGTTGGAAATGGTGTTCTGGAGTTTCTGAGCACTCATGGCTTTAGTTGTGACCGTAGAGTATAGAATTTTTGAAGTCTATCTATGCAACTCAATTTGATCAAGAGCATGAATCTTATCTGTCTCGACTTCCAAATCAACCTTCTTATAATCTGCCACTGACTTTGGGGATTTTACCGTGTGCTACAACACTAGCATAATTAGCTTTTGATTTGACTAATGAAATGCAGACATAAGTCTTTTTTTCACACTTGGTGCCTATTTGAGATATTGAGAATAAATATTAGTTTTTATCTCTTCATTCTTCAGTTTGATCTATTTATATATTTCTTTGATGTCCAAATCTTTCTCCTCAGCTCCCTATGAGGAAGAGGCTTCCATGCTCTGCTGTCTTTCTATCAACTGTGCATCTTCATTGTCAACTTGTACTTCATTCTGATTCTTTGTAGCTGGCTCTTTGATGATCACAGTGGCAACATCTGTTTCTGGCAAACCAGTGTTGGTATCTATAAGCTCTATTTCTTCCACATCAATTGTTACCTTTCATTTACATGCTGAACTTAAGTTAGGCCTCTTGTTATATATTATCTTGAATTTAGTTTCAGTTGTAGAATCTGCAATATAGGCACCTTCTTTTCTTACTCTCTTAGTGGATTTTTCTGGCTATTTTGCAGTCTCCAAAGTGTGACTAGTATCACTGTTGTTTACTGCATCTGTTAAGGTATTTTATGTCCACTCAATCTGATTATAAATTTTTTCTATCTCTGGTTTTGCTTCATGGATGAAAGGGGTTAACTTACATTTAACCCTTAACTTGCTTAGGATCCCTCATGGATCATAATTCAAAGGAAAATTTTCTTCAAATATGAATTCTAATGACTGCTTTGCTGCTTCTTTCTCTGCACACCTATGATTGAAGATGAATGGCCCTATCTGATTCTTTAATTTGAACTGAGTTTTACTCTTGTTGCCATGAAATTTATAGAATCAGAGTTTAGGATCTACCTGATATACTCCAAGGCAAAGATCCTCATTGAAACATGCTTGGGTAACTTGTAAGGTAACAAGTTTGACCCAAAGACTCTGATCTCAATATGCTTTTCATATAAATACCAATCACCAACTTTATTCTGCTCTGACAACTGTGTTATCTTTTTCATTTCTTCATTTATCCTTGGCCGCTCTATTTTTGTTAACATTGTGATCACTGGATGTAGGAATAACTCTGAAAATTCTGAATGAGTGAAATCTGTACATTATTTCCCGAGCAAAGATGTCCAAAAAATTACAGAAAGAGGATTTCCCTCTATGTCAAGCTTTTGGAGAGTAACTGGAAAATTTTCTGATTGAAAGTATAAAAACATATGGAAAATGAAGGAAGTATATCTGAACACTCCTTCAATTGGAAAATTGATCAATTTATAATGAATATTATCTATAGTGAAAACAACATAATCAAATATTAATGATGGTGGTTGCCCTGGGGTAAAAGTGGATAAGAACCCTAAGATGGACTCATCTGTGTGTTCATCAGTAAAATATCCTAGGATTAAGGAAAGCATGGAAATCACATGTCTTGAACCTTCTGGGAATTTGGCAGTAGCATATGGGGGATTTAGTTTAGGAATTTCTACATGTGAGGGCATAAATGTCTAAAAAATCATGAATCTCTTGGGAAAATCTAGGCCAATATAAAACTTGGTGAGGGCCTCTATAGATAAAGGGACTTCTTGAGGATCAGGCTGAAGTTATAGCTTCTGGTTAATTGATTTAGCAGTAATTATGAAAAGCACTTCTTTGTTGGCATTTACAATGGCTCTTTGCTAAGGCACATAATACTGGTGACATAACCTAATGACTTCCTGGCATGGTTCAGTTAACGAGACAACATATTTGGGCAAATGGGATTCCCAAATATGGACTTATTCTTCATTATATAAGGACTTCTCATAGTACCAATTATGAATATCTAGCAGGTTAAATTCAATAATGGGATCTGCTATCTTATAATCAACATCAACCAATGGAATGTGTTCAATGTCTATGACTGGGGGTTGTATAGGATTGAGAAGAATAGAAGTCTTAGAAGACATGAATGGAGTGGATTTTGGTACTTTGGAAGCTTTAGGATTGCTAGAGCTCTGCTTTTTAGGCATTTTGGCTACTTTCTACAAGTTTAGATAGTTTGGAGAAGTATTTTTACTTTTAGCGGAGGCTTCTTGGATAAAATAGGCAAAGTATGGTTTTTTCTTTGGGATTTCTTCCCAATTAGGTCTGTCAAAGAGGGTTTAGTGGCTTTTGACTAGTTTTAAGCAAGAAACATGGGTTTCTTGAGTTTTTCACTAATGAATTGGGCTTAAAACAGTGTTTTGAAACTGGACACAGAGGCTTAGGATACTTTCAGAGGTTTTCTGGCTTAATTTGGAGCTTGAAATAACTCATGAAACTGTAAAAACTCACAATTTTCCTCCAAAGTAGTAGGCAGTAGTTGAACAAGGTTTCTGGAGAAAAATTGACAAGGTTTGGCCTATTTTTTGGTCTTTTTGATGGCTTCTTTTGTTAATTTTTAATTTTTGAACGAGAAAATATTCTTTAAAAGGCTTTGCAAATTGAAACCAGGCTTAGTTTGGAATAAAAACATGTTATTTGTAGGTCTAGGGTTTCAAAAACAGTTTCTGAAGTCTTTAAATGGTCGAACAACTTCTCTGGATTTTCTGGAGAAAGGCAAAGCTCCTCAACGGTCTTCAAATAGTAGCAGGTTGAAATTTGAGGTATTTTGGCAAGAAAATGGCTAAAAAATCTTGTTTTAACAATCAGGAAGCTCGTGTAGGTTTAACACATAGAAGGATATGAAATAGAATGCATTACCAAGGTTTATTATGCATATTAGGGCTAATGGGTGATGGTAATAAATGGCAGTCATGTCATGGCGGTTTTCAGGCTTACAGGTTTTAAAACAGTAAGTGGTTATCATGCGCCTTTATGGTGGTAAGCAGTTTTGGGGCAAACCAACGCGATACAGTAAGGATTGACCACGTGGAGGAGAGAGAAAATCATGAAACCACCGATTTTGTGTAGAAATGAGACGGGAGTAATCGCGCATGTTTTCTGTGTTATATTGGTTTTTGACCGTTAGATTTGGGGTTCGATTGCGAACATCCCAGATTGGTTAGGAAGTTGTGTCGGGATGGGGGAGTGGGACAAGGATCGTTATATGCGGCGGGTTTAAACTTTTAAACTTTAATAAATAAGCATTTAATCAAAGTTTAAAATTATTTATATGGTCGAGCGGGAATAATATAACGTATATTAAATCAAAACATTTATGAAATGTTTCTACAAATACATATGCGGGCTTGGGTTTTAATATATAGTTTTTTCAAACGCTTTTGACATTTTTTCAAAAAATATAAGGGGCAAGGATATTTATTTAAATGATATGTTTGAACCAATGGGATATTTGGGTGGGGTTTTATATTGTGCACATGGGATATTAAACATTGGCCTAAACTAATATACGGGTGGGTTTGTGGGTTTATTTAAAATAAAGGGTTTTAATAATATACGGGTGGGTGTAGTTAGGGATTTAATAGAATAAGTTAGAAGTTAATATGAAAAAGGGATAATTTAATGAATGAAAATAAATGTTTAATTCTAAGTAAAGTGAAAATAAGCATAGTTTATCTTGTTGTATTATTTTACACTTTAACTTAGGAAAAATGTATTTTTAGGGTTTATGAATGATTTTTGAAAGGGAATGAAGTTAGTTATTTAGGGTTTTACTTTTACTAAGTAAAATGGGTTTTACTTAGGAAAAAGGGATTATGATTTACGGATGAAGGCTAAATGCTGATGAATATGAGTCTAGTGTGGGAATTCAATATTTGTTAACTAACCAGTCATCAAGCCTTGGGTACGGTCCCAACAAAAGTCAGAGAAATGCTCTGAGCCTTTTTGACTGATAGTTTAGAATACTGAATATTTGGAGGGGAGGGGAAAATAGTGATTTTTGTCTGATGATGCTTTTATTACATGATTTCTCAACTGCTTCTACCTACCCATCTTTATTTCTAATATTTTTACTTCATTTTGATGGGTGCATTTAGGCTTGCAACCCTAAAATATTTTTCTTTCAAAGCATAAAACTATCTAAGTCTACCTTATTTTATCCGAGGGCTCATATTAAACTATTGAGCTCCTCATTATTCTCTACCTATCTACTGATTTGTCAAGTTTAAACTGTTTGACATATCTTTATTCTCTATCTAAAACATGAAATTGAAAGCATGAAAAGTTAAGATTAAACTGTTTTTAACTGATCATGGATTATGGCATTTATTGAAACTCTACACATAATCATTTTTCTTGCAGGTAAAATGTAAAAGTAATGGCATTTGGACTTGCTAAATTTCAGGTCTAATTTTATCTCTCTTTTCTTTTGGGGTCTATATTTTTCTAAGTCCTTTGATCATTCTTTTAGGACTTTTTACCCGCTTTTCATTTTTTATTATTTTTCATTTTTTCAAAATATGGGAAAACAACTTGCAGAAAGCGAGGTATGTACATATTTACAAGACTATCATAGTAAATTCAAAAATTATGAATCCTATTATTATAGGACCCTAACAGTGGCTCCACTTGGGGATGGCATTTCCTAGTGAAATTTCAAGAACTTTTAGATCAATAGCCTTTGGAATTTGACTGTGATGACCTTGTAAATGCCTTATGATATCTGCAAGTATTCATACTTATGATATTTACCTCTCAAATATTAGGGCCTTCTCTCCGAGCTTCAACTTGGTTAGGGAAACATCCAATCCAATCTAAAATCTGCAATATATATGTACAATGATCAAAGTGAATACAAACTAACTATTTTTTAACTCAAGAGAGTAGTAGTGCTTTAGCATTCTTCCATTTACTGGTCCTTCTTGCAGATATGTTCCATCCATTTCTTTCAAAAAGAAAGGATTATTACCTCTATATCCATAAATCACATAAGGTCCTTTCCATGGAAAATCAAATTTTCCATGTTTACCTTTGTCTTCTCTTCTAGAATCCCACTTTAACACTATATCTCTAATGTAGAAATCATCTTCTTTACTCTTTTTATAAAAAAATTTCTTGATCTTATCCTGAATGGCTTGAGACTTGATATATACTTCTTCCCTTGTTTGTTGCAAGTGAATATTTTGATTTATCCTTCTTTGAATGTCATTTGTTTCAACTTGTAACTCTTGGATAATTTTCATCACTGGCACTCCTAAGGAGGATGGAAAAACAACATTCATTCCATAGACAAGTTGGTAAGGAGATGTACCAATAGATTTTTTAGTTGTAAGTCTATCTGCCCATAAGGCATTGACTAACTTCGTGTTCAAAGATTTTTTGTTATCTTCCAGTAATTTTTTAGTGATGTTTACAAGGCTCTTATTTTAGGATTCAGCTAGGTCATTACCTTGAGGGTAATATGCAATAGAGTGGCCTAGTGTAATATGGTATTTATGGAAAAATTCAATCACATTTTTAGATTTGAATGCTACTACATTGTCAGTAATTATCTTTTAGGGACATCCAAATCTTGAAAGAATGTTACTTTCTAGGAAGGAGATAATGAAAATATTTGTGTCTTGTCTAGAGGGTATGGCTTCAATCCACTTGGTAAAATAGTCAGTGGCTGTCAAAATCCATTTATGTTGGCCTGAGGATGGGGGGTGAATTTCACTAATTAAGTCTAAACCCCATTGTTGAAATGAAATTTCAGTTGAATAGGGCTTTAAAGGCAGGGGTAATATGTTTTTCTTACCCTAAAATTTTTGGCACTTCTGACAGGAAGTCACAAGCTTTTTGACATCATCAAACAAAGTAGGCCAGTAAAAGCTAGCCCTTAGGATCTTGTCTGTAGTAGTTTTCCAGTGTAGATGTCCTCCACAGCCAGTTGCATGAAATTCTTTAAGTGTTTTGTCAGCTTCTTCCTTTAACAAACAATTTCATAAAATCCCACTATGATCTCTCCAAAAAAGTACATTGTCTAAAATACAAAATCTTACTGCCTTTAGTTTTAAAAATCTAGCTTTGGTTCTTGACAATCTAGGAGGATATTGTAAGTTTCGTAGTACAAATATGTTATCTATATTCCAGGGTGAGTTCGAAAAGGCTTCACTGATCGTTGGAATCACCATCTCTTCCTGATCATCTATTTGGGCAATAAACTTTATGTCTAGGGCATTACAATTAGATTCAGTCATAAGTATGGCTAATCATTGACCTTTGATGAGATTTGTGGGTTTTATCTCTATGTCATATTATAAGATAGTGGAAATCCACTTACCTCTTCTTCCATCAGGACCATCCTGAGTAAGAATGTATTTTACTACAGAATTTGGGACATAGGCAATAATGTGAGAATAGAGAATATAAAATCTGAAGTCTTTAATGGTCTTCTCCATGATGTTTTACTTCAAAGGGGCATCTCTAAGGGTATTTCTAAAGAAAGCTATGGGCTATTCGAATCCCTAGTCATTTTTCTATAGTAAAATTGCAACAATGGTGTGTTCTGAAGCAAATGAAAAAATTATGAAATCGTTCTTAAAGTCAGGACTTATTAGGACTGGAGTTTTGGTTAAGGCGTATTTGATGGAGTCAAATGACTATTTGGCCTCAATAGTCCATTTAAGAACTGAATATTTTTTAAGCATGTTGTTTAGTTCTCTAATTATCTCAGCTAAATTGGATATGAATCTTCTTAAAAAATTAATCTTACCTAGAAAGGCTTGTAACTCTTTGATGTTTCTTGGTGGACTGATGTTAAGAATTTCTTCTATCCTAGCAGGATCTATTTTGATTCCTTCTTTAGAAATTATGTATCCAAGTAACTTTCCTTATTTTAATCAAAATAAATTTTCCTTATGGTTTAAAGAGATTCCAAATTTCCTGCATTTAATAAAAACTTGTCTCAGATGATCCAAGTGTTCATTATCAGTTTTAGAAAACACAGTAATGTCATATAAGTAAATTACTAATAAATCATGTACTTCCTTTGCAAAATCTATGTCCATAGCTCTTTGAAAGGTTTCCCCTGCATTCATTAGACCAAAAGGCATTTTTACGTACACAAAAGTGCCCCAAGGAGTAGTAAATGTTGTTTTGTCTTGATCTTCTTTTTGGACTAAAATCTGGTTGTATCGTGAAAAACCATCTAAAAGTGAAATCCTAAAAGAGCCAACTACCCTTTGTAATATGTGATCCATTTTAGGTAAAGGGTAATTATCTTTTAAGGACACTTTTTTTAGATTCCTAAAGTCAACATATAATCTTATCTCTCTTGTTTTCTTTCTTGTTGGAACTAGGTTGGAAATCAAATCATAATATCTGATTGGTGCAATTATCTAGGCATCATACATTCTTTTCACTTCCTTTTCTATCAAAGGCAATAAAACAGGGTTAATTCTTCTCAACTTTTGTTTAAAGGGCTTTTTATCTTCTTTTATTGGAATTTTATGTTGAATTATGTTTGTATTATAGGGTTTTTGAGATCCTCATAACTCCAAACAAAAACATCTTGATATTCCTTTAAAAGAGAAATATATTTTTCCTTTTCTTGTTGAGGTAATGTTTTGGAAAGTTTGATTATTTTGGATTTTAACTCTGTACAAATATTGAATTCTTCTATATTAGATCTAACTGGCTCCATTTTGGGTTTTCTAGCAACATAATTTGAGTCAAAAAGATCTTCTAAGGGAGTTAAACCTTTGGGTAAGAAATTATCCTTAAGATTCAATATGTCAAATTCATCATCAATAATTTCTTCAATCTCTACTTTCTCTAAGTTATTTATATCTGATTGACTAAATCTATTTGGTTTAGCAAAATTTACTTTATTTACATCTATGTTATTCAAATCAATTTCACAATCTAAATATTGATCTATAGTACAATGTGTGTCTATCTTGCAGTTCTGAAATTCACCTTCATTGTTCATAAACTTGTAAATACTTACTATTAGGGCAGGAAGAGAAGTAGGCGTAATGGATAGTATTTTAAATCCATAAATATAGGCAAGGAAATAAGGAAGGACCGCTACGAGTTGACAAGGTCAATCCTTTTACAATGCATATATTATATATGTAATTACGCTTTTTCCTTTTTCCGATTGATAAGAAAGCGTAATTACATATATAAAGAATGACCAGCAGCAGGTGCTCTATCCTTCCTCATTACACTCCTTAGACCTAAAGCGTAACCAAACTATCAGTTTGGCTCTGTCTTGGGACCGCGCCCCGTAAGGCGTTTCTGTGTTTCTGGTAGCTTTTCCATTCGTAGAAGGCGATGGCGGCCTTTTAGTTCTTCAAGTTGATGGCGGTGGTCGAGTCATTCTGTAGCATGATAAATATTTGAGTTTGTTTGGAATTATTGGTCTATGCTTGACTTCAACAATATATCTATGATTAGGTTGGAATGGTAAATTGCATGTACTAGCAAAGGTTTCTAGAAAGTGAGCCTGTATATTTTGTTTTCTAGGTATAGCAGCAAATTTACATCCCAATAAATCATTAGTTAAATATAGCACAATTTCTCTGTATCACCTTAATCTAGGATTGTAAATAGAATATCCTCGATTTATTTGTTTTATGATCAACTATGAATCTCCTATGATTAGTATTATTTTGCCTCCTGAGTTCCTAATAACTTGGAGTCCTAGAATGAGGGCTTCATAGTCAGCCATATTATTGGTACATTTGAAATTGAGCTTGAAAGCATGGCCTTCTGAGTGATTAGTCTCCATGTTGGTTATCCAAACTCCTACTCCTGCTCCTAATTTATTTACTGAACCATCAAAGTCTAAATGCCATAAAGATTCATGAAAGATATTATCATTGTTTGGTGTTCTCTTTTTCTCTATTAGTTCAGCTTGGATTTCATTAGTTTCAGAGTTACATAAGATAAAATAATCAAGGTCAGTTGGTGTAGAGTAAATTAGGAAATTTATAGATCTTTCTGCACTACTGAACATGTACTTCATCAATGTTTCCCTATATAACTTCTTAGGCTGACCAAAAACTGATATAGTAGCATAAGACATGTCCAACTATGGAGATCCCTGTAACTTTACTCCCCATGAACGAGATAGTAACATTCCATATTTAGGTGGGATATCAGCTACTAAAATGTCCATTAATATACTCTTACCAGGATATTGAACTAGTGTTACACACAAATCTTTGATTAAACCTAGGCATTTAACTTTAATCGAATAAAATGAAAATAAATCTTTGTAGGGCCTTGTGATTTCTAAATTTAGATTTTCCATTATGGCTTTGGGCATTATATTATTGGAAGCTCCTGAATCTAGCATTGCGTTGTGTAAAATTTGATCATGAATGGTAAGACTAATATAAAATGGAGGAACTGCTCCATCTGCATGTTTTCCATTCACATCTAGGCTAAAAATCAACTCTAGTTGATCATCATTCATATTTATAGAATCTTCTCCATCATTTATGTTTAATGTTTCAGTTATGGTTGATTTATACAAGTCATGTTTTACCAATTATGTGAGAGGAATTGGTATTTTTAGCTTTGCAATTTCAGATTGTATGTTGAATGTGGGTTGTGATTTACTTATTTAAATCAATTCTTCTTTGGTAACTGTAGTTTGTGTTGGTTTGCCTTGTTTTTCTACAGTTTTGTTTTCATTTTCAATTGGTTTGACATTCTCCGTTAGAGTTTCTTTTTTTTTACTGCTCCTAATTTTATTTTCAAGGATTGTTTCGGAAGCAGTAGATGTTCTTTCAGACTTAGAATTATCAGCAGGTGTTTTTGAAGTAGCAGTTTTTGGATCCACTGATTTAGGATCAGCAAAGGGTATATTAGGATCTAAATATGTTGTTTTAACCGACTTAGAAGCTTTTGCAGCAACATATTTCTGTGAATATTTTGTAGCTTGAGCAACTTCATCAGTAATATCAACAATCTTAGGGCTTTATGCATTTTTAGGACTAGAAATGTTTTGGGGAGAACTAGAGTTTTGATTATTTTCCCTTGGGAGGATTTACAGAACTTTTGTTTTGGGAGCTTCTATTGCTTTCTTATTCTGTGTTTGGGAAGTTTTCTTGGGATAAGACTTATTTTTTTTCTTATTTCTAAGGTTATATTGACTGTGTATTTTATTTATAGCAAAATCGTAACCTTGTTTATATTCAAAGGATTCACTTGAATCTAATTTGAGTTGTTGGAGTTCAAATAATACTTGATCTTCCTGAGTGAGAAAAATAGTATTATTATCATCTATTCCCATTATATCTATTGCATCCTCATCATCATCATTATTCTGAGAACTTTCAGCATAGTTCTCTTGGAAGGGGGGCCTTATTGTCTTGTCTGGGGTTGTTTCTTTTTTTTTTTCTTGAATTTGTGTTTTTCGTGAAATTGGGATTTTTGATTTGATGTTAATTATCCCATTGAGGTATTCTTTCTATGTTGTCTAGTCTATCCATCATCCTCTCCAAATTTTTAGCTAACATGTCTATTTTTGTGTCTGAATTGGAAGTTTCTTCTTTAATGGTCACTCTTCTCTCATTTCTTAGTCTAGCTTTTTTGGCTAAAATGTTTACTTCTACACTAAAAACATATGTTTGCATTCTTTGTAATGTTTCTGCATTTCTTTCTCTCAATTGATAAGCCATGTCTATGTCAAATCCATCAGGGAATTTGAGTAGGAAAGAATCGGTAGTGGGTTTAATATTTGCAGGGATGGAATTGTAAACACTTTTATACCTAGTGCAGTAGTCTTTGACTGACTCATTTAGGGCTCTTCTCATGGCATCAAATTCAGACAATCTCTGGAGTGGATTCTTTTTCTTTTCCCATTTATTTAAAAACAGTCTTTGAAACACAGATAAATCAATTACAATACCAACAGCAAGACCTTTAAACCACTTCTTAACTTCTCCTGTCAATTCTTGTGCAAATAATCTCATTTGAACATATGAATCATCAATCTCATGGAGTTCAATGAAATCTGTCATTTTACTAATGTGTTGCTGAGTTGTATAATGGGTAGTGGCATCAAACTATTTTATCTTACTCTGATAGTCTTGAGGCATGTCATGAAGTTGTACTGGTAAGATAAGGGGAGCATACCTAGCAGACATAGCTTGAAGTTTAGCTTGGGTAGGAGGTAAAGTAGAAGTGCTTGGGGTTGAACTAGAAGTGGTAGTTGAAGAACTAAAAGTTGTTGTTGAGGTGCTGGGAAATGAAACTGGAATATATGTGGAACTACTAGGGAATGAGAATGATGTATTTGAAAAATCAAAAGGTGAACTAGTGGATATAGTAGATGAAGTGGGTGGTGGAAATAGTACTCTAGGCTGTAAAGGTAGTTTAGGGATAAATGGATCTGTAGATGTGTTGGTATTGAAAGCTATATATGATGTAGCATTGTATAGAGGTGAATCTACAACTGGTATTATGGTGGTATATACCTGTGAAACTGAAGGCTTAGTGGTATAGGCTAATAATTGAGCTAATTCAATAGCTTCATCAATATCTTTGAGAACAGTATCATTAATTTCTTAAATTTTAGTCTGATATTCAACTTTCTTTAATTAATATTCTATTGTAATTTTTTTTTGTTTTTTCTCCCAGAATGAAATAAAAACAGGGTCTAAAAAAACAGTATAAAGATCACTTTCATATTGAATTCTAAACAAAGAATGTTCAAATTTCAGATCAAAATCTATATCTTGCAAACTTACTAAATCTTGTGGTAATGAATTGACTCTTTTTAATGACACCTCAACTTCTAAATTTTCTATTTGTTTTTTCTTTTTTCCAATTTAGTATGGGTTGTCTACTATAACAACAGGTTTAGGATCCGAGTTGGATCTAGTATAGTAAATTTTCCTAGAAGCCAGAATTATAGTTTTTTAATACCCACAACTTATAAAAGCAATCTTAAAGTAAAAGGATAAATAAAAGATTTCCTTTAAGACTAAGGATTGGTTAAGTTCCCTAGTGGAGTCGCCATTATGTTATGACTCTAGTAATTATAAAGTTGTGAGATTTTTGGTTTTTAGTCAAATAACACTAGAGGTAACCACAGACCAAATTCAAACTCTAGGATCTAGCATTCCTAAGGTTCAGAGAGGGCTCTCTCTTTAAAATTTTAACTTTGTTTGATTGGTAAATATTAGGCTCGTTATGAATGTGCAGCTTTGGTTTGGTTTTGATTGATTTGGTGGGAAAAAATCACTTGAAGGGATCGATAGTGGGAGATCTATTTGTACATTGGGATAAGGAGTCAAAATCAAACAAACAAAACTAGGATCAAGGCCAAAAAGTAAAATTATTTCAGGGCAAGATAGATAACCCTTGAAGATCTTGGAAAGTTGTTTTTGTGAGGTGGTATGATTGGGATAAAGAGAAATTAAGAATCCTTTGATCCGGAAAAAGGAAGTAGTATGCAGAGGTCAAACGAGAGAGGGAGAAATTAAGGTTCCCTACACTAGAAATCAGAGGAAAGAATAGAAATGATAAGTAGTTAAAAACATGGTTCTCTTAACAAATCCTGTAGTAATACTCCTAGTTATTCATTCAAATTTAGAACAAACATAGATGGATGCATGTAACAAAGAAAGATAACAATGAAAAGTAAGGAAATACTTCACTCCAAATAGCTCATCACATGAATCCTGAAGTATGATGCTAATTGATTTGATCCAGTCTGCCACTCGAAATTTGAATCACAAAGTCTTTAAGTCCAACAAAATAACTATAGCAATCTCCAGCAATTTATTTCACACAAAATACTTTTAAAGGTGAAGTATTTATACATAGTTCTTTAAAAAATATCCTATAATGATTCTAGGATTTATCTAAGGGAAACAAAATATCTTTACAAGAATAATAGAGAAAGTTGCTTAGCAAGTCAGCAAGCTATCTTATTTATTCAAGAAAAATAGAAACTGCTTTGAGTATAAGATGCAGCTGGCTGCCTTGGTGTCCTCCTTGCTGGCTTTAGATATTTTAAATTTGTTTTGGAATCTGATATACCTTGTCTGATATTGTTTCTCTGATTCTCTTTATTCACTGATACTCTCTAAACTCAGATACTCTTTAACCATAGTCAAAACTGTTTGCTACTGTAAAAATATGTTTTGACTGTAAATCAGCAAACAATTTTCCTTTCATCTATCTATCTTTTTATCTATAATAAATTTGTGAGTGACTGCCAATCCTCGTCTTTAAAAATTTGTCTCTTCTTTAATTTCATAAACTTTTCATCAGCTTCAGTGTATCTGAATAAGTTGGCTTGATGACAAACAAGTGTCTTATCTCATGTTGTAAATAGAATAAGTCTTCAAAACTTTTGATTAAGACTTTTCCTGTTGGAATGCCTTGTACTGGTGGTTTATTTACCTGTTCCTTTGCAAATTATCTAATCTTTTTATCATAGTCTTTCTAAGGCATCAGTTTATCATTAATTACCATAATGTCAGGCAGTCTGTTTTGCCTCAAATTTGTAAACTTAACCATAAACCTGGTTATGGTAGTATTCATATTCTCACACTTTTCTTCCAGCTACTTCATTAGATTCTTCTTGGTAGTAACTTTCCTAATTTCTAGAATAGTTTCAGTCCTATCAGCAATCTTGATTTCTTCTAATTCTTGTCTGTTTTTTATGTTAAGGAATGTGATCAGCTTTAAAGCTTGCTCTGGTTTGTTAGGCAGTTCAATTTGAGTCTTTTGAATTTCTGCTTGAGCTGCTAGTAATAACTCTCTCTGTTCAAAGAGAACTTAAATTGAACACCAATCATGGATGAATTCAATTATATTTTTCCAAAGATAGTTTTTGATATATGATATTTGATCCTTAAAATTCAATTCCTTCTACAATTTCTTCAATTCTTCATTCAGTCTGATGGCATTTTGCTCATGTGTTTTTTCATTTATCTGAGCCAATTTGTTTGACTTTTCAAGATTTTCTACCACCTGTTTCAATCTGCTGATTTCATTTGTCTTAAGAGACATTTCCTCCATATCTTTCACCAATTTGTTAGCTTCAACTGTATGGTGAACTGCTGTTGTAGATGATTCAGTAGCTAAGGTTGTGGATGAAGTTACTGGCATTGCACTAGCCAGTGGTTCTTTGGGTGCTAACTTTTCAGCCAAAGTTGAAGGCACAACTTTAGTGATTACAGGAATAACAGTAGGAATCTCTGGTATTTTTGGTGTTTCTTTCTCTTGGACAAGTTTGTCCTTCTGTCTTTCCATTTCCTTGATTTGGGCTGTCAACTGAAAAATCAAATTCATCATGTCATATTTTTCTTTTTGTCCTTCTATTATTTCTTTTGTTTGAGGATGTTCACTTTGAATAAGTTTAAGATGTTTCCTCAAAGCTGCAATATCTTCATTCTTCTTTTTCACCAATAACTCTGTTGCTTTGATATTAGCAGGGTCATATCCCACCTGCAAAACTAGTTATTCTAAGGATTTTATCCATAAATCCTTGGCATACAAGTATGCCTTATCCATTTTCATATGATATTGCATGTTGGAAATGGTGTTATGGAGTTTCTGAGCACTCATGGCTTTAGTTGTGACAGTAGAGTATAGCATTTCTGAATTCTGTCTATGGAACTGAATTTGATCAAGAGCATGAATCTTATCTGTCTGGACTTCCAAATCAACCTTCTTATAATCTGTCACTGTCTTTGGGGATTTGATTGTGGGCTACACCACTGACATAATTAGATTTTGATTTGAATAATCAAATGCACACATAAGTTTTTTTTGCAAACTTGGTGTCTGTTTGAGATATTGAGAATAAATATTATTTTTTATCTCTTAATTCTTCAGTTTGATCTGTTTATATTTTTCTTTGATGTCCAAATATTTCTCCTCAGCTGCCTATGAGGAAGAGGCTTCCATGCTCTGTTGTCTTTCTATCAACTGTGCATCTTCATTGTTAACTTGTACTTCATTCTGATTCTTAGTAGCTGGCTCTTTGATGATCACAGTGGCAACATCTATTTCTGGCAAACCAGTGTTGGTATCTATAAGCTCTGTTTCTTCCACATTAATTGTTACCTTTCCTTTACCTGATGAAGTTAACTTAGGCCTCTTTTTATATATTAACTTGAATTTAGTTTCAGTTTTAGTTTCTGCAATATAGGCACCTTATTTTCTTACTCTCTTAGTGGATTTTTCTGGTTGTTTTGTAGTCTCCAAAGTGTGACTAGTATCACTGTTGTTTACTGCATATGTTAAGGTATTTTCTATCCCCTCAATCTGATTAGAAAATTTTTCTATCTTTGGCTTTGCTTCATGGATGAAAGGGGTTAACTTACATTTAACCCTTAACTTGCTTAGGATCCCTTGTGGATCATAATTCCAAGGAAAAATTTCTTCAGATCTAAATTCTAATAACTGCTTTGCTGCTTCTTTCTCTACATCCCTATGATTGCAGATGAATGGCCCTATCTGATTCTTTGATTTAAACTGAGTTTTCTTCTTTGCTGCCATGAAATTTATAGAATCAGAGTTTAGGATCTGCCTAATATACTCCAAGGCAAAGATCCTCATTGAAACATGCTTGGGTAACTTGTAAGGTAAGAAGTTTGACCCAAAGACTCTGATCTCAGTATGATTTTCATATAAATACCAATCACCAACTTTATTCTTCTCTGACAACTGTGATATCTTTTTCATTTCTTCATTTATCCTTGGATGCTTTGTTTTTGTTAACATTGTGATCACTGGATGTAGGAATAACTCTAAAAATTCTGAATAAGTGAAATATGTACATTCTTTCTCGAGAAAAGATGTCCACAAAATTACAGAAAGAGGATTTCCGTATATGTCAAGATTTTGGAGAGTAACTGGAAAATTTTCTGATTGAAAGTATAAAAACATATGGAAAAGGAAGGAAGTATATCTGAACACTCCTTCAATTGGAAAATTGATCAATTGATAATGAATATTATCTGCAATGAAACCTTCATAATCAAAGATTATTGATGGTGGTTGCCCTGGGGTAAAAGTGGATAAGAACCCTAAGATGGAATCATCTGTGTGTTCATCGGTAAAATATCCTAGGATTAAGGAAAGCATGGAAATCACATGTCTTGAACCTTCTGGGAATTTGGCAGTAGAATATGGGGGATTTAGTTTAGGAATTTCTACATGTGAGGGCATAAATGTCTGGAAAATCATGAATCTCTTGGGAGGATATAGGCCAATAAACAACTTGGTGATGGCCTCTATAGATAAAGGGACTGCTTGAGGATCAAGATGAAGTTGTAGCATCTAGTTAATTGATTTAGCAGTAATGGTGAAAAGCACTTATTTGTTGGCATTTATAATGGCTCTTTGATCAGGAACATAATACTGTTGACATAACCTAATGACTTCCTAGCATGGGTGAGTTAACGAGACAACATATTTGGGCAAATGGGATTCCCAAATATGAATTTCTTCTTCATTATCTGAGGAATTCTCATAGCACCAATTATGAATATCTAGCAGGTTAAATTCAATAATTGGATATGCTATCTTATAATCAACATCAACCAATGGAATGTGTTCAATGTCTATGGCTGGGGGTTATGTAGGATTGACAACAATAGTAGCCTTAGAAGACATGGTTGGAGTGGATTTTGGTACTTTGGAAGCTTTAGGATTGCTAGAGCTTTGCTTCTTAGGCATTTTGGCTACTTTCTCCAAGTTTAGACATTTTGCAGAAGTATTTTTACTTTTAGCCGAGGCTTCTTGGATAAAACAGGAAAAGTATGGTTTCTTCTTTGGGATTTCTTTCCAATTATGTCTGTCAAAGAGGGTTTACTGGCTTTTGACCGGTTTTAAGCAAGAAACATGGGTTTCCTAAGTATTTCACTAAGGAATTGGGCTTAAAAAAGTGATTTTAAACTTGGCACCAAGGCTTAGGATACCTTCAGAGGTTTTCTGGTTTAATTTGGAGCTTGAAATAGCTCATGAACTGTAAAAACTCACATTTTTCCTCTAAAGTAGTATTCAATATTTGAACAAGGTTTCTAGAGAAAAATTGACAGGGGTTGGCCTATTTTTTGGTCTTTTTGTTGGATTCTTTTGTTAAATTTTAATTTCTCAATGGGAAAATATTCTTTAAAAGGCTTTGCAAATTGAAAACAGGCTTAATTTGGAATAAAAAACTTGTTATTTGCACGCCTAGGGTTTCAAAAACAGTTTCTAAAGTCTTTAAATGGTTGAACAGCTTCTGTGGAGTTTCTGGAGCAAGGCAAAGCTCCTCAGTGGTATTCAAAGAGTAGCAGGCTGAAATTTGAGGTATTTTGGCAAGAAAATGGCAGAAAAGCTTGTTTTAATAGTCAGGAAGCTCGTGCAGGGTTAACGTGTAGAAGGATATGAAATAGAATGCATTACCAAGGTTTATTATGCATATTAGGGCTAATGGGCGATGGTAATAAATGGCAGTCATGTCATGGCAGTTTTCGGGCTTACAGGTTTTAAAACAATAAGTGGTTATCACATGCCCTTATGGTGGTAAGCAGTTTTGGGGAAAACCAACGTGATCCAATAAGGATTGAACACGTGGAGGAGGGAGAAAATCATGAAACTGCCCATTTCACGTAGAAATGAGATGAGAGTAATTGTGCATGTTTTCTGTGCGATATTGGTTTTCCACCGTTAGATCTAGGGTTCAATTGCGAATGACCCAGATTGGTTAGGAAGTTGCGTCGGGATGGGGGAGTGGGACCAAGATCATTATATGCGACGGGTTTAAACTTTTAAAATTTAATAAATAGGCATTTAATAAAAGTTTAAAATTATTTATACGGTCGAGCGAGAATAATATAACTTATATTAAATCAAAACATTTATGAAATGTTTCAACAAATACGTATGCGGGCATGTGTTTTAATATATAGTTTTTTCAAACGCTTTTGACATTTGTTCAAAAACTATAAGGGGCGGGGACATTTATTTAAATGATATGTTTGAACCAATGGGATATTTGGGCAAAGTTTTATATTGTGCACATGGGATATTAAACATTGGCCTAAATTTGAAATAGAGGGTTCGTGGGGTTATTTAAAATAAAGGGTTTTAATAATATACGGGTGGGTGAAGTTAGGGATTTAATAGAATAAGTTAGAAGTTAATATGAAAAAGGGATAATGTAATGGATGAAAATACATGTTTAATTCTAAGTAAAGTTCAAATAAGCATAGTTTATCTTGTTGTATTATTTTACACTTTAACTTAGGAAAAATGTATTTTTAGGGTTTATGAATGATTTTTGAAAGGGAATGAAGTTAGTTATTTAGGGTTTTAATTTTACTAAGTAAAATGGGTTTTGCTTAGGAAAAAGGGATTATGATTCAAGAATGAAGGGTAAATGCTGATGAATATGAGTCTAGTGTGGGAATTCAATATTTTTTAACTAACTAGTCATCGAGCCTTGGGTCCCGTCCCAACAAAAGTCAGAGAAATGCTCTGAGCCTTTTTGACTGATAGTTTAGAATACTAAATATTTGGAGGGGAGGGGAAATTAGTGATTTTTACCTAATGATGCTTTTATTACTTGATTTCTCAACTTCTTCTACCTACCCATCTTTATTTATAACAATTCTACTTCATTTTCATGGGTGCATTTAGGCTTGCAGCCCTAAAATATTTTTCTTTCAAAGCATAAAACTATCTAAGTCTACCTTATTTCATCCGAGGGCTCAGATTAAACTGTTGAGCTCCTCATTATTCTCTACCTATCTATTGATTTGTCAAGTTTAGACTGTTTGACATATCTTTATTCTCTATCTAAAACATGAAATTGAAAGCATGAAAATTTAAGATTAAACTATTTAACTGATCGTGGATTATGGTATTTATTGACACTCTGCACATAATCATTTTTCTTGCAGGTAAAAAGTAAAAGTAGTGGAATTTGAACTTGCTCACTTTCAAGTCTTATTTTATCTCTCTTTTCTTTTGGGGTCTATATTTTTCTAAGTCCTTTGATCATTCTTTTAGGACTTTTTACCCTATTTTCATTTTTTATTATTTTTCATTTTTTCGAAACATGGGAAAACAACTTACAAAAAGCAAGGTATGTAAATATTTACAAGAATATCATAGTGAATTAAAAAATTATGAATCCTATTATTATAGGACCCTAACATACCCATTCCTCCAAAAAATGTCTTCAAGAAGTTAGAAGTGAATTTAGCATCTTTTTTTGATATTGCCACTTTCAGTATGCCATGTAACCAAAAAAAATTGTTCATAGATATGTTTGTAATATCTGTTGTCCCAAATGTAGAGTGTACAAGTATGAAATGTGTTTCTTTACTTAATTTATTTACAACAACCATACTATAGTCATGTTGCATTCTGCATCTCAAAATACCAGTAATAAAATCTAAAGAAATAACCTCTCACTTCCATTCTGGAATTGATAATGGGTTTAGTAGTGTAGTTGGGTGTTGGTGCTCTACGTTCACTTGTTGGCACTCTAAACATTTTTCCAAATAATTTGCCACTTTTTTCTTCATTCTAGGCTAATAAAATTATTTCCTCAAGACTGAAATCATGTTTTGATATCCTGGATGTCTTGAAAAAAAATCTTCTAGTGATGTTCATTCAAGAGAAGTTTCTTTAGTGAAACTTCATTAGGAGCATAAATTATGATTTTGTATGTTATAAAATATTCTGAATTTTCTACATAACCAAGTATTGCTACTTGCTATATTTTGCACTATAATTTCAAATAAACTTCCTCTTTCTATGTTGACATTCTGATTTGTATTGCAAAATCTGTCTTAGCACTAATAACATAATTTTTCATTAGCTCAATTACATTTCTACTTAAGGCATCTGCTATTTTGTTCTCTTTTCCTTTTATGTGATTTATGTCAAATTCAAATTCACTTAAAAATTCCATCCAACCACCTTGTCTAGAATTTAAATAAGCATGACTGAAAAATAATTTAGGCTAATGTGGTTAGTAATAAGTATATACTTTTTACCCAATTAATAATGCCTCCAAATATTTAAGGCTTGTATAATAACAACTAATTCTAAATCATACACAACATAATTCCTTTCACATGGTTTTAGTTTTCTTGATTCGTAGGCAACCACATAGTATTCCTACATTAACACACCACCCAACCCCTCAAGAAAATCATCAGTACATACCACAAACACCTTTTCCGAATATGCAATCTTCAAAATAGGTGCTAAGTTTAAAAATTGTTTTAAATTACCAAAAATTTCATGACACTTGGTAGTCCACTCAAACTTCACTCCTTTCATTTGTAAGGAAGTGATGGGATAAGATAATTTATATAAACCCTTAATGAAACTTCTATAATACTGAGTGATCCCCATAATGGATATGATATTTGACGGATATTTGGGCATTTGCCAGTTTAAAATGGCCTTAACCTTTTCAGGATAAAAAAATAATCCTTCCTTCAAGATAACATGACCCCAATACTGAATCTTATTTTTCTAGATATCATACTTGCTAAATTTTTCATACAACTGGTGTTCTCTTAAGGTTTGAAACTCTATTCTTAAATTTTCTTCATGTTCATCTTGATGTTTCGAATACACCAAATATCATTTATGAGAACCAATAGAAATTTCTCTAGATACTTGCTATCATAAAACTGGGATTAATTGGGCTGTTCAACAATAAATTTGACGTAACTATTTCAAACCACTTGGGGTTGGAAGTTAGCCCTTCCAACCAGAGAGGGATCACTCAAGAAAAAGGTAATATATTCAAGAAACAAGCTTATAATGAAGATGGCTAACTCTTATATTTTTTTAGATGATTTTTACAGGTGGAAGATTAGTGAGGGCTACCATTGGGCATGGAGTTAGCTAATGCACTTCATTTACAAACAAATGTAATTCATGGAAGCTGAGGCAATTGAGCTTATAAAATATTTTTTTTCAAAAAAAACATAGTACTTGAAGGAAGTTGGAGCATAAAAATATGAATTCAAAGTAATCATGATAATATGAAGCTAATAAAAATATATAAAATAGAAAGACACAAACATATAAGCTCCAAAATAATCTCAGGTTTGAAAGACAACCACTACAACTATGTATTAGCTTGATAGACAAAAATTACATAATAGCCTTCTCATGACTTTCCAACCCTTTCAAACTCCAAAACTCCCCTATTTATAGAGTGAGGTCTCATACAAATGGTTTAACACCTTGATAGGCTAAAATTACTACCTAAGAGACCTATTTAAAATATGATTACATCACTTGGAGACTTCCTAGGGATATTTTCTGTTTGGCAGAGTTTGAATACAAAAAAAGACTCTTCTTTCATTAAATAGCTCAAAAAATCCATTTAATAACCATTATAAAATGCAACTAAATATTTTTATGAGTGTACTAGACTGATGATCTATCATCATACCTCGTGGATGCTGAGCTGGACCTCTTCCAAGTCGAATTTTAAAATTTTTACACAAATCTGGCTAGTGAAAATTCTGAAAAAATATGTCTCAAAGATGAGTGCATAATTTACCAACCCTGATGGATTTGAAAAAATGGAGAGAGGTTTTTGTAGATGGCCTTGTGCTAAAGAAAAACCTCCTTCATATTTCCAAAATTAGTTTTCATTTGGTTAGAAAACGAGCTTTAGGTTTACTTCTAAAACAACTATGTACATGAAATTTCGTAGCGTTCATTTAGTAGCAAACTCCAAAATCCACCTTTTTCATAACCGTTTACCTTTATGAATATTGGAGGGCATTCCTTGGAACTAATGAGGTAAAAAAATTCTCTAATCCACCTTTGTTCTGAAATTTTTGCTTAAGTTTTTCCTCAAAGAAACCTATAATGAGTTCGTAGCGAAAACTCAACCTCAAGCCTGGAGCTTGCTACTAACTTGCCTAGTTTCACAAAAATTTTCTCCTTATTCCCTTTTTATCCTAATTTTTTTTTTTATAAAGCCTTTATATGCCTGGTTATGATAGCATAAGACAAAATGTGATAAAAAAAGGCATGGTCTACCATGTTTCATGGTGTAACATCAACATCTTGCATAATAATTTTAAGACCCTTCTGTTCAATTCAACTTGTACCATATCTATCAAATCAAATTGACATGTTGAGGTGTTGGTCAACTGATACACTAGAGTTAAGACCTTGTAAACTTGAGTTGAGATGGTGAGTTGTCCAATTGATGAGTTGGCATGCTTTGTTGACTTGATGAGTTGTTATCCACATGGAGTTTGACTGTTGAGCTGCCCCCTTAAAAAATGGCACAATGATATTCCTGATCTCATTTGATGACTCAAATTCCTCCTTTAATGGATTGAATTCCCCAAAAAGACCAAAATTTCATAATGCTGGAAAAGTAGAGGATAAGGCAGTTTCGTAGCGAATTCTAACCAATTTTCACTGAATTTGCTGTGGAATTGGGTAGGAGTGCCAAATTTACATGAAATGACCAATTTCACTTATGCATCAGATATTTTTGGGATTTTTATTTGACATTGACACCTATCACCTTAATTATTCCCTTTAAGACCCCCACATATATACATTTTTGAAAAATTTAAAATTCAAAAGACCCTATTCAACCCTAAGTGACTCAACCTAATTAATTAATACCAACCAAATTGTTATCGTGGATAACATTGGCTCTAATGGGGATATTGTGTCCCTGTGGTGCAACAAATAACTAGCAGCATCAGTTCCTTATCCATTGGGCAGTTCCCAACCAATTTTCATATTCTTCCACCTATATTTGATCCTTGACATGCTTTTGAATAAAAAACACTTGTACAAACTGAAGCTTCCAACTAAAATCTTCAAACTAAATGCTGAAAGAGATGCTTCCCAACAAGATTATATATGTACTTACTAATCCTACTCTAACAACTGAAAACCAATCTTTCAATTCAAGCAATATGAAACCTCTAGTATAACCAGTAAAAGAGCTGATCCAACACCCGGGCTTCTTGATTGTGCTTGAGAAACATCAGAAGTGAATCATCTATTAGAAACTTGGCATGAAAATTGAATCCCTACTCGATAAGAAATAAAAAAAATTTCTTGACTGATGACTACAAAAAAATTACCATTGGATCTTAGAAATCATGAAAAACCACCTTTTCTTGATGAGTAAAACCATGAGAGTTGAATTAATTCATAATTTATGGCTTCTTTTGTCCTATGTATTAAATTTTAAGAACATCATCAAATAAAAAGGCAACAATATATTTTTCTTCCCTTTCATGTAAACCATTCATGCATCCCTGAACATCTTCAAACATGACATCCATATTGTGTGTATCAAAACTAATCGCTTTCTTATCAAACAAATCAGATATAATCTTTGGTAATTTTTCTTGAGGACTGTCATCTTGATTCTGAACAATAACAATTCCTATCCAAACAAATTTATGCATATCCTCCATGTCATTTTGATGATTCTCAAATAGAATAGGTAAAACCTATATATTTAGCTCTTCATGTAGTTCAAGTTTACCTAAAAGTGAACTTTCATCATATGTTACCTCACTGTTCAGAATTTTAATGCATGTATTTTCAACAACCTGATATTGAGGAGTTCCATCTTGACATAAAATATCAGAAAAGGAATGGGCTGAAAAACAATTTGAATGATTTGGCTCATACCGTTGACTGCATATAAATTTACAAGGCTGCAAATCCTCATAAATTTCATGTAATATGACTTGGCTGTCAAATTTTTGATCTATTTCATCTTCAACTAAAGAAGAGACATCTGTGTTGGGTGAAACTATTGTCGTTTAATTCCGTTGTAGTACTTTCCCAACCATTTAATTTGTCAATCCGAGGTTCGTAGACTTACGAAGCACATGCACTATATATGCAGGAATGAAGTGGAACTAATCTAATCTAAATTACTGAAATCAAATTAATCTATGAAAGCAGGAAATTGCATAAAGGAAAAGAAATGCAACATGTGAAGAGCTGAATGACAAACAACATATGTGAGCTCACAACAATAACACCATTTCAAATTACATTACAAGAATCCAATGACAAATCATGAAAGCATACAATAAAAGAATATGAGTCACAGTTAAGAATCCCCCTCTCCTAATTACAAAACTATCTCTTAAAGCTAATCTAATGAACTTCTGAACTTATGAACTCCTGAGCTCCTGAACTAATAAAAATGAAGAGAGAGCACTCTCTTATATACATGAAGAAGCTAACCATCTCATTCAACCACTCTCAACTACTTTCCCATTATTACAAGACATGATCCCTTTGAATCCTCCACACATCTCTCACATATCTTGAATAAGACATGCCAACCAAATCCTCCATGATCTTCTCCTTAGGAATAGGCTTGCATAATTATCTCCTTAATATGGTGGAGGAGATATTCCAGAAGTTTAGAATTAATCCTTCACATTTCTCCTACACATTACAAAGCTCACACATTCTTGAGATATATATTAAAACATGTATATTTTCTAATATTTAATCATAAATTCATTTATAATACAAAAATGAATAAAGTGGAAAATAGGAAGGTGAAACCCAAATGTATTTATGAAAGTGATATAATGAAAGGTTAATGGGATGATGAAATGTAAGGAATAGTGAAGGGAAAGGTGGATGAAATATGACATTTCTGAAGCCCAACAATCTGCTTTTGAAAACCTTCTTTATTATCATGACAATTGACCTCAGAAGAGAATTCATAAAGTACCTCTAACATATCCTCATCTAAGCACTCTACATTATCACCAAGAGTTTTAAGATATGGAATAAACACCTCACAAAAAATCACAACAGTCTTGTAATAGTGATAAATAAGAATGAGATTTCTCATAATGTTCGCAGAACGTTCTATGGAAATATTTAAGAGAGAACAAGCTTCACGACTGCAACCCTTCATACCATGTTCTAGCTTCATCCTTTAGGGCGGCCATAAACATTTTCATGAGACAATCCTCAGGAAACTCAACTCGAAACTTATGTACATGCATATGGAATCTAACCAAGTGAAGAGCATCATTATCTTTATTTTCATCTTTAAATATAGGAAGATAAGTCAACTAATCAACTTTAGGAATAGGATTTGGAAAACCAGGGATGTGAGACTAATTCCTAGGGGCATACCTGGCATTCTTTCTTGCGATAGAACTCATCTTGGAACTTCATCAAGCTATTGATATTCAAGCAATGGAGTCATCATGAAGCCATTAATTTCTGAATTCTTCAAGAATGGAGTTTCCAAGGTAGAAGTACAACCTTCAATATTTATGATCTCTTGCTACCTTCGAGAGCCCAGTTAGTTTGATTAGACATCAATTTCCAGGAAAATGTAGCTTCAGAATCTCATCAGACACACCAAAATGTTATCACCAAACTCGGACTAATTGGGTTATTCAAGAGTCAATTTTCTTTAACTATTTCAAACCACTTGGGGTTGGAAGTTAGCCCTTCCAACCAGAGAGGGCTCTCTCAATAAAAAGGTAAGATATTCAAGAAACAAGCTTATAATGAATATGGATAACTCTTATATTTTTTTAGATTATTTTTGCAGGTGGAAGATGAGTGAGGGCTACCATTGGGCATGGAGTCAGCTAATGGACTTCAATTACAAAAAAACTGAAATTCATGGAAGCTGAGGCAATTGAGCTTATAAAATAATTTTCTTAGCAAAAAAATAGT
This sequence comes from Pinus albicaulis, assembly GCA_034641835.2. NCBI lineage: Eukaryota > Viridiplantae > Streptophyta > Pinopsida > Pinales > Pinaceae > Pinus > Pinus albicaulis. The sequence goes on from CM076571.1 coordinate 668,890,048, forward strand.
ACATGAAGGAAGCTGGAGCATAAAAATATCAATTCCAAGTAATCATGATACTATGAAGCTGATAAAAATATATAAAATATAAATACACAAACATATAAGCTCCAAAAGAATCTCAGGTCTGAAAGACAACTGCTACAACTGTGCATTAGGGGAATTTTGAGGTCTAAAATGGGCCTCCTAAGGAAAATGTAAAATCAAAATTCACTTTATGAGAACCAATCACATTTTATGGGATGACATCATCCCTAATAGTTGAGGTGGCATTGCTTGAGTTAAAGGTACTTACTTGTCACATTCTCAATGGTGAATAAAAACTCATGGTTAACCATGGTAGTGCTCTAAGTACTTTTAAAGTCAAAATAAAGTACTCATAATAAATGTCATTTCACATTTTTTGAATAAAATAATATTATTGTCATTTCATATTTCTTGAAAGAAACAATGCATATCCTTATACATTTATTATATTATATTATATTATTTTTATATAGTATATTAATTACATGTTATTATACAATTTAAATAATATAAATTTTAATTAATAACACATAATATAATTAAGAATTTATAAATTTGTATTTATATTTATATTAAGCTATTTAAGTAAAAAGGACAAATTCATTAGTTGTTCAATGATAATGACTTTTTCTTGAAAAGTTCATTCTTATTTATAGTCACATCAATACAATTTTTTTATTAATTTTATTTTGGTACAACTTTTGGATTGAATTTAGCTATGGTTACATGGATTTTGGTGCAAAAAGTGAATTGCAAATTCATAAATAACATTTTATTGGTTTAGCTATTATTTTATTATTTCCTTAGGAGCATGGAAAATTTTAGTGGCTAATATTCGCAGGTGGGCTAATTTTCCCTTGTTTTTCCAAAAAAAAATTCTTCAATTTCCATTTTTTATAAAAATGGTTGGCCCAAATTTTACAATATAAAATTATTTTATGTTAAAAATCGCAAACATTATATAGAAAGTATATATAATATCATTATAAATTTGCATAATTTTACAAATACATCAATAAAGATTTTATAGTTTTCATATTAAGGACTAGGGAGATTCGCCAATTTTTTAAACTTCAAGATAATTGTCCATCCTTAAAATTTTCCCTGCTTAGGAGGCCCATTTTAGACCTCAAAATTCCCCTAATGATTAGCTTGATAGACATAAATTACATAATAGCCTTCTAATGACCTTCCAACCCTTTCAAACTCCAAAAATCCATCATTTATGGAGTGGGGTCTCATACAAATGATTTTCCACCTTGGTAGCTTCAAATTCCTATCTAAGATACCTATTTCAAATAGGATTACATCACTTGGAGACTTCCTAGGGATATTTTATGTTTGGCAGAGTTTGAATACAAAAAGGACTCTTCTTTCATTAAATAGCTCAAAAAATCCCTTTAATAACCCTTATAAAATTCAAATAACTAATTTTATGAGTGTACTAGATTGCTGATGTGTCATCATGCCACGTGGATTTTGAGCTGGACCTCTTCCAAGTCAAATTTTAAATCTTTTACACAAATTTGGCTAGTGACAATTTTGAAAAATAGGCCTCAAAGATGAGTGCATAATTTCAAAAGCCTGATGTATTTACAGAAATTGAGAGAGGTTTTTGTAGATGGAATTTTTCTGAAGAATAACCTCCGTCAGATTTTCAAAATGATTTTTCATTTGGTCAGAAAGTGAATGTTAAGTTCACTTCTAAAACAATCATGTACAGGAAATTTTGTAGCGCTTATTTTGTAGAAAACACAAAAATTGACCTTTTGCATAATATAACTGTTGGAGAGTCTTCCTTGGGACTAATGAGGTAAAAAAATTCTCTAATCCACCTCTTTTCTGAAATTTTTGCACAAGTTTTGCCTCAAAGAAACCTACAAGAAGTTCTTAGCGAAAACTCAGCCTCAAGCCTAGAGCTCGCTACGAACTTGCCTAGTTTCACAAAAATTTTCTCCTTTTTCCTTTTTTATCCTCAAAAACATCTCTAAAGCATGTATTTCCTGGTTATGATAGCATAAGACAAAATGTGATAAAAACATGTGTAGCCTACCATGTTTCATGGTGTTACATCGACATCTTGCATAATCAATTTAATAACCTTTTCTTCAATTCAGCGTATATTATATCTATCAAACCAAACTAACATGATGAAAGGTTGGCTAGCTGATACACTGGAGTTAAGAACTTTTAAACCTGAGTTGAGATGGTGAGTTGCCCATTTGATGAGTTAGCATGCTTTTTTGACTTGAAGAGTTGTTATCCACATGGAGTTTGATTATTGAGCTACCCCCTTAAACAAATGGCCCAATGATATTCCTCATCTCATTTGATGACTCAATTTCCTCCTTTAATGTGTTGAATTCCCCAAAAAGACTAAAATTTCCTAATGCTAGAAAAACAGAGGATTAGGCAGTTTCGTAACGAATTTTGACCAATTTTCATTGAATTTGTTGCGGAATTGGGTAGGAGTGCCAAATTTACATGAAATGACCAATTTCACCTATTCATGAGATATTTTTGGGATTTTTATTTGACATTGACAACTGTCACCTTAATGATGCTCTTTAAGATCCCCACATATGTATATTTTTGAAAATTTAAAAATTCAAAAGACCCTATTCAACCCTAAGTGACTCAACCTAATTAACTTAAGACCAACCAAATTGTTATCATGGATAAAAATACTTAATAAATACATTGTTCATTAAACACATAAAGGTTTCAAGTGCATTAGTAATATGAAAAGGTAATACTATGATTTCATAGTCTCGATACCTTGTTTTCAATGTGTTTTTATGTATGTCTTCATCTTTTATCCTTAATTGGTTATATCTTGATCTCAAATCAATAATTAAGAACAATGTTTCCCCTCTAACTTGATCAAACAAATCATCAATATAGGGCATCAAATATTTGTTCTTGATTGTCATCTTGTTTAGTTGTTGGTAGTCTATGCACATCCTAAATGTGCCATCCTTTTTCAAAAAACAGTACGAGGGATCCCCAAGGGGAAACACTTGGTTTGTTATAACCTTTATCTAGCAATTCCTGTAATTTCATTTTCAGTTCTAGTAATTTAGGAATGTTCATTCTATAATGTGATTCTAATATTAGGGTGGATCCTAGTACCAAATCAATTGAAAATTATATGTACCTTCTTTGTGGCAATCCTAGAATTTCTTCCAGGAATACATCTTTGTATTCTCTAATTAAAGTTAACTCAACTATGTTTGGAACTTTTATTTTCATATTATTTTCTTCAATTTGAACAAAAAAGAGTTTACAACCCTTCATACACTTATTTTCAGTTGTAAGGCTGAACTTTTTTCTAATTGAAATAGGCCTAGGTATGCCTTTAATTATTTGTTCAATTCCTTCCTCATTTTCGCAAGTCACGATTTTCTCTAGGAAATTTATTATAAGTATGCTTTTATCTAACCAATCCATGCCTATCAACATTTCATATGAACCTAAAAGGAGTATATTTAAACTTAATTTAGTTTTTAATCCATTTAATTGTACATGATACTATTTTACCCAGCTGGTTACTTTCCTCTTTGTACATGTTTCTAACTGTACTAGCCATGCATTCTGAAAATTTTCAGCTTTTAATTTAAATTTTTCACCACATTTTTACTAATATAGCTGAGACTAGCTCTTGGATCTACAAGTATAGATATAGTTTTGTCTAGTATTTTACTCTTGATTTCAATCATGCTGGGTTGGTGCTCCACTTTTCTATATTCTAATACAACATTGATATTTGGAATGCTCCTTGTAATATCATTTATTATAGTTTCTTCTTGGATAACTTGTATATTTTGAATAGATATGAGGTTGTGTGGACAATTTTAATCATCATGTGGAGTTCTCCACATCCCCAAAATTTTAGAGGTTATCTTTCCCTTCCACCAGTTATCCCCTTATTGCTCAACTCCATTAGTTTTGACCTATTTTGAGACTGTGTACGTTGGGGTCGATTATTCTCGATGAAAATTTTCCATTGGTGATCTCTCCCAAAAAATTTCATGATCGAGAATTTTGGCTTCTTTACTCCATGTGGACTTTTATTTTGTCTTTATTTAACTGGGATTTTGAAACTCCATTCTTGTTTTTAAACTATTGATAACAAAAAATTTCTTTTCTAACTTCTTCATCCATTGTCTTAGGATTTTCAATTTCAATCATTTATTTTTAAGGGAGTGGTAAGCAGTTTGAAAATCATTGTAATTTTTCTTTCTCATCTTTAATATAGGGAACATATCATAACAGATTGGTAACCTTTGAAACAAATTCATCCATGCTTAGCTATCCTAATATTAATCATGTAATTCCTTAGCACAATCATCATAGTACATCTTAGTTAGTTACTTGGATTTTAATTGTTCATGGCATTCCTCCCATGAAATTTTTTCTCCTCCATATTATGCATTGTTTTTGCTTCTTCCCACCATAAAGTATATTTTCCTTTTAGCCGGTAAATTAATAATTTGGCTTTTAAGTTATTATCATATTCATAAACTTGGAAATCCTTAGTAATGTTCAAAAACCAGGCTTCTTTATCTTCCTCTTTCTCGCCATCAAAGGTAGGTGGTCTTATCTTTTTGAACTCTCCATGGAGTTAAATATTATTCTTATTTATGGATTTAATTGATTTTGGGGATGTTTTATTAGAATCATTTTCACTTTTAGATTTATCTATTTCATAATAAATACTTCTCCTCTTCAAGGGGTCTTCCTTATCCCCTTCTACTTCTACATCCAGAGGTTTATGACTTGACTTTTCAATCAAATACTTTACTAGCTTCTCTTGTTCCTCACATGATTTCAACAAGCGCTCATGACCAACTCTAATGTTAATCATTATTTTCATATATCTCTTACTATATCCAAGAAATGAGTTGCTATAGGCTTATCTTCCCCTCCCAACTCGACATAAGCCTCTCCTCCTTGAGCAGGATGCTAATTTGAGGCTTCCACCGTTTTTTACTTTTGTGTTTCTTACACTTGTACTTTATTGTCAATAAAAAAACACGCATTAGTTTACAAAACACATAATAAATTTTGAGTTTTCTTTTTTGATGTCGTTTTAGTTTAGGCCTAGTTTCGAACCTACAACTCTGATATCATATGTAACATACGTAATTTCAACACACTTTTTTTTCTTCTTTATATACTTAGTTGAACAATGGAAATATGATGATTTGAACTCTTATATTTTAAGTTCACACATGTCTTTACTCTTTAAATTTAATGGATCATAACTTGGATATGTATATTTTTTTTTTTGAATTTGTTTTCCATTCCCAATATCATTGAATTTTGTTTTAACTCGCAATATATTATCTCATATTTCACTGCATTATGATCAATATATGTATATATCTTGGTAGTCAAAATGTTCTTATGCGAATTGATAACCCATATTACACATATGAACTAGAACTATACCAAATTTTCGAGGGTCATACCATATAATCACCATGGTCTAGCTCCTCATGCTCACTAGAAATTATATACATTTTATTATTCATGGTTCATTTAAATCTTGTGGTACTTGATTATGGCGCTTATGTGGGATAGTTGAAAATTCCTTGGGATGTTTTCCTACAACCATACACTTGACATTCTCAGCATGGCCCATGTAGCCCCTGTCCATGTGATTTCCATGTGACATTTGTACTTGGTGTTTTCAATGTTGGGGATTTAATTTCTGACATCGAAGGGGAGATATTTCCTTGGTTAAAAACCTAATAGTGATACCCTAACTGTCCAACTTTCATTTTTTTTTTTATGTTCACAAGAGTCTGAATCTGAGGGTTTCAAGGTATAAATGGCTATTCTTGAATTATATGGCCACTTAGCCCTAATTACACTTGTAACTTCCTCACCAGGATTCTCTTCATCTCCACAAGGAGCTTTGCATTCTTGCACAAGTATAATTTTAGGTTTTTTGTTTAATGTTATGTATTTATTTCCACTCTCATTTCTTTTATGTAACCATTCCTAGCTATTCTATATGGTTTGCATGTCTTGAGTAGCATTATGGTCTCCATATTTGACTCTGGTTAAGAAATATAAGATTCATGGCATGCGAGGGTTTTGAACTTGAAGCTGGTTTTCTTATTTCGTATGAAGCCACAATGGTAATTCTCGTACTTCTAAGGATATAATGGTTAAGAGTTTTTGTTTTATATCTTTAGTTCATAATTTTAATTTGGTTTGCACAAAACCCTTATATTTTTCAACCTCCTACAAAATGCTACTTTTATTCCTTTCATAATGTTTTATTCAACGAGAGCACAGTTAATTACTCACTCTGTAAACTGTTTTTTTTATTATCATGATGCTTGATTTATAAAGTATGAAGAGAGGGTTTGTGAAATTTTTATTTTCCTTAGTCACACCTCCTCATGTGTATTCAAAATGTTCTCTAAGGGAGAACTTGGGAATTTTTAAAATTCTTATTCCTATTAAGGGTTGAAACCCATTTTGGTACAATCGCTATACTGAGGTCATTTAGATTCTTCTCTGGTGGTTGGATTTTTTATTTTTCACTTAGGGTTTACACAATCTATTTAACTAGTTTTCCATTTTTCCTTTTTAAATTATTTACCTATATCAACTTGACTAACCTTCTTGTGCTTTGATGTTCACAGGGTTGGAATGAAGGTGGAACTTTTATTATGAAAAATATAGTTGTAATTTCCTTCACTTATTTGCGTATTTTAGTTTTTTTTCTTTCTTTATCTATTGTAGGTTACTAATTCCAACTGACAATTATGCTTATAGACATGGTCTTGGTGCAAAGGGAGGGATAATTCTTACTATATTAAAATTTTAACTTCTTTTGCACATTTAACTTCTGCTTCACTATTCTACAGGTCATATTTCTAGCAATTTCATCCTCTGAATACCTAAGCTAAGTCTTATATTTTGTCGATGTATACTTCCAAAACCCTAGACATGGTTTCTATAAGTTTGTTCTGTCTTACTGTTTCCTACCCTGTGAGGGTTGTAATGAGAGTTCATGGATCTATTTTTTATACTATTATTAAAACTATGGCCCGGGGCCTTAATTATATTGAAGTATATTTTGAGTTGATTCTTGAATTTAGATATAATGTCCATCCAATTCACTGTCACTATGTATAGGCATTCCTGTGTATATACTCATTTTGTTTCCTCATAAAGAGACTAATTATTATGTTTTTTGATACCTATAGTTATCTTTGAATAGTAACTATAAATAAATATTTTATATTCCTGTTGTGATTTTCATTTCATCAAAAATTGTGGTTATGAAAGAGTTATTCATTGTTACAGATTAATTCTTGCTAGAATTTGCATTTTTCTCTATAACTTCTATAAAATTTGACTACTGTTATTTCGATAGAGTTTTTATTTGTTTCCTTATGTTGTTACCAATATTATTTTATGGATAACATACAACCCACCTTCAAATTATTCCTCCTATACAATCCTTGTTATTGTAATTTTCATCTTGTGTGCATGTTATAGATTTGATACTTAATATTCCTAATTACAGGAAGATTTTTTTTTTATTTAACTCTCCTATCAACATATATAACCAACACTAGGATGGCAGGAGGGTGAGGGATTCTCATTAATCTCGAGAGAAAAATATAAGTAAGATATTATTGGGGGTTTGGCATAAAGACTAACAATCAAGCAGAGGCCTTTGGCCTTATGTTTGGTCTATCTCTAGTGTAGGAAAATGAAATTAGGGAGGTGGTCATCCTAGGAGACTCCCTATTGATAATCAAACATATGGTAAATGGGACTTCGACACAAAAATGAAACCTCAACCAAACTATAAAAAATGTAAAAGGTATGGAGACGACCTTGGGAGAAGCTAGGTACTACCATATTCTCGTACGGAAGAATAAATAAGTCGATAGGCAGGAAAAATAGGCCTACCTATTAATAGAAGAGAAAAATATGGTGGATTGCCATGTTGGAAGAAATCTGATCCCTTAACTATTTTTTTAATGGAAAAAAGAAAAGGAAAAATTAATACCCCGAGAGACAAAGGATTAATAAATAACTTAGTTGAAATCCCAAAGAGTTGAAGAATTTGGATAACAAGATTTACGTAGTATTGGCTAGTTGGTGGTGTTTTTTTCCTCTCCCAAACCCTCCTTCTCCCCTCCATCCTAGTGGCCCCTCCCACCTTCTTTCCCTTTCCTTCCCGTTGTCTTTGGTTTCCCTGCTCTTCTGACTATAAAAAATCTAGGAGCCACGGCGATCCCCTTGTATTTCTCTTGAAATGTCCCTTTCTCCCGATGCCTAAGTATTCCCCTCCACCATCACATTTGCATCCATCTCCTTTGCTTGGGTCCCCCCTCCCCCCCATAGGCCCTCACTACCCTTGTCCCATCGGGATTTCTTTCCTATGTTGGAAATTAGTGGTTTGTAGTAGATTTTCCATGGAAGTGGGATGTGGATCTTAGACATGTGATTTTTGACGTCACACATGTATTTTACCTATCATCATCACATGCGGGAGAAAATGCCGAGCGTTTCTGGACTAGGAGCGATGGTAGATGTCAGCACATTCAAGATTGCATGAAAATGATGGAAAATCGTGGGTGGAATTTAAAGCCAAGGTGCAGGAAACATCATATGACATGAGATTATCCTTCTAATATTATATTTGAGGATGATTCAAGGTATAAAGGCATTATGGAGGCTTTTGGGGAAGTTGGCAGCATGGAGAGGTTGCAGAATGAGGTCAACTCTAATAGGTTGAATCCCTATTTATACAATAGTTCCAGGTCCTTCGGTGAAAAAAAGAACAATTAAGCTATCAAGGTCAGTTGGAGTGTTCCATTGAGACATGCTCTGGCTAGTGTCATAATCATTGAAAATGTGTGGTTAGTGCTTTTCTTCGCTTCCAGGGAGGTTGGTGAGGATTGGAATGTGGATTGTAGAGCTAGAGGTTCTAGAAATTATAGGGATTTGTGGGGAGTGAAACTGTCAAGAGACTCTGGCGGTGGTTTAGGCTCTGGTGTCTATGAGAATTTTAGCATCTTGATCAGAGTTGGAAGTATTAAAAGCCTTCAACATTTGGTCTTTGTGATTTCTCGGGTGAAGGTTCCTGGGGAAGCCATCAAGCTTTGGGCCAGAGTCAAGATAGGATTTAGGTGTCGGGAGGGGTGCTATGGGATTTATGTTTCTTCCCCTACTATGTTTCTGACGGGAAAGTGTGGCTATAGTCGGAGGTTTGGAGGACAGGTGCAGGGATCAGGATGTGTAGTGAATTCAATTGTGCAAGACGCTGGTGAGGGGTTGAAGCAGGTAGGTCTGGAGAAAGTTGGTAGATTAAAGGGGGATCTGGGGTTAGCCTCTGTGGTGAGAATTAGCGCCAGAGACAATGTGTCGAAGGTGCAAGAGATATTCTGAATTTGGGTAGTGGTTGGTGAACATCAGTGTTGTAGGATCCTGGAAAAATTGATTGGAAGAATTGGTGTAGGTCCCTGGATGGAAGCCCAGAGTAATTAGAATGTGGGTATCTCAGCGACTGGGCCATGGGGCCATTGCAAACCAAGGCCTGACTGATGGCAGGGAAGAGGTAGTGAAGGATGTGGGATGGGGCTCGCTTCCTATGAACATTACATGATCGAGCATGAGGAAATCAAAAAGGGGATAAAGATAATTAAGCATAGTATACACCACCACTAGAAAGACACACCCAACATGAAAGAGAAGAATATGGCCAAGAACAAAAAATAAAGTATATGGACGAAAAAATTGATGCCATCAGACGCCAACTGGACAAACTCAAATTTCTGTAGCATAGCAAGAGTAGAGAAGAGGACTTGAAAGGTCCAAGAGTTGACCTCAATATCCCTACCACTAGGGAAGAATAATTATCTGACCAGTAGCTCTTTAGTTTTTTGGTTTTGTAGTTTTAATGATATGTTGTAAATGTATGCTTCTAATGAAGAAAATTTTCCACCTATATAGTTGCACGATAATAGTTTGGAATTACTCTATAAATTTTGTATAATGGAAAGGCCAGTGGTGCAAGAAAATCATTTGGAGCCTGCACTGGTAATGTACTCTTATTGTAAATCACCCAGATACATGATGAGAATGGGATCAGATTAATATACAATAATACTACTTTTTGTTAAAAAAAAAACATTCATAACCAACACAGAAACATATTTTTTTGATAATTTAGTGCATGTAAAAAAAATTTTGTTGATAATAAAACCCTCTAAATAGACTTACAAATAGAAGTTTATAATACATTTATAGATAAAAACTAGCTGAATTTTTCTGGTTTCCTTTCCAAAAGGAATTTGTTCCTTATGTGTACTTATATTTTACTTATTAATTTTGGATATAATTATGGTATTATTAAATCATCATTAAATTACTTGTTGTGTACATTAGTTAAACATATAATCAAGGACTGCGTTTTATTTCAATTAATTTGTATATTCCTTAGCTAGGATTCATTCCATTGAAACATAGAAAATGTATCAAATTTCATAACTATATCACTCCTCTTATTAATTTCATCTCCCATTTAGTGCATGCATTCATTTATGCCATACATGTAACTTCTTTCTTTTATATACATCGATCCATATAAAATTATAACATCTAATATCCCAATTTGGTTTATATCTAAGATTAGTTCATTAGGCTATCATGCATACACACATGCAATAGGAATCAATAGTCAATATAGTTGATTCCTAAAAAAAATAGGAGTCTATTTCATTTAATTCTAGTTAGGGGCATGAAGTTTAGTTGTGTGTAGTGGGTTCCTAAAATTTAGGAGCCTCGGATGAGTTAATTTGAGTTGTAGCAATTTAATTCAGTTAAATTGAGTTATGGTGAATTAAACTAGTTCCAACTGTTGGAGAAACTAGTGGAGAGTCTAGTAGTGGGGTGTGTAGTTAGTCACACCTCAGTGATCAACGAGTTAACTGATCAATCAACCTAGATTAGCTCATGCATGTAGAGAATTTGAGTTACCCAGTTGAGATCAGAGTTCAAGGGCATCACACTATCTTTTGTAGCATATTCAAAATTAATCCAATTTCCCAACTATGCTTTACACCTTAAGAAATGTCTATGTGGTATTAAGTAAGCTCCTCAAGTCTAATATGTTAAAATAAACAAATTTATTCTTGACAAACACGTTTTTAGATGTCACTCTAACCCCAATGTTCATACCAAAAAGGTAGATAATCATCACATAATACTTATTATTTCTATTTATGACCTTATTCTCACTAGTAATGGACCTAAGATTTTAAATCATGGGAAACTAACCTCAAGAATAAATTTGAAATGAAAAACTAAAGTTATTTACATTATTTATTTTCTCTACAAGTACTATAAATCAAAGAATGAATTTCTCTCTTCTAGTTTATGTATGCATGTGAATTTATTCATCACTTTCACATAAAAAATTGTAAGCCAACCCCATTCCCTATACAATTTGGACTCAAAATATCTGCCACCTATTTTGCACCCAAAGTAAATTCCACTTTTTACCATCGATGTGGTGACAAACTTTTATATTTGAATCATACTTATCCTAATATTTCCTTTGTTGTTAGTAGCATTGCCCCATATATGCAAAAACCCCATAAGAGGCATTAGGAAGGAGCAAGAAAGATAATTTTCAGGTTTCAGTTTTCGTTCTAGAATTGTCATTTAAGCTTATGAAAAATAACGTCGTCTTTTTCTTTCTTCAACAAAAACAAACTATCTAGCAATATTTAATGCAAGTAAAGAAGCCATGCGAGTTCAACAAATCCAACCACACTCTAATGTGGCAATTAAAGTGCCATAAACCTTTCAAAATATAGAATTCAACAGCACTGCAGTGAACACATTGAGCGACACATAAACCTTTCAAAATATAGAATTCAACAGCAGTGCAATGGACACATTGAGCGACACATAAAACTCATCATATAGCTAATTTGAGATCTCATTATTGAAATGGATTTTAATTGAATTTTTTAAAACTTTAATCTATGTTGAGTTTAGGAAGTTTTCATTAAAAAAAGATAACTCTGATGTCTCATTTGTCCTATTATGTCACCATTGTAAATCCTTTAATTCTATTTCAAGATGTTGTTAAAAGGAGATATTAAAATATTTAGACACTTTATATTTATATAATATAAATTTCGTGTTAACATGTTGTAAGAGATATAATTTAATTAACATGTTTTAAGTAAATTGTGTTTTTATGTATGCATGCATTTATAATTATGGAATTCTCAATAATAAGACTCTATTCACTCATTATTTAACATCTAATTGGTGCAACATCTCTATTTGAAAAGTAAAGAAAATCATGATTAATAATTAATTAAAAAAAATCATTTATAAACGAATTCTCTTTATATTAATATACTTTCAAATGATTTATCTAATAAGATCCTAAACCGTTTTTTTTTAAAGTTCAATCACTTATATTCTCCTTAGTCATAATGTTTATATTGATTCCTCAATAATCTTAATTAATTTATTATTTCTATATAAATAACATGAAAAATATTTTTATTAAAAATAAATTATCCAAAAAAATATATTGAAAAAAAACCTTTATAAAATAAGATCCTAAACATTTTTTTCCTTTGTAATTTTCAACCGCATAATCTGCAATAATCTTTAATCTATTTATATGAATGATTACTTAATATGTTCAATCTATATAAAAATACCTTCTTTATGAAACAGTCGTTCTAAACATGAAGAATTTACCCTTACTGTTCATGGTAAGGCATGGAATTTAGTCGCCACCAGCAAATGTTCAAATCTACTTGAATGACCCTCTCAGTTAAAAGATGGGAATTCCTCGATCAACTGTTCTCCAGTTTCCAGCACAACCTCATAGCAACTCATTCGATCAAATGATTTCCGATGATTTGATAGCAGCTCATACGATCTTAGGGCAACACAATGACAGTTACGAGGGCAATTAACAATTGACGACAGGAGGCAAAGAGCCTAATGACTACCACCCTATTATTCATTACCTCTACAACCAATTCATCCTTTAATAGTACGGGGACGTTCGTAGATTCGAATTTGACAAAAATTAACTGAAAGTTATACTGCATCTTTTAACGATATATGATTTTTTTTTCATCAAAGATTCTAATGGAAAATATGTGCCAATTTTTTGCTTTTATGGAAATATGTTATAAAATACGTACAAGATTTTTTTAAAAATTGGAATATTGATGGGCATGACAAAGCATTACAAAAAGATATATCCTCATTTTTTTCACTCTTACTATCCACGACTCACATAATATAATTTGCTTGGAATATAAACTTGACTATGCAATGGCATATCCCTGACCTCACATCAAACTTTGTTGGAATCGAAGGTATCTATAACACGTGCAATGCCATATATGAATATAATCGAATCGTTGCACATTGTTTCTTCGTTGTTTTTACTTATTTCTCGCCTCTCATAACTGTATTGAATAAAATCGATTGTCACAAACATAATTACGAAGTTAAATATAGTCATTAGTCTCATATGTTCTTGTAAACAAGTTACCCTATAAAAGAAAGCAAAGTTGTAGAATTCAGTTTAATAAATCTTAATTTTCCCAAAAACTCCATTCTTTATTGAATCAGAAAATTTGACACTCATTAATTACTACGCCAGAAAACCATCCATGGCCATGGCCACGCCCACAAAAGCCTTCCACATACTCAACACAAAGCTCTGCTCCTTTGGTTATCACGTGCCTCTTGCTCACTCTCAAATCTAATTTCTCTGGCCTATGCTCTCCACTCTATAAAATGTCTTAATCATGGTAAATTATGTCCTCAAGGCTTTAGATTTTAGAACTCAGGGGCACCCTCGAATATTTCTTCTTCATATGCTCTCCACTTTGTCCAGAGCCTTATACCTGCTCTCATACCATGATTGAACTAAAAGGGAAAGGGAAACACACGTGTTTCATTGCAGGATCTTCTAGTAGATCAGTGACTTCTTAACATATTTATTTTAGTAGATCAGTTTCTTCTTAAAAAAATTTAACAAATTCTAGAGATATCTAGTATTCACTTGAATTTTCTAAAAATATTTGGAGTAATAGTGTCTCCACTAACAGTATTAAAAATATCTTTGTAAAAATACAAGTAATAACTAACTGCTATTAATTAGCAGAAATGATTATTTTTAACAATTTACATATTAAATTAACATATGAATGAAAACATATGTATTATATTTTAAAGGAAATATATTAGTGTTAAAAGAGTTTAATTTTCAATATGTTATACTAATTTTCTATAAGTAAAAATTACATATTCTAGAGGTTAATTTTAATTTAATATATTTTATCATTTTACACTATGTTTCAATAAATTGACTATATATATTTGTAAACATTCTTTTTAGTTAAAAATTGATAGTGTTTCATATTTTCATTGAAGTTTAAAACATTGTCATGTTGATGCATATAGTTTATCTTTTTTTTTTTTTTTTTCTTCTGTCAAGTTGTTTGTGATCCTCCAGGCTTAACCTGTAGCTTGAAGAGCGACCCAAGAGCATCTAAGTCATCAAAGTCACCCATGGATCGCACGTGGCCTCGGCCACACTAGCCCTTTAGCCAACTGGATTTTTTTATCATGTCTCCTCCCCCTAGCATAGGGCACAAAAACCCCCCGTGAGGTTTGATCCCGGGTCGCCTTGCTCATGGGGCCCATCCTCAATTGGTTATGCTAGTGGGACTTGACATATTTGTTATCCCTTAATTGAAAATTGACAAATTAATTTAGATTTCAATTGAAATCTTTATTTTAAGGTCATAAATAAAATATGTTGGCATATAGAATTTTAAATACAAATTATGTTGCATTTCTAAATCTATATTTATCTTTTCACATTTACTTAATACTATTATAAAATTACCATGCCAATGTTGACTAAAAATAAAATAAAAACCCTATCCATAAAAATTAAAACCTCCATATTATTAAAAATCTATTCTTCGAATCAAATTTGGAACCTATTTCCCCGATGGGGGTAATGAACTAGAAGCATGAGGCAACACGTGGGAAATTATGAGCTTCACTTGGATTAAGGGATGAGGACCATCCTCCCCATCCTCTCAGAGTCTGTTGTTTATGGGAGGCATAAAGGCTAACCATGTGAAACCTCCATCAACCTTGACCAGCATGGGAGGAGAGGATCATCGATAGATTGTGGCAGGTGGTGTGTTTATTTGGGCATGGTATCGGTTCAGTATGTGCTCTTGGTATTCTGCGAGGAGGAGAAGGAAGAAACATGAGTTGTTGGTATGGGATATGAAGCGACTCCATCATTGGCACCTCCTCCTTTGCTTATGGGTCTGTAAATTAGAAGTTTTCCTCTTTGGTGTGTGGAATTCAGTGTCCTTGAGTGCGAGAGGACTAGTGCCTTCGGAGGTTCTGGTCATAGGGTTGTTCTCTAACGAGTGGGAGGGTTTCCTTTTATGCCTACATGGAAATTGGATTGGTCTCCTTCAAAACTCTTCCCCGAGGTTTTGTAAGCTTATGAGGTCTCTATGGTAATGGTATTTGTGGCAAGAGTCTTGAGTGGGCTAGCCATTCGACGACCAACGAAGAATCGAGGATGGAGAAGCACAGGCTCAACCCAATCTTGCTAGTTTTCAACTGTAGGTCTGATTGGGTGTCATCCATTTAGAATGGGAGGGGCGAAACCTAGTGGTTGCAACAATTGTTGGTATACTAGGCCATTGGTTTGTTTGGTCTCCTTAGGGTGGTGCTAGTGTTGTTAAAATGCATCCAGTTCCTTGTCGCGATCGGTCCTCTTCCATGTTGAATCCTAGCCAGGATGACCATGGGGGTAAAGAGTCTCAATTGCAGGAGTGTGTGGTGTAAGGGAAGGTAATAGGTGTTGGATGGGGTGAAACACCTGGTGGTATTTTGAGGCGGGCAACATGCGAAGCTTGTAGTGATCAAGGTCTGGGTGGCTTGTTGATTGGCCGTGGGTGTCGCACTCTGCAACCTCAACAACGAGATTAGAAGATGCAACGTGGAGGTACGGGAAGATGGGGGAAGGAAAGACGTGCAAGGCATGGTCAGAGGGATGTTCGACATTATTGTTTGGAGAATTATAGGGAACTAATCCAGCCATTGTTTGAGAGAATGGAAACTGTTGAATGAGTGTGTTAGGAGGAGCATGTTGAGCTCATAGAAACTATGAACAAAACACACTATTTCCAGTGCCATGTACGTGAGCGAGTTATGCTCGTCTGGCGAGGCTATAATCTGTTAACTGAGAAGGTAGATAAATTGGAGTTTGGGATGGATCACTTTGAAGAGCATGTCCAGTGCTCTTTTTGCGCTCCACCTCCTCCTGTAATAGCTCCAAACAACCCAACCTAAATTACTTCATATGAATAGCATGGTTATAGGTGTTCTCCTTGTTTTATTTGTTTTCCAGTGCTTTTGGACTCCTAGGTTGTGGACTATGTCTTCACTTTCCTTTCTATTTATTTATCACATGTTGGTCAGAGTAGTCAACGAATTACCTGGTTGGGGTGAGATTCCCTACATTTTGCTACTGATGTACTTAATTTTGAAGAATGAATAGAATATTGATTTAAAAATTGGAATGTGTTGAAATATTCCATTTTTATTTATAACATATACCAATATGTAATATAACCCAAAAAAACAATTTTTTTTTTCATAATATTTCCAATAATATAAGATCACAATGATAAGTTATGTGGAAATTACGAAAATATTCATTTCTCCCCATCACTAAAAATTATCATGTTTACAATCTATGAAAAAAATAAATAAAACTTATAAAAATAAAGTTGTTGGGTTTTATAATACATTTCCAATGGTCTAAATATCATCCAATTAAGAGTTCAATGTAAAGTTTTGTTAAAAAAAATTTTAAACTAGTGCCTAAACAAGTGTTGCAGTAGTCCCTTCCACTTAAGTGAATGTTAAGTTCTTAGAAAAAACGAAAATTGATATATGAAGTGGAAAAATTAATTTCCTACAAAGGTATAAGGAATTGCATAAATTCTTAGTGGATATTAACCACTACTAATTTTTCACATTTACACTTTTACTCCTACATGTTAAACGTGTTAGTGTTAGTCTAGTTATACTGCCATCAGTGATCAAAACCGCTCTTTTACATTTTAATATTAGGATTCTCATACTGAATAAATTTCACCATTCTGCTAGGTCATGGATTCATTGACGGTAGTAATTTTTCTTCAGTTTTCCCTCATAAGGTACTTGTTGATTCTTCTTTCTATGGTATTTGGTCATGAGTCACTTTCACTTTCAAAAATCATGTCATTAGGTCATAGGATGGGTCATTAGATTCTAGGGTCTAACCATGGTCAAATTAATGAGCCAAATTTCAATAAATATCAGCAAGGGCATGAGGAAGTCAATAAACTCAAATTCACAGCACCTGGAAGATCAAAGAGATATTTTATTCATCTTGATGTAATTTTCACCTCAAAACCATGTTTTGAGGCGAAAACATGATATTTTGCCTTTATTATCATTCATTATGTAATTTTGTGTCATCATATGTAATAAGTCACAATTCAGAAACTGCCATCTCCAAAAAGTCATCATCTTGCCTTCAGAGAAGTTTTTCACAGCATGTTCAGCGCCAAATAATTTTCTAAGTAGATCCATTAGAAATATCCCACAAAGAGCTTTCCAACGGTATACTGCACTCTCAAAACTGACTTTTGGATTGAAAATTATGCTTAAGTGAAGTAAAAGTCCCCTATTTCCTCAAACTTCTCCTATTTTCCATTTTTCCCTTAAAATTTATGTTCAAAGTTTATATTTCCTTATAAAATCCTTTTTTTCCTCCCTCCGATTATAAAATCACATTATAAAATTATTTAAGAAAAATATGTAATTTGTTCCTTAACCACTTCCCCACCATGATTGAAACATTATAATATAAATCAAAGGGTTATATCATATAAACCCCGCTGTTCCAAACCACTTCCCCACCACATTTTGTAACAAAAATTTATAATAAAGTTTTATATAATATAAACCCTGCCACCTTAAGCCCCTCTCTATCGCAATCGTAACATTTTTATCGCATGCCCCGATTGGCCCATCGCCCAAACATTCGATACGATTGTATTAAGTGGCTTCCGATGGCAAAATTCAAATGGAACCCTTCCGATATACATCCCCGTTGTTGATTCAAATAATGATCCAACAATCCAAAATACCATTGGCACTTCTGATTTTTCCACTCCCGATTGTGTACCTCTGATGGCCAACCTCTGATTGGCCCTGCCCGATGCTATCCCGACCATTGATCCGATTGTTGATCAGACAGCTCATACGCGGTCGGGCCATCGCAATTAGAGCTTTCATAAGGTCCTCCCCGATTGATCTCCTCCGATTACACTCCCACTATTGATCTTTCCCCTTTGATCCGACGGCTCACAGCCCATCAGACCTTTCCAATCACGTTCCCACTTCGCTCCCCTTTCAACTCCCGATTTCCATTGACCCCAGGCCCACCTCATAAAATTATGCCCATCTATAAGAAAATGCCTTTCCCTTGGTTTGAATCGAAATTTTATTTTATTTCATTTATACAAAGGCTTTCCCTCCTCCCAATCGCATCGGAAGTTTTGGTTTGGCACAGTCACATAACATATTACCATGATTCATTATGTATCCCCTTCCCCCCTCTGATCCCAATTGTGATTAATTTTTTTTAAATGCATCGCACATCATATAACAAGGTCCTATTGTATGTTATATTCCCTCCCCTCCGTCTATTCCGATTGCGATTATAATGTGGATCCCACCTCCTTTCTGTTCCCTTTTCCATTCAAAATTAATTTTTTCCCTTCACCGAAAGCATAATTTCATTTCAATTTTATTTCAATAGCATTTTAATAAAATATCAGTTTTTCAAACAAATAATGGAAATAAAAGAAAACAGTCAGCTGGCCAAGAGCTAATTAAAACAAAGATTTCTACAGCAGCGTAAGGATAGGGATTTTCTCCTCAAATTGCCTATTTATCATTCAACAGTGAAATTGTAAATTTGCCTAAGTAAAGCAAATGTAATATTGTTCCTTTTAGGGGGCAGATTGTACGATTTCTTTTCTATGATTAGTTTTCAGTTCTTCAGCTGTTAGAATAGGTCCCTTTTTCTGTGGATATTTGTTCCCACATTTCAGTGTATTTAATGTAATTTTAAATCATTTGTAAGAGGTCTAAAGTCTGTAATTCAACAGTAGGGGAATAGTGTGGAAGAAAATCTCTACGCTCCATTGTATAGTTTGACAGGGATTAATAAAGAGATGCAACTCTGATTTGTGGGATCCATGTGCTATGAGATTTAGCATTTGTTTCTCTCCTTTGTTCCATATGTAAATTTTTATGTTTCGCCTCTCATCCATAAACATTTATGTTTGAACACTTTCAAGATAGAAAGGTAGAATCCATTTTATATGCTCTACCTTGGGAAATCATTCATACTCTATATTTTTCTTCTTTTTTAAAAGGATCCATTTATTGTGCCCTTTTCAGCTCCTCGCCAGTCTTTCCGTCCCATCTTTATTAAATTTTACTTGATAAATTTTCCTACCTATCTTGCCCCATGAAATACCCTGTGTCCTGATTTAATCCCCATTTTAAAACTGTCCCATTTTATCCCACACATCCCTGAAATTTCATTCATTTATTAAACCTTTTCCTATCATTTTATCTAGCCTAATATCAGATTATTATTGTGTTTTATTGAATATCTATCTTTACGGAGAGGTCCCTCTCCTGTCCTTGTAGGGCTAGCTACAAGGCTGAGCATGGTTTAGTTGTTACCATGTTTTTCCCTTTTCAGCCTGGGGTCCAATTCGGGTGCTAACATCTGTGGCGACTCCACTGGGGAAACAGTTGTTTCGATCTGAATGTCTGTGAAATTGTGTTCTCAGCACTGAAACAAGTTTATTCTACTTTGAAGGGCACTGAAACGTGTTTATTCTACTTTAAAGAAATTTTAAACAGAGGCCTGTAGAAGAGAAAATTGTAGTTAGGCTCTGTGTTATAAAGCATTGAGAAACCCTGCCTAAGGTCAAAAAACCTTGCTTACATTGAACATGAGGATTTTAAAGAAATATCTATGATTTCAGTGAAATTTTGGTCTATTTGCCGACAGAGAAATAATATAGTGGGACCCAGCGTTGAGTTAACGCGTGGAGTTAAAACGCTTAACTATATTCGAGCCTGAAGTCAAAGCTCGGTTTGATTTACCACTGGCAGGTTTTGGAAACCAAAACCGCCCATATCGTGCCGCTTTTTCTTAGGAGAAAAAGCACTTCGGAAAAAATCAATCCAGCTATATTCGGGCACGTCATCACTCCCATACCACCCATTTTGTATGGCTCTCAGCTGTTAAACTTCAGCCTTTGAAAAATGGCGAAATCCATGAGAACCGTTCGATCTGAAGCACCTTTGATCTGACGGCGATCGCGCAGTAAAGTGCACAAGTAATAAATGAAGGTATGATCCGACGGTTTGATATTATTTAAAGTTATTTTATTCATAAAAAGTGAAAAGTGGACGTGTGGGCCCCTACTGCATAAAATATATGTCGCATTGATTTAAAGGCATATAATTTCGAAAGATTTAAAAGGATCGTGCTATTATTATGAAATTTTGATATTACGACTGGGTAAAGTCGCTTAAATATTTTTGAGCGTATCATATATTTGTTTGATAATGCACACATTTTTAAAGCACTGTTAGAAAATAATATAACTACAACCACTTATTCATAGCCCTAATATTTCCGGTAGCAAAATTTCAAGTCAGATCACCCCAGTAAAAAAAATTCTTGTAATTTCTTCGGTTTTGGAAAACGATTTTCAAAGTCTGTTAGGCGGAAACAGAGTTTTTGTACAGTAAATATTTACATGCACTGGATTCAAGAAGATACACCAGGGCTAATCCAGATCCAAATCCTCCCCCT
Organism: Pinus albicaulis; assembly: GCA_034641835.2. Taxonomy (NCBI): domain Eukaryota; kingdom Viridiplantae; phylum Streptophyta; class Pinopsida; order Pinales; family Pinaceae; genus Pinus; species Pinus albicaulis. The sequence continues at coordinate 668,911,097 of CM076571.1, forward strand.
ATGTTTGAAAGTCCAAATATCATTGCAAGAATTGTCAGAAGACAAGAAGGATCATTAAGTCCCAGGCCTATCTTTAGATCCTATACTTGGCCCAGTGAGTGGTCTTTTGTAGAATATCTTTCCTTTGATGAGATTTTTGAGCTTTATTTATTTAGAAATAAGACTTCTGAAACTGACATTGATGATACAGTTTTAGATCCTGAGTTCCTTGTAAATATTGAAGTCCAAAGAGAAAATTCCTCCATTGACGATTACATTTTGAATTCTCCTCAGTCCATCACTATAACTAATATTCCTAAGCCTTCATAGTCATCACGAAAAAAATTTCCCCCTCCTAATTCATCAGCATCCCCTTCAGTCAAATCTCAATTATCATCTCCTGCATCAACACATCCATTAAATCCTAGTAATACAAATCCTATTGTAAATCCACCAAGAGTCACGGATGCCCGGTATGCACCCCTGGTTTTACCTCAGGTTCTCAATGATATGACTGCGGACTATCAAAGAAAAATATCCATATTTGATGCCACTCAAAGCATCACAGCCCAACAGCACGTTGATAAAATGAATGATTTTTTTTATTTACATGAGGTGGAAGCAGAGAATGTAACTACCAGGTTTTTTGTTCAGAGCTTCGAAGGTGAAGTTAGGAAATGGTTCAGAGCCTTACTAGCAGGCTCAATTTACACTTTGCAGGAGTTGCACACTCAGTTTTTAGACCGGTGGGAGGTAAAAAATAACCCACTCCAAATTCTGTTCAAATATGAAAATATTAAGAGAAATGTGGGTGAAACTGTGCAGGACTATTGTTTAAGATTTAATGTTGTATATAATGCTATTCCAGTTAACCTAAAGCCTCCTGTGGGATTAGCATTGCTGAAATTCCCAGATTTTTTTGATGCCGATATGGCATATCAGTTGCATGAAAGAGATCTGTCTTCACTTGAAGACATGCAGAAGATAGAAGTAAGCGTTGAAGCTAATCTGCTGGCTAAAAGAGCACGAGCCAGAGCTGAGAAAAGAGTCACAGTGAAAGAGGAGGCCTCTCCTTCAGAAAACAAAATGGACACTCTAATTCGGACAGTGGAAAAAATGGTTGATAGATTGACCATTACAGATAGACCTAAACCTCAAATAAGAAATCCGAATTTCAGAGGGCAGAAACCACAATTTAGAATTAAACAGAGAGAGAAAAGAGCGTAGGACCAAGCAGCGCCACCTCAGCAGCAGATTAAAAGACCATTGCAACAGAACTATGTGCAAGGGATAGACTCAGATGATGATGCTCCTGTGATTGAGGAAAATCACTTTTTCACAGTTGATGGCGCCCCAATCTTCCTCAAAGAAGATGAAGAGTACATAGTGGTGACTCCAGACATTCAAAAAGACCAAAATTTCATTTTGGCCAATGACACGGTATTGGAAGAAGAGTCCGATGATTACTAGAGAGGGTATATGAATGCTCTGTCGGCTCAGCAAAGGCAGTACTTTTTAAGGAACAGAGATGTTACAATCAGTCCCATTCAGAAAAGAAAAGAGCTCCAAATGAAGAACGATGCACAGAAGAAAGGAAAAGAGCCGGCCGATTCTTCCTCCAGCAAAGCACCTGTAGCTACTAATACAGCAAATGAAAAGAACCAGTAGAGCACAGCAAAGGAGAAAATGGAGAAGAAATACCCTCCCATTAAAGAGGTAGAAAAAACTCCTTCTTTTAATTTAGAAAATGAAATTTCTAAGCTAAAAGTGTCTATGCCCCTCATAGAGTTCGTAAAGAATAGTGAATATAAAATTCAGGTGTCTAAAGTCTTGCAAATAGACTCTTTTTCTTATATGGTTAATGTAGAAGATGACTACCCTGAACTTATTTTTGGTCTAGCCACAGAAGAATCTGAAGAAAATCAAGTCCCTCCCTTTTACCTGAGTCTTCGAGTACATGAGTTCATCTTGCATAATGCTATGTTGGACTTCGGGGCCTCAAATGATTTGATGCCCAAAGCTGTCATGGAGAAGCTAGGCCTTGATATTACTCGAAAGTACCATGATTTTTATTCTTTTGACTCAAGTAGGGTCCATTGTATTGGTCTTATCAAAGACTTGGTAGTGTCTTTAGATCAGATTCCAACAAAGAATGTCTTGATGGATGTAGTTTTTGCTGATGTCCCACCAAGGTTTGGAATGCTTCTATCTAGGTCTTGGGGTGCGAAACTCAAGGGAACTATGCAACTTGACTTCTCTTATGCCACTATCCCTATATTTGGCCAGTTGAGAAAGTTATATAGGGAAAAGAGAATGAAATATATTATTAATAGCAAAGAGAAGCCAGTAAACCATCCCATTAATGCCGTCCACACATATTTAGAATCCTTTGTCTTGTATTCTGACGGTGGTTTAAATGATGAAAATGTTCAGTTGGTACAAGTAGATGAAATACCTGAGATTTTAGAGAATTTCAGAGAAGTCCTCAAACAAGAAAAAGACAAAGAAACAAGCACTTTTAAGTCTCCTACCTGCCAATAGCAAAAATACACTGAATAGCAAGAAATCAGCTAAGGAAAAGAGTAGAAAAGAACAAAATTCCAACATCTACAAGAAGAAGAAGAAGGCTTGTGGAGCATGGATTTTTATGGGAATGTTGGTAAGGATGGAGCTGGTACTGGAATATGGATTAGGAGCCCTGTTTTTCATCCTTAAAGGGTTCCCAGCAATGTTAGAGTTTGTGCTTATAAGTTAGCTTTTGACTGCTCTAACAATGAAGCGGAATATGAGGCTTTGATTGCAGGTCTCAAAATTTTGAAGAAGTTGAATGCAAAAAGGATTTTTGTGTATGGTGACTCTGAGCTAATAATCAAAAAGGTGAAAGGAGAGTAAAAAGCTAAAAATCTGAGATTGAGGGCATACAGAAATGCAATCTTGCACATTTTGAAGACATTCCCAGAATACACTTTGATAGCATTACCCAGGATGCAGAATCTTATCATTGATTCTATTACCACTACTGCAAGCAACTTGAATATTCCAATGAACTCCATAAATAAGTTTGAGATCTATGTCAAGCATAGGCCTATGGTTCCGAAAAATTTAAGGTATTGGCAAGTGTTTTGGGATGATAATGAAATTAATCCATTTTTGCAGAGTGATGGAAAATTCAAAGACACCCCAATAGAAGATGAGTATAAGGTTGATGATCAAGAATTGGAAACAAACCAGATGGACATATTGCAGCTAAAGGATAATGTAATTCCTTGAGGTCTAATACCTCTAGAGGAGCTTTTTGACCAGGATGATGTTGCAAAGAAGCCAAGCTTGGTTGATGCAGGGGCATTAGACACTAGCCAGCAATGTAGGAGGTTTTGTCCACATGTTGTGGCTAGGAGGATTCAAAATCCATCAAATTGAAATAGCTAGGTGTCAATACCTCAGCTGACTGTTTTTATTTAGATTAGTTAGAATTGTAGAAGTCGAAGAGATTTGGATTCGATCCATCTGTCATACTCAGTAGTTGAATAATTGTACTTAGGCGGTTGATTTTCCTAAACGGTCCCCACAGAGGAACCGAAAGGACATATGTTGATCTATATAAATGTAATCCCTCGGATATAAAGGGGAGGAAATTAGAAGAAAAAAGAGAATCTCTACAGTAAACTTTGTGTAAGAGCAATGGCTTCCAATTGAATGAATTTCAATCTTTGTTGTCTATCCATATTCTTGAATTGTCGGTTAGGAGAACTTCATTGATTCAGAAGCGATTGTCCACTGGTAACTCCATTCTCTGTCTTTGTATGCTCGTGAATTGGTTGGATTGCCTTTGAACTCCCGTGAAGATTATTAGAAAACCCTGTGGATTTAACTCCCTCGTAGGTGTGGACTGCGTAATGAGTCTGCAATAATATTCGTGGAACTCCCATATGAAAGAATAACTTGCTTTGTTAAATTAAGGCCGGGACCGAGACTAACCGGAGGTAGTAACCCAAGTTAAGATGTACAAGAGAGAGCGCAACCTGAGTGCATAGCCGTGGTTAATCACTGTACAACAAAACCACAGTGGATTTCCAAGGGCGGATTGCCCTATTCTGCACCGCCTCTTGACGTTAAGCGGTATTCTTGGGTCAAGCAGCGATTCCATAGGGAATCTGCCGCGTGTCCCAAGCGGTTTTTGTTAACGTGAAATTTCACGCGTTAAAGTCCGACGGGGGACGCGCAGCGAAATGCACCTGAGCCGTTGATCGGGGCGAAGAAGATCAGACGGCAGGAGCGGGAGGAAGACGTGCGAATTTTAATGAAGAAGCATGGGAATTAACCTAAGGTCTGAGCGGTTGATTGATTGACAATTGACATATAAGGTGGGGCCCGGGTCGCGACTTGTTATAGAGTTAGATGCGTTGGACTATGTATATAAGGTTTCATATGTATACATATATATAAAACAAGTGGTTATAACTCTATTATAAAGTCAGAAATATATATATAGGCACGGGATATCAATTTGCGAAGGTTCAAAAACAAAATACAAGGGTTCGGATATACATATATATATCTCTATATATATATATATATATATATATATATATATTTGCAAGTTGGGGAGCATAGATAAATAAATATAATTGCCATAGGGGTTGGTTGAAAGAGTCACGGGACCGCACTCTTTGTTGGGGGACCTTTCATCATTGTTGTTGCATCATTTGTGGTATCAGAGCGTGTTTTGAGTTGTTTTGCTGACATGGCGATCCGAGTTGGTAGAGGTGATGGCAGGGGGAGACCCATTGCCAACGCAGAGGTGTTGGAGATGTTGTAGAGGGTCGAGGCCAGAATGGATGCCGTGGAGAGAAGACAACCCAGAGATCCTGAAGACATCAGTGAACCTGAAACAAAAGAAGCTGAAGAAAACGTGGAAATTCCTCCTGACTTGAGGCTCCTAAGAACTGTTCTGGGATCTCCAGTTAAGCCCAGGATTGAAGTATCGAGTTATGCAGGGGGACTGAATCCAGAAGAGCTAGTGGACTGGATAAATGAACTGAACAAGTGCTTCGATTATGAAGAAATAAGTGAAGATAAAAAGGTCAAGTTTGCAATAACAAAGCTAAAAGGACATGCTGCACTTTGGTGGGATGGAGTGCAGGAAGAAAGGAGGAGAGTTGGCAAGCAACCTATCAAGAGCTGGACTAGAATGATGGCTAAGTTAAAAGGAAAATTCCTACCTAGTGATTACCAGCTGACCTTGTATAGACAAATGCAGAACCTGAGATAGAGGTTGTTGATAGTAAAGGAATACACAGAGGAATTTTACAGAGTAAGCATAAGAGCTGGGAAATTTCAAGATACACCAGAGAAGACTGCCAGATATGTGAATGGTGTCAAGCTGGAGATCCAAGATGAGATTGGTCTTCTGTCTCCCAATAAAGTAGAAGAGGCCTATCAAATGGCCTTGAAAGCACAGGATAAACTCTTGAGAAAACAGTCTTCCAAGAAGAGAGGTACTTTCCGTGGGAAGGGAAGTCAGGGTGGTAGAGGAAAGCCTACACCCAGGAATGGAGCTGACAGTAGCTCACCTCAGAATGCATCTACAGAGGACGATGCATGGGGCAGAAGGGATTCTTATAGAGGGAAAGGAAGAGGAGGTAGAGACAAAGGTAGAGGTAGAGAATTCAGGTGTTATCGATGCCAGCAGGTGGGACACAAACACTATGAGTGTCCAGAGAATGTGGGTACTGGTCCAAGAAATGTTGTTGTTGCCCAAGCTGGAGAAGAGGCAGAGATTGAAGAAGAAATTCTTCCAGAGAGGGGAGAGTCCTTGGTAGTAAATAAGGTCCTGCTGAAGCAAGCTAAAGAAGTCATTGAGCCTGCACAAAGGAAGACTTTGTTTAGGAGCATATGCAAAGTCCAAGGCAAATGCTGCCAGCTAGTCATTGATAGTGGCTACATAGAGAATTTGGTTTCCACGGAGGTGATAGAAAAGTTTAGGTTGAAGACTAGGGAGCACCCCACTCCCTACAAGGTGTCCTGGCTGTATAAAGGGCACCAGCTGGTTGTGAAAGAACAGTGTGAAATAGAGTTGAAAATGGGCAAGTAAAAGGACAAAGTGTTGTGTGATATAATGCCCATGGATGTGTGCCATATATTGCTGGGTAGACCTTAGAAGTTTGACAGAGCAGCAGTATGATGGCAAGAAGAACACCTACAAGTTCTTCAAAGATGGGGTACATCATACATTGATACCCATGGAAGAAGGAGAGCCATCCAGCAGAGTGATTGATCCAAAGACCTTGTTGCTGAGTGGGAAGGAATATCTGCAGTAGATAGAAGAAGAAGAGGTAAGCTTTGCTTTAGTTTTCAAACCTAAAGTAGTTCTTACTTCTACAAATATTTCTGATTTTCCAGTAGAAATACAAGAGATGTTAGACAATTACTGTGACATTGTTGTGGATGATTTACCTGATGAGTTGCCACCTGTGAGAAAGATCAGCCATCAGATAGATTTTATCCCTGGTTCAAATCTGCCAAATAAGGCAGCCTACAGAATGACTCCCAAGGAAAATAAGGAAATCAGGAGACAAGTGCAGGAGTTGGTGGACAAAGGACTGATCAGAGAAAGCCTGAGTCCATGTGCAGTACCAGCAGTTTTGAGCCCAAAGAAAGACGGAGGCTGGAGGATGTGTACTGATTCCAGAGCAATTAATAAGATCACAATCAGGTACAGATTCCCTTTACCCGGAATTGAGGATTTGATGGACTGTTTGAGTGGTGCTAAATATTTCTCAAAGATAGATTTAAAGAGTGGATACCATCAGATTAGAATAAGAGAGGGTGATGAGTGGAAAACTGCTTTTAAAACAAATGAAGGATTATATGAATGGATGGTAATGCCTTTTGGGTTGTCAAATACACCTAGCACTTTTATGAGACTTATGACTGAAGTATTGAAAGAATTTATTGGGAAATTTGTGATAGCATATTTAGATGATATATTAGTTTTTAGCAGAACTAAAGAAGAACATTTAAAGCACCTTAATCATGTCTTGAAGAAGCGGCACTAGGAGAAACTGCTGATAAGTTTGAAGAAATTCTCATTCATGAAGGAAGAGTTGGTGTATTTGGGTTTTGTTTTTTCTGCAAAATGATTGAAGATGGACCCAGAAAAGGTTAAGGCAATTGTGGAGTGGCCTTCACCCAGGAGTATTTTTGAGGTAAGAAGTTTCCATGGACTTGCTATTTTTTACAGAAAGTTTATAAGGAACTTCAGTAATATTAATGCGCTCATAATTGAGACAATAAAGAAGAGCAAATAGCCATTTAAGTGGACTGCTGAAGCAGAGAGGAATTTTAAAGTTTTAAAGCAAAAGATAACAGAGAAGCCTATTTTAATTCTGCCTAATTTCACCAAACCATTTAAAGTAAAATGTGATGCCAGTGGGGAGGCCATTGGGGCTGTTTTGAGTCAGGATGATAGGCCTGTAGCCTATTTCAGTGAGAAGTTAAATGACACCAGGAGAAAGTATTCCTCTTATGAGAAGGAATTCTATCCAATTGTTCAAGCACTGAAGAAGTGGAGACATTATTTGATGTCCAGGGAGTTTGTATTGTATTCTGATAATCATGCTTTGCAGTATATTGTACAGCAGCCCAAGTTGAAACACAAGCATGCTAAATGGGTTGAGTATCTCCAAGGTTTTAATTTTGTTTTGAAACATATAGGTGGCCAAGCCAACAAAGTAGCTGATGCTTTGAGTAGGAGACAATTTCTTGTTTGAGAGACTAATTTTGAAGTTGCAGGATTCGATTTTCTCAAAGAATTGTATAAAACGGATCCTGATTTTAAAGAAGCATTTGAAGCATGTAGTAACCCTGTTCTAACAGATAGAAGTCAGTGGCTGGATTTTTTTCTGCAGGAAGACTTGTTATTCAGAAAGAACCAACTGTGTGTACAAAAATGTTCCATGAGAGAAAATTTGATTAAGGAGAAGCATAGTGGTGGACTTGCTAGACACTTTGCTACTGACAAGACTTATGAGCAGTTGAGTCACTTTTATTTCTGGCCCAAGATGAGAACAGAGGTGGATAAGTTTGTGAAGAACTACAAGATTTTCCAGTATGCTAAAGGAAGGAGCCATAATGTAGGATTGTACACTCCCTTGCCTATTCCAGACAGGCCTTGGGACATGGTGAGTATGGATTTTATTCTAGGATTTCCCAAGACTTAGAGAGGGAATGATGCAGTCTTTGTTGTGCTGGATATATTCTCCAAAATGGCACATTTTATTCCATGCTACAAAACTAGTGATGCCACCCATGTTGCTAACTTGTTTTTCAAAGAAGTTGTTAGATTGCATGGGTTGCCCAAGAGTATTGTTTCAGACAGAGACACCAGATTTGTAGGTCACTTTTGGAGGAAACTATGGAAGAAAATTGGTACCAAACTAAGTTTCATCTCAGCTTATCATCCCCAGACCGATGGAGAAACCGAGGTAGTGAATAGGAGTTTGGGAAATTTGTTGAGAAGTTTTGCAGGAGAACATCCCAAGCAGTGGGATCATATTTTGCCCCAGGCAGAATATGTATATAATGATTCACCAAACAGAAGCACAGGGAAGAGTCCATTTCATATTTTTTATGGAATGCACCCCAGAGGAATATCAGAGGTAAGAAATCTGGGAAGAGCAGAGCTAAGGAGTGCATATGGTGAGGAATTTGCTTCAGAGATCCAGGCCATACATGAACAAGTGAAACAACAATTACAAGGTAGCAGCATCAAATATAAAAACAGAGCAGACTTGAGCAGAAGAGAAGTTCATTTTGAAGTAGGAGATCAGGTTTTGGCACACTTGAGAAAGGAGAGATTCCCAAAGAAGCAGTACAACAAGTTGAAGTTCAAAAAGATTGGGCCATGCAAGATACTTAGGAAGTTTTCTGCAAATGCTTATGAGATTGAATTTCCACCTGATGTTGGAATATCTCCCATTTTTAATGTTGCAGATTTGTACAAGTATGAAGATGATGTTGCAGAAGAAGGATCAGTAGACAAGGAGCATATTGAGTGGAAAGAGCAGCTACCTCTAGCACAACCATTGCAACCAGAAAAGATATTGGACAAGAGAGTGTTCAGAAGGACCAGAGGACTAGAGTACTTTCAGTACTTAATCAAATGGAAGGAAAAGCCAGAGGAAGATGCCACTTGGATGACTGAAGAAATGTTGCGGCAAAAAGGCAGATCAGTGGAAGAGCTCATGGACAGGAGCCCATGAAGAAAATTTCCCTCAGGAGTCTGATGCAGGGGCATTAGACACTAGCCAGTAATGTAGGAGGTTTTGTCCACATGTTGTGGCTAGGAGGGTTCGAAATCCATCAGATTGAAACAGCTAGGTGTCAATACCTCAACTGACTATTTTTATTTAGATTAGTTAGAATTGTAGAAGTCGAAGAGATTTGGATTCGATCCATCTTTCATATTCAGTATTTGAATAATTGTACTTAGGTGGTTTATTTTCCTGAACGGTCCCCACAGAGGAACCGAAAGGACATATGTTGATATATATAAATGTAATCCCTCGGATATAAAGGGGAGGAAATTAGAAGAAAAAAGAGAATCTCTGCAGTAAACTCTGTGTAAGAGCAATGGCTTCCAATTGAATGAATTTCAATCTTTGTTGTCTATCCATATTCTTGAATTGTCGATTAGGAGAACTTCGTTGAGTCGGAAGCGATTGTCCACTGGTAACTCCATTCTCTGTCTTTGTATGCTTGTGAATTGGTTGGATTGCCTTTGAACTCCCGTGAAGATTATTGGAAAACCATGTGGATTTAACTCCCTCGTAGGTGTGGACTGCGTAATGAATTCACAATAATATTCGCGGAATTCCCATACGAAAGAATAAGTTGCTTTGTTAAATTAAGGCCGGGACCGAGACTAACCAGAGGTAGTAACCCAAGTTAAGATGTACAAGAGAGAGCGCAACCTGAGTGCATAGCCGTGGTTAATCACTGTACAACAAAACCACAATGGATTTCCAAGGGCGGATTGCCCTATTTCGCACCGCCTCTCGACGTTAAGCGGTATTCATGGGTCAGGCAGCAATTCCATAGGGAATCTACTGCGTGTCCAAGCGGTTTTTGTTAACATGAAATTTTGTGCGTTAAAGTCCGACGGGGGACGCGCAGCGAAATGCACCCGAGCTGTTGATCAAGGCGAAGAAGATCGGACGGCGGGAGCGGGAGGAAGACGTGCGAAGTTTAATGAAGAAGCATGGGAATTAACCTAAGGTCTGAGCGGTTGATTGATTGAAAATTGACATATAAGGTGGGGCCCGGGTCGCGACTTGTTATAGAGTTAGATGCGTTGGACTATGTATATAAGGTTTCATATGTATACATATATATAAAACAAGCGGCTATAACTCTATTATAAAGTTGGAAATATATATATAGGCACGAGATATCAATTTGCGAAGGTTCAAAAAAAAAATACAAGGGTTTGGATATACATATATATATCTCTATATATATATATATTTGCAAGTCAGGGAGCATAGATAAATAAATATAATTGCCATAGGGTTTGGTTGATAGAGGCACGAGACCGCACTCTTTGTTGGGGGACCTTTCAGCACTGTTGTTGCGTCATTGGTGCTCACTGAGAAAGGAGTTGAAGATGTGAATCTTGGAACACCTGACAAGCCCAATTTTGTGAAGCTGTCAAAGACATTGTCTCTTGAGGTAAAGGAGAAGTATGTTAAGTTGCTTTCTGAATTTTTTGACGTGTTTGCATGGGATTATTCAGATTTGAAAGTGTATGATAAGAACATAATCTAGCATACTATTCCTATCAAGCCAAATCAAAGGCCATTCAGACAGAAGCTGAGAAGAATCAATCCGAGGCTGCTACCATCCATCGAAAAAGAGGTAAACGGGTTATACAAAGTAGGTATCATAGTTCCCATTAGATTTTCTGACTGGATTTCAAATTTGGTCCCGGTTCGTAAGAAGACTGGAGAGATAAGATTGTGTATAGATTTTCGAAATTTGAATAAGGCAGCTTTAAAGGATAATTATCCACTTCCGAAGATGGACCATATTATGTAGAGATTAGTTGGAGCATCTAGGATGTCACTACTCGATGGTTACTCAGGCTACAACAAAATCTTGGTGCATGAGAAAGACCAAGATAAAACTGCCTTCACAACACCCTGGGGAACCTTTCAGTATGCTAAAATGCCATTCGGACTGAAGAACGCTAGAGCTACTTTCCAGCGTGCAATGGAAATTTCTTTTGCAAATGAAAAAGATGTTTTTCTTGTTGTTTATTTGGATGATTTGACAGTGTTTTCAGGATCAGATGATGAGCATTTCACCATTTGAGAGTTGTTTTTCAACGTTGCAGAAAGTTTGGGATTTCTCTCAATCCAAAAAAGAGTCTCTTTTCCATGGATGAAGGAAAATTTCTAGGGCATATCATCTCTAAAGAGGGCATCCGTATTGATCCAGCTAGAGTGGAGGCAATTCAGCTCATAGATATTCCATGAAATAAGAAAGAGATTCAAGCCTTCAATGGTAAGATGAAGTTTTTGCGCAAATTTATACCTAACTTGGCTGAACATTTGAGAGAAATGACCAATATGCTGAAGAAGGAAAACACTGTTAAATGGAGTGAGGAGGCTATCAAGTCATTCAATCTGGTAAAGTTTTCTTTGTCTAATGCCCCAATTTTGATCAGTCCCGACTATACTCAAGATTTTATTATCTTTTCGTTTGCATCTGAGCATACTATGGTTGTTGTTTTAATGCAAAAGAAAGATGACGTCGAAAAGCCAATTTCCTTTTTCAGTAGGACTATTAGAGATGCTGCTTTAAGGTATAATATTATTGAAAAAAAGGCATTGAAGAATTTTAGGGGAAATATTCTGCATTCACACGCTATAGCATATGTCCCTAACGCAGCAGTGAAGGATGTGTTGATGCAAACTGATCCAGAAGGTCAAAGAGGTAAGTGGATATCAGCTATGTTGGAGTATGTCTTGGAGATCAAGCCCACGAAATTGATCAAAGGCCAAGACTTGGCGAAATTGATGGCCCAATCAAATCTGCATGCCCTGGATATAAACCTCATAACATCAGTAGCAGGAGATGATGATGAAGGTTTTCTGGTTCCAATTTCAGATATTTTTCTGTAGTCCCCATGGTATTCTGATATTTTTTATGTTCTTCAGCATCTATCACCTCCTACAGGCAGGTCTAAGAGTAAAGGTAGATCTCTCAAACTTAAATTTGCTAAATATTGTATTTTAAACGATGCTCTATATTGGAAAGATCCAGGAGGTGTTTTTCTCAATTGTCTGGTGGAAGAAGAAGCTCAGAAGATAATGCATGATTTTCATAAAGGTGACTGTGGTGGTCGCTTGTTTTGGAAGACTACAGCTAATAAGGTATTGAGAGCAGGGTATTATTGGCCCACGTTATTTTCTGATTTATATAAAACAGTGATGAATTGTCACGAATGCCAAATTTTCCAAGGGAAGAAGAAATTGCTTCCACTTCCTTTGAAATCAGTTTCAGTGAATGCGCCTTTTCAGTAGTGGGGGCTTGATTTTATAGGAGAAATTCATCCTGCATCCTCAGCACAACACCGATGGATATTGACAGGGACGTATTACTTTACAAAATGGATCGATTCCATCCTAGCGAGGCAAGAAACTGAAATGATAATTATTCAATTCCTTGAATCGAATATTTTATCTCATTTTGGCTGCCAATGTAAAATTGTGACAGCTAATGCAGCATCATTTTGATCCAAGAAGATGATCGATTTCTGTGACAAATATAATATCATGTTGGGCCATTCCATAGCATATTATCCACAAGGCAACGGCCTGGTAGAGTCATCAAAAAAATCGCTGATAAATATAATTAAGAAAATTCTAGAGGCAAAAAAAAGAAATTGGCACTGAAAGCTCATCAATGCACTATGGGCAGACAGAGGTAGCAGTAAAAAATCAATAGGTATGTCACCTTTTAAATTAGTTTATGGAACTGACGTTGTCTTTCCTACATATCTTACAGTCCCAGTTATGATATTATTATAAGAAGTTGGCAGCGAGGATGACGACAATCAGCGAAGGATTAACCATATGACACACCTTCAGAAAACAAGAGAAGAAGTGTCACAGAATGTGATTTAGTTGCAGGAATAGATTAAAAAGATCTATGACCGAAAGACTAAAGCAGAAAAGTTTCAGCTGGATGATGTAGTGTTGAAATGGGATGCAAGGAATGAAGATAAAGGGAAGCATAGTAAGTTTGACAACCTTTGGAAAGGGCCATACAAAATTTCAGCATACAAGGGACAGAATTCCTTCTTGTTTTCAGAAATGGATGGCCAAGATTGCCCTAGAGGATCAGTAAATGGTAGGCTTTTGAAGCACTACCATTGTTGAAGACAGTGGATCAGAATCTATGTCATCATAATTGTATATACCATATTATTTTGATCAGAGTTCAAATACACAATCATTCAAGTTTGGGGCCCAAGGTGAATGCTATAAAACTTAGATGATATGCGTATGGTTCAGTTTTATTTTAGTTTTCAGTCTTCAGTCAGAGTCAGTTTTCAACATTTTTGACTCCCTTGCCCAATGGATAAGGCTACTTGGTCTACAGTGTTCTTGGCACCTCCAAGGAGCTACCATCCCCATTGGAGCCAATGCTAGTGTCAGTCTAGTTATACTGCCATCAATGATCAAAACCGCTCTTTTGCATTTGCGTATTAGGAGTCTCATACCAAATAAATTTCACCATTCCGCTAGGTCATGGATTCATTGATGGTAGTAATTTTTCATCAATTTTCCCTCATAAGGTACTTGTTGATTCTCCTTTCTATGATCTTGGTCATGAGTCACTTTCAATTTCAAAAATCATGTCATTAGGTCATAGGATAGGTCTAATTAGTTTCTAGGGTCTAACCATGGTCAAATTAATGAGTCAAATGTCAATAAATATCAGCAAGGGCATGAGGAAGTCAATAAAATCAAAGTCATAGCACCTGGAAGATCAAAGAGATATTTTATTCAGCTTGATGTAATTTTCACCTCAAAACCATGTTTTGAGGCGAAAAAATGATATTTTTCCTTTATTATCATTCATTATGTATTTTTATGTCATCATATGTAATAAGTTATAATTCAGAAGCTACGATCTCCACAAAGTCATCATCTTGCCTTCAGAGAAGTTTTTCATAGCATGTTCAGCACCAAATCATTTTCCAAGTAAATCCATCAGAAAGAGCCCACAAAGAGCTTTCCAACGATATACTGTACTCTCAAAACCGACTTCTAGATTGAAAATTATGCTTAAGTGAAGCAAAAGTCCCCTATTTCCTCAATCTTCCCCTATTTTCCATTTTTCCCTTAAAATTTATGTTCAAAGTTTATATTTCCTTATAAAATTATTTTTTTCCTCCCTCTGATTATAAAATCACATTATAAAATTATTTAAAACAAATATGCAATTTGTTCCTTAACCACTTCCCCGCCATGCTTGAAACATTATAATATAAATCAAAGGGTTATATCATATAAACCCCGTCGTTCCAAACCACTTCCCCACCGCACTTTGTAACAAAACTTTATAATAAATTTTTATATAATATAAACCCCGCTACCTTAAGACCCTCTCTATCGCAGTCGTAAAATTTTTATCGCCTGCCCCGATTGGCCCATCGCCCAAACTTCCGATGCGATTGTATTAAGCGGCTTTCGATGGAAAACTTCAAATGGAACCCTTCCGATATACATCCCCGCCGTTGATTTAAATAATGATCTAATGATCCAAAATACCATCGGCACTTCTAATTGTTCCACTCCCGATTGTGTACCTCCGATGGCCAACCTCCGATTGGCCCTACCCGATGCGATCCCGACAATTGATCTGATTGCCGATTAGATGGTTCATACGCGATTAGACCATCGCAATCGGCACTTTCATAAGGTCCTCCCCGATTGATCTCCTCTGAGTACACTCCCACCGTTGATCTTTCCCCTTTGATCCGACGGCTCACAGCCCATCGAACCTTTCCAATCACGTTCCCACTTCGCTCCCCTTTCAACTCCCGATTTAAATTGACCCCAGGCCCACCTCATAAAATTATGCCCGTCTATAACAAAATGCCTTTCCCTTGGTTTGAATCGAAATTTTATTTTATTTTATTTATACAAATGCCTTCCCTCCTCCCAATCGCATCGGAAGTTTTGGTTTGGCATAGTCACATAACATATTACCATGATTCATTATGTATCCCCTTCCCCCTCTGATCCCAATTGTGATTAATTTTTTTAAAATGCATCGCACATCATATAACAAGGTCCTATTGTATGTTATATTCCCTCCCCTCCGTCTATTCCGATTGCAATTATAATGTGGATCCCACCTCCTTTCCCTTCCCTTTTCCATTTAAAATTATTTTTTTCCCTTCACCAAAATTATAATTTAATTTCAGTTTTATTTCAGTAGCATTTTAATAAAATATCAGTTTTTCAAACGAATAATGGAAAGAAAAACAAACAGTCAGCTGGACGAGATCTAAATAAAACAAAGATTTCTACAGCAGCGTAAGGATAGGAATTTTCTCCTCAAATTTGCTATTTATCATTCAACAGCGAAATTGTAAATCTACCCAATTAAAGCAAATGTAATATTATTCCTTTTAGGGGGAAGATTGTAGGATTTCTTTTCTATGATTAGTTTTCAGTTCTTCAGCTGTTAGAATAGCTCCCTTTTTATGTGGATCTCTATTCCCACATTTCAGTGTATTTAATGTAATTGTAAATCATTTGTAAGAGGTATGAAGTCTGTAATTCAGCAGTAGGGGAATAATGTGGAAGAAAATATCTGCACTCCATTGTATAGTTTGACAGGGATTAATAAAGAGATGCAGCTCTAATTTGTGGGATCCATGTGGTATGAGATTTAGAATTTGTTTCTCTCCTTTGTTCCATATGTAAATTTTTATGTTTTTCCTCGCATCCATAAACATTTCTGTTTGAATGCTTTCAAGATAGAAAGGTAGAATCCATTTTATATGCTCTACCTTGGGAAATCATTCATACTCTGTATTTTTCTTCTGTTTGAAAAGGATCCATTTATTGTGCCCTTTTTAGCTCCTTGCCAGTCTTTCCATCCAATCTTTATTAAATTTTAATTGCTAAATTTTCCTACCTATCTTGCCCCATGAAATACCCTGTGTCCTAATTTAATCCCCAGCTTCAAACTGTCCCATTTTATCCCACACATCCCTGAAATTTCATTCATTTATTAAACATTTTCCTATCATTTTATCTAGCCTAATATCAGATTATTATTGTGTTTTATTGAATATACATCTTTACGGAGAGAGCCCTCCCCTGTCCTTGTAGGGCTAGCTACAAGGCTGAGCGTGGTTTAGTTGTTACCCTGTTTTTCCCTTTTCAGCCTGGTCCAATTCGGGTGCTAACAAAACGATTGAAGAAACATACATAAATATTCATAGTAATCATAGGTCATAACTCCAGTAGGTATATTTATTTCCTTATTGTTCCTATATATCTATACACACACACACACACACACACACACACACACATATATATATGGTAAATAGGATATTTACCCAAGGATGAGCTATTTTCAAGGATTTTAATTTAGTTGGTTTTCCAATGAAGATTAACAATGAAAAATCATAGCACTAGAAGAATAATATCAATCAAAGATGACGATTTTAATTTTGGGTGGTTTTCCTATGAATATTAACAATGAAAAATAATTGCATAGATACTTAAAAATCATAGCACTAGAAGCATGATATCAATCAAATATGACAATGAGGGCCTAGAGATGAGAAGGTAAATATAGAAAATTTAATCTAGTTAACTCGATATTAGGTGAAGCAAGATATGATCATTCTGATCAATAGCGCCAACCATTTTCATGCCGAAATTTCACAATTTAATAGAAGATGTGAACCATTGTGTGCCCTACTATTTCCACATGATTGGCTAAGCAACCCATGAGACACAAGTTAATGTCCTTATGGGCACATTAAACAAGAAAGAATATATTTAGGGTGAGATTGTGTTCTTGATCTATTGTAGCTATTTCAAAATTTTCATATATAAATGAATAATAGTTGTGTTTTTTACTCATTTATGTTTTATTTTGATTTAGGAATGTTTTTACACATCAAGATTTTTCAAGCGGATGGTTCTTGTCCTTAAATCCAATTACCTTATTTATTTTAGGAACACATGTCTCCAAAGGATGCTAAGATTGACTTCATGGCCATGAAACTTGAGTTTTCATGCAAGATAACTTGTTTCGTGTTATAGTGATGTTCACCTTGGTAGTTTTATATTTTAAAAGAAAATGTTGTTCCAACTAGGGCTTTCAATTTTTTCTTTTATTATTATGTAAAAATCATATTGCATTGGGTTTGAACCAATTTTTAAACATGTGAAGTGTAATAACTTTGTATATGGAAATAAATTAGTAACCATACTCATCTATATTCAACTTTGTAGGTCGCATCATGTAAACATAAGGATTCAAACACATTCTACTCATGTTGTAGAAATATTTACCCTTGTAAAATCTCAAGCATCCATCACATCAATTAATTTGGAATGGAATATATTGAGTTGGAGAAAATTCTTGTAAATAACCATGAAATAAATTCATTTGAAACCTAATATTTAATGGTTGTGTTCAATGTTTGTTAATATTTGTGTTAAATGTTTGTTCAAAAGGTTAACAAAATTATTTTTAAATCTATTAGAGATATCACAGATGTATCATGTGAAAAAGTGGGGGTACCAATTCACCCGGGAAAACAATAGTCTTTGCATGGACATTACAACCCAACAAAATGAAAAGTATTTCCCTTCTAGTAAAAGTTATCTTCATATTGTCCATAGGAACAAATTATGATATATGCATACACGGAAATATCAAAAGCTAAATTCGTCTATCTTCTACTAGGTTAGCTAAACTATTGCTTGTTGTTTAAAATATCAAACGAATTATAAAACCAATATAGCCCTAAAACATATATTAAGGAATAGAAAATATGAAAACTTGTGATACAAAAAAGGTTTGACAAATTAAAACAACACAAGAAATGCTATAAAGAACAATGTGAAAGAACCAAAGATACTTACTATCAACGAATAATATGATTTTTTTTCAATGATAATGAAAGTCACTACAATTTAACAATCATAAGTAGAAGGAAAAAATCCAAAAACAAACTCCATCCAAACAGTTAGGGAAATTGTTTAGATTCTAAAGTTGTAAAGCGAAAGCTATTGGGGTAACTGCTTCAACAAACCATGTAGTATACTTGAAATGAAATTTCTTTTGTTTGTCATGTTCTTTTAAATATATTAACAACATATTTTGTTTTTCATATCCTTAACAACATTCTATAAAATAAACAATTTTTTTTTTATGTTTAAACATGAAAATCCTTCATCCTTTAATTTCCTACTAAGGGAAAAGGACATGCATAAATATTTGGTGGGTATTAACCACTACTAAGGTTGCACATTTACATTTGTACTCCTACATGTTAAGGCATTGAAGAAATCATAACGGATGGTAGGCAATAACTCCTAGTAAGTATATTTATTTCCATCTTGTTCCTATTCATTTTTTACGCAAATACTTGCTTAAATAATGGTGGGATGTAACTGATGGTAAATTTTTAATTTTAGGTGATTTTCCTATGGATATTAACAATTTTAATTTTAGGTGATTTTCCTATGAACTTAATAATGAAAAATCATTGCACAAATATTTAAAAATCATGGCATAAATATTGCAACTACATCCATAAATTATGGAAAAAAATATGAGGTAGTTAACCACATGGCACAAGGCCTATAATACGACCTTAGAATTTATGATCCAATTAAATGTTTGAAAACTAAAATTTTCAATAATATTGACAAAAATTGTGTTTTCCAAAGTTAAACATTATAACTTGTATTAGTTAATGCTAAACTAACAGTGGTCAACAAGAAAATCAATTTCTAGAGTCGTGCCTAGGTAGGGACTAATAAGTGCTTTATGACACGAGGTATAATGTTTGTTCCAAATAAAAATTTCAACAACCAATTTTCGACTTATATATTTTCTATTTGAAATTGAAAATAATTATATATTCAATTGAAAATAGTAATATATTAAAAATTATAATATTCATGTTAAAATTTGAATGATATTTCAAATGAATTTTTAAAGAAAATAATAGTATCTAATGAAATAATAATAAAAATAAAGTTATATATCTCATATATACTCATATTTATTATTAACCTAGTTTCTTTTGGCTTAAGTTTTAAAGGCATGTTATCTAGAAACATTCATAACATTGTAATGAATGAAGGATATTGGCCTTTCTTAAATATTTTTCAAAAGGAAGAAAAATTATCAAATGTAAATGGGAGTATAATAATAAGTAGGCATAAGGTGGAAGTGTTAAATACATAAGTCCCAATCACTTTCCGAAATAGATTTTTAAGTTGAAGGTCTTGAATATAATTAAACATTTATTCCATGGAAAAAATGAATCCCATTCATCTTACTTTAGCCCTTACTACCTCATATAAATGGGAGATCCATCACACATATGTTAAATCAACATTCTTCAACTTCTTCTTTGGGGATTTGTGGGAATAAACTTACATGGAAAACCTCCTCACAGTGTTAAAAATGATTCCAACCTTGTTTGACATCTCTTTATCATCTTCAATAACATGGTCAAGTTTGGTATGATAAAATAATAAGTTTCTTCTTGACATGCACTTTTCTATTTGTCATTTTGGCCCCAATATCTAAGCCCAAAAAGTAGATAGTCATCTCATAATACTTTCTTTATATTGATGACCTTACTCTCGCTAGAAATGGACCCAAACTTTTAAAACTTATGAAATCCATCCTTGAAATGATAAACTTAATTTATGTATATTATTTCATTACTCTCCAAGTAATGAAAATAGAACAGGAAATTTATGTTTCCTAATCTATATATGCATGTGATCTTCTTCATCATTGTCACATCGAAAATTTCAAACCAATCCCATCTTTTAATGACGAGTGAAAATTTCTATGACTCGTGTTAGGCCTAAAGTAAATGACACTTTATACGATCATATTTTATATTTAACTTATAATCATCCTAATATATCCTTTGTTGTTAGTATCATTTCCCGATATATATTAAAAAACCCCATAAAATCCATTAGATATCAAGAAGAAAGATAGTTTTAGTTTTAGTTTTTGTTTCAAACCTGTGACTTAGTATTCTCAGAAGCCACAAGGTCTTATTATTTTTTCAACAAAACCAAACTATACAAAATAACTAATGCAAGTGTTAAATTTAGATAACCATGGTGTTCTATGCTGGATGCCATTTTACTTCAATATTTCTTAGGCTCGATACAAAATAGAAATCACATAAACATGAAAGTAAAATGTTAATAGAACACAATAATAGATCAATAGAAGACAAGCCAAATATAGAACAAATTTACAATTGCTATTGTCCAACAAAGATATGAGATATTGTTGTGTTACGATGGTCAACAAGATGCTTCAACCAACAAAGTCCTCTTGGTCAACCAATCTTCCATGTGTCACACCCAGAATGCTCAAAGATAGCTCATCACAAGTCAATGTTGGTAAACCCAAAGTCAACGCAAGACAACAACAGAAAAGTCAACACAATAGATTAGGGCATCAGTGAAACAACTCAGATTTCCTTGATTTTAGTGCCCAACAGTACAACCTCTCAAAATCAGATTTTTGGTAGAATTTTGAGGTCAAAAGACTAAGGGTTGACCACGGTTAACGCTGGTCAAAACTACAGCAACAAGCCCTAAACAGATCCGCAGAAAAAAACAACTTTTCTCCACATGCGTGAGGGGAAAAAGGCCTCCAAAGGCTATCAAACCAATCAGATCACCATGATATAATGTGTGATGTGTTGATGAGAAAATGACCTCCAAGTCTCTCCAATTTATATCCATCAATGAGGGTGTGTGAGACATCTATTAGGCATGTGAGCCTACATTACAAATATGGATGATCTTGCACATGTGGAAAATAAATTCAAAATAAATGTTCTGCTCATCCAAACAAGATGATATTTAGATCAATATTTCACCTCTCTGAAAAAGGAATCCAACAAAAATATGACCATCATCATAGGAGCAGTGAAACATGGAGTTTGGACCTAGTTGCTGAAAATTAACACTCCCTTTCAACTAGGGAGAACTCCATCAGTCCACAAGTGTCATCCATCAGTGCCATCATGTACTTTCACCAAAAGTTGTGCCTCATCCTATTATAAATTTATTTTTTAGCTCTCGTTCTTAGATAGAACAAAAAGGTGTGTCACAAAGACATCACACTCAGCTAACCCGAAGTTAGCTTAGAGGTAAAAACCTCTCTTAGACTAAAAAATAGTCTCATACTAACCTGAAGTTAGTTTACTGACCCAAAAGTCAGTTTAGAGGTAAGAACCTCATCATACTTGATCCCAGATAAAGGTGTTGGACACTGTTGGTCACTTTAATTGTTTAACAATTCAAGTGCCACATAAATTGTCGACCCAGGAAGGTCTGGTTCTTTCAAAGGCAATCACACACTATATATTCTCAATTCCAAAATCAAAGAAAGGTTGTAGTATTTATTACACTAATTATATTAACCACACTGTTCACACCTCACTTCAACAAAGCTGAAGTCTACTTGTGTTACAGCAAGGACAATCCTTCTATTGCACAGTCTTGTTCAAAGAATCCTAGAAAAGGTAATGAAAAGAAATGATTCTGCAGAAAGGAAAAACAATCAACTATAACTGAGAACAAGACCCTGTTCCTCCAACTAGGAATATTTAACACCTGTTTCCTGATATCAAACCATCACACATTAATTTCATAAATATATTTATGAAATAAAATAACTCACGGCTTTCCAGAATGAATTGCACAAAGCAATGTAGTGGATGATTTGAAAATAGAGTTCTAAGAGGAAACACAAGATTTCAAAACTGTATAGGTAATCTTCAGTAAACAGAGTTAATTCAGGTGCGAATAATATAAACAGCTAATATACTACGGGGAAAAATGGGTGAATCTTGTGATGAAGGCATACCCTTTCCTTCTCACAAGATTCCCCAGAGAAAGAAATTAAATTGGAGTGCTCAAAATAGACTTTTATTCATCTATCAAAAAGCAACACATTACAATGGAGTCTCACTCCTTCTCTATTCAGGATAATGCACTTCCCACAGTCTAACTATCTTCTAATGATGATGTCTCATCTTTTTAAGGAGGAGACATCTATTACAGTTACATCAGAAAAATCCTATATTTATCCAAATCTGATCTTCTGTTCTTAAAACAGTGTCTTTCTGTTCTTCCAAAGAAGAATGTTGTTACGATGGATACAGGAGTACTAGCTTTGGAATGGTCCATGAAACAGTTTCCCTTACTTGTCTTTGTCTTGCTGCCATGATACTTGAAATACGCCTTCAAAATCGCAAATTACGAGTTGTTTCAACAACGGGATTTGCGTGCCTGTTGATTGTTTCAGCAACGTGATCTTCAAAATAGATTATCAGGGATCTTTAAACTGTTTCAGCAACTAATACTTTCGATTAGTGATTAAATATAAAAGTAATGTAGAATTATATGCAATACAAATTAAATATATAGTCAAGAGAAAAACTTTATATACCTTTTGGGAAAAATGGATAATGTAAGCTTTAAATATGGACTTAGAAAGAGTAAAGTGGTGACAAAATATGCAGTCAAAATGATACATTATGAGGTCCTAACATCCCCCCCAGCTGAAAGGGTTGCATGTGCTCAGGCAAATTTTAGTCTGAGTCAGAGTCTGGATACTAAATTTTTTCATGCAAGTTACTCGAGAAATAACTATAGAAGATGGCATCTGTCAAAGGTTTGAATCCTTGGTTACTTTGCAATTTTTGCCATGTTTCTGCCTCATCTTTTTTAACCAATATGTAATCAGCCTGATATCTTTATATTGGCATCCATAAGATAGGGAAGTGAAAATGATAGCCAATCCAATTCTCAACACATTGCTGAACACATCTGATGTAGTTCGGTATTCTGGACAGTGCAGTTTCAAGGTTAACAGGGCTAAAGGGACTATATTCTTGTCTCTCCTTAGAGGATTGTTGCCACAACATGTTTTTTTCTTTAGAGCAACAGTCTCTTTGGTCCTGATTAAATGATGAAACTCTCGGAGTACTGAGGCTTGCAATTGCTGTATATATCTACTCATTCCTGGCTTCTGCAAAAACTGATGATACTCTACTACAAAAATGGAGGGATTTCGAAGTTCTGGTCTTATCCAGAGGAGGCGATTATCCTCGTTGTGCCTAGCCGCGAGAAAAGCAGTTTTCCATGTGATTTGATTGGCAAGAAAGGGAAAAAATGCCCTAATCTGTATATCACCAACAATAGGATTAAGATTGACCTCTCTATTTTCAGGCATAGCCTCATTACGAAGATACAACTCACATAGTAGATGTTGATCACTAGTGGAAGCCTTAGCAAATGTTTTGAAAAACTGTTCAGATGTGAGTAACTCATAAGGTCTCCCATCCTTAATTGCTTTCAACTGGAAATAAACAAGGCGTTCAGAAAGAAACAGAGAATAATTCAAGGAAGATTTCCTGGTGGCTAATAGTTTTGGTACTAATTGAAACATTAGGATCAGTTTATCTTTTAATTCCTTAGTTTCTTTCTTGGAATCTTTAAGTTGTTGAAGTGTCTGCTCCCAGTTATCCCAATTGGAACACATATGATTTTTCTAGGCCAATTTATGTTGTTGTAAAACTTTGTCTTGATCAATAGCATACTGCTTCTTCCACTTATTCATTATTTCCAACTCTTTCCATGGTGGAGTTTGTGTTCCGGCATTATAGGTAATGGGCTGAGGCATAGTTTGAGTAGCTGAATCAATTAATGTAGGGCAGGATACCTATGGCTTGGTTTCTTTCTCCAAATTTTTTGAAGGCCCTACTGGTTCTTGTGTGACAGTAGGACATTCCTCCTTAACTGAAACTGATGTGGATGCCTCAGGCACTGGGACTTTAACTATCTTCTATCCAGCCTGTTGATAGATGTTTCCACATTCATGGCACATATATTCTTTACATGGGTCGTCCTTTTGCATCGATGTTGTATGGGCCAAGATGTAGAGATTTAGCTCTTTATCGAAGGCTTCCCTTTCTGTTACCAACTCTCTTTTGTAGGCTTCTAATTTTGACTTTAAAAAATCATTTTCCTCTAAAAGATAGGCCATGGTGACTGAACCCTGTGTATCAGTTGCTTTTGCTGAAGTTGATTGTTGTTTTTCAGCTGTAGCCGGTTCTTGTGTTTCAGTTATAGCTAATTTCCTTATAATATCATGCTAGATGTTTGACCTTTGCACTTCAGCAGCTGGTTCTTGTGTTTCAACTGCTGAGTGAGTAGCTAGTTCTTGTGGAGCAGTTACTGTCTGAGTAGAAAATGATGTCATATTACCCTGGGCATCTGGTTCTTGTGGAGCAGTGCCACAGGACGAGACGGGTAATGATTCTGGGGTTTGGAATGGTGATGATGAATGAAGTTTTAGCAAGATGGCTGCAAGGTCTGGGCTAATGGGAATGGTTTCAGATTCAATGGTTGTTTTCATTTTTCTCCTAGGTACGAAAGCATAAAAAGTGGTAGCTTGCCTTTTCTTTTTATGAGGAGATTTTTCCCTAGGAGAAGGGCTATCGGAGGAGGTGGATGCTTTGGATGTAGCCCTTGTTTACCTTTTTGATACAGAGATTGTTGCAATTCACGTCTTCCTTTTATGAGTAGGGGAAGATGGTGGTATTTCAGCCTGAGAGTCGTCACTAGGGATGTGGAGGGCGGGATGGGATGACTCTACTAAATGAGATGGGCTTGGGGATGGGTCAACTGGATTAACTGGTTTTGAATATGGAATCAATGAAGGATCAGGAATATCTTCCAGTTGCTGTTCCTAAGATATTTCGAGGATTTCTTGGGGATTTTCAGCTTCTTGGGGAATTTTGGGGGCTTGTTCTAGAAGTAAAGGTAGGTTATTTAGAGGGGGGTTTTGCTAAGAAAAGCCCCTCTGAATTAGTAATTGAAAAAGGCGATGATGAGTAAGAGAAATTAGTGGAAATTTTACCCGTCTACAGTAATATGACATATTTTTAATACATCCAAGTAGATAATAAGGAATGTTTACTAGGCTACCATGTCGTAAGTGGCTCATTAAAACAAAGTCATGTTGATAAACTACCTGGTATTGGCCCTCGCAAGTTAAATAATGCTTGAAAAATTCAGCTACCTTTGGCCATGGAGGAGGTAATGAGTGCAGTCCTACGCGATAGCCTTTAATCTCAACATGTTCTCCTGGAAGAAGAAAGTCCCGTTGCGCGTTTAGGATGATATGATTCCTGCTAAACCACCGAGCACCTGTGACTGGAAAACCTGAAACTTGCGCTATATCATCCTCTGTAACCAGAATTCGGACCCCCTGAACTATAAAATGATCCTCTTGAAGGTTCTCTGCAAACTCCAGGACCTGCTAAGGGTCGAATTCTTGAAGTCTTTCAAAATATGTCACCCATCCTTCCTGTTGGAAGATTTGGTAAGCAACTGGAAACAGTTCAAGAAGAGCCATTGAGTCGAGCTCATGTCTAATGGCCGGTCTTCTCATAGTTACTGGTTTAGGTAAATTACAGAGGCAGAGAGAAGAATTACCAGGCTTTGAGTAAAGTAATCGTTGTGACTGAGAACATGGAGTATCAGTAAAGGGCCGAAGTAATGGATGTAAAGAGTGACGGTGGTTTGCATGCTGTGAAATGATGGTTTGTAATTTTGAAATCCCCCCCCCCCCCATGTATGGTGAAATGATGTTTTCAAGTGTGCAAAGATTATAATCATAATGAGGGATATCTTCTCTTTAAACTATCATTTAATTGTATTACATAAAATTCACATACCTTATATTTACCTTTGCTTTATGATTCGAAATATATAGTGCTTGTTTATGGGAGCTTAATTATTGATGGAAGAACTTTAGAATTCTCTGAAATGTAAGAGGATCATATTAGAGTCTGCTGAATCATAAGAGAAAGGTAGTAAATGGACAGTATTCACAGAAGGAGTATGAAGAATAAAAGTGAAGGACTGAAGAAATTTGTGTAGTCATATTTTTAGGGGAATGAAATAATGTTTTAGCAAGGGAAAGATAAATGAGATGCTGCTGAAAGTGGTGTTTCATCAATGGAGAAATAAGGGAAATGCTGCTGAAAAAGTGATGATTTAGCCATGGGAAAATAAGGGAAGTATTTGCTGAGGAGTGGTATTTCGAAAATAAGGAATAGGGAAAATACTTGCTGGAGAATGGTGTAGCAGTGGGTAAAATAGGGAAATGATATGAAGAGGGAAAGAAAGAGTAAGGGGGTAAGTGATGAAAAATTGCTGGGAGATGAGGAAATGAATTGAGATAAGGGGAAAAAATCTTCTCATATTGAAGCTTATATCTTCTTGTAATGAATTTGTCCTCCTTGGTAAGTTCTTCCTTAATCTAAAAAATACAATTGTAACATGCCAACCCTTGATAGGGATTATTAGTTTTAATCTAATACTAAAAATATAGTGCAAAAAAAAATTAAATGTTGTGAGGAGGGGAAGTCTCCCCTAGAAAAAGATAATGTGCATCTGTCATGCAAGCAGCCTTAAAATCTTCTTTAGAAACAGGGCGCTAGTACAAATGAAGCCTATGACCATTTACTAGTAGAGGTGTTTTAAAATCATCAATTTTTAAAAGTCTTACTGTTCCATTGAGAAAAACAACATCTACTTCATAAGGTCCCAGCCATCTTGTATGTAGCTTGCCTTGAAAGTTCTCAAAATGAGAATCATACAATAAGGCCCAATTACCTTTTTGGAATTGCTTTTGCTTGATAGTTTTATCATGCCACTTCATTCTTTGTTGTTGAATCATGGTTGTCTGATGAATGGCATCTAATATTTTTTCATCCAGTTCAAGAAGCTGCTGCAACCTGGCTGTCTGCACATCAGTCAAATCAAGGTTAACAGCTAAAGTAGTTCTTAAAGTTTTAATTTCAAATTCCACAAGAAAAATAACACTTTTACCATAAACCAATTCATAGGGAGAAAATCCTGTAGTATTTCTCCAGGTAGTTCTATAAGCCCATAGTGCTTCAAGGAGATTTTGAGACCAATCCTTCCGGTTATCCTTCATTGTTTTGGTTAGAATGGCTTCTATTAATTTATTTGTTCTTTCCACCTGCCCATTGGCTTGGGGGTGGTATGGTGTAGTCATTCTATGATGAATATGATATTTCTGAAGGGTAGATTTGAAACCATGAGAATTGAAGGGAGGTCCTCCATCTGTAACTAGCTCTCTAGGAATTCCAAATCTAACAAAGATCTCTTCAAATAAGAAAGCTAGGATATCCTCTTCATTAGCTCTAAGAAGTGCTTTGGCCTCCACCCATTTAGTCATATAATCTGTACAGACTAATATATAGACCCTTTGGTTGGATGAAGGATTAATGGGTCCTATAAAATCTAAGGCCCATCTTTCAAATGGTTCAATTATTACCTGGGGGTTTAATGGAATTTCATCTCTGTGATTAGGTTGACCCATTCTTTGACAGCTATCATAAGCCCACACATATTTCTTTGCATCCTTAAACAGTGAGGGCCAATAATAACCCATCCTCAAAATTTTATGTGTCGTTCTTTTATCAGCAAAATGCCCTCCACAAGGGCCATCGTGACAAGATTTTAGTATGTCATACACCTCATCCTCCCTAATGCATCTTCAAATTTTATGATCAAATATTGCGTATAACAAGCACCTGCTTATCCAGCTATACCTGGCACTTTGTTGGATAATTTTTCTCTTTTCTCTATATGACAGGTGTGATGGTAACTTTCCTGCAACCAGATAATTAGCAATGTCTGTGTACCAAGGTGAGTGAGCAGATACTGCAAATAAATACTCATCAGGAAAGGAATCATCTATTGGAATATTATTATCAGTTTTTAACCGTGAAAGGAAATCAGCCACAACATTTTCTTTACCTGGTCGATCTACAATTGTAATATCAAAATCTTGTAGTAACAATAACCATCTGGTAACTCAAGCATTTGTGACAGATTTTTTCATTAAATACTTAATAGCTGAGTGATCAGTATGGACAAAAGTAGAATAACCAGTAATGTAATGTCAAAATTTGTTAATGGAATAAATTACTGCAAAAATTCCTTTTCGGTAACTGTATAATTAAGCTCTACAGGGGTCATGTTTTTACTGATAAAATAGATGGCATAAGGAAGATGGTTTTCCTCTTGTCCCAAGACAGCTCCAATTGCAGTGTCTGAAGCATCAGAAGATATATGAAAGGGAAGTGCCCAATCAGGTCCTCTCAAAATAGGAGCTATGGATAACTGGTGCTTGAGTTCTACAAAGGCTTCCTCGCAAAGATTAGTCCACTTAAATTCAACATTTTTCATGAGCAACACAAATAAAGCCGAAGCTATCTTGGAATTTTCTTTAATAAATCTCCTGTAATATCTAGCATGTCCTAGAAAACTTCTCACATCAGTTTGTGTTTTAGGAATAGGAAGATTCTGAATGACCTGTATTTTGGATGGGTCTACCTGAATACCTTGAGATGAGATAAAATTTCCAAGCACTACTACTTCACTCATCATCATA
The DNA here is from genome assembly GCA_034641835.2 of Pinus albicaulis. Classification (NCBI taxonomy): domain Eukaryota; kingdom Viridiplantae; phylum Streptophyta; class Pinopsida; order Pinales; family Pinaceae; genus Pinus; species Pinus albicaulis. Next base: position 668,939,903 of record CM076571.1, read on the forward strand.
TGAAATTTTTAAGTACTTAGGGAGAGGTGAGCTTGTATACAACGTTCAAGTACCTTCTCAAGATTCTGTAATGCATCTTTGAAAGACACACCATAAGGAGTAAAATCATCCATAAATATTTCCATAGAGTCATTTAGCATATCAGAAAAGATTCTTATAACAGCCCTCTGAAAATTTGCTGGTGCATTACATAGTCTGAATGGAAGAACTCTATAGGAAAAAGTTCTCCACGGGCTAGTAAAAGTGGTCTTGTCTTGGTCTTGGGGTGTAATTCTAATTTGGTTATACCTGCTGAATCCATCTAAAAAGGAAAAGAATTTCTTTCTTGACAAACTATCCAATACCTGATCAATGAATGGTAAAGGAAAGTGATCCTTTTGAGTGGATTTATTTAAGGCTCTATAATCTACACACACTCTCCATTTCCCATTTTTCTTAGGGACTATTACCAGTGGGGAAACCCATTCACTGTCAGATATAGGGTATATAAATCCTGCATTAAGCAATTTCTAAAGTTCCTCTTTAACAATTTCTCTTAAATTAGGGTCCATTCGTCTTTGGGGTTGGCAGACTGGTTGACAACCTTCCTTAATATAAATTCAGTGAGTACATAATTCAGGAGAGATTCCCTTCATATCCGTGTAATCCCATGTGAATGCTTCCTTCTTTTCAAGTAGTAACTTCATTAATTTTTGTGTTTCAGTAACTGTCAGATCAGGATTTATGTTAAGTGTTTTTCTAGGTTCGATTTCCACTGTTATACTTTTAGAAGATATGGTAGTCAATGTTTGAGGTAAGTCTTCAGATTTAATATTTTCTTGGGTATATGTTTCCAAAAGTGTAGTCAATTGATTGTGTGTTTCAGCAGTCATAGAGGAAGGTTCAAAAATAAAATTATTAATTACTGCATCCTCAGTGTTGTTTTTAAGACTTAAAGCTTGTCGAATAGTCAAAATAGGTTGAATAGCGTTATCATCATAATCCATCCACACAGAATTTTCATTGTTAATAATGGGTGTAGCATGAGGGCAAAGAGTAGGCTATTTAGTCTCATAGCCATTGGAAATTGTCATTGAGCCAGATCTACAGCTGATAAAGGCATCAACTATGGCTAGCCAAGGCCTCCCTATAATTAGAGGATGTCCCCCCAACTTTTTTTTAGTTTATAACACCACAAAATCAGCTGGGTAATTCCAGGATTCAACCGAGATAACTAAGTCTTCAACAACTCCCTCTGGTTTGATTGTAGAATGGTCAGCTAAATCTAGGATGGTTGGTGTTTCTCTAATTGTGTTCTTTAGCTGTAACAATTGTAAAGTTTCAAGAGTCATGATATTTATAGCAGCACCTAGATCTACCAGAACTCGAGGGATTATTGTTTTACCAATTTGGACTATCACAGTAGGATGGCAGCGATCACCATATTTGACTGGAGGAGTCTTACCGGAAATTAATGCAGATAGATCACCCATAACATGAACTGTAAGGGGGTCTTTAGCTTTCCTACCAGGTTTCTTAACACAAATGTCTCTCATGGTTCTGGCATAAATCGGTACATCTCTCAGTGCCTATAAAAGTGGAATTTTAACATATAGATTCTGCAATTCCCCTAAGAGATTAAAAGCAGGTAGCTCAGGCATTTTAGTTAAAACTAAACGTTCAGGGAATGGTGGTTATGTTGTTTCAGCACCCTTATTAGGGGGTGATTGTACTTCTTTATGTAGGTCATGTTTCCCAGTTTCTTCTTTATCTGAATCCAAAGAAGTAACATCATCAATAATAGGTTCAACTATTTTCCCAGATATTAAATGGATGTCATTACATTTTACAGGGAAAACAGGAGGTGTAGGCTGGTTCTAAATGTCAATAACTTGCACAGATTTATTATTGGGGTTAGGATTTGGCTGTACAGGTAGGTGGGGTCTCATTTGATTATTTGGTGGAGCACCTGATGGTAGAGGAAGTGGTTGTTGAAATTTAGGAAATTGATTTGGAAATGGAAATTGTTGGCCCCTCCAATTTGAATTACATTGGTTAAAATAAGATGATTGTTGTGGAGGCCAAGAATTCCACATTGCAGGATCTACAAAGGGAGGGTTTGTTTGTTGCATGGGTGGGTAATTCATCTGATTAAAGGGTGGGTATTGCATTTGGTTAAAGGGAGGATAATTTTTCTGACTAAAAGAAGGATAATTGTCTCAACGATTAGTAAATGGCATACTAGAATTCATACCTTGTCCTCGTGGTTGCCACTGTCTTCTTTGTGTTAGAAGATAGACTGCTTAAACTTCTTCTTCTGTTGGTTGCAATTCCGCCTTTACTCCTAGTAGAGAAGGGCATTATTGTGTTTCATGATATTTCTCACAAAGGGTGCAGATTTGTATCTTGTCCAATGGGCATTCCCTTAATGGATGTTTGTCTCTACATTTGGGGCAAAAGACAACCAAAGCTGCTTCTGCTTCTGCCTGCTTCTTTTTAACCTGCAAGGTGTCAATTTGTGAAGAAAAAGAACTTAACATTTCAGTCTTAAATTCTTCAAGAAAATTACCTATTTCAGCTCTTGTTGCTCCCCCACTGGCTGATTTCTGAACTCTTGAATATGTGGCATCTCTATTGTTTTATCTGTTCCTTGCAACTCCTCTTGAACATCTTTTACAGAGGTCAACAATCTCATCATATGATTCTTTAGATATATCTCCTTTACCAAGCATGTTTAGCATGTATAAACATTCATCCCTTACTCCTTTAAGTAATATTGTTTTAAGAATATATTTACTTACACTTAGATGATCGGATCTCTGCAGATTGTATTGTAGTCTTTCCACAAAGTCCTCCAAATTCTCGTCCTCCTTTTGTACCATATTGAATAATTCCTCCCTCTTTTCTCTTGTCCGGCAGTAATCTTGATATTTAAGCAGAAATTTCTGTTTCATTTGTTCCCATGTTGTGATTACCTGGCTTCTGAGGCTCATGAACCATCTTAATGCATTTCCTTTTAGTGTTGCTGGAAACAGTTTCAGCTTTTGAGCATTAGTAACATAATCATAACTTCTGCATAATATATCAAATTCAAAAAGAAATTCGTCAGGATCTGCAAAGGATAAACCATGGAAGTTAAGTAAGGCTGACAATGGGATATTCTTCATAGGAGTTGCTCCTCTAGGGAGATCACTAATGGGAAATCCCAAGTTAGAGAGAGAATTTTCATCTTTTCCCTCTCCTTCAGGATCTACTTGTCCTCCACCAAAGAATCCTTCGTTATTTCCTTCCATTGGTTGATCTCCTACTGCACCTTCTCGATCCTCAAAGTTTTCTACTGGCTCCTCAATGTTTTCCACTTGTTTTTCAATATTTCCTTATGATTCCTCAACTTTCTCTATTGATTCTTTCGCACTTTATTTAGGTTCCTCAACACTGTCTACTAGTTCTTCAACATCTGCTGCTGGTTCCTCTACGTTTTCAGGGCTTAGAACTTCCTCTGTTTCATAATTTGATTGTGGGGACTGTTGAGGCTTTGGTCTTCGAGAGCTTAATCTCTCGGAAGATTCAGCTTTTGATACAATTTCATCTATAAAAGTCTTTCTTCCTCCCCTTCCTTTTCCCTTGCCACCTGTAGGGTTAGTTTTCTTATGGGTTCCACGTCCTCTCATATAATCTACACATCTAAAAGAAAAACATCAATGCTTTTGAAATCTATAACTACATTCTCCGGCACTTTAATATGTGAGTAATCTTAAAATGTGAGCGCAAGTATTAAGCAGATATAAAAGTAGAATTTAATGTGTGAGAGCAATGCATATGATGATATAAATTAAAATCAACACATAAACATCATGCACAGACACCGTATATAAGTGGAAACCCATAAAGGGAGAAAACCACGTCTTATTATTGTTGTGATGCAAAGGCAAGCTCCAACTCCCTCTCACCATTGTTTTTCTACAGGCCCCAACCTACAAGAGGCTCCAACCTCAATTCTGCAAGCTACAACTTGCAAGGAAGCTCCAACTCCCTTCAATTTTCTGCAGGCACCAACCTATCGGAGGATCCAACCTCAGTCAGCTGCAACTGACAGCTATCAAGCTTCAACTTGATAGGGAAGTTCCAACTTCCTCAATTTATCAAAAGAAATGTTTGCTGATTTTCCTTAGATATCAGCTCTGTTCTGTAGCATCTCTTTCTGCTTCTCTCTTCGTTCTCTTCTCTGCCTCAATCTTCTATATTTTTCATTCTCTATTCTTACTCTCTCTCTCTCTCTCTATTTACTTATGCATATCAAATTATATATATAGATTTCCTCACATGACTGTTTGTATTCCACAAGGAATTTTGAGTGACCAACCATGACTCTTTGACTTTTGCCTTATCAATTCTTTGTCCAACTTATTAAAAAATATAACAATATGTACAAATTACAGTGGGAGTTTTTCTTTTCCTTAGGATACTTGCCTTTGCATCACAAACAATATAAACAAAAATATTTACATTTTTAGTTACACATTTCAATTCCACTTAGCTCCTTTTCTGCACTTTGGCTTTACTGGATTTGTCTTTTCTGCTGCTATTGGGTGACTGTTCTGTATATTTTGGTTCACCTCTGTGTCTATTCATCTGTTCACTGTACTTTTGTGCACATGTTGCATATATAACTGCTTTTTAATATAACAGATGATTTTAAATATGGGCAAACTCTCAAGGTTCTAATCTCTTGGGCTGGCACTTTAATCAACTCTGGAGGCTTCTTATACTCACGATTATAAGACCCATAAAATACATAATATGCTCTTGTAATAAACCCAATCAATGTTTTAATAAAATTTCGAAGCAATATTACAGCTCACTATATTAAATATCAGCGTAGTATATATATCAGCATATGTATATGTTTCCCACCAAATGTGAAGACCCATGTATTTACTTTAACGTATGCCCATCTCCGAGTCAAACATAAAAAAAAAACTATTAATAAACTGTGGCTTTTGTTTAGTGCCCAATGTAAGCATGGTCACGGGTTTTATAACCTTTATATCATCAAACTATATTACGTTCCCCACTTAAATATATCACTTGATAACGCTCACATCCACAGTCCCATTTAGTTCTCACTATACCCCATTCTCCTCTACGTGGTCTTCCTCAAATTCCTTTTGATTTCACACACACAGTCATACGTATGCATTTTATAATTTATCCTCTTCCATATTATGACTATGGAAACCCTTAAATATGTTCAGTCGCCATCTTATAATAAGGTTGCCGCCTTATATTAATAACCGATATTTTTAAAAATTACTATAGGCCTCGCCCCCACCATACAATCGACTTTAATCAATAAAATACACACGCCTATACCTTAAGTTACCTTCGCGAATCTTCATAATATTATCATCGTTCGATGGCTTCCTCCATCGACACTGTATCGATATCGCACTGGCCCCCGCCGAGAGTTAATGTGCGATGGCGCGCAAGGAGAGTGGTTTTGCCAACTCGTCTCCGGGACACACATCGGCTCGGGCCCCGTGGACCGCTCCTAACTCGAAATACCGCCCACCGGTGTTGGTGGTGCGATGAAAACCATAAACCGCCGTCACTATTCTACTATTCATCAAGTCATGGTTCCGCTTCTTCGACACGCCAGTTTCCGTTTTACTCCCCCGGGTTCCGCACTATTCACCCCAAGCTATTAAATTTACGCTCCTCCACACCTTGACCAATCCACGTTATAATGGTTCACACACAATATCCCAGTTCTCTGCGTGCATTCAATCCAAAATTCGGAATGAAGATAAACACCTTACTCCTGTCTATTCTACTGTCATCTGTCTCCTACTACCTTTGTTCCTTCTATGCTGCCTCTTCCTCCTCTCTGCTGCCTCTGTTCTCTGCTACTTTTCTTTTCTCCTTTCCTAGTTATTGTTTCAGATGTTCCTCCTTTGCCAATTCCTTTGCCATCAATGACAACATTTCCAACAGTCTCCCCCTTTGGCATTGATGGCAATGCTCTTCCTCTGTTTTCCTTATAGAAGCCCCTTTTTGCTTTTCCTCCCCCTTTGACATCAATGGAAAAGGGTTGCTCATTTCGTAGTTTGCTTTCTGCATTTCCTCTTTTTGAGATCTTCTGAATTTGTACCCTGCTGCTCCAAAATTTGGATTAAATCTAAAATTCTGACCCTGTATCCTTTTCTTTTTTCTTTCTTTTCTTTCTTTCTTTTATTTTTATTTTTATTTTTTTTGTGCTGGGTGTACTCTTTCCATAATCCTTTCATCCTGAGGACCTGTTTCATGCTTTCCTTGCTGGATGATCTCCCCCTGGAATGATATTTTCGTTTCTGTTCTCCCCCTGAAATTGTGCTTTCTATTTATATCAGAGAGTAGCATCTACAGATACTACCCCTAGTCTATCTCTCAAATATTCAAATGGTTATCTAGCAAGAGGTTTGGTAAATATATTAGTTGTTTGTTCTTTTGTTGGTACATATTCCAGCCTTACTATCTTTTGAGCCACTTTTTCTCGGATAAAATGATACTTGATTGGAATATGTTTAGTTTTTGAGTGAAGTACAGGATTTTTAGATATACTTATAGCACTTGTATTATCACATTTTATTGAGATAGGTTCATCAGTGCTCACCTTCATGTCTTGGAGGGTTTGCTTCATCCACATGACTTGTGTACAACATGTTGCTGCTGCTATATATTCTGCTTCTGCTATAGATAGAGAGATAGATGTTTTTTTCTTGCTTAACCATGCCACCAGACTTTCTCCTAAATAGAATGCACCTCCACTTGTACTTTTCCTGTCATCCACACAGTTGGCCCAATCTGCATCTGTGTATGATGTCAAGGTGAAGTTTTTTCCTTTAGGATGCCAAAGCCCATACAGTGTTGTTCCTTGTAGATATATGAATATTCCTTTTACTGCAAGAAGGTGATTTTTTTTAGGTGCTGCTTGATATCTTGCCACTAGTCCTACTGCTAGCATGATGTTTGGTCTTGATGCTGTCAGATACAACAGACTTCCTATCATAGATCTGTAGAGTTTTTGATCTATATCAGCAGATCCATCATCAGCACATAGCTTACATCCCTTGATCATGGGAGTTGACACAGGTTTGCAGTCCTCCATTTTGAACTTTTTCAACATTTCTTTTAAGTATTTTTCTTGTGAGATGAATGTACCTGTGTTCTTTTGCTGAATTTGAAGTCCTAAGTAGAAACTGAGCTCTCCAATCATAGACATCTCAAACTCTATTTTCATCTCATCAACAAACCCTTTTGCTAGTTCTTCTCTGTTGCTTCCAAACATAATGTCATCAACATATACTACAACAATCAGGAGTTCATTTTCATGGGCTTTTATGTACAGATTGTTGTCTACTCCACCTCTCTTAAAGCCTTGTTTTTGCAAATATTTATCCAGTCTTGAGTACCAAGCACGAGGAGCCTGTTTTAGTCCATATAGAGCCTTCTTCAGTCTACACACATAGTCTTCTTTGTCTGTTAAAGAGAAACCTTATGGTTGTTCCATGTAGACTTCTTCTTGAAGATCTCCATTCAAAAATGCAGATTTCACATCCATTTGGTATACCTTGAAGTCTTGGTAGCATGCAAAGGCCAGAAACATTCTGATGGCTTCCATTCTAGCTACAGGAGCAAATGTTTCATCATAATCAAGTCCTTCAATTTGTGAATATCCTTTGCAAACTAGTCTGGCTTTATTCTTGATTACCTGTCCTTGCTCATTCATTTTATTCTTGAATACCCATTTTGAGCCAATGATATTTTTCTCAATTGGTCTAGGAACTAGTTCCCAGGTATTGCTCTTCTCAATTTGATCCAATTCTTCATTCATTGCCTTTACCCAATACTTGTCCTTGCTGGCTTCTTCAAATATCTTTGGCTCTATCTGTGATAACATGGCTATGTATACCTCTTCTATTTGTTCTGTTAGCTGCCTTCTTGTCTGGACCCCTGCTTTCTTGTCTCCTATGATCTGATCTTCAGGATGATTCTTCTGAGTGTATCTTGAGGGGGCTTTCGAGCTCAGCTCTGCATCTTCTGTTGTCTTGCTTGTTTCATCATCATTCTGGTTTTCTTCTTCATGGTTGTCTGATGGACTGGAGCAGTCTGTATCTCTTGTATTGTTTGGAAGTTCTTCATCAAATATCACATCAATACTTTCAACTATTTTTCGAAGAGTCTTGTTGTAGCACCTGTACCCTTTACTTTTGGAAGCATATCCTAGAAAAATCCCTTCATCTGCTCTTGCATCAAATTTCCCAAGATTTTCATCATTATTCTTTATATAACACTTGCTTCCAAAAATTCTAAAATGTTTGATTGAAGCTGACTTTCCATGCCATAGTTCATATGGAGTCTTGTCACTGCTTGGCCTTAAGTGGGCTTTATTAAGGATATGCACTGCTGTGTGTACTGCTTCTGCCCAGAAGGTTTGAGGAATATTACTCTCTTGCATCATGGCTCTGGCAATTTGTTGAACAGATTTGTTTTGTCTCTCTGCTACTCCATTCTGCTGAGGTGTCCCTGCAATAGTAAATTGTTGTTTTATGCCATATTCATTGCATAAATCTGCAAAGTCATAATCTGTGAATTCACCTCCTCTGTCTGATCTAATGCATTTTAGCTTGCATCCCATCTGATTTTCTGCTAATGCTTTGAATATTTTGAATTTGTCCAGAGCTTCCGATTTATTCTTGAGAAATGCAACCCATGTCATTCTGGAGAAATCATCTATTATCAGCATGAAGTAGGATTCTCCACTTGGTGTTTTAGTTCTTGCAGGTCCACACAAATCCATGTGCACAAGCTGGAGTGGTCTTCTTATTGATAACTCATCTTTGGCCTTGAAGGATGTGCGAGTCTGTTTGCCTAATTGACATGATTTTCATATGGTATTGGAAGGCCTCTTTATTTCTAGCATGTCTTTGACAGCTTTCTTCTTGCTTAGTCTGATGATGTGATCGAAGCTGAGATGTCCCAATCTTTTATGCCATAACCATGACTCCTCAAGTTTGCTAAGATGAAATGCTTCATCTTCCTCTTTCACAATGTAAACATTACTCTCTGTTCGAACTCCTTTGAGCAGAGTCTTACCTCTGGTGCTTGATCTGACTTCACAATCTTGTGCTCTAAAAAGAACTTCACAGCCTTTGTCACACATTTGACTGACACTTAGCAAATTTTCTTTTAGCCCATCTACAAATAATACATCTTGGGCCTTTCCTCTGCCATTGTCTATGCTGACTGAGCCTTTTCCTTTTATTTTTCCTGATTTATCATTGCCAAAGGTAACATTGCCAGATTTATTTTCATCAAGAGTTATAAACTTGCTTCTGTCTCCAGTCATGTGTTTAGAGTAGCCACTGTCCAAATACCATTGGCTTTTCAGATCTTGAGCAGTTAGAGCCAGGTCACACTTATTCTCCTTCTTTTTCCACTAGAGGCATCCTTTTGTTTGGTATATTTTGTGAGATGATGAATCACATCCTTTCAGAGGACATTTGGAAGGCATATGTCCAACTTGATTGCATATACAACATTTGATCATAGTTTTTGCAGAATTGTGAGTATGAACAAAATTTCTTTGATTCATAAACCTCCTTGAGGTGTTGAACATCAATATTTGTCCATACTTTCTACACTCAATGATTTTATGGCCAAATTCCTTACAATAAAAACAGTAACCATAGAAACTATTTGCATACCTGATGTAAGGTTGTATTTTCCATTTGTTTGCTTGAGGCAGTCTCTTCAATGTTTGCATCTTTTGCTGGTTTGAATTACTCCTCCTTGCATGACAATATGCAGCAATGTGTCCCAGCTTGTGGCAGACATAACAGGTGGCATTCTTCATAAGAGGGAAGAATCTCCTTTGATGGCTTCCAAATTTGACATACTCAGGGGCATATGATTTTTTTTCTGTTGTCTTAGTGTTTACAACATTCTTTGTTACTGGAGGTTTCTTCTGATCTCTGTCTTCCTCATTACATGTTTATTCTTTTGTAGGAATTGTTTGAGCTGCTTCATCATCCTTCTTTGCTTTTACAAAAATAATCTCTCTGTTTTCCTTTTCTTTGCTTTTACTTGATTCTCCTTCATAGCCTATTCCAATTTTTATCATAGGAGATCTTTGAGCAACCAGAATTTCATTCAACTTACTAGAGCTTGTTGTTTGAGAAGAATTTATAGCCACTTTCCTTTGAGCATTTTCTAATTTCTTCCTAAGACATACTACTTCTTCTTCCAACTTCTCTTGTTCCTGAGTTTTCTCCTTGATTTGCTTAAGTAACATGTCCTCTATCTTCTTGGCTTCTTCAAGCTCTATCTTTAGCTACATAAGGACTTCTGAATTCTGTTCTTCTCATACATACTTGAGGAGAATGTCCTTTTGTTTTCTGCATTTCAGCTTGAGTCTATCAATCTCTTCCAGAGCACTTCTTAGCTCCCCCTCAAGGTCAACTTCACCTTCTTCTTCTTCATCTTCTAGCAGGAGACCTTCAAGTTCTTCTATGGCCATCAATAAGAATTCAGAGGTTCCTTCTTCACTTGAAGGTTCATCTGAGTCTTTAGATGCACTGCTGTCTTGTTGAGCATAGAAGGATTTTCTGCTGAACTTCTTTCCTTTCTGTCAGTTTTTTGATGCATTTTTCTCTGTTTCTTGAGCCTGATTCCTTACTTTTTTGTGAGGACACTTAGCAGCATAGTGTCCCACTCTTCCACAGTTAAATAATTTGAAAGGAAGTTTAACTTTGTATTTACCTGAGCCTCTATCCAATTTCTTGACAAAATTTGCCTCTTCTTCATCCAAGCAAGAGCATATGTCTTCCTCTTCTTCTTTCTTCTTTTCTGTTTTGAAGGTTGCCTCCCTCGTACTTGGCTTCTTCTGTGGGAGCCTCATCTCGTATGCTATTAAATTTCCAAGTAGCTGGTTCATGGTCAAGGTCTCCCAATCAGCTGTTTCTTCTTTTGCAGACACTTTGGGATTAAACCTGGATGGAAGAGATCTTAGAATATTTTGCACAATTATACTTTCTGGCATGGTTTCTCCAAGAGCTTTCATATTGTTAACAATTTCTGCTACTTTTAGGAAGAAACTGTCAATGTCTTCATCATCATTCATTTTTAAGTTCTCAAACTGGGCTCTATAGACTTGAAGTTTGGCAGTCTTTACTTTCTTGTCTCCTTCATGGATGTTCTCCAGAGTATCCCACATCTCTTTGGTAGTGTCTTTGTGCATTAATTTGATAAACTCTGCTTCACACAATCCATTCAAGATAGCATTCATGGCTTTTGCGTTAGCTACAAAATCTTGTTTGGATTATTTCTCTGAGTCAGTTGACTTTGGGGCATATCCTAATTCCACAGCACCCCAAACTTCTATTCCTAGAGACATTATGTATGTCCTCATCCTGATTTTCCAGAAGGCATAATTTACACCTATAAAGAAAGGGGCTTTATTGGTTGAGCATCCTTCTTTACTAGCCATTCTGAGAACCTAGAATCTCCTTTCAGTTGTTAAACTGGTACAAAGGAACCTGCTCTGATACCAATTGTTGAACCCTTAGTTAAACTGAGAGGGGGGGGGTGAATCAGTTTAACACATTCATGGATTTTTGAAACTTTTCATTAAAACTTATTTACCCTTCATTTCATGTCCAACTTAATATGTGAGTAATCTTAGAATGTGAGCAGAAAGTATTAATATAATATAACAGTAGACTTTAATATGAGAGCAGCAGGTATTAAGCAGATGATATAAATCAGATCAACACATAAACATCATGCATAGAGACACCAGATATAAGTGGAAACCCATAAAGGGAGAAAACCACATCTTATTATTGTTGTGATGCAAAGGCAAGCTCCAACTCCCTCTCACCACTGTTTTCTGTAGGCACCAACCTACAGGAGGCTCTATCCTCAATTATGCAAGCTACAACTTGCAAGGAAGCACCAACTCCCTTCAATTTTCTGCAGGCACCAACCTACAGGAGGCTCCAACCTCAGTCAGCTACAACTGACAGCTATCAAGCTTCAACTTGATAGGGAAGCTCCAACTTCCTCAATTTATCACAAGAAGTGTTTGATGATTTACCTCAGATATCAGCTCTGTTCTGTAGCATTTCTTTCTGCTCCTCTCTTCGTTCTCTTCTCTGCCTCAATCTTCTATATTTTTCATTCTCTATTCTTACTCTCTCTCTCTCTCTCTATTTACTTATGCATATCAAATTATATATATAGATTTCCTCACATGACTGTTTGTATTCCACAAGGAATTTTGAGTGACCAACCATGACTCTTTGACTTTTGCCTTATCAATTCTTTGTCCAACTTATTAAAAAATATAACAATATGTACAAATTACAGTGGGAGTTTTTCTTTTCCTTAGGATACTTGCCTTTGCATCACAAACAATATAAACAAAAATATTTACATTTTTAGTTACACATTTCAATTCCACTTAGCTCCTTTTCTGCACTTTGGCTTTACTGGATTTGTCTTTTCTGCTGCTATTGGGTGACTGTTCTGTATATTTTGGTTCACCTCTGTGTCTATTCATCTGTTCACTGTACTTTTGTGCACATGTTGCATATATAACTGCTTTTTAATATAACAGATGATTTTAAATATGGGCAAACTCTCAAGGTTCTAATCTCTTGGGCTGGCACTTTAATCAACTCTGGAGGCTTCTTATACTCACGATTATAAGACCCATAAAATACATAATATGCTCTTGTAATAAACCCAATCAATGTTTTAATACAATTTCGAAGCAATATTACAGCTCACTATATTAAATATCAGCGTAGTATATATATCAGCATATATATATGTTTCCTACCAAATGTGAAGACCCATGTATTTACTTTAACATATGCCCATCTCCGAGTCAAACATTAAAAAACTATTAATAAACCATGGCTTTTGTTTAGCGCCCAACGTAAGCATGGTCACGGGTTTTATAACCTTTATATCATCAAACTGTATTACGTTCCCCACTTAAATATATCACTTGATCATGCTCACATCCATAGTCTCGTTTAGCTCTCACTATACCCCGTTCTCCTCTACGTGGTCTTCCTCAACTTCCTTTTGATTTCACACACACAGTCATATGTATGCATTTTATAATTTATCCTCTTCCATATTATGACTATGGAAACCCTTAAATATGTTCAGTCGCCGTCTTATAATAAGGTTGCCGCCCTTATATTTAATAACCTATGTTTTTAATAAATTACTATAGGCCTCGGCCCCACCATACAATCGACGGAATCAATCAAATACACACGCCCGTACCTTAAGTTAACCTTTGCACATCTTCCAAATATGATCACTGTCTGATGGCTTCCCTCCAGATCGACGGCTTGTATCGATATCACACAGGGTCCTCAGTCGAGAGTTAATGCGCGATGGCACGCAGTGAGAGTGGTTTTGCCAACTTGCTCTGGGACCCACGTCGTCCGTCCTATGGAATCGCTCCCAACTCCTCAAATACCACCCACCGTGTAAAGGTGGTGCGATGAAAACCATAAACTGCCGTCACTGTTCATCTGGTCATGGTTCCGCTTCTTCGACACGCCAGGTTCTGCCTTTTACCTCGGTTTCGCACCATTCAATCTCCGTGCTTACACTGAAAGCCCACGTGTTCGACCAATCCTAGAAAAGGTAATGAAAAGAAATGATTCTGCAGAAAGGAAAATCAATCAACTATAATGGAGAACAGGACCCTATTCCTCCAAGTAGGAATATTCAGCACTTTTTTCCTGATATCAAACCATCACACATTCATTTCATAAATATATTGTTGAAATAAAATAACTCACAGCTTTCCAAAATGAATTTCACAAACCAATGCAGTGAATGATTTGAAAATAGAGTTCTAACAAGAAACACAAGATTTCAAAACTGCATAGATAATCTTCAGTAAATAGGGTTAATTGAGGTGTGAATAACATAAAAATATAACAGACTACGGGTTCAAATGGGTGAATCTTGTGATGAAGGCTAGCCCTTTCCTTCTCACAAGATTCCCCAGAGAAAGAAATTAAATTGGAGTGCTCAAAATAGACTTTTATTCATCTGTCAAAAATCGACATATTACAATGGAGTCTCACTCCTTCTCTGTTTAGGATAATGCACTTCCCGCAGTCTAAATATCTTCTAATGATGATGTCTCCTCTTTTTAAAGAGGAGACATCTATTACAGTTACATCAGAGAAATCCTATATTTATCCAAATCTGATCTTCTGTTCTTAAAACAGTGTCTTTCTATTCTTCCAAAGCAGAATGTTGTTACGATGGATACAGAATTACTAGCTTCGGAATGGTCCGTGAAACAATTTCCCTTACTTTTCTTTGTCTTGTTGCCATGATACTTGAAATACACCTTCAAAATCACAAGTCACGAGTTGTTTCAGCAATGGGATTTGCGTGCCTGTTGACTTTTTCAGCAACGTGATCTTCAAAATAGATTATCTGCAATCTGTAAACTATCTCAGCAACTATATACTTTTGATTAATGATTAAATATAGTAATGTAGAATTATATGCAAGACAAATTAAATATATATTCAAGAGAATAACTTTATATACCTTTTGGGAAAAATGGATAATGTAAGCTTTAAATATGGACTTAGAAAGAGTATAGCGGTGACAAAATATGTAGTCAAAATGATACATTATGAGGTCCTAACAGACACGTGCCATCCTAGAAATAGAGAGTATGAAAATATCTGATGCATCCATCAGTCTTGCTATTATTCTCTATCCAAATTTCCCACCTCATTGGAGAAATGAGATGTAATTCCCATGAGTATGAAATTCCATGGGTGGGATGTGTGTAGGGCATAAATAAAAGAAGGTAAACCAACTCAATATCATAATGGTGGGGCAGAAGCAAAACAAGGTTCGGAAAGCCTAGCTCTGTGTTTTCTTATAGCTCCAAGAAGCTATCCCCAAGCCCCATGGATCTCCCAAAGCTCATAGTCCAACTCAATCAGGACCCTTAGAATAGGGTCTTTCAACGATTCCAAGCGTCTCATGGAAGGTTAGGAACTTGACCTTCCCCAGGGGCTTTGTGAGAATATCAGTGACCTGCTTATCAATTCGTATATGATTGAGCCTTATGGTGCCTCACTATACCATATCCTAGATAAAGTGGTACCTAATATCAATATTCTTGGATCGATCGTGGAACACGGGTTTCTCGGAAGACGAATCCCACTCTGGTTATCACAAAGGAAAACGATGGTATCTAGCACATTCCCAAACAACTCACTGAAGATATTTCGCAACCAAAAAACTTCACAATAGGCCATACTCGATGTAATGTATTCAGACTCATTAGTTCTCAAAGCCACCAATTTATACTTCCTCTTCATCGAAGATATCGAAGCATAACTCAAGGTGAAGCAACATCTAGATGTTCTCTTGCAATCCACTACATTACCAGCCCAATCGACATTAGTATATCCATGGAGTCTCAAACTCCCAGAAGTGTATCTCAACCCATGGTTGATTGTGCCTCAAAGATATCTTAATAGATTCTTGACACCAATCCAATGAATGTGAGGAGGATCAACCATATGTTGACTCAAAGTGTTCACTTCAAACCATGCATCTGGATGAGATTTCATTAAGAACGTTAGGCCCCCCACGAGTTGTCGATACTCAGTAGGATTTGCTAGCATGGGCCCAACAGTGTTTCCACATAACTTTTTGAGGTTGAGTTCCATCTGTGTCGACACAGACTTATAATCCACTATATCAAATCTCTCTACCAGCTTCATAACATATTTTCCTTGAGAAAGGGAAATCTCACCTAGCCTCTTCTAGACCTCCAAGTTAGGAAGTAGTGCATCAGTCCTAGGTCTTTCATCTCAAACTCTAAAGCTAGATCCCTCTTACATTGATGAATGAGAGGGTTAGCACTTGTTAGGAAGAGATCATCAACATAGAGAACGAGAATGAGAGGCCTTTCTCTATCAACCTTAAAATAAAGGTTTGGATTAGAATTACTTCGAGTGAAGCCCAAATTCATCGAGTAGCTATATATCCTCTTGTACCAAGCCCTAATGCTTGCTTCAACCCATAGAGGGCTTTCTTCAACACATGGGTGTCTCTATCTTGGACTTTGAACCCTAGAGGTTGCTCCACATACACTTCTTCCTTTATAGAACCATGCAGAAAAGAAATCTTCACATCCATCTGATGTAGACTCCATCCTTGTGTTGCAACAAGGGAAATAATTGATCGGATGGTGGTATAGTGGGCCACAGGTGCAAATATATCATCATAATCTATGCCTTATTTTTTATAGAAGCCTCGTGCAACAATCTTGCCTTTTAATTTTCAACACTTCCATCAGATCCATGCTTGATCTTATAGAGCTATTTTGAGGTGACAACAGATTTTTCCTCTGGTATCGGGACCATTTCTCGGACATCATTTTTCATAATGGACTCATATTCCTCGTTCATAGCATCCTTCCAAACTTGATGCTTTACATCTTGTTCAAATGATCCAGGCTCAGATTGTACTATCGTACTCATTGCTGCTAGATACCCTTGTTATATATTTGGGTTATTGCTTTCAAAGAATATCCCCCTTGGGGCAACATGTCTCTCGGAATTTGTGAGAGTAACCTTGAGCCATGAGGGTATTTTCTTATTTGAAGGATGTGGATCAATAGGATTGATATGTCCTTTAACATTGGGCATTAGGTCATCCTTTAGCTCTTCCTCCTTCCCTGCTTCTTCATCTTCTTTGACTTCCTTGGAGCTAGGAAGATTTCTCACTTTCTTGAGGGCATCATCTTCATTAAGGGTGACATCGTGGCATATACCCACTTCTCTTTGACCAGGCACATAGATTCTATATTCCTTCGAAGTTTCACTATATCCCACAACCATTCCCTTCTTTCCAGAAGCATCTAGCTTGCTTCTCTTTTTTTTCGGCACATGAAAGTAAATAGGAAAACCGAAAACCCTAAAATGAGAAACATCAGGTTTCTTACCAAAGAAGACTTCTTTGGGGGTTTTGGAGTCTAGAGTGGAATGTTGGCATCTATATTGAACATACATAGCATTGTTCATAGCTTCTCCCCATAGAAACTTCAGAAGACCTTGGTCACATAGCATTGCGTGTCAAATTCCACAATGTTCCTATTCTTCCTTTCAGCAACATTTTTTTGCTGAGGAGTGTACACAGTTGTGGTCTCACTCTTAGTGCCAACTTCTCTACAAAAGTCATTAAAGTCATTTGAATCATACTCAGTCCCATTGTTCCTCAAAACTTTGATTTTATTCTCGGTTTGATTTTCCACCAAGGCCTTGAAGGTATGGAACCATTTGAATGCTTTGTATTTCTTCTTCAAAAAATATATCGAGGTCTTGTGGGAGAAGTCATCAGTAAAATTCATGTAATAGGAACATCCTCCCAAGGATGTGAGGGATAGCATACCAAATAAGTCATAATGTATCAACTACAAGAAATCAGTTGTATTTGTGACAATAGAGGGGAATTTTCCCCTCGTATGCTTCCCTTTGGAAAAACCCTAAAATATAACTTCATGATCATCTCTAAATTCGAGCATCCCTGTCACCACATTACTTGCTTCGTGAAGGGATTTGTAATGAAGATGTGAAAACCTTTAGTGCCATAACTCTATTTGAAGAGTTGTATCACATGACATAGCCACCAATGGAAGTCCTCCAACTTTATAGAGTGTATCAACTCTAAAACCAATAGACAGAGCTTCCTTGAAGTTATTTTTCCAGATAAGTACATTTCCATCAATGAATTCCACCTTGAACACTTTGCCTTCCTTTGTTGAAATGGAGACAAGGTTCTTCCTCAGATCAGGTATGTAAAAAAATCTTGTAATCGAAGGACTTGACCTTGAGATATATGGAGGGTCACATCCCCTGTCCCTTTCATGAGATAGGTGGCATTATCTCTAAGGATAATGTAATATCCCAAAATCAAGACAGCTCAACAATCCTGCTAAAATAACACACTTATGAGAATTATGTGCATAGAAATGAGTTTTCAACTCCTCGATCCCTTATATCAGCTCATCTAAGATCTACATCCAAAAGGAGAGAAAAAACAAATCAGACTAGGTGGGTTAAACAGATCTCCCACAAACTAGTCTAGCTGAAAATCACCCAAAGAGAGGGGTTGCAGCTATATGAAAAGGACTGCTTCAGAAATAACGCAAATCCAATAAAAAATCTTAGGAGGCTGATATGGAGGTTCATAAATTAGATGTATAACAACAAATCAAATGTACATTACAACCCATACATTGTACAAGAGAAATAATGAGACTATACAGGAAAAATCCTCAGAAATGAGGTTCTACAACCATAACAAAAGACTGCATGACCATGACAGCATTATTTTCAGGGGTTGAAGTAGTAGTTTATTAATATTTATATCTAGAGAAGATCTGTACATAAAAATTTAGATCTAATACATATCTGTGTACAAGAAATTCTCATCTATACATTCCCCTTGGGGTTTTGGGAAAAACATGAAGCACAGAGAGTAGATATGAGATCTAAAGTTTCAGATCTACAGAATGATTCAGAAATTTTTGAATAATAAAATGGTACAGAATATCAAATCTGAAACAACATGGATTGGTTGGCGAATCCATGTATCACCACAGTGAAAGGGAGGATCCAATCACCGAAGATCTCTCCTCCAAAATGCAGACAAAACACCCTGCAAATTCTCCTTTGCAAATAACATAGTCTAGGGAGAGAGAATGCGTTGTAGGCTCTGAAAATGATTTGGCCTGATTCCAAGGTCTGGATCTAAAGCTCAATTAGCTAATGCACTCTTCTAGGAGGTTAAAAGACACACTCACTAAGAAGAGCCACTAGTATAGACTAGATCTGAGCAGATCTAGTGTCTTCCACTGCTGCAACTCACAAGGACAACCCAACCCTCAATAGGATCAAGATTGTAGGTGTAAGGTGAAGTTTGGACCAAGCCTAATAGTGGACAATGATGGCACAAGTCTCCTCCAAGAGCTGCTCAAGGAAGGAGGTGGGAATCTTGAATAGGAAAGCCCAACAAGGGATATCTAAGAAGACAATACCTTCAGAAAAATAATAATCTTCAACAACAACCCTCTCTTGTTGCTCTGCTCATCCTTTTATAAGATTGGAGCCTTGTCAAAACCCTAAACCACTTCATTATTTTAGCCTCTTTCACATGTAAAACCTCCTTCTAGAACTGCGTTGTCCCTCTAAGAGGTTCAATGCATCTAGACTGCACTGTGGATATGGTCATGGTTGACTTGGTCAAGTGATCAACCTCTTCCACACTCAAGGTGTCTTCATTTTAACTGGTTATCTTGATTTCCATTCACATTGAGCTATCTTTATTTAGGATCCACTCTTTGAGAATAAATGTTGTTGACTTGGTCAAAATTGACCTTGTCCACATATTTTAGACATGGTTCGTAGATGTGGATGCTTGATCTAGTTATTTCATGATCCCTTTTCACACCATGAGGGATTTTTATTCATACTTGAGCAAATTATGAGCCTTCTTGCCAAATTATTCATTCATCTAGATTTCAAAAGAAAAATTAATATTCCTATTAGCTGTAAGCTAATTTAGGAATATTACAGTCTTCCCCTCCCAAATGTTTCTTGTCCTCAAGCAACTGCAAGGGTGCTGTAAAATCTCCCCTTCTTCTCTTGTGGCCTCCTCATCCAATAGTCTCCACCATTGCTCTGAATTTTCTGCAATAGTTTTGTCTTCCAATGGTCCTTCCTCAATGTGCAAGTTGGCCCTTGGTGAGTAAACCAAATGGCTCTCATCGTGAAAGAATGGAAGGTTGTTAAGGAAACCTTATTGCTGATCCACGGCCTCCTCAAGATAGAAGTGATGAAAATCATGGGGAATTTTATGATTCATGAAAGACTCCCATCTCCATGCCATCATCCAAATGAAGTGGATCACCTCCTAGCTTGGCAATCCATAGAAAAAATCCTCCCCAATACATATGAGAGGCATGTTCTCAACAAACATATGGCTCACTCTACAAAGAGGCAAGTGAGATATCATAGTGGCCATATAATATCTCATGCTCCCATTGAAGCATGTAGTACAAAAAGAGTGGGGAACTTCTCTCCCCAAGGACACATCCCACCAATGTGCCTCCCCTCCAACCATGTTCCCAAAAGGAAGAACATTTCCAGCACATGGAATCATAATTAGAATCATTCTAGCTTCCATGTATGATATGGGAGAAGAAAGATGTTCCTTCATGTGCAACCAATGCAGTTTTACCCTTAAATGCCATAGAATAAGAAATTACAAGTGTCTCCCCCAACACTTGCTTACTGCCCCATCCCTTCTAAATGCTTGGAAAAGGTGCATCATAGTTGGTGTAAAAGAATCACACCATGAATAATATATTAGCTTGTCAAGGTCCTCCAATGAATGACCTGCATCAACATACTTCATGGCCTTGAGTGGTCCATGAAACCCATCATAAATAGTGCCCCCACTTGGAGAAATGTTCCGCAAATGAGTGTTAGAAAAATATAAGCATATAGGAGATACATCATAATGCTCAGAAAGACAAGTCCCTCTATATACTTGCTTTACATCATTGAGGTAACTCATGGATGAATCCCCTCTCACACTCAATGAGGAAGGAGGTATGAGTGATGGCTCTTCCCAAGAGCTATGTCCCTCCCCCTCTAACAGATAGCTCATGCACTTCTCCATATGAGAGTGCACCTATTCCTTGAAACCTTCCCATATGAATCCACCCAAGAGAGTATGATATGCTCTAATGAAACCAGTGGGTTTGGAAATTAGAATATCATATGTTGCATTTAGTAGTCTCTCCTTGAGCTTGGAGTCTTTAAAAAAAAGGATAAGATTATAAAAATAGATGACCCCATCAACTACCTTGAACCTTCCATCCTTTACTTCCCCATCAAGAACCCCACAGGTGAAATGGTCCTTGGAGTATCCCATCATGAGTTGGGAATCCAAATAAGGATTCAGGCTTCCCAAGAATGACAGCGTTGTAGAGGTCTGAAATGCAGCCCCTGTCATGTCATGACTCTCCTCTTTGACATGATTGATGTCAAAAACACATGTTGGAGAATCATAATCCTCATTTTGCTACTCAACTGTATTTGATCTTGCTCAAGACAAGATTGAAGTAGATGGAAATCAACTTCCCCTCGGAAAGTCCTTGTCTTACAATACTTCCTCATTTTGGCCCATGCATGCAAGAGGGTTAGCATCCCTTTGCCATGTTCAGAAATCTTCTTTGTGAATGAAGATATCATGGGCTGCCCCAAAGATATGGAGTTTCCATGTGTCCTCATGCTCATGCCATCATAGACTTCTGATCTCTCCTCTCTCAGCGTAGATAACTAAGTGGAAGATGGCAATGCCCCTTTCAGGAGATTGCTCACCTCTCTTTTGAATTCATGAGAGATTCTCTGCGCTGTGATGGCTTCTCCCAAGTCTCCCTCCTTAGCCAAGTATGCAAATGCTGCCCATAGTTGAGAGAAAAATTTAGTTTCCCTCCAATCAAGAGGTTATCTTGGTGAAATTCCTTCTTGCAAAGAGGCATCAAGGCATAGAGTAGAATGTGGATGTAGGTGGACATATTTGCCCCTACATTTATTGCATAGGTCCTCTTGCCTTCTTTGTTATTCCAAATCTCGAAACAGAGAAGGGTTCATGTTGTTCATCTTGTGATGCCCTTCCTCTTTTCATCCTTCTAACTTCAATATCTCATCATTTGACAATGATGGTACATGCTGCTTATGTGTTATGCCAAGAGCTCTATGTGTGAGACCTTGTAGAACTCCTTGCAAGAGTGCAAGGACTTCTTTCCTTGGAGCAAGTGCTCCATCCTCCTCTCCACGAAGTGCTTGAGGTGCCTTTGTTATGACTTCGTTATCATCTCCTGCCTTCCCCTCCTCCTCTTCAATAACTGAAATTGTCTCATCATCAACAAGAGACCTTAGATCTTGGTCATCTATTGGTGGAGAAACCTTCATGCTTTCCTCTTGAGAAGAGAACCCTTCATCCAATGGAGATATTTCCCTTGGTAGTGCATCAAACAAACTTACACCTTTTCCAATGGTTTTCAAAAAGGGATTTGGATTCATAGACCCTTCCAACTCATGAAAAATATTTGTTTGATATGGTTTGATAGTGTTAACAAAATATGTTACACATGGAGCTCCATCAAACCTTTCCACTAATCTTTCAATAAAACTTGAATAAGTAGGTGTATTCTCATTTCTTAAGGAAAAGGACTCAAAAAACCACCAAGCATATTCTTTACCTTCAAAATGCGGCCCTGCTACTTTGATGTCTTCAATTTCTGAAACTTGGTGTTGTTGCACAAAGTTGTCTAGCTCCTCCACCCAAACCCTGACTGGACATTTAGGTGATCCATCAAAAGTAGATAGGAAGAATATACCCACAACATGCTACTTCCCCTTTGTGCTTCTTTCCTCCTTGATCTTACAAAATCCTTGGAAGTTCAAGTCATCTTTGAACTCCTTATATATACCCTCATACTCCTACAAATACTCTCCAAGGGTCTCCTTCTCGGATACACCTCCTTTCTTCCTCTTCATGAAGAAATCACTGACAAAATGTTGAAGACTTGGTGATATGGCTGAGTGCACATATCCATGAGATGAGAATTCAGAATTTTCCTCATTTATAGATCTTTTAGATCTAATCAGAAGATCTTCCTACTCTTGAAACTCTCTAGGAGTCTCACTGCTCTTTCTCTCTTCTTCTTGTTCAACCTCCTTGGTGAGGTTCTTACTGGATCTGAAAAGTGATGAGATTAAACTCATCTTCTTCATCATTCTGACCTTGCTCCTTAATTTATAGCAATTTGTCTTGAAGCCCACAAGATGAGCCAAAGATCTTGCTATGATACCACTGTAATATCCCAAAATCAGGATAGCACAACAATCCTGCTAAAATAACACACTTCTCAGAAATTTGTGCATAGAAATGAGTTTTTAGCTCCTGGATCCCTTAGATCATCTCATCTAAGATCTAAATCCAAAAGAAGAGAAAACGCAAATCATACTAGGTGGGTTAAACAGATCTCTCACGAACTAGTCTTGCTGAAAATCACCCAAAGAGAGGGGCTGCAGCTATATGCAAAGGACTGCTTTAGAAATAACATAGAGCCACTGAAGTACCTAAGGAGGCTGATATGGAGGTTCAAAAATTAGATTTAAATTATAGACCATACATTGTACAAGAGAAATAATTATACTATACAGGAAAAATCCTCAGAAATGAGGTGCTACAACCATAAGAAAAGATTGCATAATCATGACAACGTTATTTTTAGGGGCTGAAGTATAAATTTATTAATCCTCAGATCTAGAGCATATCTGTACATTAAAATTTATATCTAATACATATCTGTGTAAAATAAATGCTCATCTATACATCCCCCTTGGGGTTTTGTGCAAAACATGAAGCATAGAGAGTAGATCTGAGATCTAAAGTTGCAGATCTGCAAAATGATTCAAAAATTTCTGAATAATACAATGGTACAATAGATCAGATCTGAAAGAACATGGATTGGCTGGCCAATCCACAGATCACCACAGTGAAAGGGAGGATCCAATCACTAGAGATCTCTTCTCCAAAATGTGGACAAAACACCCTGGAACTTCTCCTTTGCAAATAACACAGTCCAGTTAGAGAAACTGCGCTGTAGGCTCTGAGAATTCTTTGGCCTGATGCCAAGGTCTAGATCTGAAGCTCAATCAGCTAATGCACTCTTATAGGAGGTTAAAAGACACACTCACTGAGAAAATCCACTAGTATCGACTAGATCTGAGCAGATCTAGTGTCTTCCACTGCTGCAACTCACAAGGAAAACCAAACCCTCAATAGGATCAACATTGTAGGTGTAAGGTGAAGCTTGGCCCAAGCCTGATAGTGGACAATGATGTCACAAGTCTCCTCCAAGAGCTGCTCAAGGAAGGAGGTGGGAATCCTGAACAGGAAAGCCCAACAAGGGATGTGTAAGCAAACAATACCTTTAGAAAATAATAATCTTCAACAACAACCCTCTCTTGTTGCTCTCCTCCTTCTTTTATAAGATTGGAGCCTTGTCAAAACCCTAAACCACTTCATTATTTTAGCCTCTTTCACATGTAAAACCTCCTTCTAGAACTGTGTTGTCCCTCTAAGAGGTTCAATGCATCTAGACTGCACTGTGGATATGGTCATGGTTGACTTGGTCAAGTGATCAACCTCTTCCACACTCAAGGTGTCTTCATTTTAACTGGTTAGCTTGATTTCCATTCACATTGAGTTGTCTTTATTTAGGATCCACTCTTTAAGAATAAATGATATTGACTTGGTCAAACTTGACCTTGTCCACATAGTTTAGACATGGTTCACACATGTGGATGCTTGAGCTAGTTATTTCATGATCCCTTTTCACACCATGAGGGATTTTTATTCATACTTGAGAAAATTATGATCCTTCTTGCCAAATTATTCATCCATCTAGATTTAAAAAGAAAAATTAATATTCCTATTTGTTGTAAGCTAGTTTAAGAATATTACAGATAATTTCTATATTAGTATCCTTCTCAACCAAATCAAAGAGGGCTTCTTGATGACTAGTGAGGTGCCTTGAAGCACCACTATCAATCAACCAAACATCCAGCGTGTTGGGTGGAGATGCAGGAGAGAGGGCAGATACAAGAATAAATTCATTTTTCTTATTATCAGCAACATTAGACTCATCATACCTAGAAGTTCTTGACCTATTGAAAAGTTGCCCATTTCCACCACGATCAGAGGGAGCCTTCCTTTTTCCTTTGAACTTGTTGTTCCTGCCATTAGTTCTCGAGTTTTTGTTGTCATCATCCCTGGGAGAGTCCCTTGTATTAGGGCACTCTCTTGCATAGTAACCAATCTTGTCACAAGTGTAACATCTTATATTCCTTCCTTTCGGCCCCGCTCTACCATGGTTTTCATTTCTTGGGCCACCATGTTTCTTCTTCTTTGCCTGAGTGGCGAAGTCAGTAGGGTCACTTCCATTACCATTAGAGGCATACGCCATCATTCTTGTTTCCTCTTGAGTGCATCTCGCTAATATTTCATCAAATTATTATTAAGAATAATGGTATTGAATACATACCAATCATGGGGGAGACCTCCAAGTGCAATAAGAACCATCTCTCGATCATATACTGCTTCCCCAATAGCTAGGAGGTTATTCCTAATTTCAGTGAGCCTCTGAAAACAGGATTGAATATATTCAACCTTTCTCTTCTTGATATTCTTTAATTGATTCTTGAAGAAAAAGATTTGATTAGCATTACTAGCCATGAACATGCTCACCAGCTTATCATAGATCTCTTTAGATGTGTTCAAATCAGAAATCTAAGAAAAAAAGTGCTTATGAATAGAATCTAGGATAATCATCTTTTCTTTTATTTTCCCTTTTCTATACTTTAACTTCGTGGCAACATCTGCATTTGATGGAGCCTCTTGAATTTTCCCCTGCACATAGTCCATGACATCTTTATTTTCTAGCACCAAATCCAAGGAAATATTTCATGCATGATAATCAGATTTATCAGTCAATTTATCATCAGCCTTGAAACCCTTGTAGGTAAAGGAGGCCATTTGTCCTTGATAGGATTCCTTCCTTTAGTGATTGCTTCTAACACTAGCTTGGACTCTTGGAATTTTTCTTCAACTCAGCTTTGATTCCATGTTAAATTTAGATAACCATGGTGTTTTATGCTTGATGCAATTTTAATTCAATATTTCTTAGACCCAATAAAAAATAGAAATCACATAAACCTGAAAGTAAAATGTTGATAGAACGAAATAATAGATCAAAAGAAGACAAGCCAAATATAGAACAGATTTATAATTCCTTTTTTCGAGCAAAGATATGAGATATTGTTGCGTTACGATAGTCAACAAGATGCTTCAACCAGAAAATTATTTCTCAATCAGCAAATATTCCATGTGTCACAACCACAACTGTCAAAGACAACTCATCACAAGTCAACATTGGTCAACCCAAAGTCAACACAGGACATCAACAGAAAAGCCAACGCAATAGATCAGGGATTTGGTCAAAGAGGTCAGATTTTATCGATTTTAGTGCCAACCAGTATGGCCTCTCAAAATCAGATTTTGGTAGAAGTTTGAGGTCAAACAAACAAGGATTGACCATGGTCAATGCTGGTCAACACTGCAACAACAAGCCCTAAATAGATTTGCAAAAAATAACAACTTTGCTCCACACGTGTGAGGGGGAAAATGCCTCTGAAGGCTATCAAACCAATCAGAACACAATGAGAGAATTTCTGATGAGTTAATGATAAAATTACGTCCAAGTCTCTCCAATTTATATCCATCAATGAGGGTGTGTGACACATATATTAGGCATGCTAGCCTACATTACAAATATGGCTGACCTTGCACATCTGGAAAATAAATTCAAAATAAAATTTCAGCTCATCCAAACAAGATGATCTATAGATCAATCTTACACCTCTCCAAAAGAGGAATCTAACAAAAATATAACCATCGTCAAATGAGTAGTGCAACATGGAGTTTGGACGTAGTTTCCCAAAATTAAAAGCAAGTAACTAAGCCATTTGGCTTCAACAAATAAAACAAAGCTCTAATTGAGATAGACATGAGCCTTCTTATAAAGCTAATTGGAGATCACATTATTGAAATGTTTTTTAAATAAATTTTTTCAAATAATAATCTTTGTAAAAAATTTTAGAAAATTGTAATTTAAGAAGGATAAACTATATTTACAAGAGACCAAATATGATGAATATGAATGTAAGTAAAAACATGTTTTATGTACATATTAATATACATTATAATTATGTAATTCTACTACAACATTATGTTGTGAAAAAATATTCAATGAGTTATATTTTATTAAATAATAATTTACCATATGATAAATTTATGATCTTTATTTACATAACATAATTTTTTTTTTAATTAATAATTAATAATGAAAATTTTCTTTATAAAAACTTTTAATTTTAGATTAATATATTTTATAAAATAACTATATTAAATAGGATATTGAATTATTTCTTTCCTTAAAACTTTCACGCACATAATACACATTAATATTTAATCTATTTACATGAATAGTTAATTAATACACAATGATATTTATTTAATCTATTTATTATGTTGATAGGAATTTTATATGGTGAAGGTTTTGGTGGTGACATTGCTGAGATTGGCCATCCTCGGCACAATCGTGAACACGTGTCCCACCTTACTATTAATTTCCCATGCGGTGTTGTTCTTGGCATCTCACTGTCCTCGAAAATTTGCATCATTCTCAACTCCATCCCTGAGCTTTCAATCCTCATCATTTGTGTTAGCATCGTCATCCGAACATCAATTTCTTTAGCACCGGCATCGTCATCGTCCGCTTAAGTTTTGGATAAAATAAAAAAACATGTAAAAATTCCAATAATAGTCTGAAATTAATTTTCCATCATATTGAACCAACAATAGTTGCAGTGTTACTATCAATACCAGTACCCTCCTTTACAACGAAGGAATAAGAATAATTAAGAGCGCCTAGCTAATTATAGTCAGAGTCCACCTAATTATGAGTTATGTCAGAAGAAAAACCTTTTGATTATAGATATTACAAGCCACCACTGCTCCTGCACTCTCTATGCCTTTGTAAATTTACTATATATTCTCAGAGTCTGTGAATCATCTTCCAAAGCTCCAATCGTGCAATAACAGGTAGTCTGAAACATGGAGTCCAGTAATCCATAGAAAAAATATGGAACAAATGGCTATGAAAAATCAACATCAGAGTCTTTCAAATCGAATTCTTGTAAGGGATCATCTTCGCTATATCTCAGTTGATTGGCGAGCCCTCCTAACATTTTTTTCCCCAGTATTGCAATGATGGCCACACCTAGAAACCCACATTTCTTCTTGTTCTAGAAGCTGAAATGGAAAACGTACCCAATTACAATAGACCCTATGATTTTTCCACCCCAGTAAAAGACATTGTTGAATCCTCTAGTTCTCACTGTGAAGTTATTTCCATTGACATTATTGAATTGATAAGGGTAAAAGAAGTTGCTGGCCCATAGAGCAGGGAAGAGTAAAAAAAAACATCTTGCAGTTGGAGAATAGGTTCAGATCTCCATGGCCTCGGTGTTCACATTAGAGTGCTTAATCACAGTAGCCCCGCTACCATCATACCTAACCACTTTTCTAGATAGAAGTCACAAAAGGAAAAAGCTTTGTCGAGCTTCTCCTGCCCCTCGAGCAGAGCCATCATCAGAAAATATCCAAAGGACATGAAGCACATGAAGGTTATATAAGTTCCATCGCTGGCCCGATCATGACTAGACTCGACGTCTACCCAACCTATAGAAATCCCAAAAAGGAATATAATAATATACTCGATGACTAGGAATCCATCATCTCGCTGTAATAAAATCCCTCCTCCAATAACAACAAATGTCTCGCCTTGGTCGTGATTGTAATATTGAAACGAATTGAAATAGAGGATATAAATGGATCACCCCATGAGTCATCATCACTTTCTTCATCGCCATTATCATCCAAACCCAGGCCTCAACATTCTCTCACTCATCTTCATCATCCAGATCATTGTCATCTGAGATATTACCAACAACATTGGCAGCCATATGACCAGGCACTGCACTGTGACCATTAATGGTTACCCAATCTTTATACTCATAATTCTCATCCAGTTCAAGCTCGTCCTCCTCATCCTCCTTCTTAAATTCTTTCTCATCCG
This sequence comes from Pinus albicaulis, assembly GCA_034641835.2. Lineage (NCBI taxonomy): Eukaryota > Viridiplantae > Streptophyta > Pinopsida > Pinales > Pinaceae > Pinus > Pinus albicaulis. The sequence goes on from CM076571.1 coordinate 668,968,776, forward strand.
GGTCACCTGAGCGGTTTAGAGATTAAACCCCTCTATGGTTTTCTTCTAGCGCAAAAAAACTGATTTTGAGAATTTTGGATCAAAATCCAAGTTTGATAAGTGAACTAGTATTGAGTTTTATTCTATAATGTCGTACATATGTTCAAATTTCCACATGGATTTCCTTCATTGTACTTTGAATGCATCCCATACTTAATGGTAATAAAATTTGAAATGATTAAAAATTCATGGATTTTTAAGTGAGGACATTGCACTTTCTTTTTAAAATGATGTTTAGAACAAAAACTGACATGCACATTTATATCCTTCATTGGAAGCGTATTACAAAACCTTAGATTTTAGAGAATGAATGGTTTAAGAAGGGTTACAAGCTGCCCAAGTTCCAAGAAGACCGGGAGATAAGTCTGGATGAAGTGGATGATGTTTTTAATGACTAGAAGTAATATCTTATATGTGGAATGTTGTTTTTAATTTTATGATTATTCAAGTAACAATATATTAATCAAGTTTTTTTCTACTTTTATAATCACACTACTAAGACATTTATTTAAGGCAAAATAAATCTTTTGTCTTAAAAAGCCACTTTTTTTTGGTTGAATTTGGTAGGACTTTACTATTTTCATCTTATATAGAGTTAGAGGTCTCAACCCGCCCGTAGGAAACCAGGTCTGTTGGCCACCTTAACGCATTAAAAGCCATCCAAAATTGAAATTGTGTCCTTCTACTTGGCGCTATGGCTAGTTTACTATTTAAAGAATAAACTAAAGGATAATTAACATAAACACTATCCACAAAAATTATTAAACATATGTTGGGTTACTACCCATCTAGAGAATCTATTGGTGCAGGATCTTTAGCTGTAGAACCAAGCATGTCCACTTTCTGTATCTGCTGAAGCTGCTTCTCAATGCGGTCTATTCGAGTTGAAATTTGATATTGTGACACCTTAATTCGCTGAAGCTGAATGGTAATATCTTGAAAAAGTGCAGTAACTGATGGGATTTCATTCCCTTGCCCTGGATGAAGACTTTGCATTGCTTTAGCCAACACACATTTCATTATCCAATATGTATGCACAGTTTGATTGAACAGAGAGAGACGTCGTCGTGTATTGCCAGGATCAGTAATGAAATCCATTATTTCCACTTGTGCCTCATTATCCTCCTCATTGATGTGACTCTCTCTTTCCCATCCCTGGATTCTATTTTTTATCTCACGTGGATTACCAAGAAAATATGCTTGTGAGATATTCTGTAATGTCTCTTGCTTTGTCTTTCTGCCTCCTTTACTATTCTCCGCCTTGCGTTTAACCAAATTCTACTTACCTTTATCCTGAGTACTAACCTTATTCTTCTTCTGTTTCCTTTTCACCATTATTTTGTTCTTACTTTTGTGATTAAAACCTGTGTATTCTATCTAAGTTAGTGCCTGTATGACGGAAGCAAAAAGATATTACAGTTAAACTTTGGATATTCAGGGTTAAATCTTCCCCTGGTATATAATTCGCATCATGACTGGTGTAATTGCGATGACGACTGAGGGAATAGTAATTCATGAAAAGATCTAGACATCTAGGTGGTCAGATATAGAGACTTAGATTCTGACAATAGATATAGGCAGAATGCCAATGGCAATAATCTTTCAATCTTTCCAAACATGATTCATCTAATTTTCCTTCCCTACGACTACTGTCAGTTTGTGACCGAACCAGATTGACAAGATATTCACGGGAACTCCTATGTATTTGCAAACATGGAATTTTTAAACAGACAAGGTTTTCATACAGAGAACAGAGACCTCAATTTTTCCCTTGCCTAAAACTATCAAGGCTTTCAAAAAGGGAATAGAAACCCAAATTTTTCCGAAGTTCATTTAGATTGCGAACCAAGTATGAATGAGAGAACTTTCTAAAATCCTCTATCGAGGTCACGTGTTCAATAAACCTAGAATCAACTCCATGCATCCAGAAATTGAGATAATTTAAAACCAGTTTCAATTGCCCCTCAGAAGTAAACTTGCATGCATTCATAAAATATATGATGGTTATGAAATATATCTCCTTTATGCTACAGGGTCTCGAAAACAAGGTTGAATGATTTCCTGTTGCACTAATAAATTATAATTCTTAACCTTTTGACTGATGACATCTAGATGCATTCCCCACATTTCTTCTCTATTCTGCCGCATCTCACAATTAATTACAAGAAACAGAAGGTTGGAGTAGAGAATGGTTACATACCCCTGAACCCAAAGTGAAATCCTCTGAAGAACGTCTACACTAGAACCTGGTCTGAAATCATCGTGCCTCTTGCTTTGAAATGGCTCATGCCTATTCCCCTGCTTCGCCCTTAAACTTTTGTGATCTCGCTCGTCCCAACGTGCTCCTGACAAGCCAACATGGGTTACTAAATACGCCTTCATTTCAGTGACTGCCACGTACCAGTGAACTGCATGCCGACTAAGTTTTCATGCCTGAACCATTTTCCGGTCAATGAGTTCACCTCCCTCCTTTCGTGTGGCACTTGAAATCACACACCCCGATTGGGGGCTTCCATCTAGATTGCAATTTGCAATAATATGAAGAGGATGTAATTCAACATTCCAAATTCTGGCACTTGTAGTGGCATCTAACTATCTTCCAATATTGTGACATCCCTAATTTGCAAATTAAAAAGTCACTTTTTATTTTAGTTATTTTACATTAAAATTTAATATCAATTGAATTATCTTAAATATAAAATTTAAGACAAAAGTAGTGTGAGACAAAAATTCATATTTAAGACAAAAATAATGTGAGAAAAAAATATTTTAAGACAAAAACAATTTAAGACAAAAATATTTTAAGACAAAACTTTATATTTAAAACAAAAACAATTTGAGACAAATATCTTAAGACAAAACTTTATATTTAAGACAAAAGCAGTTTGAGACAAAAATATTTTAAGACAAAAATTTATATTTAAGACAAAAGTAGTTTAAGACAAAAATATTTTAATATAAAACTTTATATTTAAGATAATGACAATTAAGACAAAACCCATTAAAGACAATTAGCAATTAAGACAAAACCATTAGCAATACTTCATAACAAGGTGATTGTCAAATGACTTACATTCCATGAAATAAAATTGTTTATTTTTTTAAGTATGTGAAAAAAAATTAAATTACTTCAACTAAACTTTGATATAAATTTGCAAGAAATTAAATACAATATAGCAATAATTTTTTTTCTCTCAATTGTTCTATACATATATCAAAACTATACATAAAGAAATAAAATAAAAATATTTTTTTTTTCTATATCTATATATATATATATATATATCAAAACTATACATAAAGAAATAAAATAAAAAATACAAATTCATCAATATATGGATTTTAAACCTTCATTCTTTTCACTGAAATGCCATGAGTGGATAGTGGATAATTATATTTTTAATTTTTGAAAGTTGATATTCAAACCACATGAAATTTGATCATGTCAATTTTATTTCTTTTATATTATATTTTTCCTTTTCTATTAAACGACATTGTAAAAATATAATAAATAAATAGATAAAAAAAATATATTATTTTTTGGTTGGCCACTGAAGGGGCTTCGACTTTGAATCTCATGTTTTAACATAATACTTCATAACAAGGTGATTGTCAAATGAGTTACATTCCATAAACTAAAATTGTTTTTTTTTTAATATGTGGAAAATTTTAAATTACTTCAACTAAAATTTGATATAAATTTGCAAGAAATTAAATACAATATAACTATAAAAAAAATTAAATATTTTCTCAATTGTTATCTATATATATATATATAGAAAGAAAGAAAGAAGTTCCTCTTTGAAACTTGAGTCACTCCTATTATCTTATAGGGATGTGAGGTTTGGGATTGCAACATCTCTAGAGAATTCTAGAGAAATATTGAGAAAATCCAGAAGTGTTTTATAACATATAAACTCAAAATTAAAATAAATACACCCTATCCTATTCTCCTTATAGAAGTGGGTATTTCCCCTATCGAGAGCCTAGCTATGACTAGGCTTTTGTTGTACAAGAAAAAACTCAATAGCATAGGAGACCATAGACTTCCTAAGCTAGCTTTAAATTCCAGCCAAAACCACCTAAGGCTCAAACAAGGTTGGTATAAAGACACCAGGGCATGGTTAAACCATTGGGAGATCGACGAGAATGTTGCATTGCAAAACATTAATAACATTAAAAAAATTGTTACTTCTAAGTTCAAAGTACAAATGTGGTGTGAGAAAGATCTAACAGCTAAAAGAAAATTACGATATTATAAGGAGGTCATCAACCACACCCTAGAAGATCAAAGTATCTATCTATTTTAACTAGCTCAAAGAAGAAAATTAATATAGCCAAGATTAGAACGAACTCTTACAAGCTCCATAGTGAGACAGGTCGTTGGACAGTTCCTAAATCACCATGGATGGAAAGGATCTACCATCTCTGTGAGAATATGAACATCGAGGATGGAAATCACTTCTTCTTAAAGTTTCCCGCGTACAACCACATTAGATCTCAATTTCATAATCTTTGTTGCAATATTGACCTTCCTAGCCTTTTAAGATGTCAAAATTATAGTGAGCTCGGGAGGCTTCTCTCTAAGCTTTTTGAGCATAGGAATAAAATCTCAAATCAAACAAAATAATTCATTTTTTTAGGTTCGATAGACGAAAGATTGGTCTCAGTAGACATTAACCATCATCATCATCATCATCATCATCGTAAACAAATAAAATAAAAAAATACAAATTCATCCATATATGCATTTTAAACCTTCAAATTTTTCTTTCTAAATGAAAAATCAAAATTTTGATTCTTGTATATCTCTTATAGTCACATCTCAATTTTCTTTTCACTGTTGAACAAATATATCAAAGAGATAAGTAAGAATAATTTAATTATTTATTATATAAAATTTTAGTATTTAAATTTTTTCATATATATATATCTATATATATACACACACACACACACACACACACACACACACACACACACGCAAAATGCAGTTTAATATTTTTTTTTATTAATTTATTATTAGGTATGAAGTTGTTGGTAAAGATTTTCATCTCATAATTTGAAAATTATGAATGCATTATTAAGAAACCAAGTAATATTAGTAATTGATATCATTTCAAACTAGGGAATAATGATTATATGGTTTATCTTCCTCACTTAATAGAGATATATGTAAAGAAATTGCAAAGGAGGTTGAAAGAGTACTCTAGCATAAACTTTAATTTAACATAAAGAGCAATTGTCAAGCTCCTATAGTCACCCATATCAGAAACTGACTTAGTGCACTTAGATGGCCCATCACTATAGGTTTGTGGTGCATTTGACTCATTTCATCTCATCAATTTTCTTAACCTGAAACTATGTGATTATATACTACACCTCACTTTTTATATTTCATGAACATTAAAATTCATAAGTTTAACACTTATTGAAGTATGTAGATAATAATTCCATACAATTATGCCTTAACATAACCAATATGAAAATGATATGAATGAAAGTAATCTTATAGAATCAACAACCTAAGTGGCCTAATAGTTGTCAAATATTCAAATGTGTTGTATAATCAAGTGAACTCTAGTCTCGTATAACAATTTAAATTATAAGAACACACAATTCATACAAACCTATCACCAAATTTCCTATTTCATTTACAATCATCGATCACAACTTTTTCATAGATCAAAATTTTGTCACTTAATAGAAATAGTAAGTACTCTCATATGCATGGAATGTATGAAGAGTTAAATTAAGTGAACGAAAGAAAGTTAAGTCTAATTAAGTCTAATATTAGAAGTCAAGTGAGTCAAATTTGAAAAGGTAATGCCTTGTCAAGAAAAGCTAAGTGAAGGAAAATTAAAATGTCAATTTATGTTAAAGTGAAGTTCGAAAAGTTAAGTTAAAGAGTCAAGTCATAGTTTTCATGAAGAAAGGAGAGTTAGAGTTTGCATGATTCCATATTTAGAAAGTTCAGTGCTTATATAATCATGGTTGGGTCATTATAATGTGAAGTAAGAAGAGATAATAACAACAATTTGGTGGATGTATATGAGAGAATAATTAATGAATATAACTTATTTATTCATAAAGCTTTTTTTCTTATTTGTCTTGAGTTTGCATATTTATATTTGCATCTAAATAACAAGTGGTATCAGAGAAATTTTTAGCAAGGTTTCAAAGCACTAAACAAGTTAAGAAGGTCATGAGCTACATCCACTAAGATCCTTGGCTATTATGAGTAGTCTGCAAATTGAAGTTTGCATCCATTGTTCCATAGGTCGAAACTAGAGCTCGTTGAGAGTTTGTAAACCCAACTACTAAAATATTAGGGTGAGTAGCCTATAGAGCCATCACCATATCAAGAGGAAAGAGCCACCATCACTAACCAAAGAAGAAGTCTCCACCGTAA